>CM031243.1:646983623-648183623 GCA_018340775.1 Taxus wallichiana var. yunnanensis
CAGAAATTTCTACAAAGAAGTGGAAACAGAGAATTCGGGGACAAATGGAGGAAGAGAACTTGGTCCGTAGAATCGAGATGCTGGAGACCATGATGGATAGGATGTTTAGAAGGCAAGAAGAGCTTGCTGATTTACAGAAGACAACTTCTGTCAAACAAGACTCCATGGACTCAGTGGTTTGGGGCTTAGCTAAAAATTTTGGCATAGGAAGGAGCCACCATGAGGAAAGTTATGGGGAAGAGCATGAAGAAGAGACTTCAAACACAAGAGAAAAGGTAAAATCCAATCATACTCCTTTTAAAGTTGAGATGAAAGTTGATATTAAAATCTTTGAAGGACAAGTAGATGCAGAGTTGCTTGATAAATGGTTAAAACAATTAGAAGTCTACTTTAGCGTCCATAATGTCACTGAGGCATAGAGGATCACCTTTGCACGTCTCAAAATGGAGGGACACGCTTTAGTTTGGTGGGAAACCCATCTAACCACTTGTGAAAATAAGAAGCATCCTATTGTGAAATCTTGGCAAGAATTTAAAGAATTACTTAGAGCTAACTTCTATCCTATTGGCCACAAGGTTGACCAAATGATTAAATGATAGTATTTTAGACAAGGCAGTGGTCAAAGTGTGTAGGACTATACTATGGAGTTTCAGAGGTAGGCCATGTTGCTAAACATGGACTTGGAGGATGAGGATATTTTGACTAAGTACTTGGGAGGACTTCACACTCACCTTCGAAGAAAATTCATCTCCACCAAGCCCAAGGATCTCAACGAGGCGTGTGTGCAAGCATACTACATAGATGATGAAAAGAAGCAAGGGGAAGAAGAGCCGAGGGCAAAGCAACAACAAATCAACAGAAAAAAGAGTATGGGCAAACAAGTAACAAGGGTAAGTGGAAAGGGAAAGGTAAACAAGCTGCCACTACTTTAAATACTTGTAAAGATCCCAAGAATTTTTGCAAGAACTATGATATTAATGGTCATACTAACGCTACATGTTGGAAGTTACATCCGGAGTTGCATCCGAAGAACCGAACCAAGGACTCAAAGAAGTCCATGACAGCTGTAAGAATAGAAGGGGAGGTGGAAATCGAATATGACTCTGATGTAGATGAAAGGCTTGGATGCACGGCCACCAACATGGACAGCTAGGAAGAGGAGATGAGTAGACTATTCAGATCAAAATCCAGATCAAGAGAACTAAGGTAAATACTTTGGTTGATACCGGTTCTTAGTCTAACTTGATTTCTGAAGTAGTTGTAAAGAAGCTTGGTCTTGAGACTTATGAGCATCCACACCCTTATCCTTTGGGTTGGGTGAAGAAGGGTGTTGAAATTCAGGTAATAAGAAGATGTAAGGTCAAGTTTGGGATAAATTCCCAGTATATTGATGTTTTGGAAGCTGATGTTATTCCACTTGATGCTTTTGATGTTGTATTTGGGAGTCCTTACTTGTATGTAAGGGATGTTATATTTATGAGAAGGAAAACCAATACCGATGGGTCATGTATGGGATCAACTAAAACATCCAGCACACCAACGTAAGACACGTGTTACTATGGTGAGTGCTAACTAGGCAAAATGACTTAATTAGGCAAATCATAATCAATTTTGTTTACTTTTGTTAAAGGATAAACAAGATGGGGTGGAAGTTTCAAAGATTTATAACCAGAGAAAGCATGATTTGGATAGTATTATTCAATCATTTCGGGAAGTTTTTCGGGCTCCTAGTGGGTTACCACAAAAACACGAAGTAGAGCATGAGATTTAGCTATTACGAGTCCCCTTTACCAAACATCGGGTTGTATAGCAATCCTCGCTTGAGAGTCTTGAAGTAAAAACAACTCCCGAAACTACTAGACCAAGGGGTGATATGTTTGAGCACCTCACCATGTGGTTCGCCTATTGTGATGGTGCCAAAGAAGGATGGTTCCCAGAGAATGTGCATCGACTACCGCGCTTTGAACAAGATCACCATAAAGAACAAATATCCACTTCCCTGCATAGATGATCTCTTGGACCAACTTCAGCATGCCAAATTCTTCACAAAGTTGGATCTCAAGTCCGGTTATCACCAAGTTAGAATGAAGGAGGAGGATATATGGAAGACGGCCTTAAAAACAAAATAGGGTTTGTATGAATGGTTAGTACTTCCTTTTGGGTTATGCAATGCACCGCTACATTTATGAGATTGATGAATGATGTATTGTGGGATTTCATAGATTCATGTGTCATTGTATATCTAGATGATATTTTGATTTTTAGTGCCACATGGGAGGAGCATCTAACCCATTTACAACAAGTCTTGCAAGTTCTCAGGGAGAAACAACTACTTTGTAATATGAAGAAATGTGAGTTTTCCAAACAATCACTTGTCTATCTTGGGCATGTGGTTGGAGGAGGAGAGCTACGAGTGGATCCAAAGAAGGTGGAAGCCATCACCAACTGGCCAACACCTACAGGAGCCACAAAGACTAGGAGTTTTGTGGGAGAAGTACAATACATGCGGAAGTTCATTCCGGGTTTCTCCACAATTGCAACACCTCTACACACAGTGGCCACAAAGAGTAAGGGTTTTGACTGGGGTAAGGAACAAGACAAATCCTTTGAGTTATTGAAATACAAGATTAGTCATGCTACAATACTTGCTCTTCCTAATTTACAGTATCCTTTTGAAGTAGAGACAGATGCCAATGATTACGCCATGGGCACAATGTTGCTTCAAGGAGGTAAACCCGTATGTTATCATTCTGAAACTTTCACTTCAGTAGTTAAAGGATATTTAGTATATGATAAGGAAATATATGCACTAGTTTAGGAAATTAAAAATGGAAGCATTATTTGTTGGGTAAAGAAACTATTGTGCACACTGACCACAAACCTCTCTAGTATTTACAAGCATAGTCTAAATTGCAGTAGGCAAGGCACTACAAATGGATGGGGTTCCTTCAGCAGTTCCATCTGGTGATCAAATACAAGAAGGGTAGTACAAACTTGGTGGCATACATGTTGTCTAGGCCACCCACATAGGAGAATTTTTCCTGTTTGGCCACTATCTCTCAGATTGAGCCCTTCACGAAGGAAGCTTACGGAGAGGCATATGCCCAGGACAAAGACTTTGGGGTGACATTTCAGCAAGTTGCAGTCCCAAGGGGTTGAAAGGATAGGGATTGAAGATTGTTATCTCAAAGACGGGCTGCTCTACTGATGGGGAAGATTTGCGTGCCAAAATAAGAAAGAATTCTATTAATGAGGGAAGCACATACCTCAAAAGTAGCGGGACATTTCGGTGTTGGTAAGACCCTAGCCCACTTGCAAAGGTACATGTATTGGCCCAATATGCAAGAAGAAGTATCAAAATTTATACGGGGATGTAAAATTTGTTGTACTAACAAGCCTAAGATTAGGAAGGAGGGTTTGTATATGCCTTTGCCAATACCTACTCGTCTATGGGAGGACATTTCTATGGATTTTGTAGGAGGATTACGTATGTCTAAACATGGCCATGAATATCTATATGTTGTTGTTGATGGATTCAAGTAAGATTTGTATCCTTATGGCATGTAAAAAGACAAAGTAAAAGCACATGAGGCAACATATATTTTCTTTGCTAATGTATGGGTGCATTTTGGTTTGCCAAAGTCTATTGTTTCTGACAGAGATTCCGAGGTTCTTGGGGAAGTTTTGGAATACTTTGTGGGACAATATGGATACCAAGTTACAGAGGAGCACAACTTTTCATCCACAGACAGATGGACAGATAGAGGTGGTAAACAAGAATTTGGTATAGTTAATCAGAGGGTATAACAACAAATATCCAAGGACTTGGGATGAGTCCTTAGCCTACATTCAACATTCCTATAACCGGGCAGTACACACATCCACTATGAAGTCACCATTCGAAGCATGCTTAGGATATCTACCTACAAATCCGTTGGACATAACAGTTGGGCAACATGATGAGGAGGAGACATGAGACACAAAGGTGACTAGAGAAAACAAATTCATTGAGAGGATCCGAAAAATCCATCTCAAATTCAAAGAACAACTAGAGAAATCTCAAGCCAAGTACAAAGCTAGGCACGATCAACATAGGAGAGAACATAAGCTACATGTTGGAGATAGAGTTTGACTTTACTTAAGCAAGGAGAGATTACAAGGTCAAGCACGGAAACTCAAGCCACTACGATATGGGCCCTTCACCATATTGGAGCAGGTTGGAGAAAATGCTTTTCGGCTTGACTTGCCACCATTTATGAGGATGTACTTTGTAGTAAATTGTGAGAACTTGCACCTATATGAGCCATCCATGCTAGATGAAGATGAAGGTCTACAGTTGCTACCTTCCATTGAGGATTGCATCTTGGAATCATGAGGTGAATTGGAGGAGGATGTAGTGCTACAAAGAAAAGGTCAAAGAGACAAGGAGAGGTCCACAAGAGTCTTGACAGATTGGACTAAAAGGAAAGACACCAAGGCAGGCCCGGTGGTACTCAAAGGAGCAAGTGAGGGAATTATTTCCTCATCTACTCCCCCACTAATATTTTGTGGGACCAAAATCCTCCTAAGAGGGGGGTGTGATCCATAGGGATCCAAAATGAATCTACTTCATCAAAATAGTCAGCATGAAGAAGGAAAAATGGAACACGAAGGTTATGTCTTTTAGTAATAGGACTACCGCTCTGTGTAGAGCGAATTCTGAGAACCGCCGCCCAACCAGGGTGGCGGTCCTAGGACCATCAATCTGCATTGGGTGGTGGTCCTGGCTCTTTCAGACAAAAATTAAAAATATGAAACAAACAACCCAAAATTTGGATAGTTGTTTGTATCTCTTCTCCTCCATGACCTTTCCCATTCTACAATACACGAGAGGACATGAGAAAGGTTATAAATACATGTTTGTAGAAGAGAATAAGATCATCAAAGCATGAAAGCAAGTGAGCAAGAAGTTCTTAGTGTTGGAATTGTGTTTTGTAGAAGAAAGGAGTGTTGAGACAAAGCAAACAAGTATTTGGGAGGAAGTGTGAGATATTAGCTACTTCTCTTTCATACTTATTTCAAATTCTCGTACTTGTTATTTTGAATTGGCCAAGAAAAATGGGAAGAAAGAGCAATTGCCCTTCCCGACCTGGTTTTCCTCCTCTAGAGGTTTCAGGATAAAATTCGTTAGTGTTTATGAGCTTTAAATTATTTCCTTTCCTACAATTGTGGATTCTAAGCATAAGCATAATTCATTCACTAGCCATCTCTATCATTTTCTAATAGAAAGTAGAACAACAACATTTATTTGTGTTTCGTGGATAATTCTAAAGTTGAAGAGTTTACAAATTAGAAAACAAGTGTAATCAATGCTATAGGTAAATGCAGTTGAAATTTAACTTAAACATTATGTAAAATTAGAAGTGCGTATTGGAAAATATTAACCAAGGGGTTATAGTACACCTGAAATGTTGAAAGAGAAAGAGATAGAAATTTATTCTTAATTGTAGACTTGTTTCTTAGGAGTTGCTTGGAATAATACAAAGGATTTAGGTGTCCTTTCACCAAACTAGGGATTTGAGCATCCTGGCACTAAAATTTAGATTTAGGTGTATTATCACCGCTAAAGGAAAGTGTATTAGGATAGATCATAGACTTTTCCCTCCAAATGTTAACACTTCCCCATGGATAAGTGCCACTACAGATGATCACAAACCTAATTTCTAACTTGCTTTGGGTGAAAAATTGTTCAAAGAATATCGTTATCCTGCATATGCCCTGTGTGCCACTTCGTTATTTTTTCTTGCTTGGGTTCCTTCTTTCGTTCCTGAGTAAGTAGTTAGTTACTTATTTAGTTCCTTTTAGTAACTAATTGCAATCTAAAACCAAATGTGTAACTACTTAAAATGGAGAAAAATGTAACTGTGTAACTATTGAAAATTGTTCTATAACTATTTTTGCCCCCAACACAGGAACACACATGTGAGAAACTAGTTCCCACCATTCTTGTATGTACTAGGAAGTTTTTTCCAGGCTATAAATTTTGGCCATTTATTTTTGGCCCGATTACGTAACTAATTATTGTTATGTTCCTACTAGTTATGCTTCTCTAACTCACCTGGGAGGTGAAATAGTTCACCCGATGTTTTCCCTCACTTATTTTGGGTGCTTGAGATGAACAAGAGTGAACGGAGCCCAAACGAGGAAGGTAGAAAATAATATGCATATATGATATAGGGATTCCTATAGGGGTAATAGGGATCACACAAGGTAGTCACCATGGCATAAGGAAAACAATTGGAAAATGCTAACATAAAAGTGTTAGTGGGAAATAAGCAATGCACATATAAATAACAACTAGTAAAACTATATAGGAAAACAACACAAAAAGACACATCAAGGATCTATTTTCATACATGGGACACCACTCAAGATTTCACAAGACAATTGAATTTGTCAAGGCTTGTGTAAACAAGGAAACAAACAAACATAAGGCATAACCCACAAACAATAGTAAACAAGATACAAGAAAATCATACAACCATGATTGAAAGGAATCCTACAAGGAAAATTATACACATGAAGCACCTATTAACATGTTAGGAAAGATAAATAGTATGCCACAATGTAATATATGAATATAGAAATGAAAATGTGAAATATTGCAATGATGGAACTCGATAAAGAAGTGGGAAGATGTATATGCCCACAGGAGCCTTAATGGGAGTGGTAATGGACATGGCCAAACATCATACATCGTGTAACATCCTGTAAGGTACCTACATTCACCTCAAGATACCATTTGAACATGTATGTGTGTATGAAAAATGATAAACTATACTAGGAACCGTAGTAACATGATAATAAAAGGTACAACATATAGTAGTATAAGGAAGAAAGATTACATCCAATTAAGATCTAAGCAAACATGTTGTTGGATTTTTTAAATGTATATATGTGAAAGAAAATATCTATAAGGGAGGAATAAGTATGCCCCTCGATGTGTGTGTGTGTGTGTGTGTTTACGTGTGCGCGCGTGCAAAAAGTGAGGTTCATGTAGGAATTTCCTCAATAGTCAAGTATGGACCAAGAACAAGAGTGTATCATTGGGTGGTGTGGGGGATTTAGGATGCCCCAAAGTGTGAATGCCAAAATGATCTATGTGAGATTATCATGGATATCATTTATACGTGGAACAAATCCATAGAGGGTTGATTGATATGCATGGTATACAAAGCATTTAGATTTACCGATGAAAAATCTTGAGATACAAAGATCATACATGCCCACAACACGGTCCTCATCACGTTGAATGATGTACCGGGAAATTGAGTGCATTCCATCATAGTACATTACGATAATAATTAGAGAATAAACAATTGCAAATAGAAAAATAATTGGAAGAAACTAGAAAAGTGAGAAGATTATTATGATGATCAATAGTACCACCAATATAACTAAGATAAGATTTCCCAAGATGAAGAAGAGAAGGATGAGGGTCAAGTGCAACCCAAAATTTCATGTGGAAGACACGTGGGCCAAGAGCTGCAAGGTGGAAAATATAGCCTTGATATTGAGGGTGAGGTGCAAGAAAAGGGGTGATATCAATAAGATTAAATCCCAATTGGGTGAGGCCTTCATATGTGTAAACATTTCGAACAAGTTGGATAAAAAGGAACATGCTACCAATACTTGTGATCAATGTATAAAGTGCAAGTAAAGTGATCAAAAATAGGAAATGATATAGGAGAATATTTAATAGTAATATTGTGACCATGAATACTGGATGAGGGATGGACCAAAGGAGGAGGAATAGGCTTTAGATCATAAACAATATTGGAATAAGGAATCATAGTAGTAGTGGTGGGTTGGGTGATGGAAGATTTAACTTGATATTCACCAGGACTAGTAGCAATATAGTGAAGAGAGACTCATCAAAATCCATGGGAGTGAAATCCAAATAATGTAAGGTATCATTAGTGAGATCTATAGCATCAAAAACATAATCATCGAATCATCATTCTCTACGTGGAAGTATTGTCCAGAATTTTCTAGGGTCTCATCTATAGATGCGGATGGGGTATGTGAGGATATGGTAGGAGAGATAAGATAAATAGTGTGAGTATAAATGGAGGAAGTAATATGAGGTGGTGGTACAAGATTTATAGAGTCCCCAATATCATATGTATCAAGATAGTGTGAGGGAATAGATTGAGTTGGTCGAATGACCATGGAGGTGGAAGAGTCAATGCAAAAATACTTGAATGGTTCGGGATCAACGGTAATAGTATGATCATAGCCATCAAAGATAAACTTGACACAATGATGGATAATAGAAGGAATATGTTACATAAATAGATTCAAGGTTGGTCAATGATTATATTGAATTACAATGGGGAATCCATGACATAAAAGGGGGTGTGAAGAGTGTGGGGTCCTACTTGCAACTCTAGAGTGATCGTACCAATACATGCACGAATAGTAGTATCATAGCCACAAACAACAACAATATATTTTTCAATTTCACTATGAGGAATGTGGATTTGAGTAAGTAATGATAAAGGAAAAATATTCAGTGCATAGCCATTATTGATAAGTACACACTTAATTTAAAAATCCTGAATGTGATCCATGAGAAGAAGAGGAGGAGAATCACCGAGAAGACTCGGGAGTAGTGACCTCATCATAAATTGTGATGGAATTACTGATATACTTGAAAGAATCCATGAGATGTGTAAAATCTACTAGAGGGTCATCACTTTGGATATAAATAGAATGAAAGGATGCCTTTAAGGTGCAAGCAAAAATCGGAGCCGACATAATAGATCAAAGAGAGATATCTTAGATAGGGTATTATTTAATTGTTAAATTATATCATAGGTTTTAGATGGATCAGTAGGTTGTGGAAGTGTTGTGCTTATAGGACGAGGAATGGGGATATAAATCAGAATGGTGCCTTATTACAGAGGATGGTGATAAAATTGATAGAGGGAGCTACATAAGCACTTGTATAACAAGATGGATGTTATTTAGTAACATGGATGCATTCATATCTGATGATGTCCAAGGAATAGACACAGGTGGGGATGAAGGCAAAATAATTATCCATGATCTCGTAAAGAAGAAGAGGAAGGGAAATGGATATGGGGCATGGACATAATTGTCGGGTTCAATAAATTATTTAATAAAATTAAAATCTAATGTAAAGACACTTCGAGTAGATAAATATAATAGTAAATATGTGAGATCAAGCTAAATAGGTACAAGGAAGAGTGATAGATATGGTTTGTAGAATGACTCGGCTTGTATATGTAGGTATGAACTGATTCTAGATTGGAGACTAACTGTAAGAGCATATTCTAGGTTGTATAAGCTTTGCATCGAAATTGACCGTAACAATCTCAGGGACATAAGCACCTAGAATGGGACATGACCTCTTGGGTGCTAGTGTTTTCTTTGGGAGCTAGTGTCTGCAAATGAGCTTTGGTAATGGTTATTTATTTGTCACTTATTGTTCGTTGTAGGTCATGTCAAGTTTTTATACTTCTTCTTTGTCATACATGTACCGTAAAAGAAACCCTAGCTACCTATACAATACTCAAGTGTAAATTAGATGAATATAAATATGCATATGCTTGAGTTGGACTGACCTTGATGATCACCCCAATGTGATTGTCATTGAGCACTACACTACATTTCAGAGTCAATGTAGTTCTAGTGTGTGTGTGTGTGTGTGATTGAAATAGTGCTCCTTGAGCTAGGATTCCCTAGTTCTAGTCCCATAAATAATAACGACTTACAATTACTTTATCTTAGTGTAAAATGTGTGGTATGGAATTTAGAATAAATCGTCATATGCAATGAAGTATGCATTCCCAAAATGTAGTCCTTGATGTAGTAGATAGAAAATATTAGCTCCTTGTAGATGCATATGCCTCTTGAATGCTTTCCACCTTAACAAGTTTAAATAAGACATGTGTATATATGATTCCTTTTCTTAAGTTTCATCATTAATAAGTGAAAGGCCGACTAAGGGTGATAAAAAATATATGAAATAAGTAACATCAAAAAATCATCAAAAGAGGGAAAGTGGGGAAGTGCTCAAAGGGGAAAGTAATGCCTAAGTGCTTTGGTCCTTAATGGGTGGTCCTATACATGGTGCTTAAAAGGGTAAATAGTGGAATCATAACCTATAAATATGTTGGATAGTATGCAAAACTATAAGGTGTAATTTCAGAAACAACAAGCAATAAAGCTAAGGAAGATAAAAGTAATATCAAAGTAAAATAAGTGTTGTTAATGACTAGTTATCTTGTTTAGGAATCATGCATATAAGTGAAGTATTTAGAGGCTATATGTACATAATAAGTGCATGATTTAGTGAGTAAATAATAATTGAAGGCAAAATTCCCTCATTTCTAGATTTCTCTATACTCTTCATCAAGCATAACTCGTTCTTGTAACTCATCAAGTATTTAGGAGAAAATCATCAATAGAAGGAACTTGAACATTCTCACTTTGATCCATTATCATAGGAGTATATTTCTCTCAATATATAGCCATCTCTCATGAAACGTGGCTATATAATAATAAGGGGCTGAAA
Organism: Taxus wallichiana var. yunnanensis; assembly: GCA_018340775.1. Lineage (NCBI taxonomy): Eukaryota > Viridiplantae > Streptophyta > Pinopsida > Cupressales > Taxaceae > Taxus > Taxus wallichiana. Next base: position 646,994,206 of record CM031243.1, read on the forward strand.
ATTATTGGTAGTGTCTCTAGGAGGTTTCTACGGTGGACTCTTGGTCTTCAACTTACCACTCTTACAATAATTAAAAATAGATCTAGTTTTTCCTCACCCACTACTGGGCTTAAAATTATTATTCTCACAAGATAAGGTCTATCTCTCAGAACACACCAACATATACTTTTTTTTTCATCTTTTGGAGACTAATTGCCCCAAATTGGAACTTGCAAACCTAGGTGTCAAAGAGAGTTTGTTAGAAAACACAAGCACCGAGAGAAAAAAGGGTGAATAAGTGATCCTCAAAACTTTGAAAACATTTCAATAATTTAACAAGCCATTAAATCTTGATTAGCCTCTACCATGAGTAGACCATGACATTCACACATAAGAAAATGAAAAACAAGTACACATGAACACACTGTTTAATGTGGGAAACCTTTAAAGGGAGAAAACCCCATTGAAATAAATTCACTACTTGGACAAACGTCCTATAAAAATTACAGATATTTCATTTGTTGAGAATTCACTTAACTTGAAGCTACAAATCTAAAATTTATCCAAGCTCCCACTTGACCTTTAACAAGCTCCTACTTGCATGGAAGCAACAACTCCCAAGAATTCAGTCAAGCACCTACTCAAACTTATGCAAGCTCCAACCTGCAAGGAATCTTCAAATCCTTATTTTGTTAAGAAAAAACTTAGAATTTTACAAAGTTTTTATCACCTTCATCAAGTTTCTTGAATAAAAAAATTGTGATCTCTTCTTCAAATCCAATTATCTCTTTATTTTCCTTCTTCACCTATCTTTCATGTCTTGATTTTTGCTTCAAAACGTAGTCTTCAAAAAGCTATTTTTCATGAAAATTTTGGAATAGATATACATGTGTGTTACACGCTCTCACACCTCTTCCGCTTCACCTTCTAACCGCTTTATCTTCTACCTTCTTCAACTTGTTCACAAGGATCTAAGTGACATCATCTAAAACTCGCAACAAATTCATCGTTACATTTGGAAGATTTCAGTTGCAAGTACTATCCTTTTAGAACTTGTCATGGAATTTATAACACCTATGAGGATAATAAAAACACACATTAACTTGTTGCACCTATGACACATATGATAAGATACTCTTTTCAGTTATGACATGCTAACAACTCTGTTTGAAACTGGGCCATATTCCTTTTTCCTTCTTCTTCCAACGTAGGATTCTTTTTCCTCCTCGGCTAATGTAACTAAATACAAGTGTTATGGAAGATGTGTGGAAGTTACTAGCGTATTTTCCTCACCATATATTATCTTGACAATATTTACAACCTTATTTTATCATCAAAATTTCATTAGAGCTCATATGTTCAACTAGATGCATGGTTTTCAAAACCAATCTTCAACTCGCATGTATGTACTCACTCAAGAATTAAAATCATGCAATGAAAATAGGTAGGAGGTATCTTCATGATGTCCAAAACATCATCAAATGCTTGGTAGGATTAAGGTCAGGTAACAACTTTCAATTTCCACTCTTCTTCGTGGTTGGATTCTCACTGATCATGGTAGCTCCAAAAACAAGTCACAAGAATGCTTCATAACCACCAATGCATGGACATTAAATATTTTTTTATGATTTTATAATGGTTTTAGGTACCTATGGTTCACCTTCAAAAATTGGAGCATCTCAAACACTTTTAATATCATCAAGACACACCGATTAGGAAAAGGTTTCAAAGGAGTTGAGACCCAAAAAAATCAGTCCTCACAAAATGAGTTACAATTTCAGTCAAATACCTATTCATGGCTCATAGGGAACATTTTTGGAAATATATTTTCCTTGTTAAACTAATACATTTACCAAAAATCTTAATTTCAAAGTTTTGAGCATGAAAATGCTTGCATTTATAAGACATTTCTAATCTGGGTTTTAGACTACAAACACCACTATTGTATTAGATGAATTATACCACTTAAAAATACTCTTTCATACAAAACCAATGCATGAAAAACCTAATATTAGTCCTATACTTAAATTTATAATAATCACATGTAGGGGTTATTTGGATAAAATCATGTTTGCACTTCCATTTCTCATACCTTCTTGAGACCTAAAAGGGTAGTTTTGGCCATTGAAACTTGAACACTAAATCACCTCACCAAATAAAATCATGGGCTCAATCATTTCATATTGGAGTCATATCAAATTTCCATGCTCATATTTTTCTTCAACACTATGCCTTTGCATCATCATCCCTTCAATCCAACTTGACTAGTTTTGGCTCTTCTAGCCCTTAAGAGGCAATTCACCTTGTTTGATCCATTTCACCAATATTTTGCATAGAAACAACCTGAATATATTCATGAGCATCTAGGTCACATCCTAATATTTCTCCCACATCAAAGCGTTTTTATCCTAAAATCTTCTATAATTGGTTGTACCATTAATTTCCTTCAAAATAAGCATATTTTAGTGCCTTACTAGTTGACCTGGAGAGTGAGACCACCACTAAAATGAAGTATAAGGAGTATTCTACATGAAAAAATCATCACATAAGATTTCAAAAGTTATTTCATGACCTAACTCTTCATTTCTTCTCCATCACTTTCACATGAGGGTTTTAGGAGGGTTTAGAACCTCCTTAGCTTGTTAAACATCATTCATAAAGTATAGTCCATAATTATAACTCATTATTATTGAAAAATGATATATACTCAATATCCCAACATTTATGAAGATCTTAGACCACCATACATAATATTAACATTCCAATGAGCATCTCAAACTTCACCCTCGAGTTGGAAATGGTCATTTCAAGAGCTTGTTAGCACCAAAACTCACTTTTCTTGCTTCTCCTTTGAATTTTGACTTGAAATTTTTAAAAAACACTTTATTGACCTGATTCACATGTCCCAAGATTTATTTCAGTATGTACTTACCTAAAACTCATCCACCACCATGGTTTGTGCATGCATATCTAGCTTGTTATGAAAAATAGGCTTCTAAAATATCTCAAACATGCCTTTAATAGTTAATTATTGACATGTGGAACTTTATAAATCATCTCTACACCATCATCATGCATAATTCATACTTTCACTACTCTTCCTCAGCTTGCTTTGCTCCATAATCCATACTATGCTTGTACTAGGTCTCTAAATTAGGCCTAGTTGAGTTTGTTTCACCTCATAATCCATTAACCTATCTTGTTTTCATCATGTTCCTACCTTGACATGACTTATTTGAACTCTCTAAGACCTCACCATGCATATATAGTTGTCTCATGCCTTCATTTCATCATTCCAAGTCATCCTTCTGACTAGGCCTAAGGATTAGGCCTACTAGACAAAGAAAATCTCACTGTTTTCACCATGCAACCAAGTCACCTCATGTTTATCCATGACATCATCATTCCAAGCATCCTCTATACCTATTACACCTTTTTCATTAATTATTACACTCCTTTTTCATCAATGAAAACACTACAAGCCCTCACATGCCAACAATCTTCCCCTTTTTTATTGATGGAAAACATCATGGTTCCTCTCCCCTTTTTACATTAATGACAAAGTACATACTTGAGAACACCTTATTAATCTTCTTTCATCATATTAGGACCTCTTCCCAGTTGGAAATTTCATTCAAACTCATCAATTGATCTCATAATCTTGACTCTCCTTCTTTGACTCTATTTTGTCTTCACCATTGCATTAAAATAACTGTTGCTCCCACTAAACATATGTCTTCATGGAACATATACATGCCAAAAACATGATATTTGAGTGATAAAATCCTCCCGGCTCACAACTATGCCTATTTCAACTCAAGGTACTCAAAACTAGGCTTAATTTCTCCATATACTAAATGCAAGTAATATTTAGGTCTTAGGTCCCTAAAATAAACTTTCATAGCAAAAGAGTCCAAATTTACCTTTCTACAAGAACATATGGATCACATGGATCGATCCTTATAGATCCCACCACGAGATTGTACTATGCTCCTCTATCTTTCTAAAAAAATGAGCCTTCATACTTAGCTTTGTGTGCAATGGATAAGGATCAACAATAGTGCCCCTATCCCGAAATAGATTCTCAATGTTCTTGGTATTATTTTCTTGTCAATTCAACTAATTGGGATAATGACTTGCTCCCCCTTGGAGTAGATATGAAATCATAAAAATTCTTTCATTCAATCCTCCTTAAAAATTAAAAAAATTTCTTGATGGAACAATACTGCTCCTCTTGGTTCAAGAGTCCTTCTCGACTTGTAGCTTACTACTTTGTAGAGCTCTAACACCATATAGTTCCAAGATATAGTGCTTCTTCACCTATTATGTAAAGAAAAATCATAAAAATATGCGAACATCACTCGCATAGCCTCAAAAATTCCTGAATGGGGATAAAATTCAACTCTTCTCTACTTCAATAGGTCTTCTCGGACTTGTATCTCACTATTTCTAAGTTTAACAATCCATGATATCTTGAGACATAGCACTACCTACTCATGATAATTTTGTAACCTTTCTAACATCACCTTCTATATCTCCTCTTAAAAATCATTTATTAACACAAGAAAAAATGAATCATTATTCACAGATCGATGCATAACATATCATTCAATCAATCATTCAAAGAAGTTAGATGGAGAAAATCAACTAAATTCAGTCCTTTAGGTTTTGCAAGTCGACACCTTTCTCAAGACTAGCCAACCTTCAAATATGTAATCTTGGACCCAAATTATCAAATTATTTTATGCAAAACTTGAGTCATGATTTACAACCTCTTTCCATTCCAAACAATCATTAACGTAGATGAAATCACAAGAAATTATCAATTCGACTTCCTTTTGTAAAAACTGCTTCTTAAGCTTCTTAAGAATAATGCTTCTAGTGAGTTCAAGGTTGGAGACATCCACAAACATATGAGATAAAGTACAACCACTTATGGGAACCCATTTGGATCCTCAAGGTGTGGGGTAAAATTTTTGGATTAACTCCCAATGTAGATACTCTTTCCTCACTATCTCTCCTTCTAGGCCAATCTTTCCTACCAACCGTGTGCAAGATGAAATTTTTCCATATCTTTTACTACAAAGCTTCATCCCACAAAAAAATTACCATCTAAAGTACCAATTTTGGCCTAGGCTCACTATGAAAAGTTTTATGGTAGTTTGTTTCACAAGTTCTCTTCAACCTCCATTGTTCTATGGGTTTATTAGGTCTCCTTAACTAGTTTTGATTGAGATTCTAAACTGTCAAAGGCCTGCAAGTTATTGAAGAACTCTCAATCTATGAGACTGTGAAATTGTGTTAAGTTGGGACCTCTAGAACTTACATACAAATTTTCAACTTAATAGAATGAGTTTTAGACCCTCAATCAATAAATTTGATAAACCCTAAGAGGGTTTCTCTCGTGCACCCAAATGTAGAGAAATTGCCGACAACCAAATAGAGTTGTTCTCAAGGCTTCTAATTTACAATGTGGATATGTTTTAATGTGCTTGAGCACAATACCTTGATAGTAAGACCTTTGAATAAAATATATTGTGATAAATATTCAAGATTCCAATGTCCTCGCCCTTCAAAACAGAGTATTTCTTGATCCTCCGAATCTTTAGCAAAATAATATCTTACCCTTGTTTAGGAGGGTCCTTGAGGAGTTTTAGAGTCCTTCAAATAATATTTATCTTCTTTAACCCTAATGTTCATCATCATTCGATCAAGTTTCTCTCTACACTAAATATCTTGAGCTCATTTATACCTTATTGACTTCTTGAAATCTCTTGTACAAACTTTAGTGAGTCCAAAAAAATTTGAGTAACATCATGTTTCTTCATCCATCCTCTATGATGCAATAGTCTAAGCGATGCACTACTAGTCATAGGTCACCTTTTAATTCCTTTTACCAGTGAGATCCTTATTTTTTTGTTAGTGTAGGTTATTATTTATCCTTTTATTTATTTATTAGGATAATTATTGCACTTATGTTAGCCCTACACTTATTGGGTTAGCTTGCTTAGGTGTACTAGTTGTGTGGAGTTAGCTTACTAGTTTTGTTGAGTTAACTTTCCGTTGTGTGGAGTTAGCTTGCTAGTCTTGTGGAGTTAACTTAACTACCAATATTAGTTAGTGGGATTTCTTCACCACTAATCTAGGTAGTAGTTGTACTTCCCTCCTCCTATATGTACATCCTTCTTATTGAACAATGTAATGTAATGTAATTCAATTATAATGTATTGAGAATAATGGATTATGATGGATTTCCATATATGATATTTTAGCTCTTCTGTTTTGTAAATCTAATGTGGTGTGTTATTATCATCTGAGATCTTCACAACATGGAACAATCTTCTTATCATTAATTTCATGGTATCAGAGCGATAGATGATGTAGACATCCATTTAGTACATGTGTGGAGAGGATTTAAAGATTTGTGGATCCCTTTAGAAATCCATGCCCGAGGAGGAAAAATGTTTAGAAAAATGCTTTATGGGTTTTTTGCATTTGGTAATGGTTTTTTTCTTCGGATTTGCAACTTTACTATGTGCCAAGGATTTGAGGATTTTGTAAATCCATGCTACCTCTAGGGATCTTGGAAATTAGTGTCAGTGAGACAAAAATCTAGAAAAATAGTTTATGGGTTTTTCACGTTCGGTAATGGGTTTTTTTCTTCATCCATTTTATGAGATCTTAAATTGGAAAGTTTTTTCCAACAAAAGTAATTGAAGAAAGTGAAGGAAAAAGACATTTTATTTATTTTTTAAATAAATATTAAAGCACAAACTTGAAAAATTTGTATCTTTTGATCGGTAACTTAGATTTGAGTGCCGCTTTTGCAAAAGTGCTTGTTTTTTTGTGCTTTTTCCCATTGGAACTGTTTATTTTGAGAAATAAACTAAAAATTTAAAATGTCATGTTTGTAACATGCACTCAATTATAAAGTGCCAACATTTATATCTCTCTTGTTTGTTGAGATATTTTAGATTTGTATTTTTGACACTTTTTGGCATGTTGATGTCTCTCTTGTGGGGGAGATATTATGGTGAAACTCAATGTTAGTTTTTAGTGTTTGAGTAGTTGTTTTAAAAACTCATATGGATTTGTTGCGTCATTCTACCCATTCATCAATATGGGAGGGTGTGGTGTTGATACTGCTTCTTCAGGTTTCGTTTTCTCTCCTTTTTACCTTAGCTTTTCTTGGATTGTGACATTCCTATTTACTTGGATCTCGTGTCCTTTTCTTGTTTCCTTTGGTTATTTTTCTTGGATCATGACACACCTATTTATAGTAGTTGATATTGCTTCTTCAGGTTTTGTGTCTTTGCCTTGTTACCTTGGCTTTTCTTGGATCATGACACTCCAATTTCTTTGGATTTTGTGTCCTTGCCTTGTTGCCTTGGTTATTATTCTTGGATCGTGACACACTTATTTGTAGTAGTTGATTGATTATGTTTGGTGTTTTTTCACTTTTGACATCACTCCATTGACAATCTCCTTGCATAGAGCTATTCTGGTGAAGCCCAGTGTCAGTTGTTTTTGTGTTTTTGATCAAAAAGTGGATTCAAACCATAGTGCACACCAAACTTCTTAAACATTGTATGAGATTTTGGAGCCAAAATTCTTAGGATGACTTGCAGCAGGAGTTTTTCTCTCTACTTTGTTATTACTGGTTTTAGGTACCTTGCGGTGTCCATTTTTCCTAGTTATTGTATGTGGGTACCTCATCAGGCCTTGTTCTGCCGAACCCACCTTCTTTTTTGCCCACCTAAGCTATGCTTACGGGGGGTGTTAGTGTAGGTTATTATTTATCCTTTTATTTGTTTATTAGGATAATTATTGCACTTGTATTAGCCCTAAACTTGTTGGGTTAGCTTGTTTAGGTGTACTAGTTATGTGGAGTTAGCTTACTAGTTGTGTTGAGTTAGATTTCTAATTGTGTGGAGTTAGCTTGCTAGTCTTGTGGAGTTAACTTAACTACCAATATCAGTTAGTGGATTTCTTCACCACTAATCTAGGTAGTAGTTGTACTTCCCTCCTCATATATGTACATCCTTCTTATTGAGCAATGTAATGTAAGACAATTCAATTCTTATGTATTAAGAATAATGGATCATGATGGATTTCGATATATGGCATTTTAGCTCTTCTATTTTAAAAATATAATGTGGTGTGCTATTATCATATGAGATATTCGCAGCATAGAACAATCTTCTTATTATTCCTTTCAGTTTTACCTCAACCTTTGGTCCGATTTAACTATCTGAGCCAATCTTGGCTCCCACAGTATGCCTTGTTTCCTTTCGGGACTCCTAAGACTACGAAACCTCCTTTGCAACATCTTTTTAAGAGCACATGCTTCAGAATGGTCAACCAAAATACCATTATAAATTCACCTTTTATACCAGTTTTGTCACGTTTGAAATACTCATGCATACAATGCTTTTGATTGAGACCATCTCATGGACAAGACATTCATTCTAGACTTGATGAGTTGACCTCATGACCGGACCCCTGAACTCCTAATACTCAAGGGAATAGAAAACCTTTGACTTCTTATCAGCTTGAGACAACATGACAAAGCATTGTTACATGAATTCCTTCATACTCAAACTCAGAGCACATGTTTGACTTCTTCATGGGATGATACAAGACAATGACTATCACAACCATGCCTCATGGTGACTGGAATTTTCATATACATACTTCGTCAAAACTTAGCTAGTGTCATGGATTCACTTGTAGAAGCTGTTATCAAACTTGAGACTCATTTGCAAACCTTAAGCTCTGTGCTTACACATATTTTACTGGGAGAGACTTATAGATTCAAATATCAAATTCAATCTAGTAGATTGACCTCAATACTTGATCATGAACTACTGAAATTCAAATAGGCATTATTTTCAATCTTACTTGACTTGGATCAACATGAAAAGACATCATTTCCAAATTTTCTTCATATATATGAGCTAAGTTGACTGTCTTGACTCACTTTTAGTTTCCTTCATAATAAAAGTAAGAATACACTTGACTATTATTTCTTAGACTTTGATGAACCAAGAATGCCATGGGTGGATTTATGACCTTATTATTCTTTAGGAACAATATGAATATTTGGTACTCGGTCATGACTTGATACTCGAGAAAAATAATTTCATTACACCTTATGGAGCATTGTAGATACTCTTCATAGCAAATATCAGCAATTAAGACCAAAAAGACTTCTTGCTGACCTTTTAATTTTCATTTCTTTCATGCTTCCACACCTGAAATATAATATAGGCAACATATACCAACATGAAACACTTAACAAATTTGTACAAAGGCAAGATTACAAGACCTCTTTTCACAACCTTACATTCTCTTGAGGACTTAGCACAACCTCTATGCAAACTACAAAAGATGATTCTTTGGAAAAACACTTGAAACTTATTTTTGAAACATTGAATAGGTATGGAAACATAGACCTAATGGTGATAGTACATACTTTTATTTACTTGGACAATTAAGTAAGACCTTTAGACACCTTATACGAGACCAACCATACCTCTTGATTATTCACACACTTGTGGCATATTAAAGACTTGGATCAACACCTACGATGACAATATACCCCCAAGAACACACCATGCTTTTTTCAATTAATTAATGCCTTCTAGAAGCATAAATAAGACACATATTGCCTATAAGATCACTAGAACAGTAGATAGTCATCAAATGAGCTTGATGACTCTATCCTTTCTCTTTTTTCCTTTGAGATCTTCTCACTCTTCTTGGATGTCCTTTCATAAGTGAAAATTTCATCTCCCATGTCTTCATCTTTTGATTGAAGTCCTGAAAAACATATATGATACACCTCATTTACTTGCTCTATCACAATTAGGGGTAATAGTTCTTCATGACTAGTACTAGGCTTGCTCTTTTCCTTCTTACATTGATCACCAAATTTTGATGCCTTCCTTGAACTTGCCTCTCCTATGACTATTTTGATTTGCTTTTACTCTATATCATTTGTACATATTGTCTTCTTATCACTCCTTGATTCTTTAGAACTATTATTAGTTCCTTTGACCTTGTACTTGAGCTTAACATCCTTATTTTTAGTGTCTATCTCATACATGATTGTCTTGGAATCACCTTTAGGATTGGTATTCTTTTTGAATACCTTATTAACTTTTCGTTTGAAAGTATGAATCCTCTTGTTTCCCCTAGAATGTTCATTATGATAGAAATATTTTGCAAAATGTCCAAGTTCATGATAATTGTAACACACAACTTGATTCATGCTTCTATATGGATGTGGATTGAGATTCCAACTATACTTAGCAGCCTTATGACTATGAAACTTCCTAGAAAAATGTCCAACCATGTTCTTTGTTATAACACACAATGGAGTTCTTACCTCTAGTGTCTTCATTTCTCCAAACTTGATTGGATGGTTTCTATAGGTAATACTTGGCAGCGTTTCCTACTTCTTGACAATTGAAGCATACTATATTAATTGCTCTCTCATCTATACTATCCCTCCATGGATTATCATTTTGGACATCCTTCATGCACTCCTTATCTTTATGTCCAAAATTATGACAAACAAAACAATAACCATTAAAGGTTCTTTCATACCTTAATGAATTAGGTTGTTTGATTGATTTTAGTCTTCTTTTGTTTGTCTCCTTGGTCACTTTCATGTTTTTCTATCTGATTAAACTAGACTTGTTATCTTCACACTTCTCCATACGCTCTCCTTTGAATTCTAGTCTTATCTTATAACCTAGTGCTCTTGTAATTCCCCTCAATTACCACCCCTCTCGATCGTAGTGGCGTGGGATTGAGTCAAGATTTGGTAGGAGTGAGTTCATTGTTTTGGTGTCATGCATACGATATGGAGAATTCATAAAATGAAACAATTCAATGGAGTGTAAAGAAAATAGTACTACATTTTCAATAGTTGAAATATTAGATGTTGTTAAAAGATATAAAAGTGATTGTATGAACCTTTGGACCCTTGAAGTGCCTTCATACCTTTGGCTTGTATGAGAACTTTTTTTGTTCTCCCGATCCTTTCAACTCGAGAGCTTTTGCAAAGATGGAAGTTTGAGACATATATATGAATATTTTGTTTTAATGTTAAGTGTTGGTTTAACTAATTTTCATTGCGATAACTATAAATGAATTCTGCATAATTTTTAAATGAGGTTTTCCTTCACGATAGGTGATTCCTTTAATGGGAGCGGGTGAGGTTTGGTTAAATTGATTTTAAATAATAATAATAATAATAAAAACCACGAAAATAAATTATTCTGTTATGTTTGGCCTTGTGTTTAGGTCCCACACGGGTGGGCGTTACAGTTGGTATCAGAGAAAAGGTTCATACTATTGAACCTTAGGAAATTTGGGTGTTTTGGTGATTATTCATGATTGTGGAGTATTGTGTTCCTTATGTGGGATTTGAAAAATCTATAATTATGGTCATGTGAATGCACCTATTGTGCTTACCACTTGGTGTGGAATTTCTATGATGTTGGTATGTTTCTAGATGTGAGTAATACCTCTCTCTCCCTCTCATGCATTCAATGTGAATTTATAGTGTGTTACCACCTTGGTGTGTAAAATTTTCATTGTGGACTACAAAGTGTCGTAATTTTCTCTATCATGTGATATTGTATATGGGTACTAATGTGTTGTATGACAAAAGTGTGTCATCGTGAAATATGTCTTATCATGTTTCCACCATGTTGTGATGTATCATGATGTTATCTTACAGGTGATGTTGTAATGGTGTATTTTTTGTGATGTTAGTCACTATATTAGTCGTACATTGTACTCATACAATACGTGATAGGTTCATGTTGAGAATTGGGGACAAAAGGTGATTTTATGACCCAAACAATGTATTGTACTTGCACTCTTGCCGTGTGTTATGTAGTTGAATTATTGTTATATTATACCTCATAAATTTTACCATGCATAAGACGTTATGGTTGTTGTGCATATGTTTTATTGTTCTAGTAATGTAGTTTTGTGTATGTTGTGTACCCTACACTATCTCGGCTGTTGATCAAAAAATACTTGTCAAAGATCACACAAGGAGTCCACATGGGATAGAAGGCCAAGATAGAAGGCATGGAAGGATATGAAGGACTCACGTGTGGAAGGAAAGTTAGATTTTAGGACTTAGCCGATTTTGAGTATGAAGATCTATTTTTAGGAGATGGCGTGCGGAACACATTAATGATGCAGAGATGCACGCGCCATGCATTATGCATATTTGGAGAAGTGTTTTAAAGCATCTATGCATGGAGGTAAGATAAGAATATAATCAACACTTCCATTATCTGTAAGAGGACTATAGATAGCACACTTGCATGTGTGGCTATAATTGTAAAACGACGTGTGGCTAATAATAGCATGTGACCTATTTCTGGATTAGTTAAGTGTGAAGGGAAAGTCCCCACCCTTTATATATGATGTTAGGTGCATAGTAGTGAGAGGAGAGATGATTTGGTATGTATCACAGAGAGCGGTGTATGTATGATTCTAAATATGTGTATCAGATCCATACGCGCCTTGATATAAATTGACAGTACTGTAAGGAGATTCTATATTTATTAATAGATGGAAGATATTGGCTGAATCTAAGTGTCATTGTGTGTAATTAAGTAGTGCATGTTAATGATTCAATCATGATTACTACTTAATCTTGTTCTTTCATAGATTTAGGGGTAGCATGCATTGTAGAAGGATGGATTAGTTATGAACCTATATATTCCTTCCTTCATCATGTTATCATCCTGCCATAAAGAACCCTAAAGAGAGGATCTGGTACCTTTGCGTGCTTTGGGTGAGTGCTCGGTCTAGGTGAGTGATGTGCCAATGCAACTAGGGTGTTACCTTACAAATTCTAGACTATATCATTGGTTCCGTTCACTGGGACCTATTTTTCGATTGTTTTCGGGATGGTTCGTGAAGAAGCGTCTTTGGTTAACTCTAGCAAGTATTGAGGAATGTATACATGATCTGGAGGAAGAATATACATGACGTTTCAGTAGTGGATATGAGTTTAACGCACACACTTGGGTAGAACAGAACCCGTACGACAACTTATATGAGAGATTTTTCACTATCTTTCCAATAGAACTTTATGAGTGGCTTATGGCTTATGCATCTTAGTGGAATTAGAGATATCACACACTTTTCTGGACACAGGAAGAATTTCAAGCTCTTTATGATGCTGATCTGATTTGGACTCATGCGGTGGATACGTGGTTTTGTGGCATTTTAAATGGCTATATTCGGAATATTCAATTTCGATGTACTCTTACCCGAGAGGTCACTTTGAATTTTAGTTTTTGAGGTATCCAAGAGGAACATATTTACATGGTATTCCACTGGCAATCAAGATCTTAGTGGTAACTTTGAACCTAGAGAGTAAACCGATGGCTAACTAAACTTCACCACGTGCGAGGGTAGGAACAGGTTTGGTATTAAGATGGCAGACCTAGTGGCAGAAAATAGAGAGAGGAAAGGTGACTTAAGTATAATGAGGCACACGAGAGGGAAATAGAGAAGCAACGTTCCATTACAGAAAGTATGGCGTTGAGGAGAGAGATGGCTTGTGAAGGATTTACGGCTCACGTAGAAGATGTGGAGCTAGAGTATCGGAGAACTCCCCATCTTGGAAAGCATGATAGAGATCCCTTCTCGACCTTGCACATGGAAGTGCGCCAACAGAGACTACTTGGGCCGCAGGCACGCATCTTAATCCACCTAGTGACCTAGCCTTTGTGCTTGGTTTTTCAGTATCTAGTACGACAAGTAATCAACAAGCTAACTTGGGAAGTAGGAGAGCAGGAGTAAGTCAGGGATCAAGTACATCAATGGCAGGACAGACAACTTCAATGTTATATGGAGGAGCATTCTTAGGCGCATCATCTGCATAGAATGTGAGCACGCAGAATGTTGGATTCACCTCTGGAAGTGGAGCTACCTCACAGACTGTAGGGGTTCAATATAGTACTAATATCAGAGCACAAGGGAGTACATCTACAAGTCCTACTCTAGCTACAAGTGGAGGATCAAGAGGTATAGGTGGTTCTAGTTCCGGTGGATCTAGTGGTTCTAGAGGCAGAGGGAACAGGGGGTTTGGATCGGTGGTCAAGGTCCACAAAGAACCACAAAATATCTATATGGAGATGTCACTTCGTCTCGGAGTATAGGGGTATAGAGGATGCTTCCAAACATGACATATGTGTGAAATCTTGTGGCGCACTAAAGAAATTACAAGCTGCTTGAGTGAAAGGCAAGTCAATTCGCTACTACATTACAAGGGCATGCGCACAACTGGCATAGGAAGTTTGACCCTGATCAAACTTGCGTAGATTATGCAACACTGAGGGATGCTTTCTAAAAATAGTTCCATATCCTTGAGTTTGAGTAGAAGAGTATAAGTGCACTCAAAGATATCAAGAAAGGCACTAATGAGAGTGTGCATGAGTATGATGCCTGTTTTAATACACTTTTATCTAAGTTTTCTTATGATATCCATGCTAGTTAGCATGCACAATGGTTCATTGGAGGATTGATTACACCTTTTAGGAGGGCACTGTCACATAAGAAATACAAAGATCTGTGTGAAGCATTAGAAGTAGCTTTGCGTCTTGAGGCTGTTGAGAGCATTGACATTGGTGTTAGTCCATTTCTAGAGGCACAAATTGTAGCTATGGAAAAGATTGGAGAAGCTATTAGTGAATTTAGCCCATGAAACGCGCTCAGGAATTTGGTGTACAGATTGTGAAGTGGAAGGTCACACCAAGGATAGTTTCCCTCGTAGATCTGTATGTTCCTTATTATTGGACTGTGAGATTTGTCATTGGAATCATGATGTGAGTCACTGTCCTTTGTTACAACGTGCAATAAGGAAGAATGTATCTTGATTTTGCAAGATTTGCAGGTCCACGACCCATGGCGAAATTTGTTGGTTGATTGGTGCGATCCAGGATGCTATAGACATTGGAATATGATAGACAAGTATATGAGATAATTCTAAGGGTAGGAATGAGCACCAGTATTAGGACCATAATCAAGTGTGCTATGATAGGAATGAGGGGAATTTTGAAGGAGGTCATGGATATTAGGGTGGATATGGAGGATGAGGTTGCGGTGAAGGAAGAGGAGAGTTCCCTCGTGGAACATGTTATACGCGTGGATATCCGATCACTACGGGCATGAATGTCCTCGAGAATAATACATGTTCTTTTTGTAGAAATAAACATAGCTATGAAGAGTGCCCAGGACTTATATGAGCACATGAGCAAGTAACATAAGCAAGAAAACAAAGGCACTAGGATGGTTAGAATCTAGCGCGCGATAGGAGATCAGTGGATGCCTAAGATAATAGAAGGACTTGAGGCATTGATAGTAAAGATCACTACACATGCTGAAGTTACACACGTGTAAGAGGCATTGTAGCAGAAGCCTACGATTACCAAGGAGGAGGTTTTGAATGTGAGGTACCCAGATCCTACTCATCAGAAGGAAGTTTACTAGGATACCATGGAAGTGCTAAGGAATCTTCAGGGTGAGATATAGTACCTAAAGGAGCAAAAGAAAGTATCGGAGACAATCCAAACTGATATCAATGATCTGCGGGAGGTGTGCAAGATGTTGCACCAGGAGAAC
The DNA here is from genome assembly GCA_018340775.1 of Taxus wallichiana var. yunnanensis. Classification (NCBI taxonomy): domain Eukaryota; kingdom Viridiplantae; phylum Streptophyta; class Pinopsida; order Cupressales; family Taxaceae; genus Taxus; species Taxus wallichiana. Next base: position 647,009,851 of record CM031243.1, read on the forward strand.
ATTATTCCACTATTGGGAAGTTGGTTGAAAGGGAACACTCTGCGCGCGAGCCTTGAGACTAGATGACAGATTTTGCATGCAAATCTTCCCCCTGATAGCATTGACTATGACAAAGAGATTACTCTAAATGTTGTTGTGGATGGGTGGTCATTCAACAACATATTGATTGATCTGAGCACGGAAATAAATGTGCGACATTAGATGCATGGGTACAAATGGGGAGGCCTCCATTGCAGCCATCATCTAATGTGTTATTCATGGAAAACCGGACTAAGGCCACTCCCATAGGAGTATTGAAGGATGCATCTATAACTATACAAGGGGCCAAGTTCACTGGGCATTTTGAGGTATTAGCACTTGCAAAGTAAGCAAATAATTTCCCAACCTTTCTTGGATGCCCTTGGTGTTATGCAAATAACGCTGACTTGAGATTCAATAAGGGGTATGTCAGCTTTGAAAACAAGGAGGAGAGGGTTGTGATACCTTTGACAGATGGAAAGTCTATGCCATATGTTGAGCCTCTAAGTGAGGAGGATTTAAACAAAGTTTATGTATGTGCTATCTAGGACCCAGAGGTCAATGAGCCATCGAAGGAAGGCATCCTACAGTGGGAGGACTCTCATTCTATTAGTGATACTACGAGTATTGCTTGTGATAATTGGGCTCATGGTACATATGAATTAGTAGGGCGCGAGGTGAAAAGCATGGTTGCACGCACTAATAGATTTTGCTCAATTCAATGGATAGGAAGAATAGTACCTTGGTATACAGCGATAGAAGATCTTTTTGCCTTTCTGAAGGCCATAGAAACGTAGTTTGCAGATCTAGTTGCAAGGAGAGATATGTTAGTATATGCACTACGTGGGACAACATCGTGCTAGTGGGCAGTCCAAAGAGATAACCTTATACACTAGGAAGAGATTGGAATAGCTTTGTCTACTAGGTTTATAAGGAAAAATGCACCTACAAAGATCTCTACTTATCATGGTGATCAACCTGTTCAACATCACATTCAACAAAGTGTGATAGACTCTAGATAGCGGGACGGGGAAGCATTACCGGCTTCACTCACTGGGTTCATAGATTGTATTCCACGCTCCAAGGATGCACATGTGCTTGGTATGTATATGCAAAACTACATAGAGAAACTGGGAATTGGCAAGAGTTGGCTATAGGTATGATCTAGACATTTGACTACTTCTCGACTCAACCTCCTATAGCAGAGGCATTAAAATTTGTCAAGCACTTAACTATGGGAGATAGTGAAAAAGTAGAAGAGCATATTTAGGAATTATTTGGTGAGACAGAGTTCGGAGCATGTTTTGAAAAGGAAGAAGAAATGGACTCCAAACTACTTGAGCGCACTTGCCTTGAGAAAGAGAAAGGAAAGATGGTCTACATCGTGGATGATGAGGAAGTTGAGAACCTAGATATTGAACATTCACACGGGGTGTGTGAGGTCTTGGATAATGTAGACAAAGATACATGTGCCTACCATGAACCCATGAAGACAACAAAGGTGAATATAGGTTTGGAGGCTGAGCCTAAGGAGGCTATAATTGGAGATTACTGGTTAGACTCGGAGTTAGCAAAGATCATTGAGTTACTTAGGGATTATTAGGACTTATTCCCTCAAGGATATCATGAACTTAAAGGCATGCATGAATCACTTAGGGAAATGAAGATCAAACTTAAGGACGGTGCATGACCAATTAGGAAGAGACCTTACAAAATGAATCCTAATTGACTCGAAAAGGTAAAGGAAGAAATTGATAATATGTTTAAATCTGGAATTATCAAGCCCCTTAATGAGTCAAAATGGGTTAGCCCAATGGTGATAAGTATCAAGAAGGACATACATATTAGGATATGTGTGGACAATAGGGAGCTGAATGCTGCATGCGTCACAAATCCTTTCCCTACGACTTTCACTAAGGAAATACTAGGAGTTGCGGGCGTGAAATATATTCTTTCACAAATGGATTTTTCGGTTATCATCAGGTTAGGATCGCTCGGGAGGATCAAGAAAAGACAACATTTACTACTGAATGGGGTAGTTTTGCCTATATCTTTGTGATGCCTTTTGGATTGAAAAACATGCTTCTTTGTATTCTCATGAATAGTTGTTCATGCATTCAAAGATTTTATTCATAAATTCTTACAGTCTACCTAGATGATTGGATAGTATATGGGCTTGTGAAAGATCATTATGACAATTTACGCTTCTTGTTTGAACGATGCAAACAATTAAGTATCTATTTGAACATCAAGAAGTGCATATTTGCTATCCCATTTGGGATCTTTGTTAGGGCATATAATTTGCAAGGAAGGTTTGCTGCTAGTTGATCCAGCCCAAGGTTGCGGTCATTTTAGGCCTAAAAGTGCTTACAGGTCAAAGTGAGGTGTGTGGATTTTTAGGTCATACATGATATTACTGAGAAAATTTATAAAAGGGTATGCGTAATGCAACACCCTTGAAAGAATTATTGAAGGGGAAAGGTACATTTTATTAGGGGAGAACCGCATGCAGGCGTGTTTGAGATATTAAAAGAGAGACTTACTACCACGCCCATTCTACACTTTCCATCATGGGATAAACCATTTCACATGCATGTGGACGCCTCAGTATCGCCATTGGTGCTGTGTTAGCTCAACCTGGTGAAGGTATTATAGATCATCCAATTTGTTTTGCTAGTAGGAAGTTGACTCCTACTGAAAGGAATTATACAACTATGGAGCGCGAAGCTTTGTCAATGATCTACACATTGTACAAGTTTCGACAGTACTTGTTAGCAACACCATTTGTGTTTTATACATATCATATGACATTAAACTACTTGGTAAACAAGCCCGTATTACGAGGGTACATATGTAGATGGGTGTTTCTATTTCAAGAGTTTGACTTCACAGTTATGGTGAAGTCATGGAAAAGTAATTCTGGACCAGACCATTTATCTAGAATCAATTCAGGAGAGGATGCACAGACAATTAAAGAAACAATTCCAGATGCACAATTATACATGTTACAATATGCACTCATAGAATTAGAAGACATTTCTGTCCTTATACGAATAGGCATGGCACTAGAAGGAATGAAAGCATTAGAAAAGAAGCAACTTGTTATATGGGTGACACCATTTATGTTAATCATTGGTGACATGTACAAGCTAGGTAGAGATGAATTATTACATCGTTGTGTGTTAGAGCATGAGCGCAAGGATATCAAGGAAGATTCTCATGGTGGTATTGTAGGAGGCCATTATGCAGGTGATGTGACTGCCTGGAAGATCTTAATTGCTAGATTATGGTGGGAGATGTTGTATAAAGACTGTAAATATTATTATAAGGCGTGTGACATTGTCAAAGCACCTAGGAAAACTAGGGAAAAGAGATGAGATGCCTTTGAGACCAATTACTAGTGCCGAACCATTTGAGAAATGGGCAATTGACTTTGTAGGACCTATCTCATCAGCCGCGCGCATGAATGGATCGTGCTATATCATTACTTGCACAAATTATCTTACATGTTGGGCGAAGCGTAAAGACACCTATACAAGCGTATGACAACTAGATTTCTATGGGAGAATGTTCTTACATGATATGGGTGTCCCTTAAGCTTCACAAGTGATAGAGGTACACATTTTTTGAATGAGACAATTAGGATCCTATTAGATGAGTTTATGGTTGCACACCATAAAACTACACCTTACCATCCTTAGGAAAATGGAATTGTTGAGGCCTTCAACAAAATTTTGGGCCAAAATTTGACAAAAATATGTGATGTTGGAAGAAAGGATTGGGATGAAAAGTGTCAATTGTGCTTTGGGCATATAGAACAAATTACAAGAGATTGAACAAGGCCGCACCATTTCATTTGGTGTTTGGAGCAGAAGTGTTCTTCCTATAGAATTTATGTCACCTTCTTTGCACATTGTGCATGCTAAAGGTCTAGTTGATGAAAAGGCTTTGGAAGAACATATTGTTAAGATGATTCAACTAGATGAGCAATGAGCCATAGCATGATGGAGTCAGAAGTAGGAAAAGGCTAGGTAGAAGGCATGGCATGACAGAAACATAAGAGATAAAAAGTTTGAGATTGGACAAATGGTACTTCTTTATGACTAAAACGATGGATAAGATCGAAGATGTAGACAAATGAGGAAGCCGATGTAGATAAGGGGCAGGCGCAGGAGCGGCTTCGCACATGATAGATCCGTGTATCTGCAAAACACAAAACACCGATGCTTGCGAAAAAGACCACGTTAAAAGATATTTAGGTGGGTGCCGAGAAGCGGGTCCGGGAAGCGATAAGCTTCCTCGGCGGATGTCAGTCCACGTTTTCAATTAAGAAAAGAAGCATACATGATAAAAGATGTAAGTAAAAAGCTAGATCTTCTGATTGCAGTAATAAGACGAGAATCTAAGCAATGACGAGAAAGCACACGAAAAGCGAGGAACTAAGAAATAATGCTGAATTGGTGTTACCTGTGTCCTTTTACCTATCTGCAGGGAAATCGGCGTCGGCCCAGGTAGAATCGGCGTCGATTGAGACGGATCGGCGTCGACTGACTAAGATCGGCGTCGATTGAGACGGATCGGCGTCGACTAGGTAGAATCGGCGTCGACTAAAAGAGATCGATCAATCGGGGGTGTGCGATAAGATTCGGGAATTAGAAGGTGAATGTGGTCTCTTTGGATGTGCGAAGTTGGCGAGACTTTGGAGCAGAGTCACCGAGATGATAGATGGTGGTGTGCGATCTTGATGTGCGAGGGACGAGTACTTGCGGTGCTCCTCTCGAGGGGATTGATTCGGACGAGGATCTGCCTAATTTGATCTGATTGATCTAAGAAGATCTCTCTTTCTCACAACTTTGTATCTCTCTCGCTCTCTGTTCGTGCGTAAGTGCTTCCTTTTTAAATCATTCACTTTTCGCTCGTTCGTGGTCTCTTTTTCGGTCCCTAGAACTGAGTTCTGGACTCGCTTTTATAATCGGCGCCGCTCTAGAAAATCGGCGCCCGACCATATGGAGTCGGCGCCGATCGCGGAATAGACTTCCGAGATGGCCAAAATGAGCGATTTCAAGAAAGATAAGATTTATCCCGAATACGGGAAATATCCCGCTTAGGGAAGAGGAAAAATAGATGTGATACATAGATAGAATAAATTTGGGGTAGATAAGTGATTAAGATGCATGGGAAGAAGCGTAATCAAATATTTAATATTTAATCACTCATGGGTAAGATGTGATGGGGTGAATTAAATTTGGAATAAGTGATTAAATCACAAATTGGATAATATCCCAAGGGGATAGTTGGTGACGTAAAACGTGCCCCAGGTTACCTAAGCAAGTAAATGGATGAGAGGGACACTAAATTGAGTAACCAATTTTAAGTGTCTACATTTTGCCCCTTTTTGTCAAGTAACTTGCGATAAGCAAGGTTATGAGACAAAAACAAAGGGATGGAAGAAGGGAAGAATTTGTGATGATGTGATCCCCCTCAAACTAGGGATGGGATGGATGATAGAACAGACGATCCCAAGTTTGAAAAAGGTAGATGAAAAATGCAAGGTGCCCGATCGGATGCAGGAGGTAGATCGATCATTGATGCGCGCATAAAAATAAAAAAAAAAGCGTGACCTAAGGAACTCACATTGGTAGGGCAAACTAGCGGTCTCCTCATGAGGCAGCGTTAGTGCCTCTGAGACCCATGATGGTAAGGAGAAGCTGCAAAATAGTCGGCATCTAAAGAGAGACACATTGGTAGGGACAACAACTAGGCAGTGCAAGCGAGGCGGCGTTAGTGCCTACTGAGACCCGTTTAACTCTAAGCTGCCGAGAAAATCACAGTGTCCCCCATGCAAGAGGAACAAACCGAAATAGACAAGGATATCTAAAAAAAAAATGTGCCAAAAGGCAAAATTCAGCACACAACAATGATCAGATAGATAAGTAAGCCAAGCATCAACACTATGGCAAACAGATATAGAAAATCGGCGGCGACCAAACTAATCGGCGGCAGCCCCTAGAACAAGCGGCGTCGACCCAAAAAATCGGCGCCCGACCAATCGAGCACATATAAATATGCGAGCGAAGCGTAAGCGATTTATTTTCAGCGTGACGATTGATTGAGAAAGCATTTGTGATTTGAGCATCATGGAAGCCTCTGGGAGCGGTCAGAAGCGCAGGAGGACACGACCTGGGGTAAGTGGTCATTCTTGAACCCACTTTTCTTAATTTATTTTTTTTTTTGTTTGATTTTTTCTTGCATGGGAGGCCGGGGTCCGGTTTATGTCCGGCCAGGCAGTCGGCGCCGATTGGTTTAATCGGCGTCGATTGGTTTTGGATCGGCGTCGATTGGTATTAATCGGCGCCGACTAAAATGAACGACGCCGATTTTACCAAATCGACGCCGATTGAAAGATATTCATTTTTTTTTTTTTTTTATGGTTTTGGAAGATGTGATTTGGGGAAATAAGAGACTAATTATGTTTTTGATGTCGTGGATGCAGGCACGAGAGGCTACTACATATGAGGATGCCATCCTGAGCTATGTGGAGCGATTATTCTGATGTGTGAGATCTGGTGGCGGCATTTAGAAGCTAGCGGGCTCGGGGTTTCGATATTATAGGCGAGTGCCACGAGATGTGGAGCTCATGCGGGCATTAGTGCGCGGTGGGACAGCCACACGTGCACTTTTTGGTTGAGGCGGGTGAGATGACTATCACCCATGAGGATATATTCGAGATCACGAGATTGCGATTCTTGGGGACCCGATTGAATCACACCCGGGAGAGCGCGCGAGAGGGCCAGGTGCGATTATACGAGAGAGTAGAGGCGAGATTACGAGATAGTATGCAGGGCGTGAGATAGCCTCACAGTACGAGCGAGATAGCCCTCGGAGCAGGCGGATAGCCTTGATTCAGATGGCGATATCCTATTTTGCCCTGCCAGACTCAGGAGGTGGGAATTCCCATTATTCTTATTAGCGTGTGTGTGCGACATCTTGCAGTCGAGACGAGTTTTGCCTTGGCCGATGCCACTGATAGCTCGAGATTTACCATGAGCTATGGATGTACACCCTGTAGGCGGAGGGCGGGATTGATGTCGATTTTGTGCTCCATTCTTTGGGCATATGAGCACATAGCGGTGATCGAGCCATCGGGCTTCCTTGGATGCAGCGAGTGGGAGGATTGATTATGGATTTCGGAGATGGCGGGTGACATGGCGCGGGAGATCTGAGTAGACCCGGCGGGTGGTACTACGAGCGTTTGGGGCGCTTACACACGAGATCGAGTCATCGGAGACCATATCGGGCATTCCGACATGGGCGGTCGGGATGCGCACTTGGTAGCATTGAGGCGAGCCGGGTGGTCGGGGCGGAGGCGGATATATGGGAGCGAGTCCCGTTCATGCGGATATTGAGCGATTCGGCCTAAATACTGAGCAGTGCCGGCCACTACACGCCATATAGGCGGGATAGCGAGAGAGGCAGATTTGCGATTTTGATCAGAGACCCATTGAAGGCCCCACCCTCATGAGGCGGTGATGATGCGCGGGGTGGATGAGGGCTACGCGGCATGAGTACGACACGAGCTTCCACGACATCTCCCGCCCTCATAGATGCTTGTGAGGAGGACATAGCTGCTATCTTTGGGCCAGATTAGAGGAGAGCATGCCACCCTCACCACAGACACATCGAGGTAGCTGGAGGAGATCGGGGCTTTGGCGGAGGAGAGGATGCCACGATTGTGGAGAGAGACACCGCTCGCCGGGAGCGAGATCTGGCGATCAGCGAGAGGACCGCTACTTTCGGCACGACGGGGAGGCCCTCGGGGCCAAGTATGGGGAGGCAGGTGCCACATCGAGTGCAGTACGAGTACGACCTAGGGAGGCACCACCACCAGCGCCGCCGGCCCCGGCACCGGCGGCATCGTTACGAGCACAAGATGCTGTGAGCTGAGCACGTGCAGTCTCTCTCCTCGGCTTTGGTGAGATCTACGAGGATGCCCTAGCGCGGCATGCCCAGATGTGCCTCGTACGGGGGCGAGGAGAGAGCAGCGGCGGCGGCTACGGCGGCGGAGCCTCGGGCGGAGGAGCTTGGGAGAGATCGAGGTGGGCGAGACCTCCGGCGGCAGGTGCATCGAGCTCGATAGGCGGCGGTCAGGAGAGACAGCCAGGTGCAGAGGAGGGTGGAGGAGATAGTGTCCTCCACGCTTCAGATTTTACTATATAGAGATTTGATAGATTTTGTATCTGTATAGTGATGTAGCCTCGATTGGAAGGCATTGTTTAGATGGCTTGATTGAAAGCCACCCATTTTTGTACAGACACATATGTATATATAGATTCATTATTTGTCATATAATTGTACTCATGCTTTTAATTTTGGATATACATGGATAGATGGATATAGATATAGACTGATAGAGGATAAAATAGATGTGATTGGATAGGTATAGACTGATAGATGATAGAAATAGATGTGATTAGATAGATTGATATGTGGATAAAATAGATGTGATTGGATAGATATAGACTGATAGATGATAGAAATATATGTGATGTGGATATAACTTTGATAGATGGATGTGATGTAACTTGGATGTACATGTGTTTGATGTTTGGATTAGATATGGATAGATATAATGTACCTTGGATGTACATTTTGGTGGATAGATTGATGGATGTGATTGATGTATAGATTAGATATAATGTACCTTAGATGTACATATTTTAAATATTTTGATGGATAAATAGATAGATGTGTTTGATGTATAGATAGATGTAATTTTAATGAGAAATGAATAAAGATAGATGTTTTGATAGATAAGAGGAATTTTGATAGAAGATAAATTGTGATTGAATTAACATGTGAAATGAAATTTGTCAGATTTAACGAGGATGCACGAGAGCCAAAGATGTAAATGGAAACAAGTGACTTAGAAAGAAGACACTCGGAAAAAAGAAGGAAATGATAAGTCGGACTTCGACCGACCATAGATAAAATCCAGATAAGAAACCGAAAGACCAAGCATACAAGGCCCTATATAAGATTAAAATAAACCTGACACTAACTAGTCGCAAACCAGATCTAGGATAGAAATGGAAAGAAAAGTAAGTATCTTGTCGGAATTTACAAGGGACAGGATACATGTCCATGATAGGAAAATAGGATTCTCCATATGATCGACAAAAGGTCTTAAATCTCAGCTTCATGACTTTGACAGAAAAGCAAACTGATCAATGCGGGAAGTTTGCTTGATATGGAAAGACTGATCGATGCGGGAAGTCTTTCGGTGATCTTAAAAAGTGTATAAAGTATTTGGAAGGCTGATTAGATTACAAGAAGCCTTGAATATTTCTTTGAAAGCGGCCGTCCTTGAGGGAGCGATGCATGTATTTTGAATTTTAATGATAGCCATCCTTGAGGGTATGGTCTATTTTCTTTTTGATTCACTTGATAATGTATGGATAGCTGTCCTTGAGGATCGAGTCTATCTTTTGGATAGCATTTTTTTTTTTTTTTTTTTTTTGAAACTCTTTGGAAGAAGCTGAGTTTAGACCTAGATAGATCGGATGGAGGAAGAGAACATAGAAGAACATGTACTCATGCCCAGAGTAGATCGATTAAGATAAGTACTTGGGACGGATGAAGTGGTGATTAAGGTATTCCTACCATGAGGAGGAACATATCCAAAAGCGTGATATGAGTAGAGCCGCGATACTCATATTTAAGGTAAACGAGGCAATAGGCGGAGAACCACACGATTTCAAATCACCACAAAAGTAGATGACTGGTTATTAGGACGGATGGAAGATCTGAGTTGCGACTAGATTTGTGTAAGATAGATTTTAACAATAGAAGGGCCGTAGATGCAAGGCATTGAGAGGTTCTGCCTCAGGTACACCATCCATGGAAGATAAACGATAAGCCCCAGACCCATATTTATGAGTGATAATGTAGGGGCCCATCCAGTTGGGAGCAAACTTACCACGTTGACTTTTTTCGAGTGTAGTGACATTTTGATTTTCCTTAAGAACAAGGTCACCAATTTTGAAGTCACGGTGCTGCAAATGCTTGTTATAAGCACGTTTGACACGCTCGAGATAGACTTGATGATGCTCAAAGAGCGTTAAGGCGCGCTCATCTAATAATTCAAGTTGTCTTAGGCGATTTTGCGATAATCCTCATCGGAGACAATTCTCTGAGAGAAACACGGAGAGATGGGATTTGGACTTCCAAAGGAAGGACGAGCCTCGAACCCATAGGCGAGAGAGAAGGGAGTAGCACCGGTAGGAGTACGAATGCTAGTCGATAAGCCCGAGAGAGCAAAAGGGATATGTAAATGCCAATCCTGCCGGCTCGACTAGTTACCTTTGCGAGGATACTACGCAGAAGTTTTATTGGGCAGCTTGGCTGACCATTAGCTTGAGGATAGTATGGAGAAGAAAAAGCTGAGTTTGATATTGAAAGCGTTGAGAGATTACGCAAATCAGCGTTCTTGAAAGACTTACCATTATCGTGATTAGCTTATGTGGAGCATGAAAGCGACAAATGATGTGTTGATAGGCGAAATCAACTATGGGTTTAGCCTTTGTTGAAGAAAGAGGATAGCTTCTACCCACTTAGTAAAGTACTCGGTGGCGTAATGATAGAATGATGCTTTGTGAAGAAGCGGGGATTGATGAGACCAATAAGATCAAGACCCCCCTGCGAAAAAGGCCACAAATCCGCCGCAGGTTGCAAAGCTTGACTAGGGATGTGCGTGAGATTGGAATGTTGCTGACACTTGACGCACTTCTTAGTGTATTCACAACAATCTCGATTAAGAGAAGGCCAATAATACCCCAAACGTAAAATGCGCTTAGCTACAGCTAAACCACTAAAATGTCCACCACAGATACCGTCATGGACCTCCTGGATGGCTTTAGATGATTCATGGGTTTTGAGGCATCGAAGCAAAATACCATCAAAGCCGCGTTTGTAAAGAATCCCGCCTAGGATAGTATAGCGATTGGTGCGTTGGACAAAAGACCTTCTACCATTGGAAGTCAGATCTGGAGGAAGGATCGAATGAGATAGATAATCAACAATCTGTTGATACCACTCATCCTGGGTATGGGTTGTGACAGCATTGATTGAAGTTAGTTGCCCAAGATAAGATGGTTGATCTAATCGTTGCACAGCCACATAAAGACGCGAGTCTTCGGTAAAAGGCGGGATAAGTGAGGCTAATGAGGCCATGGTATCCGCGAATCGATTTGCAGTGCGAGGAATGGCTTGGATGGTGAACTTATCAAAAGATTGGAGTTGAGCAAGAACGATGTCACGATATTTTTGAAGGATATCATTCTTGCATTGATAGACACCCGTGACCTGATTAACGATGAGTTCAGAATCACCGAAGATGTCAATATGATGAGCGCCGAGATTAATGGCATTTTGAAGACCTAAGACAAGAGCTTCATACTCAGCCACATTATTGGTGCACTCAAAGTTTAATTTGTGTGCAACTGGGATAGGCGTACCCCAAGGAGGAATCATCACGAAACCCGCACCTCCCCCTTGCTGGCATTTGGATCCATCAAAGAAGAGCTTTACTTTAAATGGAGATAGACCAAAATCAATTTGTTGGATATATTCATCGGGGGGAATTGAGCGGGGTCTTGAGTGTCGGAAGAGGAGCATCAGCTAATTGATCTGCAATAACCTGACCCTTGATAGCCTTTTGCGGGATAAACTCGAGGTCAAATTCTGTCATGAGCATAAGCCAACGAGTGATACGATCATTGTGATAAGGCTTTGCATGAATTGTCTTGAGGGGATTGACACTTGTGACAATGTAAGTTTTATGATTAAGGAGATAATGCGAAGCTTAGAAGTTGCGAAGAGAGCGCAACATAGTTTTTCGGCTTGAATGCGTGTCTCATACTCATGGAGGTGCGACTGATGTAATAGACAGCTTGTTCTTTACCACAAGTGTCCGTGCGAGATCATGGCTCCCGAGCATGGTCGATCACGAGAGATATAAAGATAGAAAGGCTCCCCCTCGCGTGGAGGTGTAAGCACGGGTGGAGAAAGAAGATAAGCTTTGAGATCATCAAAGGCCTTTTGGCGATGCTCATCCCATTCAAAATGAACATTCTTACGGAGGAGATGGTGAAAAGGTTGACAACGGTCAAACAATTGGGAGATAAAGCAGCCTGCTTGATTGAAAGGCGTCCTTGGAGGCTGCGGAGTTGCTTCAAGTTAGCGGGGAGGCATCTCGAGGATGGCTTTTATTTTTGCGGGGTCGACTTCAATACCCACGATGGAAATGATAAAACCTAAAAGTTTACGGTGAAGCGCCAAATACGCATTTAGATGGATTTAGGCGAAGACAAAAGCGGATAAGCCTCTCGAAAAGAGAGGTGCGAGGATGAAAAAGATGATCGACGGCGTTTGGACTTGCGAGGAGATCGTCAACATAATCTTCCACGGTTTTGTGCAAGAGATCATGGAAGATGTAGGTCATTGCTCGTTGATAGGTTGCTCTGCGTTCTTAAGACCAAAAGGCATGACACGATAGCAAAAGGTCCCCGAGGAGTTATGAAGGAAGTCTTATGTTGGTCTTACAGTGCGATGAGGATTTGATTATACCCGAGAGAAACCATCCATAAGAAAGCATCTCATGACCGCTTGATTAAATCTACGAGTTGGTCGATATTAGGTAGAGGAAAATCATCTTTTGGACGAGCAAGATTAAGATCCGGAAGTCGGTACAAATTTGAATTTTCCCGGTAGCCTTGAATTCTTGGTACTACATTGGACACCCATTGTGGATAATCGATGGGTTGGATGAAGTTAGCGAGAAGCAAAGCGCTGTAATTCTTCTTTAACAAGAAGAAGGGCTACTCTAGGGTGCATTTTACGTAATTTTTGCTTAATTGGTTTGATATTGGGAAGAGTAACGATATTGTGGACCACAATATCGGGATCGAGCCCTGGCATATCTTCGTATGACCAAGCAAAGGCTTGACGATGTTTGGAAAGAAAAGTGGTAAAATCCCCTAACTCCTGTGGATTAAGGGATTGGCGACCTTAATGATGCGAGGTCTTCAGAAGTCCCTATATTAAGGTCGATAGTGGCCTCGTTGAGAAGGGTAGACGTGTCAGAAGGAATAGTTTTGGGGAGATATGAATCCTCTGCCCCCAGATAGGTGAGGACAGAATCATCATCCGCACAGTGGATAGTGTTGATAGTGGGAGAATCGTCTCCAACTATTTCAGGGAAGATTAATGGTATAGAAGCGGACCGATTGTTAGTCTCATAGACTAACGGCCCTAAGGAAATGGTATTGATAAAAAAAAAAAGTTAGGTGGGATGGAAATGTCATCGTCCACATCAAGTGATGCTTACGATTTAGTGGGGAAGATGGTTCTTAGTAGGAAGAGGCTCATCAAGAATAGTGACGGTGGCTTTTGAAAGGGTTTAAACCTAAACCAAATTTCGATGTGGCATGAGAGTAGGAATGGACTTGAGGTCATGTATACCTTGTTCATATTTTCCCGAGGCCAAAACCTTTCCACGCGCATCGATATAGATAAGTTTTTGCAAACGTGGGATTCTGTAGATAATCAAACCCTGTTAAGTAAGGTTTGGTCTTAGGAGGAGAATACGGGCGATAGTGAGGCGTATCAAGACCACCGTAGATGAAATTAGTTTGTTGATTGGCGAGACCAATGGTGACGATCGATGCGGCCAGAGACTGGTTGATATTCGGGTTGTTTATGCGGTCTACCATACTCATTAGGTTTGAGATGGGCATCGAAAGAAAAGAGGAAGCTCTCTAGTGAGAAAGCGCTGCAATGTCTCTTCTAGATTTTGTAAATCCGGTAGTTTGGTTGCGGTATGGAAGAAGATGAGGCCCGTCGGGAGAACATGCATTTTCTTTTAAAAAGGCGAGATCTTGTGGTCATGTCGCATTGTGCGGAAGGAAAAGGATCTCTGGATGAGTATATATTTTGCCCTCATATTGATATTTTAAGCATCGATGGAGGTGGATGGGACACAATGCATTGCGCGAATCCGGGGCGTCGAGGATCATATTATAGTGGAATTTTCCTTGACGATGTAGAAGAGTTCATGAAGCGACTTCTTACCTACTCGAATGGGTAAGACCACGGTTCTAAGTAGCTGCTAGCTGATCGTTAAATGATCGAAGGCGAAAGGCGGGGATGACACCACATTCTTTGGTAACTTAAGTTGCTCAAAGCGTGTGCGAGGAGATGGCGTTGAGTGCAGCTCCACTATCGATCATAACACGTTTTAAGGTAGTGTTATTGATTTGGGTGTGATAAAGAGGAGCCTCGAGTCCTCGGAAGAAAGAGGAGGAATTTCGAATCTTCAAAAGAAATGGTGGTTGATGGTCTATTGATCAATGACCCACTCGAAGAAGTGAGGGCTCATCGAATTCAACTGCGATGCGGCGTGATTATCAATCAAAGCTTGGCGATGTTGTGGAGAGGATTGGATGAGGTCGAAGAGACATTTTGGCCGGAGCACAGGTGAGTTGTTTCATAACACTCTCCTCAGCGAGACACGGGAACTTGAGCCGAGAGTGCGGCACGAATAGAGACCACAGGTCGTGGGGCTGATGAGGAAGGAGAAACGCCTTGGGGCTGCGAAATGACAACCCGTGGTCGAGATCTTTGAAGATGAAGATGGGTTATCATAGTGTTGGGTTCTAGTGGCGATATGGATTGTGTCAATTTGGGAAGGTGGAAGATCAAGTGGAGTGGGACCACCAGAGGTCTGAGTGGATTGTTGAGGCTCAGATGGGGCTAAGGTGACAGGAGGTACCTGTTCCTCCTCCTCCAGCAAAAGGTCACTTTCTTCCAGAAGGTTCTTGACAACGGCTTGAAGAGCTTTACATCCCTCGGTATCATGACCCGGGGTACGGTGGTAAGCACAAATCAGATCAGAGTTAAACCAGGTAGGTTTAACTCCTTTAGGGTTATAAGGTTTAATCGGAGGAAGGGTTATGGATGAAGATTGGATAAGTTGATGAAGGATTTCGGTATAGAATCCGGTAGACGAAGAGGAGGATAGAGATGATGAAGGTGGTTCTTTTACATTAAGCATTGCCGAGGTAAAAGAACTTGCATGTTAGGTTTAACAGTCTTTTTAGGGATCCTCTTATTTGTTTGGACATTTGGAGGAGCAGCGATCTTGGGCACTTGAGATGGGAGTAAGTGAGACATGATTGACTTTGGTGGAGGAGGAGCCCCTAAAATAGATTTTGAAGATGATGGAGATGTGACAAATTTTGCGGTCTTTGGAGACAAAGGGGTTGCTTGGTGAATTCTTGATGATTTAGATAATGTCGGTTTAGAAGAGGAAGAAGCTCCCAAAGTAGGTGTAATCGGAGGACATAGGGTGCCTTGGTTTTGGTAATGAAGATGATGATCTGATAGAAGAGGTAGCGTCTTTTTAGTAGGTAAGTCTATTTTTCGGGGTATTGGTGAAGAATGTGTTGTAGAAAGAAGATGATGGCTTTGATAAGTGTGTAGAAGAAAACGCCTTCTCGGTGGGCAAATCCAATCGTTTATGAGGCGTAGAGAGAGATTTTTGTGGAAGAGCACGAGAGTCTTGATGGTCGAAATATGGGCTTTCCTTTTCGGGGATGGTGGCAACTTCACGGCATAAGGTGATTGTAACCTTTTCGGAGGAAGCGGTGGGGAGAGTGCTTGATGGTGTAATGTTAGATTTTGGTTGTCTCGGTTTAGGTTCGGAACCAAGTGTATAGGTGTTAGTCTTTACTTCTTTTGATTTTTTTTTAATAATAGGCAAAGTAACATTAGTGATGGAAGAAGGGGTGATGAAGAAGCGGTTCCTTGCGAAGGGACTACTTACGATACGATGCGGTAATCATGGGTGAAACTCTTTGTAGGAAAAGAGATAGGAAGGGTCAAAATCGAAGAGGCGCTTCCGTCGAAGTCGGCACAATTATAGGTACGTTTACCAAGGACATAGTTGCGGCGGGAATGGGAGCAACAGAAGTGGATGTGCTGGTGGAAACTCGAAGGGATGTAATTGCCTCGAGTATTGAAAGAATGTCGATGATGAGGCAGATGAGGATGACCTTTGTCTCGGGTATGGATGGTAGGTCGAGAAAAGGAGCGGAGAAAGAAGACTCCGTGCTTAGTAATGTAGGAATATTCAACGGGCCATCGAAGATAATGGAACTCGGTGATAGATGAAGTGGAAGGAGGTTACGATTCGATTGATGTGTTTGCAGATGGCTTGGTTTCGGAAGAAGATTCTTCGGTAGAGATGAAGTTGATGGTATGAGTGTTTGGTTTTTGAGACTCTGAAGCATTATGGTTCGGGGCATGATTGGGAAAAGGTTGTTTAAAAACATCGAGCGCCTGATTTGGGGGAGCATTTGGGTTATCCAGAATGAGCTCGCCTTTATCAATGAATTTTTGGACAAGATTTTTGAAAGTCTGACATCGTTCGATGTCATGACCCTTGGTTCTATGATAAGGACAGAAATCATTTTCCCTATACCAGAATGGGCGTTCTCGGCTTTCATCAACATCCCTAATGGGGGGAAGTTCGATCATGCGAACTTCCAACATTTTTTCTAAGATAGAGGCATATGATTCCCCGATGGGGCGAAGGATCGAGATGATGAAGTCCCTTTTCGAGAAGATGAGGGGTCTCTTCGTGGTGTTTGATTAGAAGTATTGTCGGCTCGTGATGCTTTTAATACGATAGCGTTGGTGGATCCTTGATTTTTGTCTTTAGAAGGGGAAGAATTTGGTTTGGTAAACCGAGAAAAATCTGGTTTAGATTTAGAGCGAAGTTTTAGCTTCCCTTGCTCAATGGCGCGAGATTCAAGTTTGCGTGCCATCGTGAAGGCTTCTTCAAAGGTATGAAAAGTTTGGATCCTTAAAGTAGAAGAAATGTGATTAGCACAAGATCGAGTAAACAACTCGATTTGTTGGGATTGAGGAAGGGAGAAAGACAATTGGTTGATTATCCCTCTCCAACGAGCGACAAAGTCTGCAATAGACTCATCATCGAATTGGCGAATGTTATAAAGATCGTGATCGAGATCTTATGCGCGATATTTATTGAAAAGTTTTCAACAAACATTTGGGCCAATTGAGAAAGAAAGCGAGGAATGTTGAGGAATGTTATTGTACCGGTCTAAAGCGAGTCTGCTAGAGACATAGGAAAGGTACGGAGCATAAGCTCGATCTGGACTATGAGGTAGCAAGCATGTTTGAATGCTCGCAAATGTTGTTGAGGTCTTCCGACTATGAAATTTTGAAAATTTAGGAAGTTCCCATTGGGGAGGATAAGGCTTGAAAGCTCTTGAGGGTGAATGGGTTCATTACACACTTCTTGAAAAGGAGTATGAAGGACGAGC
The DNA here is from genome assembly GCA_018340775.1 of Taxus wallichiana var. yunnanensis. Classification (NCBI taxonomy): domain Eukaryota; kingdom Viridiplantae; phylum Streptophyta; class Pinopsida; order Cupressales; family Taxaceae; genus Taxus; species Taxus wallichiana. Next base: position 647,027,274 of record CM031243.1, read on the forward strand.
CCCTTTTGTGGAGGCTTCCAAGTCTGCGATTTTCTTGAAGAGAATTTGAACCACGTCAGATTGAGGAGGAGGTACATTGGTATGTCCTACATAAGAAGTAAGTGGTGGATGTTGTTGAGGTGTCAATGGAGGATTCATCTGTTGATGGATAGGATGATAAGAGGAATAACCAGGTGTGCAGGTGACACGGGTGGGGTATTTGCTTTGTGGTGGCTTGCGTATAGGCAGGCTGTGAGATAATAAGTGATTGAGAAAATGAAGGTTGGATGACGGGTGGAGCCTGTGATTGGTGGACTCCTATGTTTGTTGATTGGATCGGGACAGATTGAGGAACATGGGTGTTGGTTGGATTGGACATGTTGGGGAACAAGACACGAAAGGGCCTTCTCTTTGCCGGATTAGGTATTAAGGGTGCCGATGTTAAAGGATGGGCGAAGGTCACGATTCTTTGGAATATTGGAAGAAAGACCCCTAGAGGGCGAAGTAGGAGCCATTGACTATTCGGAGGGTTGGCTCATGAAGAGGTATTGACCTTGGGACACGATGGAGGGCATAGATGAATTAACAGCAATATGCGGGTGTGCAGACGCATTCATTATAGCCAGGGCAGAAGACTTCTCAGAAGTAGGTTGTGGAATACTCGAGGTAACTGCGGTGTTAGGAATAGGTAAGACTATTTGAGAACTAGTCGATATGGTAGGTGGAAGAGAAAAGGGAGGCATAGGGGCCTCGCTCTTCTCCGTGACTCGAAGCGAAAGCGGCGATCTGGCTTGCTCTCAAAGGCTTGGGATGATCCACGAGGTAATCGTACACTTGTTGGATTGGTGGTCCTTGATCGAGATATTTGAATAGATTTGTGTACTAGGTAGTCCATGAGGGCTATCGGATTGCGGTCGAGAATGCACAGGTCGGGATCCCCGCGGGGAACATACTCGAGCGAGATGATATTTCCAGAAGGACTAGGGGAAGGCTGGGCGTGATGGGATTGCCTTGGCTTGATAGAAAGGATTATATGACCGGGATGGGAACCAACTAACGGCGGTCAGGAAGATTGGAAGTGCGAAACCTCCACACTAGTGGTGATCTCGGAGGAAGAAGGAACCAGTTGAGCCATTCTTCTAGATTGTGGCCAGTGATAACCGTCATAAACACGCGAGAAAAGAAGATTGACCTAACTAATGCCTGAGACAATTCAAGCGGCGCAAGTGATTATCTCCTTTAAATTTTGATGCTTTTAAGAAAAGAAAATGTTAGGGAAGGCTTTTAGAAGCAGGAACTACTCGAGATAGCCAAACTAAGGATGGTTTGGGTAATGTTTGGTGAGGAGTCGAAGGCACTTGATAAAAAAGACCAGTCGTGGCTTGATATAGGGCCTACCCCGCACTTCACACACCGCTGCGATAAGGGAGTCGGGTGCTTTGCCAATATATACCAAAATCTTAGTGAATTTATAGCGGCGGCTTTGAGTACGCGTAGGCTCTTCCTCTTGGATATCACTTCCAAGTAGGCGAGGCCAGGGAAGGAATTTTGTTTAAATGCTTTATACCTAGTGATTTTGGCTTTGTGTGCAAGGGTGAAAAATAAAAATCAAATAGTGTCACTACCGATTTTGATCAATTTTCCAGCCTAATTAAAACTAGATGAAAAACATGCAGCAATGACAAAGGAAAAGTTCTTTTTAAGCACTTAAAAACGAAGTGTTTGATTTCGATGAAGACAAGTCAAACAGATTCTTTCCCAAATGCGATTAAGTTCTTTTTAAGCACCAAAAATTGAAGTGTTTGGATGTGATAGGCAACAAACAAAGAAATCCTAAAAGGAGAAAACAAGTAAAGAGGAATACTGTAGATTTAGCTCTCAAGGTGTGTGGACTTCAAAAAGCGCGTTGTTGAGCTCTTCCCCTCGAACAATCCCACGAACAAGCAAAGTGCTCCTTGAGAAAGAGGTTAAGCAAACACAAAGAAAACCCGAGAAAGATATATCAGGATAACGGTGAAAAGAAATCTCTATTTTAAGGAACTAGAAAAATTTCGAAGATAACGATTTCGCCTAAAAAAAAGCAAGATTGAAATGATGAAAAGAAATGCTCAAATAGGACTGATAGAAATCAGTGAAGAAAAGGAACAAAGTTCAAAACTAGGAAAGAAATGAACTTACCAATAAGGGACTTTGGTTGGGTCCCACCGGGCGTGCCAGAATGTAGATCAAGAATTTCGCGCTTGTTACCTGTCCAAGTTAATGCACCAAACTAAACACAAAAACCCTGAAAAACTCCAATAAAATCGATACCTGATGGATAAGATCCGAAGATGTAGACAAATGAGGAAGCCGATGTAGATAAGACGGGCGCACACGAGCAACTCGCACAATAGATCCGTGTATCCTGCAAAACACCGATGCTTGACAGAAAAAGACCACGTTAAAAGATATTTAGGTGGACTGCCCGAGAAGCGGGTCCGGGAAGCGATAAGCTTCCTCGGCGGATGTCAGTCCACGTTTTCAATTAAGAAAAGAAGCATACATGATAAAAGATGTAAGTAAAAAGCTAGATCTTCTGATTGCAGTAATAAGACAGAATCTAAACAGCAGACAGAAAGCACAGAAAACAGGGAACTAAGAAATAATGCTGAATTTGTGTTACCTGTGTCCTTTTACCTATCTGCAGGGAAATCGGCGTCGACTGGGTAGAATCGGCGTCGATTAGGGCGGATCGGCGTCGGCGATGTAAGATCGGCGTCGATTGAGACGGATCGGCGTCGACTGGGTAGAATCGGCGTCGACTGGAGGCAGATCGATCAATCAGGGACTGTGCGATAAGATTCGGGAATTGGAAGGTGAATGTGGCCTGCTTTGGATGTGCGAAGTTGGCGAGACAACTTTGGAGCAGAGTCACCGAGATGATAGATGGTGGTGTGCGATGCTTGATGTAGCGAGGGACGAGTGCGGTGCTCCTCTCGGGATTGATTCGGACAGGATCTGCCTAATTTGATCTGATTGATCTTAAGAAGATCTCTCTTTCTCACACACTGTATCTCTCTCGCTCTCTGTTCGTGCGTAAGTGCTTCCTTTTTAAATCACATTCACTTTTCGCTCGTTCGTGGTCTCTTTTCGGTCCCTAGGCCGAGTTACGGACTCGCTTTTATAATCGGCGCCGCTCCTAGAAAATCGGCGCCGACCATATGGGTCGGCGCCGATCGCGGAATAGACTTCCGAGATGGCCAAAATGAGCGATTTCAAGAAAGATAAGATTTATCCCGAATACGGGAAATATCCCGCTTAGGGAAGAGGAAAAATAGATGTGGTACATAGATAGAATAAATTTGGGGTAGATAAGTGATTAAGATGCATGGGAAGAAGCGTAATCAAATATTTAATATTTAATCACTCATGGGTAAGATGTGATGGGGTGAATTAAATTTGGAATAAGTGATTAAATCACAAATTGGATAATATCCCAAGGGGATAGTTGGTGACGTAAAACGTGCCCCAGGTTACCTAAGCAAGTAAATGGAAAAAGAAAAGAAGAAGGTGGTCATTAAGGAAGAAGAAATGGCACCGAAAGTCATTTTTGGAGATCAATACCAGGAAGGAGTTATTATTGGCCAAGAGTGGGATTCACCCATTAGAAAAAGCAAAGTAAGTGAATATAATCACTAGGACCTCGGAGAAAAAAAGGAGCTCGACTCCTTACTCATGGTTAGAACAAACAAGCACACGGCAAATGACATGACGGTATATGATGATGCGGGTGAATTTTTTTGAAGAGAATTGGGGTATATCAGTTGTATGAGCTCCCATATTTTGGGAAGTATGAGCCCTTGTACCAGTGGCTCATGAGAAGGGTTCACAAAGCGCTTCTACTTTGCGGGACATAGAGTTAGAATTTTTCTGCGCTTGTTTCATCGTGTGAGTTTGAAGTCCACAAGAGAGGATATAAAAGTGATCTCACGAGATAAAGCCACAATTTTAAAGAATAAACAGGAGTTGGGATACAGAAGGATCCACGTGGAATGGACATAGAAAAATTTAAGAACTATCTAGTTGTACAAGCTGCAACACACCTTGTTACCAAGTTGAATGATCAGGAGTGGTGGTCGCAAGTAAACACTATGTGGTTGCATGTGGCGCGAAAGATGTCGGAAGGGACAATCTATAAAATTGTGGGCTATATTTACGAGAAAAAATAGTCGATGAAGTGCACATAGGAGGAAGATCATCTTTGGGGCTGTTCTACTATCACTGGTCTTCATGGAAATCAGTACCAGATGACCAAAGGAGAAAATATGGGAATACCCCATGGAGAACAAGTCCCCAGTTGAAATATTTAGCAAATACCTATGTAAGGTGCCTATGAAAGATGAAGTCAAGAAAAAGGTAGAGAAGTGGTATGACGAGTTCTGCACGAAATTTGGGGAAGAGTGGTGCATCCTAAAGGACCTACCAGTAGTGGTAGGAAAACAAGTTCAGTTTTTTGTATGCCATCATTTTTTATCACACGTTTTCCAATGAAGGATGGAGTCTAGAGCCCTTGGTGCAAGTTACCTTACGCATTCACTGCAAGGTATTTTCAATAATCTATTCATAGATTTACCGATACGCGCAGGCTGATCTTCAATGCAGATAAGGTAAACTGTGACTACCATACATTGCGGAAGAAGTATGTATATCTTGGCAGAAGCACCTATACAGAGAGAATCATTTCAGAGGTTTTGAACATCAAATTGATAAGTTTGGCTGTAGAAAATTTGGGGGCAGTATTGGTATATCTCCATTGAAGCCAAAAATGGAGAATAATAAATATGTGGAAGGTGAGTTCGCACTTCTAGCACCACCGAAAGGGAAGCATACAATGGAGAATATCCCAGCACCTAAGCCCTAGAGCAAATCAAAGTGCAGGATGAGGAGGAAGAGCGTGAAGATAGTGGTGGTTTGGAGCATAGGGGTAGGAAACATCCTACAAGTCAAAGAGAAGTTGAGCGCCGTTGTTACACCACCTCGGCCACAAGAGGGGATGAAGAGGACTTGAATGTGGTCTAAGGGGAGCACATGTTTAAAAGGGTATTTAGGAGAACAAGGACCCAAGGTGCTACCCCAACCTCTGTGCGCAGATCACCTTGACTCTACCCCACGAAGGAAGCGACCACACAGAGAAGGAGGAAGCTGAAGTTGAACAAGGAGGTGGAAGAGTCTGAGGAGAGCATGCCTACATCTCCTACACCCCCGAGCACACAAAAGAAAAGGGTGAGGCATCAAAGGAGAAGGATGAAGAAGAGAAAAGACTAGAGGAAACAACTGCAGAAGATATTTAGGACATGGAGATGTAAGTCCCAAATTTGGAGGCTCGAGTTCCTAAGCAGCAGAGGTCTAGAAGGGTAAGTGGAGAGCACATTCCACCAGCCATGGGGTATGTAGAGGATGCAGGAAAGATTGTCCATGCACGCTTCTAGAGCATGATAGCGTGAGAAGGATCTATTTGGCTGGGAGTTGATGGATGAAGATATGGCGACCGTACGAACACAAAAGCAACTATCCTGGTCGATGCACACCCACATGGATGAGCTGAATTCAATGTATGCGAATAGTCATGCATTTGAGGAGAGCGAAGAATGTTCCTCGAGGCTAGGCACATGACAATAAAGCCTCTTTGTCATGTCGAGACAAGTAGGTCGTAATGCGTTGGTGAAATTTTCAGCGAGAGGTGGCCAGAAGGAACATGGATAAATCTGCCACAATCAAAGCGCTACGTGAAGAGCTAAAGATGAAGGACACGGATATTACATGCATAACGTAGGAAAGGGACTTCACACAGAAGAAGAATGAAGTATTCATAAGTATCACAGAGGAGATTGGGAACAATGTAATCAAAGCAAGGCCACACTTGGAACCCAAGGTGCCACAAACATTTCCTTCAACGATACACTATGTGGGGAAGTTGGTGGACTTGGTGCTCGAAGATGAAACTCTACATATGCAAGCACCAGAATGATTAGAGAAGGATGCCAAATGGGAGAAAGCATCGGTGATGAGAAAAATTACATCCTATGAAGGGCTGTTGCAGGCATTACAAGAAGTGCTGAAGAAAGCAGACCAAGCTTTGAATATATGCATAACTCCAGAGGTGCTCATCAACATTAAGACCTTGGAGGAGAATAATGAGGTTTAGAGAGTAATGAAAGATGAGACATTGGGCCACGTAGAAAGGTTGTCAATGGTTAAAAAAATGCGAGGCCTTAGCAGCAACATAAGAGCCGCACAAGACTCGGCTAGAAGAGCTTGGAAAGCTGATTGCGTAGAAGATGGACCTTTTGGAAGGAAGGATGACATCCATGTCCAGTGTTGTGTTGGTTCTACAAAATGAGAAAGGGGAAATTGTGGGATGAGTTGGAATCCATAGTTGTGGACATCCCAGAGAAAGCGGAACATGCACTCACTGAATGACAAGATTTGGAGACTACAGATAAAGAGGAGTATCCAGAGCTGATGCTACAAATTGATATAGAGGAGGTTGCTTAAATAACCTCATATAAATTATTTATTTGTCCATATTCTTCATTCTTATTCTTTCATTGATTTTATTTCATTCAAATTTTGGAGATAACCATTGTCGGGACGACAATGAGATTAGTGTGGGGTAATGTTGATCAAAGAATACTTGGCAAAGATCACACAAGGAGTCCGCATGGGATAGAAGGCCAAGATCGAAGGTGCGGAAGGATAGGAAGGACCCACGTGCAGAAGGCAAGTCAGATTTCAGGACTTAGCTGATTTTGAGTATGAAGATCTATTTTTAGGAGATGGCGTGCGGAACACATCAATGATGCAGAGATGTGTGCACCATGCATTGTCCATATTTAGAGAAGTGGTTCAAAGCATCTATGCATGGAGGCAAGCTAAGAATAGAATCGACACTTTAGTTATCTGTAAGAGGACTATAGATAGCACACTTGCATGTGTGGCTATAATTGTAAAATGGTGTGTGGCTAATAATAGCATGCAACCTATTTCTAGAGTAGTTAAGTGGTGAAGGGAAAGTCCCCACCCTTTATATATGATGTTAGGTGCATAGTAGTGAGAGGAGAGATGATTTGGTATGTATCACAAAGAGTGGTGTATGTATGATTACGAATATGTGTATCGAGATCCATACGCACCTTGATATAAATCTACAAAGATACTATAAGGAGCTTCTATATTTATTAATAGATGGAATATATTAGCTGAATCTAAGTGTCATTATGTGTAATTGAGTAGTGCATGTTAATGATTCAATCATGATTACTACTTAAGCTTGTTCTTTCATAGATCTAGGGGTAGCATACACTGTAGAAGGATGGATTAGTTATGAACCTATATGTTCCTTCATCATGTTATCATCCTGTTACAACAACCCTAAAGAGGGACTGGTACCTTTGCGTGCTTTGAGTGAGCGCTCGACCTAGGCTGAGTGATGTGCCAACGTGACTAGGGTGTTATCTTACAAATTCTAGGCTGCATCATGGTCCTAAGGAAGCAATCAATAAAAGTGTATGTATGGAGTGAGAAAAGTGGACCGTTGACCATTTGACTTGAGTTGAGTACGACCCAGGAAGTGGAGTCTAACATAGACTGAAAATCCACTTCTATTCATTTGGTATGTATGGCATTACTCCATGGGATCCATGCATATTGTGTTGTGCGGACACCTTAAGCTTAGTAAATGGAAACATATACCTCTTTATCTCTCTCCGTAACTAGTTGTCTTATAGAAAACCTTGTGTGATTACAAATGTGTTGAGCCTTGTGGGAGTTTGGAGGTGATGATTTTGACAAAGACTATGACAATACTTGATTTTGATCAGTTATTATTTATATTTTACAAGTTGAGGCTTGATATCTGAGTGCCAACAACTCAATGAGTACCCCTTTGGTGGCCACAAAAGGGCCACATAGTGATCGTAATGTGACATTTCTATGTTTATATTTTATTTGTAATTGACATTCTTCTCTCTTTTCTTGTAAGAACCAGAAAATTTCTTGAGTGATGTATCTTTAAATCTTTAGGCAATTAATTGGTTTTGTGCTAACAAGAGGCCTCTGCATTACTGCGGATGTTTAGCCATTTATTTTTCTTAGTTTGAAACTTACTTTTGGAGCTTAAATTTTTCTAGCCTAGCCCAAGGCTTGGGATTTGTTTCTATTTGGCCTTTGAATCTGATTGTTATGTTGGTTCTAATGTCGTTATGTGTTGGATTAGGGTCATGGGATTCACCATGGAGTGGTTGGACCTATGGAACCACTTTGTTGTATGGGGGTACACCCCAAGGGGGTCATAGGGTTGTGTAGTATTGAACTACATGTTACTATGCCACTTGGGTGGAGGTGATGGGCTCTATGTGCCTAGGGCCATAGGGTGACCCAACCTCATTAAATGGAGAGATAAGGTGATGGGACTCTTGGTGAGTGACCTAACATGGAGAAATAAGGTGACATGAGGCTCTATGGTGAGTGACTGGCTTGGTTTTGGCACTATGATTCTTTCTCTATTGGGAGGCATATGGAGTGGTTTTGGAGGCATATGGAGTTGTGTGGAAATGTCTTATTCTTATCTTGAGACTATGTTTCTTTTGTAAAAATATAAATTCTCCCTTTGTGACATCTTATCATTTGGAATTCTTGCATATCAAGTGAATATATATATGTATTGTGAAACATGATGAACTTGTTAAAACCTTCACATTGGACCATACCACCATGAGAAAAAGTATGAAAATGACCTTGTGTAAAACAATCCTAAAAGGAAATGCTTGTAGCCAATCATTCTTACCTTGTCTTGCAAGACAAAAATAACCTCCTATACTTGAAAACCATTGATCAATCTTTGTGATGGAAAGATTCTTGTCATGTTAAAAAAAATGGAAATAACCATAGATTTTAGTTATAGAATATGTCTTTTCTCTCCTCTATGTATCACCACATGTGCAAAATGACAACTAGTTGAAAATAATGAAACCTTGATGGCTTTTGGTATTTGATTATTTTGGTGTATGATGGTGAATTTTTTTGTTCATGATATTGGGAGGTGGTGGATCATGCTTGGTACCTTGGGAGATGTTATTACTTGATATTGCTTGGATCACGGATCCTATTTGGGAGTATTGATGTTGATATGCCTTATTGTGGTGTTTATGTGGATCGATGAGATACTCTGTGAGTCTTGTTATACATTGTTATGTTTGAGGCTTGACGCTCCTCTTTGTTGGTATGTACTATTGGTTCTTACCCTCAGCAATATGTGGGTACAATAGTATTTTAAGTCTTGTGATACCAGTTGCATAGGTATTAGTACGATGCTTCATTGTTTGTTAGTCACACGTGTGTGATGGATCTATGCCTGGGGCACAATTATTGGAATTTCTATGTGTGGTGGACTACTAGTCATCCTTCCATGGTGGAGTTAGAGGTCTTGTGATATGATTCAGTCATGAAAATGTGCTAAAAGTGTGTTATGTGGGTCATTTGTTATGTGTTTTGCACCTTGTGCCACATTATGATGACAACTATTTTGGGTAACCTACCAGAAATTTGAGATTGAAATATTTAACAAGTGATAACATTATGAACAATGAACAAGTAGAATGTGCATTCAATATAATTAATAAATGGTGAATACTCTTAGGAGAAGAAACATACAAATGTGTTTGAAAATGATAATCTATATTTGGATTTGAGTCAACTATGGATTTGAAGCTGTAGATTAAAGAGGTATTTTAAGATTTTAAATTAAGAAAAAGGTTTTATGGAAAAGATAATTTGAATAATAAAATAATGATTAATGTCAATCTCCCAGAACATAAAGAAAATGAGAAAAATTTAAAGTATGTTTGAACCTATTGGTGGTTGCATTTTAAGAAACATATTTTTCCTTTTTGTTAATCGGCAATGTCGTTGTCGACTTTTTTTGTGTCTATTCTATCCTCTTGTGCCTGGAGTGTGTCGCATTGTGGATAGTGATTTTATAAGATGGGAGATGTAATGCCCCTCCCATTACCACCCCTCTTGATCATAGTGGTGTGGGATTGAGTCAGGATTTGGTAGGAGTGAGTTCATTGTTTTGGTGTCGTGCATACGATATGGAGAATTCATAAAATGAAATAATTCAATGGGCGTAAAGTAAATAGTACTAGATTTTCAATAATTGAAATATTAGATGTTGTTAACAAATATAAATGTCATTATATGAACCTTTCAAACCTTGAAGTATCTTCATCCATTCGGCTCGTATGAGGACGTCGTTGTTTTCCGATCCTTTCAACTCGAGAGATTTTTAAAGATCTAAGTTTGAGCCATATATAAATATTTGGTTTTAATGTTAAGCATCAGTCTAACTAAATTTCATGGTGATAAATATAAATGAATTTAACATAACTTTTAAATGAGGTTTTCCTTCGCGATAGGCGAGTACTTTAATGGGAGCGGGTGAGGTTTGGTTAAATTGAATTTAAAAAATAAATAAATAAAACAACCATGACAATAAATTATTTTAAATGTTGAGGAAATTGAATGAGTTGAATGTTTTGAAATTTAAAATGTTAGCATCAGAGAAAAATGAAAATAATTAAATTATCTTGTATTCTTAAATCCCTAAAAAATGTTGGAACATGTGCCAACCTTTTACCAAGAAAGAATGAATAATTTTCCTTGGTTAATGAGAGATTTCATCCGTGAGATTAATTTTTTTTGGTTTGTGCATGAATGAATGAAGAAGAATTTTGGTCAGAGGATTCTTTTGGAAAATTCTTGGTTTTGTTTTGGAATTTCAAGGGTGTGGGAAGTTTGTAGTTCAAGTTTTTCTCTGTTGTGGCTAAATTTTTAGAAAGGATTTAGAAATTCCTAGCCTCTACCAGCATCTTCCCTGCCAATGTCAAATTGAGAGCTTTGGAGCAAAGTAAAGATGTGCCAAGATTTTTTTATTGGAGGAATATTTTATTTAAATTTGTTCTTTTAGTAGAAGTGAGTGTTGTAGATGTGCATGGAGGGGATGTTAAAAATGATTTGCTAGGGGGAAACCAAATATCTTGACTTGGATATTATTTATTTATTTTATTGCAGGCATATGTGTATGTAATTTTGGAGGCCAACTCAACCCACGTGAACTGCTATAAAAACATTACCTCCAAGCTTGTGGCTGCGTGGACTGTGTTGGATCTATGGAAAAAAATTGGAAAGTTCAAAGAAAATACAATTGATAGGTTTAAACCAAGGCGCCCCACTATTTTTTCTAGCGTCCCATGCTTATTCCTTTTGGGAGCTTTAAAATGGTGCTGGACAACCTCATGAATTGTTTCTAGTGCATGGTCTGTTGGCTAAGTTTGAGATGCTAGAGAGGAGCATTACCTTGGCCCTTGTGCAAGCTTGGGAATTTTTTGAAAAATGTCTTATTAAAAATGCAGCCTCTTAGGACTACGTTGACTATAGCTTGTACCCAAAAGGGGATTCCTTTGCATGGAATGTGAACTATTTGAAAAGATTATCTGGAAAAACTTGGGCTTGTGGACTTCTATGAGTGGTGGAGGTGCAACGTGGGTAGCATTCACAAGGAAAATGGACTGTTTGACATAATCCCTTAGGAAATGTTGTTCTTGAATTTCAGGTTCATGAGTGGTGGGGGCACAAAGCTAATGTAGGCTACTTTTGCTAGTGTATGCAAAGTGCATGGGATTTATAAAATGTGTGGAGGTTGTGTGTGAAGTGTTTAAGTGTGCATTTGGTGCATTGGAGAAAGTGTGGGGATAATTTTAGCTGCATCGTGGAAGGGTGGATAGGAAAGGCATATGAATTGTTTGATGAAATGCTCTAGGATATTTTGGTCTCATTGAATGCATTAACGGTGAATTATGTGAAATAAGTATGGATTTATTCCTCTTCTTACATTTAAATTACACACTCTATTATTCCTATGTGGTTGGGTTTCAAGAATTTGGATCATAGAAAATACATCTTGAATGATTGCTACAACTTTTTACCTTTCCCAAAACCCTTCAAAACCAAAAATAACCTCATAAATTATGCGCATGGAGTGCCACATCCAAATGTACCATGATTATGGAACTCTTAATTTGATCCCTAGTAATGTATGACACCATGGGAAATTTGACTCGATTTTGGAAATCTTTAAATGTTTTCTCGAGTCTAGTCTTGAAGTCCAATTTTGTATCTTAGCCACTTGTGATGATGTGCTCAATTTATTAAAACACGATCAGTTTCGGCTTGCAGATGCCTCTTCGTTTGAGCGAAAAGGAAAATACTGCCACCTACATCTAGAATTATAATAAGAGAATTGAAAAATATCATTTATGTAATAAAAATATCGGGGATTAATTTTTCAAGTGGGTTTTGAGGCCTTCCGGCCGTTGTGTGATAGGAAATTTTAGTTGCGTTTACGATTATCAATCCCAGAGTTACCCTTGTAACTTGAGAATTGTTTGTTGTATCCAACTTCCATAAAATGCAATGAAGTATATGTATATAGGGAATAAGTAATAATCATAAAAAAATGTGCATGAGCTTAAGACGAATGTTTTGGGACCAAGTTTGTAATCTCTCTCTTTGTTTTAGTCAATTTTCTCAACATGCTACTTTAGATAGAAACTCCTTTTGAGGGTTTTGTTTGACCTCTAACCACGCATGTGACCTTTTTAATACCATCAAAATGTTATGTAGAGTATTATTTGATCTATATCTTGTGTGAATGGATTTTGAAATGTATGGTGTTTTTCTCTCTCCTCCTATTCTCTCTCCGAATGAATATGATACTTTGGTTGATTTTGAAAATGTAAATGAATTGAAAAGGTAAATTGGTTTGAAATGAAATGAAAATGGACATGAAATGAAAATGGTTATAACATTGTAAATGGAAATTAAAATGTCTCTTAACCTTCTCTCTCATTCATACTCTCTCTCTAGAACCAAAAACGTAAAGTGTGAATGAATGTGAAAATATGAATGCGTGAGAAACAAACTCTCTCTTCTTCTCTCTCCTATCTCTACCTCTCTCTACTCTTTATTTGAAATTGTTCAAAATGATGAATGTGTGGATTTATGCTTGAGTGTAGGGATTTCCATACCATTTCTAGGACTGACCCTGCGGTGGTTGCAGGTACACGAGACGAGAAGAACATGGCAACATTAATTGTGTTTCTTTTGTAACCACGAGATTATTATTTTTGAATACATGTAATATTGTATAGAATATACTAGTGATATAGTTATGAATAGAATACTTTATTCATTGTTTCCATGATGTATTCAATCTTGTTTCCTATTGGTGAAATGTACTATTTCTTACGTAGTTGTACTTTTGCATTATTAACTAATTCCACACTTAGTTGTATTTCATTATATTTGGTTAGGTAAAGGAATTTTATTGTATATTGTTATAGTGGAAAATGATGTAAGAGGATCCCTTATATTATATCCAAATCATCATCAAGAGAATGAAATTGAAATCTTGTTAATTAAAAGTGTGTACCATCGAAACCTTGGATGTGATTGTACTAGTAAAATAAATGGTAGTAATATGGTAATGGCATAATTCATCTATATGCTAGTGGTGTATGGACCTAGGAAATATCTTATCCTTCAAAGAAAAAAATATGTAACAAATAACATGTGTGGGTTTCTATACGTACCCAAAATTTAATGTGCTACATTGTTGGAAAACGGTTACAAAAGTCCCTAATAATGATTTAAGTCCTTTGAGAAGGTGTTCAAGCTCCAAAACCCATTCACACGGTGTATATTTATTACCTAGACATCCTTACTTAGCCTTCCTGCACTTTTTCTAGCTTCCTGCCTCTTTCTACACATGTTTTAGCCTTTAGTTCTAGGACCACCATTACTGCATGGGTGGAGGTTTTGAATCCGCCACCCAAAGCAGGTGGCGGTCCTAAAACGCGCTGCCTGCAGGCGGCGGTCTACTGATTTTCTAGATTTCGTCATGCGTGTTTTAACATGCGATAGTTCACTTAATTTCACTTTTAGCATGCATCCGTGAGCCAAATTGTCTAAAATTAGCTTTGATTTCTTGGTTATCCTTCCTCCTATTTTTAAATATATTTAAGCTGGTTGGAGGCTGCTTCTTCTTGCCTTGTACATGAAGGCACCTCCCATCCTCCATTCTTATATATTCCATGCTTGTATTCAAGCAAAGGGCTTGAGAATTTTGTGTATCTTCCATTGTATTGTTGCTACAATCTTGTTAGTAATTACATAGTCAAGCTCTGATCTCTTGTGCTATCTCTCTTCTACTTGCATTGCATCTGGATTACCATCAAGCTGCTATTTCTCAAGTGTCATCCTCCTACTGGTGTTATTGCATTCCCAATCCCTTGGACTCACATGAAAAATCGAGAAAGAAAGGAACATGCGAGGGGACAGATAGAGATACAACCAGATTTTCCAAAGCTCTTGCTTGTCGAGGTTGGAATTGTGTGTTTGTTTGATTTGTTTGTTGAATTGTCAAGTTCAAAGCACTATTTTCAATCACATATCAAATAGAGTAGAAAACCATTCATTTCAATAGAGTAGAAAATCACAAGTAGATAAAATCATTAGTAAGTTCACCTCTTTAACATTACCAGGGAAGTTGTGTGGAATGATAGCCCTTTGAGTCATATTTTGTTCTTCATCTCCGAGGTAGGGTTTGAAGGGTTTTGATTGGATTAGGTTATTTGTTTTAGGTTAGATTCACACATTCACACAAGTACCCAGCTACATCCGGCTGATTACTTGTCTTTAGTTTATTTATTAGATTAGAACGCATTGCTTAAAATTTAGAAAAGAACAAAAATATTTCCTTTGATAGATTAGTTTGATTTTATTGCTTTGATTTGATATATCGTGAAAACTCCAAAACCATAGATTAGATTTCCTTAATAATTAGTTTGCTTATAAAAATCATTTATTTCATTCTGTATGACCATCAATGGTCCACAACAAGAAAATACATACATTTATGATCCCTTGGTCCCACAACCTAATGGGCCAAAGTTGGTAGCGACATTGATACCATTTTACATTTGATAGCCTTACACACACTTGTAACTTTTCTTTGAGAAAATAGAACACCTCAATATGCTAAACATCAATGCTAATCAATCCTACGACTATTGGACTACTCCTAGCAATAGGGTTTGATTACATGCATGACCATACTGAGGACTGACCTCCATGAGTCTTTGGTTGTGATCCTTAGGTCCCACAACCTAATGAGCATGCTAATTAGTTAGACATTGACACTAGTTTACGTATATTAGTATTTAGATCTTCACCACTTCCACTAGACATTATTGCACAACTTTCCTTACTGAACATAGTAGTTGATCAGGCTAATACTTTCTGGACTAGACCATAAAATTGCCCATAAATACCTATGGCTCCACCATGCCTCTCGTTCTTACTTTCATGATATTGTTTGGAAATCTATACGAGGCACCCATAGGTCATTTTTCGTGTGTTCAACAACCAACAAAAAAAATCTCGGTAGAGCTCGACATTGATTGGAGTCTCCGAGAAGCTATTATCTTAGACCGATCCATCACACCACTTTAATTTAGGAGAGCATTCTTTGCCTTAGACTCGTAGATCCCGCTATTGTGTGTTGAAGATATAAGATTTCCCAATTAGTTTGATCCCAAATCATTACACTCACATTCACGTTCATCCTACACCAGCTATCTCGGCATGACCTTGAGAGGTCGGGTCGAAGAAGGCCATGTTTTAATTTTATGTCAAAAATTTGTGAACCTGACGTGAAGAGCTAGTCTCTAAACGTTTCCACTTTCTTCATCTATCCTTTATTCTATGGGTATTATTATACCCCCCAACTAGGTCAAGATTCGAAGCCAGTACGAGTCTGATCGGCTGTCTTGGGTTTTGACATGTACAACTACCAATCAAGTATACCACAACAATCACCTTCACTCTTAATGTGGGCGGACAACCACTCAGTTGCTCAAAACCCTCTACTTTAGGGAAGCAATGTTTGCTCCTTTGTATGTATTGAGGAGCTTGACCAAGTCACGCAGACCTATCCTCATGAACAATCAAGTTCAAACATCATGAATTTCATTGGAAAAGCAAGTTCATCTCCTTAGGTATTGTTTTAGCAACCCATTAGCATGTAATTAGATCAAATCCCACATCTAGATGAGGAGTATTTAACACGATATGCTAGGAGTGAACAACACTTCCAGAACATGAACCGAGATTTTGATAGGTTGTAAGGACAAGGTGATGTCCTACTCCAAAATAATAATGCTACCCCTCCACCAACCAAAAATACTGCCAATGAGGGTGGCAACATAGTGAACAATTCATAGCAAGATACCATACTCCTCAACAACCTCCAAGGGTTCAACAAAAATCACCTAAGCAAAGCACCGCCTGTCAACGGGTGATGTCATCTCGGCTTTGGTTGAAAAATTCAAGGAGCTAGAGCTTGCCCAAAATACTTAGAATTCATACACAGGGAAAACATGAACTTCTTCCTACCCACAGAATTACAGAAAAATACCTACTACATAAAATCCTCCAGTTTATATGAATACTCAAAACCCCGAAGATCTTCTTACGGGGATAGAAACCTTAGGTATGCCCCTCGTGCCACATATGGATATCTTCAACAGCACCGCCCGAAGTGCATTATCAAATGCCATACTAGCCCGAAATGCAACGTTCCTTGGCTTCATGCCTTTGATTACATATCAAGGTAATCAACCCCCTTATGTACACATGTATTATAAATCTCCACAGGGGGACATGTACACCTACCCGAGTCCATATGCACAACCATAAGGGATGCCATACATGAGACCAAAAAATGTCTATGTTGTCTCATTTCAACAACCGATGCAACCTCCACCTCCCCAAAAAGGATCTTCAATGGTGGAAACATACGCAATGGGTACCTATTCTAAATATCTTAAGGAGCCCCTGGACTTCTCCATTCGAGATAGTCATGCTCTCAAGACCCTTGCCTGATCTTCCGAAATTCAAAGGGGAGGGAGATCCTAATGCCCACATCAAGGCTTATGCAACGGCCATTCGAGAGCTACTCCCATGGGACGTAGTCATTGCGAAAATTTTCCCTAAGACACTAGAAGGTATTGCTCTTGACTGGTACTATAGGATACCGGAGGCTTCAATACACTTATTCAAGAAACTCGTATCAAAATTTATTAAAGCTTTTGATATGAACAATCTTTTGAGAACAGGAATCAGGAATTCCTTCATATCAAGCAAGAGCACAATGAGTTTGCAACCCACTTTATTCAAAGGTGGCGAAAAGTTCTCTACTCCTCTGCAAGCACTCCAAATATGGATCAAACAAAACTTTGTGATTTGTTCCTCCACTCTCTCAACAGGGAGACAAAGGAAGAGGTTCAAAATTTCCCGCTAAGGAGCTATGAAGAGGTGCTAGAGGGTGCTCTTGAATTAACCAAACAACCATTGACAGTGGTTGTAAGACTTATGGAGCTAATGGAAGGTTAGTCACCCCTAATCAAAATAACCCCAGTTACACCAATAACACAAATAACAATCAAGGACCAAAAATCCTTAATAAGAATTGTGGAGTCACGATGGATGGAGTGATGAGACCAACCTAAGAAGCCTAATGTTGTTAATTCTCCCAATACTTCCACTTCAAACAACCACAATAATAATGACAACAATCAAAGAAACAATAACTTCTTGACCTCAGTCAATGCTGTAGATTTTAACCACCAACAACAACAACAACCTTAGTAAGGAAGACAAACACAGACGCAAGGCCCTAACCAATACCCAAGCGGGTATCCAAACCAATTTTAGAATCAAGGGCAAGGGTTCCCAAATTTTAACAATAACAATCAACAACTGAATAATAACTGTAATTTTGGGCCACAATAGGGTGCAAACCAAAGGCCTTAAGATTACGATCTCGATTTATACTATGGTTTCCATAGGGTTCACGGCCATGACATAAGAATATGTCGTGATTGTAATAGGTTTTTACAACGTTTTCAGAGGATCAAAGAAATTATTTGTTGACATGGTTTTGGCAAACCCAACAGCTCCCACTCAAAACACCTACATGGGACCGGTATCTCCACAGAACACACCATTGGGAATCTTTAACGATCCTCTCCCCATGCGTCCAAAAGATGGTAGAATAGATACCAATGGTTCAAACAAAGGGATTGTAATAGCGACCCATAATCGCGAAGCCTCAACCGTCAAATCCCATGGTGGCATCTCTTTTGGATGGTCGCCAAAGAAACGAAAAAAATTGTGGGGTTGGTGGAGTTAGACATTGAACAACAAATTAACGCTCTTACTAGAACTAAGGAATATTCTTTGCATCCTATCCTAATCTACCCGAATACTTCGAGATGACATTCACAATACACTAAGCAAGCTAGTAGGTGATTAAAATTTGATCAATGAATTAACTAAGACATTCTTGCACATTTCCTTCTTAGATCTCGTTAAAGAACTTCCACGATCATAGGGCTGCTCTACCGAAGCATTGGGTCTTGGTCATTTGGCTAACGCCACCCCTCCATCAGAAGCATAAATAAACCACATGGACTTTGATGTCTATCCTCCAGGGCAGCTTGAAAGAGATGTTGGATTTGTATTTGACATCAACAAGATGCCCACAGACGTTGAAATAGTTTGTAAGGGCGATCCGACATTGTTTTACAAGTCTGGATTTATAAAAACTATGAAAAGCGTGTGATGATTGATGACGGGGTAGCATTCAACATAGTCCCCTTCTCTTTCCTTCAAAAGCTAGGGTACAGAGAGACCAATTACTCTTTGACACGAAATATGCTGAGGGGCTATGACAACCTTAAAGCAACATCAATCGAAACTATAGTGTTACTGGTCACCCTTAGACCTAAGACGATACTAATTGATTTTTATATTATAGATCAAGAAACCAACTATAATATGATCCTTGGCTGTCCTTGGAATCATTACATGAAGCCGATTCCCTCCACTGTTTCAGAAAGTTAGATTCCTACATTTAGGGACGGTATTTGTGGCGCAGGTGATCCAAAACCCTTTGACATACACCTAGCTAACTTAAAAAAGAGGCCAGGCATCCACTTTGAGTTTGAGCTTCCTAAAAATCATTTAAATAAACCTAAAAGCTTAGTACTAGAGGAAAATTTGGTTCCTACAATGAAATTAGAAGTCACGGGTTTGATCGAAGGAATTCCACAAGTCAAAGATGAAACTGTCATAGTAGAGACAATATCGTTAGGAACTACAAAAATATTGTCGAGCTATTGGAAAAATATTTACCCATTCTCCTTCCTTTTGATTCTATGGGCATGAGACATACCCTAGGACTTAGTTCTCTACTAGAAAATGAGGTTTGTATGGTTGAGGTAACTGAAGTAAAGGAGAACGATTCAAAAGATGATCCAACATCCATTTTTCCAAGTAACTTTTGGACTCTCCATTTCGATGGATCCAAATGCCATTTTGGCGTTGGGGTAGGTGTGATTCTTACCTCTCATGAGGGAAGGATTCTACCCTTTTCCTTCAAATTAAACTTTGAGTGCACAAATAACGGGACTAAATACGAAGCCCTTCTACTTGGTCTCATCATAGACAAAAGAAAGGGTGCTCTTAATATCAGGGTGCTAGGTGATTCACAATCGGTTGTAAATCAGGTATCCGAAGTATATGAGACTAGAGATAAGAATTTGTAACTTTACAAAACAACAATGCTGGATTTAATGAAGAGGTTTGACTTCATATCAATCGAGGAAATTCCACAAGACCAGAATATCCTTGTAAACTTAATCATAACATCCGCTTCTTGCTTTACTCCAAGCCGTGAGTTAGAAGATTCAAAATTCACGGTCTCGGTTCATGCAAAACCTTTGGTTTGTAAGACACCGATAACTCCAATATTGACATACATGGAGACTGAGAGTGAGTTTGTCATTGCAGATCGCATTGACATTGACAAAGAAACTCTAGAATATCTAAACACTCTCACAGAGCTACATCTTACACATCACGAGGTTAATATTTCTCTAATTCCACACTCTTCTTCCTATTTTGGAAATCCCATGATGGAATCCTCCCCTAGGAGGGAACTCAACATTTGTGAGGTAGGAGAAGAGGGGGATTTAGAGCTACCTCTGGCCCCACCTGAGTTTGAGGAAGGCAACACCTCCTTAATCGAGGGAATAATCGATATAAATATCGGGACCGAGGAAGAACCAAATATTTTGAAGCTAGGTCCTCTTTAACTCCTGAGGAGGTTGAAATACATACCTGCATTCTCAAGGAGCATCAAAATCATTCACATTTAATTACAAATGATGGGGATTTCATCACATTGTGGTGCACAATCTCGTCACCAAACCAGATGCAAAATCATATAAGCAAAAGTCAAGGCCCATGAAGCCAAAGGTGGCCCTCATGGTGAAGGAAGAAGTGATGAAACTCCTCTAGGTGGGATTCATCAAGCTAGTTGACTACTCTCAATGGGTATCTAACATAGTCCTCGTTCTCAAGAAAAATGGAAAGATCCACATCTGCATATATTTTTGGGATATAAATAAGGATTTTCCCAAGGTTGATTTCCCATTACCATCCATTGATGTTATTGTTGATGCAACAAATGGTTTTGAGTTGTTATCTCTTATGGATGGATTCTCTGGGTATAATCAGATCAAAATATACGAAGAGGATCGGATGAAAACTATGTTTATAACTCCTTGGGAACCTACTATTATGAGGTCATGCCGTTCGGGCTTAAGAATCTTTGGTGCTATGTACCAATGGGTGATGAATTATATATTCCATGATATTATATATAATATTGTGGAATCCTACGTAGATGACTTTTGTTGGCTAAGGCCGAGAAAGTGCTGCCATCATCTAGAAGTGCTTCGTATCATCCTTTCTCACTTAATTGAATACGACGTCACATTGAATCTAGAAAAGTGTGTGTTCGGTGTAACAAGAGGCAATATTTTGGGGTACATCATATCTTCATGAGGAATTGATGTAGACCCAGCCAAAATATGAGTTGTATTAGAAATGATTCCACCAACGGATGAGTCTAACATTAGGTCTTTTCTGGGAAAACTCGGGGCAATCTAAAGATTTATCCCTGACTTGACCTTTGCTATTCACCCGATCAACAATTTGTTGAAAAAGGATTCTCGCATTGATTGGAAAGATGAATGTAATGAGGCATTTGATTTGGTTAAATGATTCTTATTGTCCCCTCCCATGCTAATGCTTCCTCAATCAGATTGCCCTTTGATCTTGTATTCATGAGCTACGGATGTTTCACTAGCTTGTATGTTGGCTCAAGAGGATGATGATAAACAAGAACACATGGTCTATTTTATTAGTCATATGTTGATTGATTATGAGAAACGTTACACCGGGAAGAGAAATAATGCCTTACCATAGTCTTTGCGATATATATATATATATATATATATATGAGAAAGCGTTACACCCAGGAAGAGAAATAATGCCTTGCCATAGTCTTTGCGATGAAGCGCTTAAGACATTATATGCTGAATCAAGAAACAAGGGTTATTGTTAAGTCAGATCACTTACGAACATTCCTCACATAAGGATCCTTTTCTAAGAAGGTCGGGTGCTTCATAACTCTGATGGGTGAATTTGAGCTAACATTTGTTAATCAAAAATCTGTCAAAGGACAAATCATTGTGGATTGGTTAGCTGATAATCTATTAGATGGAGGTGATATGGTAGATCTAGACTTCCCCAATGAGTGTGTGTACTTCATTGAGACTAGGCCCCTATTTTTGCATGTCCATGGTATACTGACATCATTAATTTTATAGTGGACCATACATACCCAGAAGGGGAAACATCGCAACAAAGAAGGTGGCTACGCGTCATTACCACTAAGTACGTTATTTTGGAGCAAGTGATCTATCGTAGGGCCTTCAAAAATGTTGTTAAGATGTGTTGACGAGAAGAATTTGAAAATATTCTTTATGAATCACATAGCGGGGTATGTGGAGGTCACTTCTTGCAGCCATGCCACTACTCGGAAAATACATCGGATGGGCTATTTATGGCCCACTCTAGAGCATGATGCAGTAGAATTTGTGCGTAGATGCCACAAATTTCAAGAGTTCTCCCATGAGATCCACATACCAAAGCACAAGCTTTGCAACCAATCGCAATCCCATGGCCCTTTTCCATGTGGGGCCTGGATTTAATAGGGAAATTCTCTCCCTCATCAACATATGGCCATAACTTCATAATCATGGCCACAAAGTACTTTACCAAGTGGGTAGAAGCCATGCCTCTTACCACTGTACCCGGGTCTATGATCGCTAAGTTCATCTTAAACTAGATCATTTGTAGGTATGGTGTCCCACAAGTCATTATCTTGGATAATGACACGTCTTTCAAGAATGTCGAGGTACGTGAATTGTGTGAAAATTTCAAGATAAGTCATCACACAACTTCTCTTTATTATCCTCAGGCCAATGGACAGGTTGAGGCTACGAATAAGACATTGAAGTCCATCCTCCTTAAGACCATTATAGAGAACAAATAAGATTAGCATTTAAAGCTCGTCCCAGCCTTGTGGGCCTCGGGGACGTCACTTAGAAAACCAATAGGGGTAACCCCATTTTCTTTGGTATTTGGTGTAGAAGTAGTTTTACCACTTGAGGTTGAAATACCGAGTCTCCGTATTTCACTACACATAATATTAGGAGAAGAAGGCTATCGAGAAGCACGACTCTCTCAATTAGAAAGTCTTGATGAGGTTAAACTCAATATTGAACAATGACATAAAATTTATGTTGACTGGATGATTTGAAAAATACAATAAAAAGGTTTACAAGCGTGAAATATATGAGGGATGTTTGGTCTTAAGACTTGACATCTGGATAGAAAAAAAGACCGGCGAGGGAAGAAAATTCAGACCTAGGTGGTTGGGTCCATATCAAGTAGTAGAAGACTACAAAAATGGGGCATTTCACTTGTGTACACTAGAGGGTGAGGAGTTTAATGAATATGTGAACTCTCTTCACCTAAAGAGGTATTACACATGATCCATTAGCATTTTCATATGTACATTACTGCATCTGCATTGCACTTTCATTTTCCAGCTCATTCTATAAAATTTGTGATCAAGGGATTTATTCTTATAGCAACTCCTAAAAACTTTTGAAAAAAATTGGAAAAACATTCAAATCATGTCTCTTCAAATTTTCATGGTATCATCTATTGTTTTTAAATAATTTCATTAGTTCAAATAAGATAAGACAAAGTTCGACCATGATCATACCAAGGCATGCATACTTGGTTCTCGCTTTATAGTCTCTTTCTAGATTATGTGTCTTTTCCTATAGTCGAGTTCTAGAAGCTTCATGGTGTCACATCTATCCCATAAAAATATCTTTGGAAATAAGAACATACTAGACATTTTCCCTCAACGAGTAAGTCAAATACAAATCATCATAATTTTTTTATTTTACACATTTATTTTCCCTACCAACCTTTGGTGTTGAGCTTGCATCTCTTACTGGTGATGTAGGGTTGGGAAAGGAGTTAAATGCCCTTACTCACCTATTCCTTGTCCATGGTGATGAGCCCACGCTTCCTATTGGTAGCATGTGACAAGGTGTAGGGGTCTCTTCGATAAACTTTAAAGTTAAAAATAATTCAAATATTGTGAAATCATAAGTCAAAAACAAAGTGAGTTAGATGTCCAAAATTCCAAAAGAGTTTAAAACCTCAAAAATAGATTTTGTCAACTAAGTAGCCATCTACAGATCTAAGTCTAGATAAATTGGAAAGTAAATCACATTCTAAACTATGAGGTAACTTGATTAGGGTGAGGTTATAGTGTCTCAATTTGGTCTGTCAAACCATTGTCTTTCCCTCATCATTACTATTCAATAAGATTTCTTAACTTGTGCCCTTTCTGGCTCTTGGTGTTGAGCCCTCGCATCCTATTGGTTGCATGGAGTTGGGAGTGGGGAAAGTACATTCACTTATCATATCATTGTATCACCACATTTTTCAAAGACAATATGAAGCAAAAAAATTCTAAATATCTAGAGTACACATGAGAAATAAACCAAAAGAGAGTAAACTCGGATGCAATGGATTCTTGAACCACAAATAAAAGTATGTATATATCATTAAAATTCAAGTTTCTATACAATGCCATCACGCACTAGGGCATGGTCAAAACACTCGCAATGAGCCCGAAATATACAAAAAAATGTATAATGCCCGAAAAAATGGAAACAAAGTAATAAATGGCCCAATGACTTGTCAATCCCTGTGGGAACCCTTGTATGGTGCACGTCCACGTCTAGGGCTCCTGTTGCGGATGTGACGATGCTGGGAGTGAACCGAATGGTGTGAATGCTCATGGTGGTGGCTGCTAGCTATGGTCTTGTTGTGGGAATGGCTCCACCTCATCAGATTCTTGAAAACCTCACATCCATCCACATTGGTATGAAGGGAGGTCACCACCTATGCTATCCTCCAAATGGGATCAAACATGTCAATGGTCTACTAACATGCCTAGTGGCTGAATTGAATCATCAGTCATCTCGGCTCATGTCTTCCCCTGAAGGGATCAGTAGGGTGTCCATGCACACCCATCGGATGAGCTCTCTCCACTCCTGTGTAGTCACTGCAAGTAGGGAAAAGAAAGGAGATAGATAATTTAGAAAACCGCAAAATGTAAATCAAAAGAGAATATCAAAACTAAGGTTTCAAATTAACAAAGACGAGAGAAGAGTGTCAAACATACTTGGATCTCTAGGCATCTAGGTAGGGTCAGTGACTATTGTGCCAATCTTCTTTGGTGGTGTGGGGCCTCCCAAAAGCTAGAGGCCAAACACTTTGTGTGATCACAGACTCATCATCCCCCTCCCCATCTAGAGGAAATGGATCCTTTGAGACTAAGGTTTCTCTCTTTGCGCTAGCCTCCTCGTGTGTGGCTCTTAACATATTTTGAGTTTCATGTAACTTAAGATGGCTCTCCTCCTCTACCATATGGGAAGCCTCACCAGTATCGACATCCCCCCTCATCCTCCTTAGTCTCCTCTCCCACTAACTCCTCCTCCATCCCGTCTCCTGTGTGCTCCTCATAATCGGAGTCTACACTAATACACTCATCTTCCTCACCCCCATGAGTGGGAGTGGCAGAAATCTAGAGTAAAGATGCTCGAGGGGCACCATCTACCATCGAGCATGAACCACATGCCTAACTATAATAGACACACCTGGAGTAACCACTGTGCAGCTGGGATCTCCTCTAGGGCCCCTCAGGGACTCCGAATGGTCTTATAAATTGATACCACTTTGGGGAAGTATGTCAAGCATATGGTAGGCCAAAGCGATGAGGAACTCGATCAAATGGGTGGATCTCGACTCTCCCACCCTTGTCAACTATCTTTCCTATAGTAGAACAAGATACCACCATAGTCACCTCTTGTCCCCATAATAGTAGAGAAGAGTGTCACCTCCTTGTCCTTGATCAATCATGGGGACAAGATACCCATAATAAATCTTCAAATGATCGAGAATAGGAGCGGTATAAATCAAGCTGAACTTTCATCCCATTCTTGAACCAAATGAGACAATGACGTCTCCCATATACGTGGCCCATTGTTTCATCGCAGCCCTGGATCCCACTTTGTCTCTAAAGTCAGTCTCCTCCCAAGAATCGGGAGGCTAAGGATGCGGTATACATCCTCCAGAGTAATGGTCCACTCACCCTTAACACCTGGAAATTGGAAGGTGTTCCGATCTGCATCCCAGTAGGAGAATAAGTCACACAATATGTGATGGTGATGGGAAACATTGGGTACCTATGTAATCCTCCATATACCTACCCCTCGTAGAATGTCCCTCTTGGTCTTAGTCGGCTAATCCAGAATCCCAGGGAGCCAATCACACACACACACACACTCTCTCTCTCTCTTGACTCCAACAAATGTATTCCTCCTTTTGCATTCACCAAAACATGAGAAAAGATAAAGTTAGTAACATATACAAGAAGACAAGCTCACCAAAAACATGATAAAATATGAAAAATCCAAAAAAATTCAAGTTAGTGAACGTTTTGGTCATTTTGTTCAGAACCGCCACCCATTGCAAGGCGGTGGTTCTTGGACCACCACCCAAGTAGGGCGACGGTCCCGTGACCTCCACCTGCTTTGGGCGGAGGTCTGAGATGATTTTCCAAACGTGCCCTTAACCCTAAAAAACGCTCAAAAGTGAAAAAAATACCATTTTCAACAAAATAAAAAGAATGCCCTATGCCCCCTAAAGACTCATTTAAGACAAAAGAATTGACAATAATCCCCCTAGGTGAACTTTTCAACATTTTTACATTTTAGGTATAAAAAGACAAAATTGAAAATAACCAACCTTTAACCACGCTGGTCGATCTCTCACACATGGAGGCATGATCACTATTCCATTTCGGCTATACTTTTGTTGGAAATGGTCACCGTGAATCTAGAGCTCCAAATTCACAAAATTGAGAATGCACAAATGAATTGAAAAGTGAGTTTTTTTAATATATATATGTTATTTTAATCTCATTTTGAGTGTATGTGTTCACAGGGCTAGAGCGTTGGCACAGGTATATCTCTATATCCCTGCACAAATGGTAAGTCCTCTTGTTGTTTTGATTTAGTGTTTATTTTTCAATGTTTTATCTATCTGCAATTGAGTCTTATTTTTCTCTTACAGGTAGCAGGAGTTTGGGTGGCGACATTTCGACACACAGTGTGTCGTATAACTACTAACTCCCTTTTCAGGAACACCATACTCGGACTCTACGTTTTACGTCTTTCCATGGCTAAGATGCTTCTTCGAGGGGCAATATGTATGCACCCAAATTTGCATGTGCTACATTGTCAAAAAATGGTTTAAAAATTCCCCAATAATGATTTAAGTCCTTTCAAAAAGGTGTTCGAGCTTCAAAACCCATTCGCAGTGTATATTTGTTACCTAAACATCCTTACTTAGCCTTCCTGCACTTTTTCCAGTTTACTGCCTCTTTCTGCACATGTTTTAGCCTTTAGTTCAGGACCACCGCCCTACCTGGGCGGCGGTTCTGAATCCACCGCCCAAAACATGGCAGTGGTCTTGAAACCACCGCCCTGCGCAGGATAGCAGTCCTGCCCGCTTTTTCTAGATTCTGTCATGCGTGTTTTAACATGTGATGGTTCACTTAATTTCACTTTTAGCATGCATCCTTGAGCCAAATTGTCTAAAATTAGCTTTGATTTCTTGGTTCTCCTTCTTCCTTCTATTTTTAAATATATTTAATTTGTTGGAACTACTTCTTCTTGCCTTGTACATGAAGGCACCTTCCATCCTCCATTCCTATATATTCCATGCTTTTATTCAAGAAAAATGCCTAAGAATTTTTGTGTATCTTTCATTGTATTGCTGCTACGATCTTGCTAGTAATTGCATAGTCAAGCTCTGATCTCTTGTGCTATCTCTCTTCTACTTGCATTACATCCGGATTGCCATCAAGATGCCATTGCTCAAGTGCCATCCTCATGTTGGTGTTATTGCATTCCCAATCCCTTGGAATCACATGAAAACTCAGATAAAGAAAGGAACATACCGAGGGGACAGATACAGATACAACAAGATTTTCCAAAGCTCTTGCTTGTCCAGGTTGGAATTGTGTGTTTGTTTGCTTTGTTTGTTGAATTGTCAATTTCAAATCACTAGTTTCAATCACATATCAAATAGAGTAGAAAATCATTCATATCAAATAGAGTAGAAAATCATTCATTTCAATAGAGTAGACAATCACAAGTAGATCAAATCATTAGTAAGTTCACCTCTTTAACATTTCTAGGAAGTTGTAGGGATCGATAGCCCTTTCGGGGTCATGATTTGTTCTTCATATCTGAGGTAGGGTTTGAAGGGTTTTGATTGGATTAGGTTATTTTTTTTATGTCGATTCACACATTCGCACAAGTAACTAGCTACATCTCGACCGATTACTTGTCTTTAGTTTTTTTATTAGATTAGAACACATTGCTTAAAAGTTAGAAAAGAATAAAGAGATTTCCTTTGATAGATTAGTTTTATTTTATTGCTTTGATCCAATATATTGTGAAAAATCCAAAAATATAGATTAGATTTCCTTCAGTAATTAGTTTTTTATCAAAATCATTTATTTCATTATGTATGACCATCAACGGTCCACAACAGGAAAAGACATACAATTGTGATCCCTTGGTCCCACAACCTAACGGGCGAAGTTGGTAACTGATATTGATACCAGTTTACGTTTGACAATCTTACACACACTGTAACTTTTGCTAAGAAAATAGAACAACTCAATATGCTAAACATCACTGCTAATCAAGCCTACAACTATTGGACTACTCCTAGCAATAGGGTTTGATTACGTGCATGACCATACAAGGGCCACAACCTCCATGAGTCTTTAGTTGTGATCCTCAGGTCCCACAACCCAACGAGCCTACTAATCAGTTAGACATTGAAACTAGTTTGCGTACATTAGTATTTATATCTTCACCACTTCCACCAGACATTATTGCACAACTTTCCTTATTGAACATAGTAGCCGATCAGGCTAAGATTTTTGGACTAGACCAGAAAATTACCCATAAATACCTGTGGCTCCACCACGCCTCTTGTTATTACTTCCATGACCTTATCTAGAAATCTATACGAGGCACCCGTAGGTCATTTTCCACATGTTCAACAACCAACAAACATAATCTCAGTAGATCTCGACATTGATTGGAGTCTACGAGCAACTATTATCTTAGACCGAGCCATCACACCACTTCAAGTTAGGAGAGCATTCTTTTCCTTAGACTCGCAAATCTCGATATTACATGTTGAAGATATAAGATTTCCCAATTAGCTTGATCCCCGTCATTACACTCACATTCACATTCATTCTACACTATTTGTCGGCATGACCTCGAGAGGTTGGGTGTGAAGAAGGTCACGTGTTGATTTTTTTTTCATACGAGTTTCCATTTTGGGTAGAAAGTGTCACCAAACTTATAGTTTGAAATATCAACCCTTGTGGTATGGAATGGTCCCCTTTGAGCTTAACCTCGTTCCTTGTTTCTATAGAGTAACCAAACACCT
Source organism: Taxus wallichiana var. yunnanensis (assembly GCA_018340775.1). NCBI lineage: Eukaryota > Viridiplantae > Streptophyta > Pinopsida > Cupressales > Taxaceae > Taxus > Taxus wallichiana. The sequence continues at coordinate 647,056,455 of CM031243.1, forward strand.
CTTGGGACATCTCTACACCTTAGGAATGGAAGTGTTTCCTTAACTTTTGAATATAGGAACACCTTTGAGTTTTTGGAGGTCTTGGGGGATTAAGTTGTTGAACGCTAGCTTTGGCTTATAGTAGGGTGTAGATCCCTTGGGGTATTTGGGAATAAATTTTAAAACTAATCTTAGGACCTTATTGGAGGGTAATATGTGGACATATTTTTGTATCTAAACCTTAACAGGTGGGATTGTTATCGGTAGGATGTTGATCCATTAGAAATGTGAGAATTGTGATTTTTCCTTAACTCCTTGCTAAGTATCTTTTTATGACATTAAAGATATTATGAGATATCTCCTTTGAGAACATGATATTCTAGAACATTAAATTTTGACTTGAACACTAACCTCATATGACTCTTCAGCATCTTTTAAATTCTCCCAATCATCTCTATCTTCAAGGTGTACTGCAAGCATAAGGTTAGCTTAACCATGACGAATAACCATGCTCTTTAAGAAATGAACCCATATTCTAAGAATGAGTGTGGGGTGGCGTATAGGTGTTTCAAATGTTTATAATTAACATCGAGTTTTGCAAATTAATGGCAATTGAAATGTGAACCAATTAGTGTACCCTTATTTTAAGATATTCATAATGTGAAATTGAGTTATGAAGTTTTGAGAAGAGGGGATTATTACCTTGCATGTTAATGCTCTTTAAACCAATGTTAACACTTTCATGTGATTAAGTGTACTTGTTTTAAATTAAACCCAAAATGAAATAAATAATGTGTATCGTGATGAGTGAAACTACATGCTCTCATGATTAATGGATTCAATACCTATAAGGTTAAATAAGGAAATGTAAATGGTAGTGAAGTGGAAATCATCTTAAATTAAGTGTTAAACAAAGTAAGGGAAATGCAATCTAGAGAAAAAGGAAAATGTAGGTTTGTCATGCTATATGCTCTTCAAACCTTTAAGGCTGAAATTGGATTTTGAACACGAAAAGATTGAACCCTAAAAATGTGATAGTGTGGAGGGTGCTTATTCGTGTTGTTCATGGTAGGATTGTGGCGGTCTCATACTTTCTCATTTATCTAGGTGTGATGTTGGTTGCACATTGTGTCATTTTGGATTTTGCATGATTCTACAAGTTGGTGTAAATGTTACATGTGGTGTCGTGAAAACCCTTGTGAGTATTTTGGTGTCACACAATTGTATCAAGTAATATGAAAGTAAAAAAAAATATTCTATTATATTTGGCCTTATGTTTGAGTCTCACATGGGTAAACACTACAACTCTTTAGCTCTCTAAAATTCCATCAAGCACTTTTGAGATCTTCTCTAGTTTTCTATACATTTTCAAGTATATTATTTACATCATCTAGTTCAACTTTCAAATTATTTAATTCTTCTTCATTCTTGAGATAAACATCTTCCTTGTATTTCAAGTATTTTGTCACATTCTCAACTAGAGATTCTATCTCCTTGAGGGATTGACCATGCTCAAATTCCATATACTTGATTTCCTTTTTCAATCCATCAATCAGGGACTCTACAATCTCAAACTTCCTTTTTAGAACTGCTTTAGATAGTTTACACATGTTTGTGCTTCTTGGATCTCCTTCAAGTTATTAAGCTTGCTCCAAATGACCTTGCTCGATACCAATTGTTGGAAAACACAAGCACTAAGAGGGGAGGGGTGAATCAGTGCTTCTGAAAACTTTGAAAACATTTTAACAACTTAATAAGCCATTCAATCTTGATTAGCCTATACCATGAGAATACCATCACATTCACACATAAGAAAATGAAAAGAAAGTACACATAAACGCATTGTTTAATGTGGGAAACCCTTAAAGGGAGAAAAAACCACTGAAATCAATGAACTACTTAGAAAAATTTTCTATGAAAAATTATTGAGATTTCATTTGTTGAACATCCACTCAACTTGAAGCTACAACTCCAAAATTTAGCCACGCTCCCACTTTACCTTTGAAAATATCCTACTACAGGAAGCAACAACTCCCAAGAATTCAGCCAAGCACCTACTCAATCTTCTACAATATCCAACTTGCAAGGAAGCTTCAAATCCCTATTCTTTTGAGAAAAAACTTAGCGTCTTACAAAGTGTTGATCACCTTCATAAATTTTCTTGAATCAACAAATTGTGATCTCTTCTTCAGCTCATATTCTCTCTTGACTCCCTCCACCTAGATTTCATGTCATGATTTTTGCTCCAAAAATGCAGCCTTCAAAAGATTATTTCCATGAAAATTTAAGAATACAAAGACATTTGTGTTACATGCTCTCACACCTCTTCCACTTCACCTTCTAACAACTTGATCTTCTACCTTCTTCAACTCGTTCTTAAGAATCTAAGTGACATCATCTAAAACAGCCACAAAGTCATCATTACATCTGGAAGATGTTAGTTACAAGTATTGTACTTTTCAAAACTTTTCATGGAAGTTATCACACATATGAGGATAATAAAATACAATACTTAACTTGTTACACCTATGACACATTTGATAAGATACCATTTTTAGTTCTGACATTCTGACAACTCTGTTTGAAACTATCATATTCCTTTTGTCTTCTTTTTCCAACATAGTATTATTTGTCCTCTTTCTAATGTAACTGATGCCAAGTGTTATGGAGGATGTTTTCACGTTACTAGGTTACTTTTCTATCCATATATGATCTTAAAAATCTTTGTGACTCCCATTTTATCATCAAAACTTTATTACACATTCTCAACTAGATGCATGGTTTTCAAAACAAGTATTCAAATTGCATGCATGTACTCACTCAAGGATTAAAATAATGTAATGAAAATAGGTAGGAGGTCCATTAATGATGTCCAAGACATAATCAAATTATTGGTAGGATTTGGGTCAGGTCACAACACTCATTTCCACTCTTCTTCTCAAGCTGGATTCTCACTTTGTCATGAAAACTCCAAAAACGACCACAAGAATGCTTCACAACCACTAATGCATGGAAATTAAAAACTTATTGATGATTTGAGAATGATATTAGGTAACTCTGGTTCACCTTCAAAAACTTGGAGCATCTCAAAAACTTTCAATCTCATCAAGACACACTTATTAGGAAAAGGTATCAAAGGAGGCTGCAAACCCAGAAAATCGGTCCTCACAAAATTAGTTACAACTTCATTCAAGTACTTATTCATGGCTCATATGGAACCTTTATAGAAATTTATTGTCCTTTCACAACTAATAAATTTACTATAAAGATTCATTTCAAAGTTTTGAGTATGAATATGCTTGCATTTATGAGACAGATCTAACTGGGTTTTAGATTACAAAAACTAGTCTTGTCTTAGATGACTTCTACCACTTCAAAACACACTTTCATGCCAAACCAATGCATGAAACACTTTATAGGAGTCCTATAATTCAATTTTAAACATTCACATGCAAGGGTTATGTGGAGAAAATCAGGCTTGCACTTCCATTTCTCAGACCTTCTTGACAAGCCTAAAAGGGCATTTTTGGCCATTGAAACTTGAACACTAATGCAAGAACATAATTGTAATTAGCATAATTTTTTCTTTATTAGGTGTGTAGGAAGTCTTAGGATGATTTTGGGTCATATTTAGTCCATATGGACCCTTCATGATGTAATAAGTGGCATTTTGGATGTCTCCCTCAAAAATCCACATTTAAATATTAAAATTAACTTTGTATTACATCATAGACCTAGGTGTTAGGAATTTAGTCATTTATGGGTTGGTATAGACTAATGTTAATAAGAATAAGGTGTTATTGAATTGGATACAATCTCTTGACCCTTACCTAAGTGTAAAATCATTTTTGTTAGCCTAACCATGTATGAGTTAGGTGGTGGAAACCTAACTAACTCTCATACTTCATAATGGTGATGAAGAAATTTGAATGTGTGTGGAAGAGAGGAGAAAGGAGAGGTTAAGGAGGAGTGAGAAGTTTTTGTATCAGAATTATGGCTCTATAAGCCTTATGTTTTATCTGAAGTAATGCAATTAAGGACTTATTGAGTGTTCATCTCTATTTTGATACATATATTTGCATTCATGAATGATTGTGATAATTTAAAGGAGGAATCTTATTTTTATGTCATGATTATAATGTTTATACAGGTTAAGTTTTTGTGCAGGCTCATGGAGGACAAGGAAAAGGTGTTATAACCCTGAATCTAGCATAAAGTGGAAGGTAAGTGAATGGTAAAGTTATCTCTTCAAGAATATGTGTTTGGAAGTTTGATAGATGATTAATAGACATTTTATGTCCGTAAATTTGTCTATAAGAAGATGAAGGATGGTGCATTAAATTATTGAGAATATTCTAAACCCTAGGGCAAAGGGTTAAAACTTTGAGACAATGATCTTTACAAACACAGTTCCCTCGGATAGCCATTCCATAAATATGGGGAAGGTACAAGTGTATCTTATGCAAAAGGAATATTGTGAGGTTCTGATAGAGAGGAACCTATGAAAGTGATCATGACCTTTAAGAAGACTTGAGTTTGTTTACTACAAAAATAATCACAAAAGACAATGTTCACTGCCCAGTCTAGGGTTTGGATGCTATTTTGGTTGTTAATTACTTTCCCACCATGGAAAATACTTTGAAGTTAGTAGAAATAAAAATTGGGGCTAGGAGGAGAACTAATGAAAATTTCAGGAAGAGTAAATTAAGTTTGCTATGTCAAATGCGTACGAGAATAGACTTGATTTGTGAGCACACGGTTTGGGAAGATGTAAAGAGAAGGAAAATGCATGAGTGTCTATTAAATTTCTTCTTGGGAGAACTAAAAGTTCATTGATAGGTTAATAGATAAATGTGAAGGTCAGAGAATCAAAAATCCCTTTGAATAAGTATGACTTAAAGAGAGTTGTGGGAAAAACACTTGCTCTGTCCTAAGAAATCAACTTTGTGACAATTTTACCAAAATTTGAAATAAGTGATCTTGAAGTACTAGATAAAGAAAAGGGTTAAGTATACAAGTTTACAATGATTTGTTTGAGAACATTGAAGAATTTGGTGGATGTATACAATGTTAGTGAGCTTAAGATCTTTAGTGACCTCGATTGCCCTGCTCTAGTCATGGGGAAGTTTATAACATTCATGAACTAAGGAGATGATTTTTTTGCTTTGAAGGTGAATAGTAGTGCTAAGGAGTGAACAAAGGAAAGTGTGAGTTGTATATAAGGATGAGAAGTTAGGAGAACCATCACTCAAGTCAAAGGAACAATGTATTAGAATTCGTGAGCATGAAGATACAGTCTTGAACTTGATGTTGAGACAATCCTCGTCTAACTATGGAACAAGAACTTGTAATGAAGATGATAAAGTGACTTTAAAGTAAGAGGGGTTAGTGATAAGCTAGTTAATATCCCAAGAAGAGTGAAGGACCTTAAGAAACCATCAAAATGATGATTGTATTGTTCTAAACTCGGTCAAGAGGCAAGATAGTGCAAGATAATCATAGAAAGGAAGAAGTTACAAGGAAGGTTCCATGATGAATGAAGACTTGAGCATGAGTAAGGTGTAGAGAAGTGTATTAAAAATAAATAAGAATAATAAGATTATACCCAAGCCAAGATAAAGGGTGAAAATAGAGTGCATGAGGACGGTTAGTGCATGACATTACTTGCTAAGCCAAAACATGAAATGTTGGTGGAATGAAGTTAAAGAGTGTTTGAACATTAGAAGTACCTTAAACAAGTTAAAAATATGTGGTTTAGGGTGTTTGAGGAGTTGAAACAAGTTTTGGAAGTACAAACCATAATTTTTAATATTAAACCCTAGCAGGACTTGTGAGACAATAAAAGGAGGGTTTTGGGGTTGGGAATTCTAGAGGAGTTGGAGTGTAAAAATTAGCAAAAATATCAAGCAAGATAATGGGTATCTAGAAAGCTAAGCCAATTGGATTGGTTGTAGGTAGTTTACCCTAGACATGGAGATTTGTGCAAAAAGAGGGCTAATTGAGACATAGAAAAATTATAAAATAAGGTTAACTCTTTATTAGTAAGGAATTGAATTTTGAAACTTAATAGGCACTTAAATGAGAATAATGGGTAGTTAAAAAGTTTACCATTCCAACTTATTGGAGAATATTTCATGAGTTATGTCAAAAAATTAGTTTTAGTAGGGCTATAAGGATTTTGCTTGGTTTACAAAGGAAGTAGGTAAAATTGGTTGTATGAAACTTTATGAAGTACATGGACAAGTTTCTTAGGAGTATGTAAGAATGTTTGAGGCTATGTTTGGTTTTGTTTCAGTGGTTTATGCATTTTTGTACATTTGAGCAAGATTTGGCTTGTGAAGCAAGGGTATGATTTCTTGAGTTTGGGTGGTTGCGAGGTTGAATTGTGACTTCTAATGCAAAAATTGTAGGTGATTTAAAGTGTTTATGCAGGGCTCAACATAAAACAATAAATCACCTCACCAAATAAAATCATAGGCTCAATCATGTCTTATTGGAATCATATCAGCTGTCCATGCTCAAATTTTTCTCAAACACCATGCCTTTGCATCGTCATCCCTTCTATCCAACTTGACTAGTTTTGGATCTTCTAGCCCTTAAGAGGTAAGTCACCTTGTTTTAAGTTTGCATAGAACTCACTTGAATCTCTTCATAAGAATCTAGGGCACATCCTAAGCTTGTTACCACATCAAACTTTTTTATCCCGAAACCTTTTATACTTGGTTGTACCATCAATTTCCTTCAAAATAATCATATTTTAGTGCCTTACCAGTTCACTTGGAGAGTGAGACCACCACAAAAATGAATTACAATGATTTTTCTACATGTCTAAATCATCACATTAGCTTTCCCAAGTGATTTCATGTAATAACTCTCTAGTTCTTCTCCATCATTTTTACATGAGGGTTTTAGGAGGGTTTGGAACCTCTTTAGCTTGTTAAACATCATTCATAAAGTATATAGGCCATCATTTTAACTCTTTATTCTTGAAAAATTCTCCATCCTCAATGCCATAACATTGATGAAGAGCTTAAACCACCATGAAAAATTTTAACATTCCAATGAGCATCTCAAACTTCACCTCGAGCTAGAAATGGTCATTTCAAGAGCTTGTTACCACCAAAAATCACTTTTCTTGCTTCTCCCTTTGAATTTTAACTTGAATTTTTGACCACAATAGTTTATTTACCTCCTTTACATGCCCTATGACTTATTTCAGTCTACACTTTCTTGAAACTCATCCACCACCATGGTTTGTGCATGCATATGTAGTTTGTTCTCAAGAATAGGCTTCCAAAATATCTCAAACATGCCTGTACTAGTCAATTATTGACATGTGGAACCTTATACATAATTTATACATCATCATCATACAAAATCCATGCTTGCACTTCTTTGCCTCATCTTTCTTTGCTCCATACTCCATATTATGCTTGTACTAGGTCTCTGAATTAGGCCTAGTTGAGCCATTTTGCCTCATAATCCATGAATCTATCATGTTTTCATCATGTTACTACCTTAAAATTCCTTCTTCATGCTCTCCAATCCTTTACCATGCTTATCTAGTTGTCTTATGCCTTCATTTTTCCATTCCAAGTCATCTTGCTAACTAGGCCTATTGGACCAAACAAATCCCATTGTCTTCACCATGTAAGCAAGTCACCTCATGTTTATCCATGTAATCATCATTGCAAGCATTCTCTATACCTCTCATACCTTTATAATTAATTATTATAGTCCTTTTTCATCAATGAAAACACTACAAATAATCACATGCCAATAAAGTTCATGACTCCCTCCTATCTTTACCAATTGGTCATCTTGCGTTCTTGGTGTCTTGGTCTTCTTCTTGGTGGATTCTCTTAGCCTCTACTACTTATAGGATAGAATGAATCTCTCCTAATTGATATGTTGTTTTCATTCTCCTTTTTGTTTAATCTTCTCAACAAGCGTAGAAAATTACATTGCATAATACGTGGTATTAAAACATGTCACCACTTGTAAAATTTTCCCTTCTTGGGTTGTTATAATAATATTCAAAAACATGAATTATAAATACAATTAAATTCATAAACATTTCTTGAATTGTAAATATAATATCATAGAATAAAATATTGAATTCCCCTTCAAGTACTCCTCATGGGCATCCAATTAGGTCCTTGTTATGAAGAAAAATGGAGAAATCAGGTTGTATGTGGACTTAAAAGATTTAAATAGTGCTTCCGTCAAGGATCATTAGCCTTTTCCCTCTATGGAACAAATTCTACAAAAAATGGCTAGATCTAAAGGTTTTCTCTTTTGGATGGTTATTCTAGTTTTAACCAAATCAGGGTCAAAGAGGAAGATTAGTATAAAATAACCTTCACAACTAAATGGGGAACATGTGTCTATGAGAAGATGTCATTTGGGGTAACCAATGCTGGTGCCACTTTTCAAAAGCCATGGATTTTGCATTCAAGGGTTATATAAAAATTTCATTCTCATATACTTGGATAATATCAAAATTTTCTCAAGATCATGTGAAGATCATATAAAGGACCTTGGGAAAGTATTTGAATGGTGTAGAGAGTTTGGAGTGTCACTAAACCCTAAGAAATGCATCTTTTCAGTTTTGTAGGGAAAATTTTTACGTTGTGTTATCTCAAAATAAGTATTTTCTATCAACCTAGAAAGGATCTCAGCCACTCTCTCTCTCTCTCTCTCTCATTTCTATCTCACAAGAAAGCATTACAATATTTCCATGGAAAGACTAATTTTTAGGAGGTTCGTTCTTAACGTTGTAAGACTTGTCAAGCCCATTACCTTAATGCTCAAGAAGAATGTGTCTTTCAAATGGACCAGGAAGAAAAAGAAATATTTGTCAAAATCAAGGAAGCAATTTCTCAAGCGCCCACCCTCATCAATACAAATTATAAATAAGACTTCATTCTATATGCTTACGTGGTTGAGACTAGTGTTGTTGTTGTGATGACTAATAAAATGATGAAGGTTTAGAACAACTAGTGGTCTTATTCAAAAAAATTTGAAATATTATGAACTGAGATAAAACCATGTGGAGAAGTAATTATTTTCCATTATGAGATCTCTCAAGAAGTTCAAGTGTATGCTTTCCAAAATCTGCATCGAGGTATTATTCTCTCATCCTAATGTAAGAGAATTCATAATGGGAGAAGAAATCAATGAAAATAGAGTTATGGGTGAAAAAAATATAGAGTATGATTTTATCATAAATGCCACCAAGATGGTTAGTGGTAGATAAATGTGTGAGTAGTTGGATTTTAATGCCACAAATGACCTAGAAGCCTCTTATTTCTTAGAGGATAATAAAGAGAAATCAGTTATAAGTCTACTTTAAATGAAGATAATTGGACATTAAATCTAAAAAAATTCTTATCTACATGTGGATACCATCTTGGTTTGAATAAATCTAAGAGGAAACATTTTAGGTTGTAATCTATTCCATACGTGTTAGTAGGCGAGATTTTTCAAAAAGCTTGGATGATGTATCACTAAGATGTGTTGAGAAAGAACAAGTGAAAAAGGTTCTCGTGGAATCTCAAAATGGTTATTTTGGTTGTCAATTCTCCCCAAAAGATACAAAAAGAAAAATCTTGAGAGTCGTATAGTTTTAGCCTACACTATTTGCGGATTCTCACAAATGGATCCGTAAATGTAGGGAATGTGCCCTATTCACTGGTAATAAAAGTTTAGTAGCTCTTCCACTTCATCTGATCTAGGTGGATCATCATTTTTCTCAATGGGGAATTGATTTCATTGGAATGATCAATCCAATATCAAGTATGGTCCACAAATGGGTTTTAATCACAACTCACTATATCACCAGGTGGAAAGAGACTATGACACTAAAAGAAGTAATTGAATCAGCTATCCTTGACTTCTTAAAGGACATTGTGACAAGGTTTGGGGTTCCCCAAACCATAAAATCTGATAATGATAAGGCAATCATGTGCTAAAAATATCATACTAGGCTCTCAAGAAGGGAATCTATTTGAAAACCTCTTCCAATCCTCGGGGTAGATGAGTCTTATAATAAGAACTTGATAAGAATTACAAAGAGGATAATGGAGATGAACCGAGAGGTAGTAGCATACAAAGATAAAATTTCTCTTTAGGCTGATAATATTATACCCAAAAGAGTTATAGGTAACTCTCCTTTCATTCTTGTATATGCTAGAGAGGCCATGATTCCATTATCTTTGGAATTACCTTTGTTTGAAATGACACAACAATTGGAGTTGGAGGGTGAGGATGAAAGAGAAGTCTACATGGAAAAATTTATTGAACTTGAAGAAGCGAGGATTATACCATGATTTAACTAAAGAAACATCATGAGTCAAACAAGTGATGGTTTGAAAAAAGGCCAAGGTGTTGACATTTAAAACATGGGACTTAGTTCTGAAATGGGACTCGATAGAGATAAACCGGGGAGGCAATATAAGTTTGATGAAATATAGAGTGGGACACATATGATTACATCATGCAAGCAAGCCAACTCTTTTAAACTTTTAAAGCTTGATGGAGAGGCACTCTAGATCTCGGTCAATGGGATTTATCTTAAAGCTTCCTTATAAGTTTTGTCTATTGCATCATTTATATAGTTGTTGTTTTATGCGTTTCCTTTATCTTGTTGTTGTTGGAGGTTACTTTCTATTGTGTTGTCTTGTGGTTAGTGATTGATATTTTTCCCTCAATCCTTTTGTGGAAATCCTTTTAATAAGTGTTATGTTATATAGGTGTTGGCCCCCTTTGTAATTTTCATATGTTATGGAAGTGTGAAGAAAAGGTTAGATGCCAGATCATGTTGAAGAGCTGCAAAATGATGAAGAGAAAAAGAAAAGAAGTCTACAGAGGAAGAAATGAGCTTATATGCTAACTCCATGCCCAATGAATATTCCAAGCTACTAATTAGTACATCTAGTAGGAAGATGTCCCTTGAAATTAACCAAACTATTGTCAAACATAGAAATCATGTTATTTTGGACAACTACATCTAAATTATAAACTAAGGCAACACCTTCTTGAAAATCTATGGAACAAGGTAATTTAGTGTTCCACGAAATGGAGAAGCTAGTGTATCACAAAATTTCTAGAAGTCAAGTAATAAATGGAAATATGTAGAGGTCGAGAAAGGCCCATAGAAAAGAAAAGTGTTGTGGGTGCTGATGAATATATAACAATGACTAAGTAAGAAATAGAGAGAAACCCACATAATTCAAAATCCCATGTAAGTCATATGTCCACTGAGAATAATAAAAATTGAGACCCACTACACAAGGAACATAAAAGCCTTGGAATAAAGGTTCTATGTAACAAAGGAAAATTCCATAGAATGAAATAAATGTTGTAAAGTGGAAAATAAACCCACAGAGGTCTAAAAAATGTTGTGGAGTGGTTGATAGATTGTGTATTAAATAAGAAGCGAAAAGTAAAGCTACAAGTTTTCTATGACTCGTTAAAAATCACTAAATCTGTGGAAGACTAAAACATCAAGGCGGAACATCAGAATTCTGTGGAATGAAGTAAAATCCACACATGACCCAATCCAATTCCCAAACACCCAAACTACTAAAATTGAATGCTAAACGAAACTACCCTCTTCTAGAAGATCTGATTGGAAGGAATTTCAAGCACCCATACGTACTTTACAAATTAAATGATGATTGGTCCTTAAGGGTTGACAGGGTGGTTTGATTCATTTAATGAAGGATGTGATTTTATTCTCTCCTCCTTCTCCCTTATTTTTCTATAAATGTAAGTAAAAAATGGTCAATTTTCTTAGTCCTAGAGCTCCTCCCTTTTGAGCTTGAATATTGTGTTCACATGCCTTTATAATATTCCTTTGGGAGTTTCATGTGCATTTTATCTATGAATTTGTAAATGGATGAGTTCATGATATTATATATGCAAGTGTGATTCCTTTCCTTTGAATTTTTAGTGTTTATTGTGAATCTTTCAGTCCTCTTGCATGAATTCATTCTTATTGTGTCACTTCTCATAGTGCTCTATGTATTTATTTCAACTTTCACATGTAATGTTTTTTTATTGATAAATGATTTTGACGAAGTTATGAACAAGAGGGTTGGTGGGGCCCCACCCAAAAAAACATCCTCGAGACAAGATATTACAATTTAAATGACATAAACCACGACCACTTAGCCCGTCATCGATGATGTAATTTTTTTGCCACCTCTATTTTTAGAGCCACCGCTGCCAATGCCAATGATGCAAATTCTACCACCGTTGAGAACCGCTGATCATAGCCACGAGCCACATCCATCGGTGATACAACACCCACCACCACCGATAACCGCCACAACTTACTAGTGATGCAACATATGCCACCACTGGTAAACCACCCCAAAGGGATTGTGCCTAGTGGGATTTGAACATGGGTGGATCTAGACACAACCATCTGTCTTAACCGATCCACCCACACCCCATTGGATTTTTCACATGTAATGTTATATCTATGTCTTTGGAGCTATAATTGTACCCTATTTTAGTTTGGTGCATCACCTCTCTTTTATTTCAACATTTCTCTCTTTCTCTCAACCCTGGTCCCTTGGAATTCTTAGGATAAGATTAGGTAGTAGTAGTTTAGTGTTGGCTAGATAGTCGCATAGGATATAAGGAATATGACCTTATATGGGGATTGAACTTAAAATTCACCATTATCCCACACTTTGGAGGTCTTTCCATGTTTCTTTGAGGTGTTGGAACCTGATTTCAGCGGGGTGCAATCTCAAGTGACAATAAGAATCATGCACTCCTTTCATCTCATGGTAGCCTTTAGGGAATAAGTCCTCAAACTCTTTGATTAGATACACTTTGTGCTATAACTCCATATATGACCAATAATCACAAATGTTAGTCAAATTTTTCTCTACTTTAGATCCAATTTTTATCTCCACTTTGTGGTCATGGGTTCATGTAGTACTTCATCTTTGTGTCATGCATATATTACACAATATGTTCACCAAGAACGATTAGAATGGTCAATTATTCCTTGGGGTATTATTGGTCATTGACCTCCATTAGATCATTTCCTTCCTTCTATTGGATCCTTCCTTCTAGTTCCTTTGACACCTATTTTGATTAGAATCCTTATATTTATTGAAAATACCTTCAAGTTCATATGATTCTTTGTCATAGAGTCATGATACCCTCTCTTCCATAACTACATCATCTTGAAATATATCTCTTTCCATAAAATTCAATGGATCATCCCACTCCTTAGTGGATGGTTAGAATTGGAATTTCATGGTTATATTTATTTAGTCATCCCTAATCCTACATTTCTCATCTTGTCTTTCCAAAGATATACCATGCATATGCCCAAGCTGTTAATTTGTTATAGAATGCATGCACCCATAAGTATATAAGTAGTTACTTGGAGCTTGCAAACTATATTATTTCATAAGAGTACACATGAGATATTGGGCACATTCCTCTATCATAAATTAGAAGCTTACTCTTCTCATTGATCCTATCAAATCAAGTTGATAAGGCCTCCATGATGATGCTAAAATGGTGGTAGTGATGGAAAATGGGTCACCCACCACCTAAAAAATGTGTTTTTAAAGGTGTAAACAAGGGATTCTACAATCTCTTCCTCCTTATGTAGATATGATTATAGGTCTACCATTTATTCATGTGTACATGTAGTTCCATCATATCTTGGAAGTTCTATAATTCTTCTTTGTGTGATCCTAAATTTTTCTCTCTAGTGGGAGTATATTTCTTAGAAGTATGCTCCTTTAGGGATCCAAAATTAGACTTACAAACCTAGGGGTGTACTTTATTCCTTAGTTTTTTTTTGGGACCTAAATGATATTATACTCCTAAATAACCCTACATAACTCCTCTTTACTTCCACGCATCATCTCCCGGTGAGTTCATAGGCCTCCTTCACCCATCTTTTGTAAACATTTCTCATAATATATGAGGCTAATGTACCTCTCTCCTATTTGAGACAACTATCCTTATTATGTTGGACCTGATCTCCTCCTAGGTCATGAGCTTGTATATGTAGCTGATATCCTCCTCAAAATATACCATCTCCATAAAGGGTGGTCCTTATATTTTGTCAAGGGGAATCAAAACTTATTTGCTCCTCATTTTCAAAACTCATGCATCAAGTCTTTAAACATGCATTCCCATTGTTATTGAAGTGCTATGGAATTCCTAAAAAGTGGAGTAATGGTTTGCTTATGCAAGTTATATGACATATAAGTATTCTATGAACTTAGTTCCCATGATATCTATGTTTACTCCCTTAAGTGTGCTAAGTGGAATAACCTTATTTTTATGGCCATAATCAAGGTATTCAAAGTAAGTTCCAATGGTAGTCTCATCATACATGCCCATGCATCTTTAGTGAGGATTTTGAATTTTATACCAGTTTCAATAAGGATGTTACATATATCATGTCCATTTAAGGACATATAATAACATCTCATTATCGAATCCACTCTTTAATACGTTCAACTCTCAACCTCCATCTTGGTCTTGTGCAAAAATTTCCACCTCAAGGACATCTTCCAACCACTCCTTTAGGAGAGGTAATACACCATTAGCCTTCAATAAGTGAAGTATTTCAATCACCTTCTTAACCTATTTCTTCTTGGTTCCCTCATGAGCCTTGAATTTCATTCACCCTTCTTCATTGTGTGTAGTATCAATCTCTCATTGTAATTCTCTTATCATTTCTTAGGAATTTTATGGAATTAAATTTTTTCCAGTACCATCTAGATATTCCATCACTTCGGTGAGCACATCCTAGGTATATTATCAAGGAATTTTATCTCTTGGGTTGAGATGATACAATGTTGCATGTTTTTCTGTTCACATTGGATTTTCCCTTTGGTTTCAATCCTTTCTCGGGGGATCCATGCTCCAAGCTTGATCATTTCGACTCCTTTAGTCACACCATTTCACCTCTTGGTCATATTTTTATAGCTTAAAGAATTATCCAGTCTTGTGAGATTCCTTACAATATCTACAATTCAAAAACTTGGGATAATCACGCTCATAATGACTTGGACCATCAAACTTATAGAAGCTCATAGGAGAAACCTTCCTCCGCCACTTACTTATCATCTATCGTGTTGACCTCTTCTACCACTATAACCTTGATTCTATTAGATGGGTGCAACATTTACTTAGAGGTAACCTCTAATGTGCACTTCTTTAGCTTCTTCATTCATGTGGAAATGTTATGTATCATGGGTGATTATCTCACACACCTAGTACCATAGTGATACCTTAACTGGTTTTCCCTCTAAAGTATTGAAAAACTATACATCATGGTCTTCAATATAGATCTCACAAACCTATGTTATAAGGAACATGCCTTTGCTTAGGAAATTATTTCTTGTATTCCCTTGTACTTTGTAATATAATAAAAAAATTCCTACAAAATTCTCCTACAAACCTATGGTAGTGATTATGTGTAGCTTCTTGGGCATGTTGGAGATTTGTGCCTCATAGAATGAGCTTACTCCCATATTTAAATTCCTACCACTTCTACGAGTATCATTGCTTCTAGAGCTCCATATGGATCTACAAAGCTATTCAATGTGAGGGTATATGTGGAAGGTATTGTTATTCTACCTATAAAACATCGCATGTGTTGAATATGATGTATTTCATAAGACAATTTTGATACAAAGGTTTTAAACCTTACATCATATGCACACACAATCTCTTTCTCCAAAGGGTATTGTTTGATTTACTTCAAGAGCACTATTATCTATTGTTAAAAATTAGGAATATCAAATTAATACATAGAATTTCTCTTGAGAATGTCATAATATAACACTTGTTGTAAGGGATCATACTTCGATACCACATATATGTGTGGTCCAAAAGTGTAGTGGAAAACTAGCTAGACTTCCTCTTTGGTGCTATGATTTCTTTTTTGCACCATGTAATTTAATAGGAATGCACATAGCTAGATAATTTCTCCACACCTTAGTACTCTTGGAGATTCATGGATTGGTAAAATAAATAAGGTTATATGGGTGTGATTAACTAAAAGCTGGACTAAACTAAGTAGTGTTGAGGTAGTTAATCTAATCTATGAGGACATAAACGATGTAAATGAATGCACTAAAATAATATAAAGTAATTAAATAATTAAAATAATAGAAATGAAACCCTAATGTGTAAGAATAAAGTGAGGAAAGAACTCAACTGATTATAGATGACTATCATAGAGTGTCACAGGTTTGACTGGAAATTCCAGAAGCAGGAACAACTACATAAAGGTCTCAAAAATGGTGGATATAGAATATCTAAGCAGACTGGAGTGCCTAGGAGGGTAATGGCGTACCTTGGGGTGCCTTGGTATGTAGGAATAGGTGCCATAACCTCGAAAATATCGAACTTGATTCTTTCAAGGTTAGAAGATTACTTGTGTCCTCTGTTGTCTGTCACAATGGATTTACTGAACCGTGCCAAATGTACCAAATGAAGCAAGCTGATGTTGAAGACCTACAAAAGCCAAGAAATATCAAATCCCTAAAACTAAAGGATGAAAATGAATGGGTCAGAATGACCTCACTGCCACAATAATGGGCTTACTAAACTGAGCTCTACACTACATTTTAGACCTAAATGTAGTTATGGTGTGTGTGTGTGTATACATGTCATGCCCAAGGTGCTCTTGTGTCATCGCACTATGTGAAGTAGCAAGAAATAACTAAATGTAGAAAATGTAATAACATGTGTGCATGGAATAGAATATAATCCCTCCCCCTATGAAGTGTGTGTTGATGTAGATCTCCTAGCCTTGATGCATGGAACTATGTGGATGTAAGTGATGCAACTCTAGATGGAGTGATAGTAATAGATGACGCTAAGACCCTCATTATGGTCTCATAAATTTATATTTATAGGGTTCTCTTGATCTAATTTCATAATTAACCCCAACATGGCCGACTAGGAAAAAGATAAGGATGAAAAATGGCTAGAAAGATCCCAAAAAGTGGCGGGAAAGTAGAAAAAGGATCGGGGTGCCTGGAGCGTCTCGATACAATCCTGGGCACCCTGGTTTAGGTTAAAATGACAGAAAGTGATGAAATAGATTGGGCATGTATATAAAAATGTGTAGGAATGACAAAATAAAAGGTAAAATAAGATGGCCAAAAATATGGGATTAATTAATACTTTCTTCACTCAAGAACCTTCTAAATAGTAGTATGAGACTAGGCTAAATAATGCCTAAAGTGCATGATTTTGTGACGACGCGTGCAAGTGGCTAGTTATGGGTGGGTTGGTTCTATGTTGGTATGTTCTGGATAAGGGGATTTTGAATAGGTGATTTTATATTAGGGGTTTTGAAAAAGGGCTGTAAATAAGTGGTTTACCACATGTTGAATCTATGTAGGTGGTATATCCGAAACTCCTCCAACTTGTGTTAGATGTTGATTGCATCACTCATGCATTTTTTTGAGTCATGATAATGGTGTGTAAGGGATGATTTGTTGTAACAAACATTATACAACAAAACCTTAAGAGGTAGTTTATTCTTCTATCATAATTAATCTTCTCTATTTTTTATAGTAGTCATTGATTTCTGGTGGTTGTAGAAGTGCATGCCTCCTACCATGGTTGTTTAATGAAAAGGTTTCTAAGACATTTATTCAAGTGGAGTAGATTGTCCCTCATCACCTTTGTTTGAGCTCAAAATTACACACTGTCCTAGATTAGGATGAACTGGGGTGTTGAGGCAACATGGGATTGTCTCCAAGTTGTGGGACCTTGTGCACTTGAGACAGACCTCCGAAGAAGGCCGGTTCCTCTACCTATTTCTACGGCCACAACTACTCCCAACGATGAAATAAAATCCTAAACTAATCATGCCAAGGGACCAAAGTTAGAAGGATGTGCAAAAATGGAAAACTAATCTAAGGGGGGGAATGAACACGATTAGCTTTAGGAAAAAATGAAGGAAAATACACACACAGAGGATAGAAACGCATATCACAATCGAAACACATCCACACACTCATTTTCATGGGACACAATCATAAAAGGAACCTGTAAGGATGTGAGAAAGCAAAACAAATAGGAAATACAAAAGAAAGGAAAGGAAAAGCAATAAAAATGAGCCAAATCGTAGAATAACTACAAAACCAAGCTTCTATTACTTCCGAAACTACACAGTTGATTACAATGGCATATGAGACTGATATCCACATGTATAGATCTAGATTTGAAGGCCTATAACTTAAAATGCTAAGGATTAGAGCTCTTAGAAAACTAAATGGTCCAACAACAACCTTTACAATTAGCCTTGCAAGGAGATAAGAAGAAGAGAAATAAGAGGAAAACTTGAATTTGAAAATTCAACCACCAAAAACAAGCATTGAATTCCTACAAATCTACCTATAATTCTAAAAATGTGTTCGCTCGTGTCTATTTTGATTGTAGAAGAAGGAAGGAGGCAAGATCTGAATAAAATCTGGTGGTTGGGTCAATTAGATATCTGCATTAATGGCTGGAATGAATTCCCCTCCTTATCACCTACCAAATCCTGCCAAAATTTAATTTTGAATGACCTAACGTGTAGCCCACATAAGCATCTTTCCAACAAGACAAATCACACATTAATATGAGATCTTCAATTTTTTTATGGTGATTTGAAGTCTATAGTGCAAACCGAACATGAAAGACACATGACGCGCACTAATTGATCCATGTGATCGCCAACTATTATGTTGTTTTTTCATTTCTAACACATGTCACACAACGGTTTGTCACAAGGATTCAACACCTAGTTGGGGTGCTTTGATAGGTTGAGTGTAGCACACACAAGTCTGAAATGTTGCCACATGGCACAAGAACTTGCATGGTATAAGACACAAGGCGCACACGAAAGAAAGGGGTGTGGAAAAGGATAGTGAGAAACATGACACATGAAGGTAATGCATGTGGAGAAAAATAATGCATATTTGTATGAGACAAGTATGCAAGTGTGGCGTGACATAAAAATGAATGATGCATGAAAACAAGAAGGGAAAGGGGCATGCAAGAATGCACAAGGGACTTAGAAAAATGTTGGAAAGCAAGTCAAGGTTCGTGCGAAGGGTATAAGAACTGCTAAAAGAAGTTGGGCACACAAGGATTACACACAAGGAAAATGGAAGGATATAGAGGAATAAAGAAGGAAAGTGGAAGGGGCATGAGGGGAGAAGAGTGTGCTAGGAATTACAACTAAGGAAATTGTGCCAAGGGGATAACCAAAGTGTGCGCAACTTGCAATATTTGAACTTCAGAGATAGAATGGGGATGTAAGTTGTCAAAATAACTAGGGAGTTATTTTGGGAGACAATTTAACAAATTTCACGGCCATATTCCTTCTAGATGAAGGAGATCAACAACCTTGGAGTATCCATTAGGAATGGAGTTAGTTTGGAAGCATGAAAATTTTGGTCTACAATTTTGAGGAACAGCCCCTTAAATCACTTAAAACATTTTATGAACTCTATATAACTACTAAATACTACTAGAAGATTTGTGAACCATACTAACATCCTAGAAGAAATAAAAGAGCATGCTCGAGGAGCATGTGAGAGAAATAACTATGTATAAACAAACACTATGAGTGCAACACACTTGGAGGAATTGAAAATACTCTAATATCTACAATGATGCATCAAAATTTAATGAAAGTTCTTGAGACAAATCCTATTAACGAGGATTAGTAGCATGCCTCTATCAAGGTGAGATGACGCAAAAGATTTATCCTCCTTATAAGAGTTGATAGTGTATGGGCCACTCTAAAGTGCATCAAACTTTGAATGACATCTTGGTTTGGCTCTGTTAGCATCCCATTTTAAGACCAAGTCACCAACTTTGAAAACTTGAGGCCTAGCCTTTCTGTCAAACCACTCCTTTGTTGATTACTGATGTTGTTATAGCTTGATCATGGTAGAGTTTCCTAATTCTTAAAGCTCAACCAGCTCTGCCATTTTGATTTCTCTTTGATATGTGATCTCAAACTCTAGTTATTAGGAAAGTTCTAGTGAAGGAAACTCAAGAACCAAAGGAAGTATTGCTTCCTTTCCATAAACTAGCTTATAAGGTGAAGTACATATTACTTTCTTCACTGTGATCTTGTCTCGCCCAAAGCACATGCTAGACCTTTATTTTCCATTGCCTTTGGTTGATATTCATTGTGCATTTCATGATTCTAATCGGAGTTCTTATTAGTAGACTAAGCTAAACCATTACCCCGAGGGTAATAATTAGAATAAGTATTTAAGTAGATTCCAATGCTAAGAACCCAATCATAAATTCTAGTACCAAGGAAGGATTTTGAATTATCAGAGATAATGGTATGAGGAACGCCGAACTTGGTTACAATACCTTCAAGAAAGTCAATGATGACTGATTCGGTCAATTCATTGAGTGCCCAAGATTCTATCCATCTAGTGAAGTAGTCTATAGTTATCAATGCCCATTTGTACCCAATACTCGAGGGAGGATTGATCATGCCAATGAATTCAATACCCCATTGTGCAGGCAAAAGGATGATCTGTTTGGATTGGTCGAGGTGAAGTGCTGCTAATTTTTTCTTTCCTGTGAAGAAATCACTTTCTTTACATTTCATGACCCATTTGTGCGCATCTCGTGAACGGGGTAGGCAAAAGTATCCTTCTTTGATGATCTTCATCACTATTTCTTTGGCAGAGAAGTATCTACTAGAGAATCCATCATGAAATTATGTTAACACTTTGTGAACATGCACATCATCAATACACCTCATTAACATGCCGCCAATGTTTCTTTTTAAGAGAACGCCATCAATTAACACATATGGAATTGATTTGCAGCCTTAGTTTAGTTGTCACCTCTTTTCCTTTCTCGACTAGGAAGATATGTGCCAAAGGAAAGAAATGATACCATATCTTCCATCCATTTTGCACGTGCTAGGATCTTCATTCTATTCGGTGTTCGTGTGTGGAGGCTCTTCTTCCAAAACAATGAAATTTCTTGATCATTCCGTGTATTCTCAACAAGATGTTTACGGTTTGTGTTGCCTCTAACCGGCTTTGTGGCTTTGATAGTCAAATTGAATTCCATGATTTTTTCACCCATATTTCTCTTTTCTCACTTATTTCTGCTCACATGACGAAGTCTCTTATACTAGAGTGTGAAACTAGCACTTTGACAAGATTCATGGTGAGCATACTTTTAAAATTCTTAAGTGTGTGCATGATAGCGTAGACTTATTTTTCTATGTGAATGTAGTTCAAATCATAATAATTTAGTGTTTGATTGAAGAAATTTGGTGTCTGCTCCAGTCCTTGTTCATTTTCTTGTGTCAAGACAACAACAACACTCGTATCATCTTCATAAGCATAAAGGATGAAATCCTTGGAATAATCTGGATTGATGAGTGTTTGTGTGTGAGAAATTTCTTTCTTGATTTTGTTGAATCTCTCTTTCCTTCCGTTGTCCACTTGAAGGCTGCATGTTTCTTGAGTATGAGGGAGATGGGCCTCACTAGTTCTACAAAGTTAGGAATGAATCTCCTAATAAAATTGATTTTTCCTAGGAAGGACTACAAGAATTTATTATGTGTCGAAGGGAGAGAGTAAGGATGGCTAGAACACGCTTTGGATCAATAACAATACCACCCTTAGAAACAACATGGCCCAAAACCTTGCCTTGTGCCACAAAAATTTGCACTTTTTGGGGTTGAGAGATACCCAAAATTCTCTACATGTCTCTAAGACTTTCTCTAGATGTGCTATGTGATCTCGCGCCCTACTTTGAGAAGATAGTTATGTCACCCAAGTAAACTAGGATGAACTCATTGATATATCCTTTGAAAGCAATGTCCATAGCCCTTTGAAACCTTGTGCCTACATTTGACAAACTAAAAGGCATCTTTTGATATGCGTATGTTCCCTATTTGGTTGTAAATGTCGCCTTGAATTGATCCTTGATGCAACCTAGAATTTACCAAGAAAATCCAAATCACGTTGGCACATCACTCACCCTAAATTGAGCATTCAGCCAAAGTGCACAAATGTACTAGGCCCTCTTTAGGGTTCTTTGTTGCAAGATGTTAGCATGATGAAGACTTAATGCATTCAGATCCAAAATTAATACAACATTCTACAAAGCATGTTCAGATCTAGATCTAAAGAGTAACAAATTTAAATGATAACCATAATGAAGTCAAGCATGCAAGAACCAATTATACTCAGGATTAATACTCTGATTTAGCCAATACACTCCATTATATTAAACACGATAAATACACAGAAGCTTATTACAATAGATAATACCATAGCTTATGCGCGCATCGATCTAGAAACATAACTTCATTGTAACTCGTTCTCACACCCTCATTCTATTCTATGCTTATGATTACATATATATATAGGTGGGGAATTTCCTTCACCACTTGCATAACTCCAAAAATAGGTCACATGTTGAAAATGTCCATGCGCCTTTACATTCATAGCCACATGCAAGTGCGCTAATAATAGACCTCTTCTAGTTAACTGGTAGTAGTAATTATATTCTTAGCCTACACCCATGCAAAGTGCTTAGTATCCACTCTTCCAAAAAAAGGTTGATGCATGTCACGCAAGTCTTTACCCGGTTTGTGTGCTCTACACACTATCTCCAAAAATAGCTCGCTCATGTGAAAACAACTAAGTCCCGAATCTGCCATTGTCTTTCGCGCGTGTGTTCTTCCCCATCCTTTCGTGCCTTTAATCTGTGCCATATTCTCATGCATGAAACTTCTATGTGCCTTCTACTAAGTATCCCACTTTCATCCACTCAACATTACCCCACACTAAACTGCATTGCCACCCCAACAATGGCTACTCCTCAAACAATAAAGAATAATGAATGGATGAATGTAAAGAATTACTATACAAAGAATAAATATTTACTTTGCACCATCCTTCGCTTTGATTTGGAAGAATTATTTATGGATATTCTTCTTTTATTTCGCCTCTAATGTCGACACTCATTCAAAGGCAACCTTTGCCTTCTCTAGAATATTCACTGTAATAGACTCTAATTCATCTTGTGAAATTTCTCCCTTTTCATTCTATAATACTAACATAATGTTAGAAATTTCAGAAAATCTCCCTTCCAGAATATCCATCTTCTGCACTATAAGTTTCCCAAGTTCATCCAACCTGTTCTTATGGGGATCCTGAGCCACTGCAAGGGCCTCACACTTTTTCTTTACTAGTGCCAATATCTCCGCATGCCCCAAGGTTTCATCCTTCATTGCCTTCATGACCTCATTGTCCTCTACCATGGTCCTTATTCTTATGACTGCCTCCGAGCTATACAAATATTCAATGCTTGATCCACTTTCTTTAGCTCCTCCCGCAAGGTTTGGAGCAATGCCTCGTATGATGAAATATTTCACACTACTACAACCTTTTCCCTCTTTGCCTCCTACTTAGGGTCCTTTGGTGCTAGCATCTCGAACTGGTCCCTCCTCAAGCACCAAATCGACTAATGTATGCACATAGTGCATAGCCGAAGGGAACTTTTTGGGTACCTTGGGCTCTAAGTGTGGTCTTTCTTGGAGGACATGATCCCCGATCTCCTCTGCCATGTCGATAAGGACCCCATTCTTCTTCTGCTCTAGGTCCTTCTCTCCTTTCAAGTACGTGATCTCTTCTCTCAGCACTTTGATAGTGGAAGATTTGTCTATGTTCCTTCGCACCACCTCTATAGATACTTTTACCAAGGCATTACTTACCTACTCATCAGACATAACAATGGGTTTCATGGTTATATGTCTAGCCTGAGGTTCCTTCTTCAACCTTCTTGACACACATGATTCTTTGCATATGTCAAAGTATGGCTTGTCCATGTGTGTGTGCATAGACCAAGATAGTTGCTTCCTTATGTGCATGGTGGCCATGTCTTCATCCATCAACTCCCATCCATATAACTCTTCGGGGATCACCATGCTTTGAAAATGGGCATGGATAATTTTACTTGTGTCCTCAACATAGCCCAAATATAGAATAGTAAATTCTCCACTTGTTATTTTAGTTCTTGGCCCCTTAGGAATTGGCGCACCAAGATTTGGAGCTAGATCCTCAAAGTGTCTTGAGTAGTATCTTGCTCTGTCTCTCCTTCCTTTACCCCTTATCCTTCATTCTTCACATCTTCATCTTTATGCTCTTCCACGTCCCCTCGGTGGTGTAGGAGATTTGAGTGCGCTCTCCTTAGACTCTTTTGATTCCTCATTCAGCTTCAATTTTATCCTTCTCTTATCAATTGTCTCCTTTTGTGGAGAGAGTTGCAATGATCTCTGCATCGATTAGGGAGTAACACCTTGAGTCCTTGTTTATATAAACATCCTCTTAAAGAGGCATTCCTTAGGGTCTTCTCTTACCTCTAATTCTTCATACCCTTCTTCTTGTGTCTGGGGTGGAGTACTTATGCGCCAGATTCTACACTTTCCGAGGGTTACCTTCCTCTCTACACCAAGCCACCATTGTCGTTTCACTCTTCCTCCTCATCATCTACTTCTATAGTTTCAGTGGGCTTTGGAGCTGGTATATTATCCCTTTGTATGCTTTCCCTTAGGTGGCCTTGGGAGCGCAAACTCATTCTCCACATATTTGTTACCCTCCAACTTAGGCTTAAGATGAAGGTAGATAAGCGTGGCTCCACTGTCTCTAATTTCCAAACTCATAGGCTTCATGCTTATCATGTTTGAAATTATCCTCTCTATGTAGGCAGTCTGACTTGGATATACATAAGTCTTACGTAACATGTGGTAGTCATAGTCTACCTTGTTTACAACAAATTTTAGGCATCACACATTATTGAACCGATGGAATGATGCCTAGAAGTAGCACACTGTGAAGGCATATGACAACTTACACCAAGGGCTCTAAGTCCCATCCTTCATCACAAATCACGTGATGCAAAAGTGCTGATATACTACGTGACTAGACTACCTTGCCCACCACCAAAGGTAACTCCTTGGGGATGCGCCACTCCTCTTTAAACACCGTGTGGATCTTGTCATACCACATCTCTACCCTCTACTTGAATGGACCACTCATTGACCCTTCACACAAGTACTTCTCAAATATTTCCCTGTGGGAATTATTCTACATGGGGTACTCCTAGATCTTGTTCTTTGGCCCATCGGGCACTCCGATCTCCAAAAATACCAAGGACAATAGGACAACGCCGAAATTTATTCTCTCACTGTGTGTGCTTCCTCAATGATAGTGTCCGCAATGTAGCATGCTATGTTGTATATTGTTCCCTATGAAATTCTCCTTGTAATGAGTAGCCATATTATGTTCACTGGGACCATATCTCTTGATAATTTAATTTGGTGATTAGATGTGCAGTTGCCTATACCACTAGATACTTCTTCAGTTTGTTGATATCCATTCTGTATAGACCCTTGGTGTACCCTAACTCCTTCCACATCTTGAGGATTTTTGCTTTATCTATCAAGCCACTACTCAGATCCACTCTTGTGCCCCTCAATCCTATTATAGTTGAAATCAGAGCAGCTGTAATCCTTACCCCGCATCCGGTGAAGTAGAAAAAATCTTCATGTACCCTGCTCATCAACCATTAGTACAAAGGTTCATACTTTCCGAAATATGTAAGCTCATATAACTGGTAAACTCCAATATGTTTTAGCAGCTTCTCTCAGTGTCATCATACACCATCATGTCCTTGGTCAGGCGCTTGTTTGTTTTTTTATTCAACAACGCGTCTAATTCTTTTTATTATCTCGATGTGTGGTGGTTGTAGCTAACACGATCTTGCACTTTCAGATGTGAGAATCCCATTCTTGTCCTATTATCATGCCTTTCAGGTATGGAATCTTTGAAAATTTCTCTCGAGAGAAATTTCAACCTCCGCTTCCACCTTCTTCTTCCCTTTGGCTCCTACGACAGGTGCTTTCTTTGGTGCCATCTGTAAATCACAACTTTCTATCCTCAAATTCTCACCTTCTATCTTCTGCAACATGTAAACTCAAACCCTAGCTCAAATCCATGTGCCCTAGTTGAAATCACATGCCCTATCTCTTTCAAATGCTCTACTTCACTCAAACCCTTCACCAATGGGGATGTAAGCTTCTCCTGTGCACAAATATGCTCCTCACATCTAGTTTCACACTCTTCACACCTCAATACTCTTCGCTCATCTTGGTCACACTTAGCTCTTTCAAATTTTTATGATTTACAACGGTAAAAATGAACTCGTATCCCTTCCTTATATATATTTTCAAAAATTTGGTGCATTTATTGCTCCTTCACCTACCAACATTCCTCATTAATTGACCCTTTTCACAATTTTCTGCATGGTACATCTTCACACCTCAGCTATAACCTTTTAGTACGCATTCCTACCTTCTGGCTACAAGCTTCTCTTCAACGCGCTTCTATGCACTTGAGTACCTTGTCACTGCACTTTCCTCGGTAGTCTCCGTGATCGCCGCTTACCTCGTGTTATACTTGTTCTTCATTTATCTCCATCTATGGTCCTTATTTGGAAGAAATATTTTGTTCACCAACTCTTCAAACTTTGAATAACACCTTTAGTAGTTTGTTCCTTTATGTGTACATATTTCTCAACAACCATGCCACACAAATGGTATGTGTAGTCCTCTGTGCATAAAAATACTGCAAATGGTAATTAGCTTTTGGTGCGCAAATGCACTTATTTCACAAAACACCAACTAAATTGACAAATCATAACAATGAAGAAGGAAATACATTAAGATAATACATAATTGAAAACCTAATCTAAATGGCAATACAAGAAGACTTATTAATAGTAGGCTTGACCTACTCCCATTAAAGTAATAGGGTGACCGTATTCCATCAAGTGTTTCTAGCTGAAAAGCTCTTGTTTCAAATATGTGAGTTATAACATATGGTCCCAACCAATGTACTTTGAGTTTTCTGGATGGCACGAAACTTAGAATCATAAAGAAGCACCGTCTGTCCTATCTCAACCTTTTAGTCCATCATGTTCCTATCATGCTATGATTTCTGCCTGGTTTTTTCTTGCTTCTGACTCTAGCGTGCTATTTCTCGTCACTCATCCAACTTAATCAACTTGTCAATTCATTCTTCTAATGCTTTCTCATCAGCTAGACCTCTAGCGCACGTAATACACAAAGAAGGTAACATGAATTCCATAGGAAGAACTGCTTCTGCACCAAACACCAATTGAAAAGGTGTGGCCTTGTTTAACCACTTGTATGTTGTTCTATATGCCCAAAGTACTATAGAAACTTTATCATCCCAATCCTTTCTTCCAACATCACAATTTTTGTCAATGTTTGGCTCAAAATCTTGTTGAAAGCCTCAATAGTCCCATTTTCCTGAGGATGATATGGTGTAGTCTTATGGTGTGCAATCATGAATTCATCCAATAAAATTCTGATTGTCTCATTCAAAAAATGTGTGCCCCTATCATTGGTCAAACTCAAAAGGCATCCATACCTTGTAATAATATTTTCCCATAGAAACCTGTTGTAGCCATTGCACAATCCTTTATAGGTGCTGCTTCTACCCACCTTGTTAGATAGTATGTGTGAGTAATGATATAGCGTGATCCAGTCTTGCGTGTGTGGTGGTGAAATAGGACCCACAAAATACATAGCCCATTTCTCAAATGGTTCTGCACTAGTAATAGGTCTTAGAGGAATTTCATCTCTTTGACATGGTTTTCCAAGGCGCTGATAGTGATCACAAGCCTTGTAATATGCCTTACAATCTTTATACAGGTCTCCCACCATAATCTAGTGAGTAGAATCTTACACGCACAGTGGTGTCACCTGCATAGTGCCCACCTACAATACCACCATGAGCCTCCTCCATGATATCTATGTGCTCATGTTCCAAAGACATAGCTACACAATACTTCATCCCGACCTAACTTATACAGGTCACCACTAATCAACATAAATGGTGCCGTGTGAATAGCAAGTTGTTTCTTTTCTAAGGATTTCATTCCTTCTGGCATCATACATGTTCGTAGAAAGACAACAATGTCATCTAATTCCAATGGCACGTGTTGTAACATGTATAAGTGTGAATTGGGAATGGTATCTTTAATTGCTTGTGCTTCTTCTCCGACTATATTCGGATAAATGGTCTAGTCCGTAATTAATTTTCCCTAGCTTTACCACAATTGTGAAATCAAATTCCTTGAATAAAAGTACCCATCTGCATATGCACCCCTGTAAAATGGGATTGTTTACCAAATACTTCAATGCCATGTGATCGGTATAAAATAAAAATGGTGTTGCTAGTAGGCACTTTGTCGAATTTTGTAGCGCATAGATCATCGACTAAAGCTTCGCGATCCGTAGTTATGTAATTTTTCTTTGTAGGAGTCAAATTTCTACTAGTAAAATAGATAGGATGATCTATAATACCTTTCGCAAGCTGAGCCAACACCACGCCAATGGCCATGCTAGAGGCATCCACATGTACATGAAATGGTTGGTCCCACAAAGGAAAGTGTAGAATAGAACTCGTAGTAAGTTTCTCTTTCAATGTCTTGAATGCGTGTTGTTGCGGTTCTCCCAAAGATAACGCCCCTTTTCATTTGAGTAACTCCCCCAAAGGTGTGGAAACCTTAGCATACCCCTTTATAAATTTTCTATAATATCCAAAGTGTGACCCAAGAATCCAGGCACCTCACTTTGGTGACAGGATATTTCGGGCCAATAATGACGCAACCTTATCTCGGATCAACCAACAAACCTTCCTTGCAGATGATGTGCCTTAAAAATATTTCGAATGGCATAGAAAATACACATTTATTGATATTTAAAGAGATACTCAAATTTCTAAATCTTTCAAAAATCTAGCACAGATTGTCACAATGATCCTTAACAAGTTCATGCATTGTCAATCATCAAAATAAACCGCAAGAAGTTGTGAATAAAATCTTTGAACGCTTGGACAACTATGTGCGAAAATATAGCAGCACATTTTTTCAAACCAAAAGGTATCACATTATAGGCAAATCTACTCCATTCAAAAGTAGTAAAAGTAGTCTTTTCTTGATTCTCATGGGCAATCCTAACTTGATGATACCCAAAGAATCCATTTGTAACAGATAGATTTCATGCCTGCAACACCTTCTAGTATTTCCTCAATTGAATGGGGTAGGAAAGGGATCAGTCAAACATGTAGCATTCAACTCCTTGTAGTCCACATAGATCCTAATATGACCATCATTCTTATATTGATCACCATTGGGCTAACCCATTCTCGACTGGCGTCAGGGCTTGATGATCCCCGACTTCAGCATTTTGTCAATCTCTACTTTGACCTTTTCGTGCAAGTTGGGGTTCATCCCGTAGGGTCTTTTTCTTCTTGGGTGCACACCTTCCTTAAGATTTATCTTCATCTCTCATAATGATTGATGCATGCCTTTAAGTTCATGGTATCCCCGAGGAAATAAGTCATGATAATCTTGTAGTAACTTAATGATTTTTTCCACTTCGTCAGTCGACTAATAGTCCCCAATTATGGCCTACTTAGGCTCAACATTTGATCCAATATTCACTTTCTTTATCTTCATAGGTTCATGATAGGCACGCGTGGTTTTATCTCGCCTTATCCAAAACCTCACGCCTACCGTTGAATGTTCTACATCCAGATTATCTACTTCTTCATCATCCACTAAGCGAGACCATCTTTTCTTTTTACTTCTCAAGGCAAGTGTGCCTAAGTAGTGTGGCATCTGTCTCTATTTCTTCATAAAAATGCACTCCTGAGTCTCCTTCATCAAATAAATCCTGAATGAGTTCTTCCACCTTGGAACTATCTCCCATAGTTAAGCACTTTATAACCTTTAATTCCTCTTCTACCAGAGGTTTAGTAGAGAAAAATCTAATGTCCGGGTCATTCCCGTAATTAACTCCCCGCCAATTTCAGCCTCTCTATGGAGTTCCGCATATACATACCAAGCACACGTGCAACCTTGTAAAGTGGAATAAAATTTGTGCACCTATATCAAGGTGGTAAAGCTTCTTACCCCTCTCACAAAGTCTCTCACACTACTAAACGTGGTGTTGAACAGGTTGATTATCATGATAAGTGCATATTTGAGTAAGTGCATTGCTCCTAAAGAATCTAGTAGCAAGAGCACTCCTAATTTCATTCCATCCTACAAGATTATCCTTGTGAACCACCCACCAATGTGTTGCTATCCCGCGCAGGGTATATGCTAACATATTTAGTCTCTCCAACTGGTCTTTCCACTGCTCCTCTATGGTGCATAGGAATACCATAGACTCTCCTTCTCTAGTGTAACAAGGTATTGAGTTGTTACCTATTCTCCTGATACAATGAGGTTTGTTGTCCCGCACAAATGTGCTCTTTACTTCACGCCCTACCAAATCATAAGTACTATGAGCCCAATTATCACAAGCAACACTTGTAGTATTGCTAATAGACTATGCATCTTCCCATTGAAGGATTCCTTCTTTAAATGGATCAAGTGCCTCTGGGTCCCGGACGACACATAAATAAATCCTATTCAAGTCTTCCTCACTCAAAGGCTCAACATAGGGCATAAATTTTCCATCTATTAAAGGGATAATAACTCTTTCCTCCTTTTCAAAATTGATATAACCCTTGTTGAATTGAAGATAAACATTATTTGCATAGCACTAAGGATGCCCAAGTAGAGTTGGGAAGCTATCTGCCTCTACTAGCGCTAAAACCTCAAAATCCCAGTGAACTTGGCTCCTTGTATGGTAATGGATGCATCTTTTAAAACTCCGATGGGAGTGGCCTTAGTCCGGTTAGCCATGAACAATACATTTGAAGATGGCTACAATGGAGGTCTCCCCATTTTTACCCATGCATCTAAAGTAAGAACATTGACTTCCATGCCTATATCAATCAATATATTACTCAAAAGCCACCCATCCACAACAACATTCAAAGTGATTTCCTTGTCATAATCTAAGCTATGAGGGGGAATATTTGCATGCGTAATCTGTCGTCCAGCCTCAATACTTACGCGTGAAGTGTTCCCTTTAACCAATTCTCTAATAGTGAAATGATATTCTCTCGTGGAACATCTTTCACACTTCTTTTAAGTCATCCATATCAGATTGGACCGTTTCGATGCTTTATTTTTCTCCATCTTCCATGATTGCTCCTTTAAATATTATATTTCACCTTGAAGATTCCTAAGTACCTCCATGGTTTCTTGATAAACCTCCTTTTGATGGGAAGGATTTGGGTACCGTGCATGTAGAACCTCCTGCTTAGTGATGGTATGCTTCTGCTGCAATGCTTCTTTGGTGCATGTCGCTCAGCTGTGTAGTAGTGATCTTTACAAGAAATGCCTTGGATTTAGGTTCCAATTTGGGCATCCAATGATTTTACATAGCACATTGTATCCTAACCATCCATGTGCCTTTGTTTTCTTGTTTATGCTTCTTAATAAGATGCTCATATAAGTTCAAGAATTCCTCATAACTATGATTCTTTCCACATAAAGAACATGTAATATTCTAAGGACATTCGCACATGTAGTGGTCAAGAGATCCGCATGTATAACATGTTCTGCGAGGGAACTCACCTCATCCACCACCACGACCTTGTCCTCTGAATCCACCATGGTATCCTTGACCTCTGCCACAACTTCCTTTAAAACACCCTTCATTCCAATCATAGTGTGCTTTATTGTGATCCCATTCGATGCTTGTTCTTGACTTTAGAGTTATATGATATTCCTATTTTTCGTACACTAATATCTATACCATCATGAATCGACCAATCGGTGACAATGCTTTGTGTCGTGAGTTGTGGACCTATAAATTTTACAGTAGCAAGAGACATTCTTCCTTATCGCACGTTGTAATAATGGGTAGCGGCTAGCATCATGGTTTAAATGACATATCTCACGCTTCTAGGATTAATGAGTGTATTGATCTCACGGGGACAACTATCCTGGTGTGACCTTCCACCTTGCAATCTGTACACCAAATCCCCATGCTCAATTTTTTGATAGCTTCTCCAACTGTTTCACCATAGCTGTGATCTGTGCTTCCAAAAATGGGCTCACCCGTTGTCTATAATTCCGAATGTCTCAAAGACATAAAGCTACTTCAAGTGCTTCACGTGGATCAGTGTATGTCTTATGTGATAGTGCCCTTCTAAAATGTGTAATCAGACCTCCAACAAACCATTACGCATGCTAGATTACATGAATATCATAAGAAAGCTTAGACAAAAGCGTCTTGAAAGGAGCATCATACTCTCTAAAACTCTCGCAGTAGTTCTTTGCTTAATATGCTTGAGCACGCTTATACTCTTTTGTTCGAACTCAAGGATGTGAAACTCTTTAAGGAAAACATCTTTAAAGCCGCATAGTCAATGCAAGTCCGATCAAGGTCAAATTTTATGTACAAGTTATTAGCTAGGTGTATAACACTCTGACTATCACTATGTAACTTTCCTTCCTCCTGCTTATGCCCTAACTCCTCAAGAAATTTTTGTAACCAAATCATTTCTTTGCTTTCCTCTATGGCAACAAAATACTCAACCTCTCGTGGTTGATAAAGCCACCAACCTCGTAGTTGTGAAATATAACTTATTGTTGTCCCACCTACAATGTAAACATAACCTGCAATGCTCTTCCTACTCTCTACATTTCCACCCATATCTGAATCTACATAACCACACAAAGTGGTGTCTGATCCACTATAGTACAAAATTGTCCCCATGGTCCCTCTTAAATACCGAAGTATCCACTTTACTTCCGCCAAAGTGATCTCTACCTGGATCACTCATGAATCTACTCCTCATTCCCACCGCATGGGCAATAATAGGCTTGGTGTACACCATGACATACATCAAACTACCAACCGCTAATGAGTAAGGTACCTTAGACATCTAGCTTCTCTCTTGCTTTATCTTAGGACACTTGCTCCTTTGATAACTTGAAATGGCTCGCCAAAGGAGTCCCAAACCGGTTTAACATCCTTCATATTAAACCTCTCCAAGACCTTCTTAATGTACTCTTCCGAGATGAAGTCAACTTTCGCTCCTTCCTATCCCAAGATATCCTTATACCAAGGATTTGTTTTGCTGCCCCCAAATCCTTCACAGCAAAGGATTCACTTAGCTATTTCTTGAGTAATTTTATTTCCTGCATGTTTTTACTTACAACCAACATGTCATCCACATACAGACATAGGATAATATAATCGCCATCCTAAAATTTCTTCAGATACACACAATGGTCGATTGACATATAATATAATCTTGCTCCATCATGAAGCTATTAAATTTCTTATACCATTGACATGGAGCTTGTTTTAAGCCATACAAGCTCTTCTTCAGTTTACACACCATCTCCTCTTTACCTTTGACCTCATAGCCCTCTGGTTACTTTGCATATATAGTTCCTCCTCCAAATCACCATGGAGAAATGCAGTCTTTACATCAAACTGTTCTAAGTGCAAGTCTTCTTGTCACTATTCCTAGTACAGCTTCTAATACAAATCATTTTTACTACAAGAGAAAAAATATTATCAAAATATTTACCTTCTTTTTGTGCAAACCCCTTGACCACCAACCGGGCCTTGTATCTTTTCTTTCCTCCTTATTCCTCTTTGAATCGAACACCTACTTGTTCTATAATGCTCTTTTGCCTTGTATCTTCACCAAATCCCATGTCCGGTTCTCCATGAGAGCCCGATGCTCCTCATCCATGGCTTGCTCCCACTTCTTCCTAACATCTACATGCATTGCTTCATCAAATCTCTTTGGATCTCTAATGTCGGTGAGTAATAAATAATAAAGAGAAGGAGAAAATGTTCAAGGTTATTTTCTTACCCTAGAAGACCTCCTCAATATAGGAGTTTGGGGTTCTGTTGAGGAGGTTCCGAACCGATTCATGTGTCAATTTCCCATTCAAAAGATCCTCTCATCGCTGCATATTCTTTCTTGGATTCTTCCCTATTTTCCTACAATTGCTGCTTATACATGAATTTCTCATTAAAGACCACATCCCTAGATCGAATGATTTTCTTGTCCTTAATACTCCAACATTTATATCCAAAGTCATCACCACCATAACCAATGAAAGTACATTTTTATTTAGCCTTTAGTTTGATCCTATCATCCTTGTCTATATGGAAAACACCTCACATCCAAAGACTCTAAGAAATGAATAATCAACTTTCTTACCATACCAAGCCTCCTCAGGTATGCCTCCATCCAAGGCACTTGAGGGTCCTCTGTTTATCAAGTACACAATTGTGCTCACCACTTCTGCCCAAAAATAAAGAGGTAGTCCTGCATATAACCTCATGCTCCTAGCACATTCCATTATTGTTTTGTTCATCCTTTCTGACACCTCATTCTGCTGTGGATTTCTTGGAACCATCTTTTGCCTGCGAATTTCATTCTTAGAATAGTAATCATCAAATTCATTGCTACAATACTCCCCTCCATTATCTGACCTGAGACATTTTAGCTTAAGACTTGTTTCATTCTCTACCAAGGCTTTCCATTTAACAAAAGTGTCAAATATATCATATTTGTTTCTAATACAATAAACCCAAACTTTCCTTGTTACATCATCAATAAAAGTAACATAATAACTTGAACCCCCAAGAGATGATACCTGAGTTGACCCCCCACACATCAGAATGCACCATCTCTAACTTACTCTCTTTCTTTGTAGGCCCAACATTGAGAAACCTTACTCACTGCTTTCCCATATATGCAGTCCTGATGTAAATCCAAACTGTTTTTACATATCTAGGAAAATCCTTCTTTATGATCTCCATACCCTTATGGCTCATATGAATGAGCCTATAGTGCCACAATGTTGTATCTACTTTTGAAGCCATAAGATTACAAACATTAGTGCTATAAGTAGTTAAATACAAGGTTCCAACATTTTTATCTCTTGCCACCACAAGAGCACCCTTGATAACCTTCCAAGAGTCTCGTTGTAAATATCACAAGACAACCATCACTTCCTAACTTCCTTACCGATATCAAATTTCATCTTAATGTAGGCACATGTCCGACATCCTTCAATAGCCAAGTATTCC
The DNA here is from genome assembly GCA_018340775.1 of Taxus wallichiana var. yunnanensis. NCBI lineage: Eukaryota > Viridiplantae > Streptophyta > Pinopsida > Cupressales > Taxaceae > Taxus > Taxus wallichiana. Next base: position 647,091,547 of record CM031243.1, read on the forward strand.
CATTCTGCATCTTAACCTACCCAATCTGTCCTTGTTGCATCATCAATAAAAGTAACATAATAATTTGAACCCCAAGAGATGATATTTGAGTCGACCCCCACACATTTGAATGCACTAGCTCTAACTTACTCTCTTTCTTTGTAGGTCTAACCTTGATAAACCTTACTCACTTTTGTTTCCCATATATGTAGTCCTCATAGAACTCCAAACCTCTTTCTGTATATCCGGGAAAATCCTTCTTTATGATCTCCATGCCCTTATGGCTCATATGACCGAGCCTATAGTGCCACAATGTTGTATCTACTTTTGAAGCCATAAGATTACAAACATTAGTGCTATAAGTGTTTAAATACAAGGTTCCAACTTTTTACCTCTTTCCGCCACAAGAGAACCCTTGGTAACCTTCCAAGAGTCAACTGTAAATATCACAGTACAACCATCACTTCCCAACTGCCCTACCGATATAAAATTTCATCTTAATGTAGGCACATGTCTGACATCCTTCAATAGACAAGTATTCCCATTCCGCATCTTAACATGAACAAAACATTTTCTAACTATGCTGCAAGGCTCATCATCACCAAGAAAAACATGCCCAAAATCTCCTTGAACATAATCAACAAAATAATGCCTATGTGGAGTAGCATGGAAAGAAGTCCCCGAATCTAAAACCCAAGATTCAGTAATATTGTGCAAAGAAAGAATCAAAGCATCTTGACATACATTACACGTTGCCACATTTACTTCCTTTTTTCTTCCTATTATTTCTTCTTATCCTGAAGCTCCCAACAGTCCTTCTTTACATGCCTAGACTTTCCACAATGCCAAAGATACTATCTTACTTTTGGATTTTGACCTTGACCGATCCTTTGATATTCCATGGCTTCCTATTATTTCTGTCTTCCTCTAGTTTTGATAGTCAAAGCATTCCTCGAAGTAGAAGATTCACTGGAGCTTTTCTTTGCATTTCATTGCTTAGAATCACCCCTACAACATCCTCAAATTTCAACTTTGAGTTAGCTAGAACTGAGTTGCTTACCACCATTACCAGGCTATTCCAACTCTCAGGTAAAGAGAACAAAACTAATAAAGCCCTAACTTCTTCATAAAATTCTATTGTAACTAAAGCTAGCATATTTACAACCGTATTAAAATCATTTAAATGATATGCTACTGAACCATTCTTAGACATCTTCATATTAAACAATTTTTTCATTAAAAATATCTTATTAGAGGCAGAGGGTTTTTCATACAACTTCCTAATGCATCCATCAGTTATTTTGTAGTCTTTTCCTTTGAAACATTAAATAATACCGAAGATGCAAGACATAACTAGATTGTCCCAAGTGCCTTCCTATCCAGAAAATCCCATTCCGCATCTATCATGCTCGAGGGTTTTTTCACCTTCTCAGACAACGAAATATAAAGATCCTTATGATAAAGGTAATCTTCCATCTACATCTTCCAAAGACTGAAATTCTACCCATTGAATTTATCAACCCTTGATCTTCCATCATCTACCATAGCTCCCACTCAAGCTAAAAATTTCCTGTGATTCAACACTTCAGCAAACCAAACTAGGATTTGATACCAATTATTAGGAAATAAGGGATAAAATATGTGGAATAATCCCTCACATAATCGTAATAAAGTAGAAACTAATATGTAGAAAATATTACAGATTTGAAATAAAAGTACGTAATAATAATAACACAACATAAAGAGATAGTATTTAACATGGTTCACCCAATTTGGGCTACGTTCACCAAGAATCACTTGCTCGATTTTATTACAAGCCACCTCTCTCTTAATACAATAGCAGATCTGTTTGGAGCTATGCTCAACAAACTCTGCTGAATTCACACTGAATTCAAAACACATATGCAATGTTATATTCTCGACCATATGCATAAAACCATATAAGTAAACAACTTATTAAGCAGTTTTACAAAACCGTGGGTACAAAACCATGGGCCAAAACCGTCCCATAAACCTATAGGTAAAAATCCTACCCAAATGAGAAAAGCACATTTCTTGGTGAGAAAGTGTTAAATATTGTACACTTTCTCACAACCTAACACCTCTTCCTCTAGAACCACCAGATCCACCGGAACTAGAACCACCTATACCTCCTGATCTTGAACCTGTAGGTAGAATCAGACAAGAAGATGTACTTCCCTATGTCCCAACAGTAGTACTAAATTGTACCCATATAGTCTGTGAAGTGTTACCCTCCCTAAGTGAGTCCAAATTTCTACGTGCTTGAATTCTGTGTAGATGATACACTTGAAAAGGTACCTCCAAACAACAACGAAGACATTTACGCTGCCATTGATGTGCTTGTTATATGACTTACTCTTGCTCTCCCACTACCTAAATTAGCTTGTTGACTATTTGTTGTACTAGATGCCTGGAATACCAAGCGCAAGGGAAAGGATGACAGGTAGATTCATATGCGCGCCCATGGCCCAGGTCATCTCTACTGGTGCGCTTCTACGTGAGGCCAAGGGGGGTTCCCTGTCATGATTTCCCAAATGGGGGAGTTCCTGATGCTCGGGTTCCACGTCTTTTGTATGAAATTCAAATCCTTTGTGAGCCATCTCTCTCCAAAATGTCATCCGCTCTGTAACATCCTACTACTTCTCTATCTCCCTCTCGCGCATCTCATTATACTTAAGCCACCTTTCCTCTATCTTCCTTTTTGTTTCTAGGTCTGCCATCTTTCACCAAACCCTGCTCCCGCCTCACGTGTGGTGGTGTCTAGTTAGCCATCGGTTTGCTTTCCAAGTTTAGGGTCACCATCAAGATTTTGATCGCCAGTGGAATGCCTTGTAGGTAAGTTCTCCTGAGATAGTGTAAAAATTGGAATTTTGCTACCTCTGGGCAAGAATAAGTGGAAATTGAGTACTCCAAAATATAGCTATTCAGAATACCATGAAACTAAGTATCCACATCGCGTGTCCAAATCAGATCAACATCATAGATGGCCTGAAATTATTCCTATGTCAAAACAAGTCTACCATACCTCCAATCCCTTTTAGATGCATAAGAAATTAGCCACTCGTATAGCTCTACTGGAAAAATAGTGAAAAATATCTCATACAAAATGTCATACAGATTCTTTTCCACCCATGTGTGCGCGTTAAACTCAGATCTAGTGTTGAACCTCCATGCGTATTATTATTTGAGGTCATGTATCCACTCCTCAACACTTTCTAGGGTCAACCGGTATGTCTTCATCATGAACTATCTTGAAAACAACTAAAAAGAGGTCCCAAAACAGAACCAATGATGTAGCCTATAATTTACCAATAAAAACCCAATCGCACTGGCACATCACTTAGCCTAGACTGAGCGCTCACTCAAAGCACACAAAGGTATCAAGCCCCTCTTTAGAGTTGTTGTTGCAAGATTTTAGCATGATGAAGACTTAATGCATTCAGATTTGAAATTAATCTAACATTCTACACAACATTCTCAGATCTAGATCTAAAGAGTAACATATTTAAATGATAACCATAACGAAGTCAAGCATACAAGAACTAATTATACTTAGGATTAATACTCTGATTTAGCTAATACACTCCATTATATTAAACATGATAAATACATAGAAGCTCATTACAATAGATAATACCATAGCTTATGTGTGCATCGATTTAGTAGCATAACTTCACAAAGAACTCGGTTCTCACACACTCATTTTATTCTACATAGATCATTACATATTTATAAGGGTGGGGACTTTCCCTTCACCACTTGCATAACTCCAAAAATAGGTCGCATGCTGAAAATAGCCATGCACCTTTACAATCATAGCCACACATGCAAGTGCACTAATAATAGACCTCTTCTAGTTAACTGGTAGTAATAATTCTATTCTTATCCCGCACCCATGCAAAGTGCTTAGTAGCCGCTCTTCCAAAAATAGTTGATGTGTGTCGCACAAGTCTTTACTCGGTTTGTGTGCTTTGCACGCTATCTCCAAAAATAGTTCACTCATGTGAAAAAGGCTAAGTCCCGAATTTGCCCTTGTCTTTCATGTGCGTGTTCTTCCCTATCCTTCTACACCTTTGATTGTGCCCTATTCTCACACGCAAACCTTTGAAATATCCTTGTGGAACACTACTTAAAAATGCACAAAATAATGAAAATTTACAGCTACCACATAGAATATTGATTTATGGAGATTTTTATGTAAGGACAACTAAATAAAATCAATATCTCCCAAGATATCCACTCGAATCACTTGAGAATTTAAAGAGAGCTTGATATTATTATAGAGGACATAATAAAACTATTTTTGGGAATTTTACACAAATCAAATTGTTGCTAGAAAATTACAGAATGCCCTAGGCAGCTGGAAAAATTCAGAGGTTCGTGACCCTCTAAATACAAAAGCAAAAATAAGGATCTTTGGAAATAATAAAGGTGTGATTTAGGAAACAAGTATTTCCACCTTCAGATCTGTAAACGGCTGACTGGAAAATCCCCAAATAAAGTCTGCAAGTTGCCACACTTGGAAGAGGGGTCGATAAATGATGGAGGTGCCTTCAATGAGCTGTCACGCCCTGCCCAAATGGCTGCCATGAATCTGATCTAAAAGCCCACTGATTATCTTCCTTAAATGCCCTGAAAAATCCTCGAAACTCTTCCTCTGAAACCTCTTGAAATATCTCTATAGCACGGCCAAGAAAGTGGCTCCAAAATGACAGAATAGGGTAGATCTCTCACTATCGATGAATGCCCTGTTAGCTAGGGATGGGTCTCTCACCACCGAAGCTAGGTTCCCTGTGGGATTTGACTCCACAAGTTGTAGAAACGCAATAGCAGAACTACATGAGAAGGGGTCAATAAAATGTATATCAAAAGTGCTCTCCTTTCTCTCCCAACTCCTTATATACATTCCAAGGAAAAAGAGCCCCAATAGACCAAGACGCATTTCATTCCACAGAGGGGTCGATAAAATAAAAGTAACTAAAGTTACTTTTTCCCGTTTAAGTCACCAAGGTCCAAAGTGACCCCCAAATGCCAAACATGACTATTAGTACCATGTGGCCCCTTCTCAAGTAGCCCCCAAAGTGTCCCCCACCCCTTGGATATGACCACGACTTGGACTTGCTTGACCCTTAGGCCTTTGGCACAGGAAAAGGGGACATTACAGTCCTCCCTTCCCAAGAAATGCTTGACCCCAAGCATTAACCTGTCCTACTGCAACAACTGAATACTATGCCATAAGTTTTTCCACCTCACCCTATCATCCACCAAGGATCCATGTAATCTGAGGTAACCATGAAACCGTGAAATAGAATGATACCCAAACCATCTCTCCACTGGTACCCACACCAAAATTTCCAATTGGTCCAATCCTTGCCAATGCAAGGTTGTCATCACGGGATCACTCACGGCCTCTCCAACCAACTCCTAGGTATGAAAGTCCACTCTGAATCCTATAGAATTCTCCGTATCAGCCTGTGAAACAACCTATTTACACGTAAATGGTGCTAACTCTCCTACCTAAACTGTACTAGTGTGAGAATTAGGTTCCTCATACTATATCTCGATGTGTCCCATGGAGGAAAAGTCCCAAGACTCTAGCAGATAGTCAACGGGAAATATCAGCTCCATATAGTCCACCTCTTACGCTGAATGTGAACCTACTAAATAACCATGGGTCACTTTCATCTCTCCACTGATTAACACGTGGGTAAGGTGCTCACCGGGCATAGAAGTAGTAAAAAGCATAGGAGTGTTGTCCCATGTCGATTAAAAAAACATGGTCCCGTAAGCTCAGATTTGTCATAGTGACAAACTGTATATGCCTCGTATAAATTTGAGAAGATCCTCCCTTAACCTCTCGCCATATGAACCTCTCAGACATGAGCTCGAATGTCTCATCAAAGCTCAAGTGCCCAGTCATGGAAGAACAATGCACATGTCACAATATCTCCATCCTCCACCATGAATCTGACACAAGGCTCCATCTTCCCAAGAGAAGATCATCTCATCCTCCAATCTGCAGTTGTCATCCTATATGTGGCCATCTAGAATCTCACAAGAGTGTCGGTTCTTGGAGTACTCAACAAGAAAATGAGATCTCCAGTCTACCAAAACTTCAGATGACCAACATAATGATAAACTTGGATGATCTGAACATGTAGTCCCAATCTCTGTAACTGTCTCATGTGCAACATTGCTGGTCACACCCACATCCATCATTCTCCACATCGATCCGCAATAATTAAACTCCTCACCAAGTCGAACATCCTCTCCATCCCCTCAGCTGTAACCACCCTAGGTGCTCCTGTAGGTAATCCCCTCAAAATCACATTCCTGCCCTCGGATTTAAACTTTAGCTCCATTGTCTGAAAGTTAGTCCGAGACTCACCAAGGGAGTGAAGCCATTGCACTCTCAGCACTATGTTGGTCTCTCCCATACCAACGATGTGGAGATCATTGGTAACTGTATAGTTACCCATCATGATGCTCACTTGGGGAACCCACCGTGTGCCCCTCATAGACTCTCCATTGGCTATAACCCGTTGAGGCCCTCAAAATCCTCTATCTATAATCCTCACCTCTCAACCAATGAGGCATCAATACAGTTGTGGGTTTCCCCACTCTCAATGAGTACCCCAACTTGCTGACCCTGCATAACTCCTCTAATCCTAAATGCCTTGTACATCAGAGTACTAGACAATGTGGCTATAATCTCCCGAGGAAAAGTTTCCTCCTCCTGCCCCGCATCAGCATGATCCAACGCAACCCCATCTCCATCATCCATCTCACGAGTCTTTATCTCCTCACCTCTGTCACCCTTGCTCTCCTCATAAGTCATCATGGTGTGCTTTGTGTCTGTAGCAAACAACCCATTGGAATAGGAGTCATCAAATATCCCACTTGTCTCATACCTTGTGATGTCACCATGACCCACAAGAGGCACGCTCCTTCACAATTCGACCACTGCAATGACATGCTTCTTTCTTCACCAATCACATCTTTTGTGATCTGCCCTTGTATACCCTGAAATTTGATTTCTTTGTTTTCCTTGAAATTTTTTGTTTATCCACATGAGGGATGAATGCAAATTTCCCAAAAGATGGAAGCCAATATGTCCAATGAATGATTCCAACTTCAAGTAACCCAAATGTACAAACACATTCAAGTACTTCACATCTCTTAATGACAATAAAGAAATGAGTTACCTTCTTTGTGCAAGACATATCTTTCCATGGACATAACTCATCAATTCCCTGTATGTTGGGAATACACATGGCTGCTCCCTCATCATACTTTATTCTCTTTCCCCATATTTTCATTTCACCGTAAATGCAAGAGAAAGGGAAATCAATATTAGAACTCATGCATCCATAAACTTTATCATAAGGAACTTCATACCCTTTGTTGTACCCATTGATTCTCATCATGAGAGAAGACAACACATCTGAAATAGCATAATTGGGGCTGCTCATCATACCTTTGCAACTCAAAATTTCTGATATAGGATCAACATCTTCATTCTCCTTTGATTTTTCAACCCATGCATCATCATTTTCCTTAACATCATGCAACCATTGCATCCCAAAAATAGCCTTACCTCTAGAAAATTCAACCACAATAAATACACCACATACCTCATGTCCTTTCAATATCATGGGCCCCTACATTATTTTCTTTGCCAACATATGTTTATTGGCTGAATCAAGAGCAATGTGAATGGAAGATGTGTTTATTCCATCTAGCATACCTTGAAACGTGATTATGAAATAGTCTTCCTCAATCATCCAAGCATGTAAATGTTGTCCCAAATAATAGAAACATGGCAAAAACATAGGAGAACTCAACAAGCTAGGAAAATGGTAAGCATTCTCATACCTTAGGATGCTAAAGTCATGAACGCACCTTGAATTCCACTCTTCTTTTTAACAAAGCAAATTACACCTTTATTCTTTGAGTGCTTTGAGGACCAAATTCCCCACTAACCCTTCCAAGGATTCCACAATGTAGCTGGTATAAAAATCAATCACGAGCTCTATTAATAAAGCATTTTCTCCTCTCTTGACATTAGGTACCATGACTGGTAATCTTTGAAAATCTGCGATGTACTGATCTAGGGGACCGGTTTGTCTCAAATGAGTCCACTTCCTGAAATACCTATCAGGGTCCCTCCTATCAACTCTGCTCACTAGCCTTTGCGTGAACTCTGCATGAGTTGTAATGTGTATGTGTCCTTGTGTAATCAGCTCATGATGCCACCAATCATGAGCATCTCCCTCAAGATGCGAGCTTGCAAACTTAATTACATCTTCCTCACGCATAGGATTCAAGTCAAAGTATGTCTTCAGCTTCTGGACCCAAGATGGTGCAATACACTTCTTAGAACCATCGAAGTGTGGAATGGAGATTTGTCCCAATCTCCTCTGTAACTCTGGTACCTATTTTTGATGATCTCTCTTGGGTCGACTGCCAATCTTCATTCTGCAATATTCTTGGAATGGCATGTTGTTACGAAAGCCCTCACTCCAGATCTAGTTCCTCTCCCAAAAAGACTCCTCACCCAAAATATCTACATGCTATTGTACCTTTGAAACTTCCATATCCTTCAATAAAGAAGGTTCGTGAAGGCCCAAAGGCCTGGCAGAAGAATGGGGAGGCCGCTACCTTGAATGTCCACTCTCACTTCTTTAACCCAATTGTCCCATATTGCTATTTTCTCTTCTCCTTATGACTATTGTTATACATAGTCCATTAAAAGCTAAAGATGATTAAAAAATATTCTCTTACCATTTTTAGCAATCATAGAACCAACGCTAGTACCTTGAGATGTACTCTCCCTTGCACTGGAGTCTCCAATGAAGAAATCATAGCTTATATACATATTACCAGGATCCCATAGCTTATAATTACCATGATCTCTTGTATCTATTAAGTGAGCTAAAACGTGCCACCATATATCATCCACAAGATGCTCATATACACATAGTTGGAGAAATGGTCCAACAAACTCCCTTTCAAGGCCATCAATGTCCTCCGTGTGTTCAAGATAGACATATGTTGAGATGCCCCCAACATTGTTTCCTGAGTGCCTATTGAAAGTATCTAAAATCTGATCAAAAGTTGCTGGTTTGGAAATTATAGCAGCAGCTGCAATTTTACACTAAAGTGTCAATGTGAGGCTCCTCCTCATGTGCCACCTGCTCAGAGTTTTCTTTCATGGGTGTAGACTTCCTTGCATCATTTTCCAAAAATATTCCTTGAACTCTCAGTAGGTGTTATTTTTCTTGGGTGGCTATCAATCTAGTAGCTTTGGCTCCACTATTCCATTCCTCGCACCATTTTAGAGTTTCCATTACATCCTCTTTGCTTGCATATACAAATTTCTTCTCCGAGTCGGAATAATTTCTCCAACAAGAAAAGTTTCACTAATGCAATTATTTTTCTCAATGGAAATCATACATTTTCTCTAGAAGCTTCTTCTTCTTCAAGTGAGTTCCTTTGTAACCTCAGTATCGACATATGATGATCTTGCTTGGGCTTCATGCAACCAATCTTCATCATGCAATAACTGAAATGGCATATTATCTCCGAAACCCTTACTCAAAGATTGATATTTCCTCCAACAAGAATCCTCATCAAACACCTCTATTGGGTGCCCTTTACTATTGTTCTCACCATGTTCCTTATTGTCCCTAGATCTGCTTTGATTCACATTATGAGTGAGCTAAATCAAATAAAGGTTAGTGGCTTCCTGTTGTTTCACCATGTTGGTGAACATTTCCTTCATAAAACCCACATTGAGATCTTTCCAAACTACCATATTTAACCAACACATGCTGGAGGAACAACATCTCTAATACCACTGAAATATCCCTTGTGGGATACTACTTAAAAATGCACAAAATAATGAAAATTTACAGCCACATAGAATAATGATTTATGCAGATTTTTATAATAAGGACAATAACTAAATAAAATAAATATCTCCCAAGATATCCACTCGAATCACTTGAGAATTTAAAGAGAGATTGATATTATTATAGAGGACATAATAAAATAGTTTTTGGGAATTTTACACAAATCAAATCATTGCTAGAAAATTATAGAATGCCCTAGGTGGTGGAAAACTTCATAGGTTCATGACCCTCTAAATACAAAAGAAAAAATAAGGGTCTTTGAAAATAATAAAGTGACACATTTAGGAAACAATATTTCCACCTTAAGATCTCGTAAACGGACGACTGGAAAACCCCCAAATAAATGCTGCAAGTTTCCATGCTTGGAAGAGGGGTTGGTAAATGATGGAGGCACCTTCAACAAGCTACCACACCCTGCCTAAATGGTTGTTGTGGATCTGATGTAGAAGCCCACTGATTGTCTTCCTTAAATGCCCCGAAAAATACTTGAAACCCTTCCTTTGAACCCTCTTGAAATATCTCTGTAGCATGGCCTAGAAAGTAGCTCCAAAATGACAGACTAGGGTAGATCCCGCTAGCTAGGGATGGGTCTCTCACCACCGAAGAATGCCCTGCTAGCTAGGGATGGGTCTCTCACCACCGAAGCTAGGGTCCCTATGGGATTTGACTCCACAAGCTATAGAAACACAACAGCAACAGTTGCACAAGAAGGGGTCAATAAAATGTATATAAAAAGTTCTCTCCTTTCTCTCCCAGCTCCTTATATACATTCCAAGGCAAAAGAGCCCCAATAGACCAAGACACGTTTCATTCCACGGAGGGGTCAATAAAATAAAAGTAACTAAAGTTACTTTTTCCCGTTTAAGTCACCAAGGTCCAAAGTGACCCCCAAACGCCAAACATGACTATTAGTACCATGCGGCCCCTTCTTAGTAGCCCCAGCGTCCTCTCGCCCCTTGGATATGACCACGGCTTGGACTCACTTGACCCTTAGGCCTTTGGCGTACGTAAAGGGGACATTACAACCTTATGTGTGTCTTTCGATAAGTATCCCACTTTCATCCACTCAACAATCCTCTTGCTTGACTATGATGTGATTGAAACCGTAATACCCATCTAACATGTAAAATATTTGCACGCTAGCCACGATCTGCAGAACCGCTACAAAGAAGGCAAAAGATATTGATCCTTCAAATATGCCTTATTCAAATCTCGATATTGAAAAAGATTTTGATTTCATTGTTCTTCTTACACATAGGAACAAAATTTGTGACCTAAGTAGAGTACTTGATGGAGAATATTATCGTTTCCTCAATGAGTTTAGAAAACTCTTTCCTCATGAGGGGATCTATCCTTAGATTGGATAGTCTCTACTTTTGTCTAATGGGATCGATATTAGGATCAAGGTCAATGGAGTGTTGCGTAACGCTTGGATCAAATCCTTTGAGGTCTTCATACTCCCATGAAAAAATGTCATTTTTTTCTGACATAGAGAGATAAAGGCATGATTTTCATCATGCACACAATATTTACTAAGAAACAACTCTTTATCGTGCGTAATAGTGGTTGGAGTGTAGTCTTCTTGCATTACACGCATATACTTTTCTTCACCCTTGAACTCATCATCAGGGATGAAAATATCCTCTAAGGTGACCATACCTTTAGGAAACTTGTTTTTCTTTAGCTAGATCACTTAGTCACCATAGCTATCATGCAAGTCAACTTGCATGATTAAAGAAAACCTAGCTTCATTCTGAATGAGCTTGACAATTTGTGCATCGTTGTAAAACACTTACTAACTAGTGTCATTATCTGGAATAGATGGCTTGATCACCATCTTAACATGATGTGCATTTCCTTTAACAAAATTCTCAGCATGTGAGAATTGTGAACCAAGCGCGACCATCCGATCGATTCTTTGTTCATCTTCCTTGGTATCACCTACAGATTTAGAGCATCAAATCCCTCAAGGAGGTCCCAAAATCTATGTTTATAAGCTTTGAGAAGCTTATTATTTGTTGCACACTTGTTTGTGATCTCGTGGATAAATAGTTACGTGTCACCAAATATTTATAGTGCCTTGATCTCGTATCTTTTTAGAAATAAGAAGACCATGCACTAACACTTTGTATTCTCGCTACATTGTTGGAACATGTAAACTCGCAACATGTGTGCAAAGAATAAATTATTGCCATTGGGAGAAATTAGAACAACACCTACACCTACACCTTTTATTCTTCCGATTCATCAAAATATAACTTCCATAAGTCATAATTTTATTCATTTTTCTTGAGCACGTGCGACATCACAACTTCTTCTTCAAGAATACGGTAAGTAGTACCAAGGCAAGTTTCAAAAGCTTTAAGTTCTTTTACATATAGATCAAATTTGTGATGTCTCTTAGCCCATTCATCTAGTAACAAATCAAGAAAAGGAGGGGGAATAGGTTGTTCTTCTTAAACCGAGACTTGTTCTTGGCTTTCTTGGATGACGAAATTTGCTTGGAGAGGGGATGGGTCATATGAATCAACATGATAGGAGAATATAGGCTTATCATGTATGGTAAAATGGGTACCATAACTTGTTCTTAGAAACATATGATACCAATTAGAAAACAAGTAACCACCCACTTTAGTAGTGAAATATCTTGATAGGCACAAGAAAATAAAGGAGCTAGGTGAATGATTGACACATCTTGAGTTATGGTTAGGCTTGGACATGCATGGAGGGTTAACTCAAGGTCCTTGATGACTCCTAGAGTGGTGAAAATTGAGCCATCAAGATGAAGACCCCTTTAGACATAGGGTTGTACTTAAGGCCTAGGACATCAACAATTTTCTTTGGCATAAGAGAAGTGTTAGTGCCTGAGTCAATCATACAATTATGGACAAGGTGTTTTCCTATTATCAAGGACATATAGAAGGGCGGGTTTTTAATAACCTTACTTAATTGCTTCTCCTCTTCTTGACAGATATTGACATCAGCATGAGGTTTTTGGACAACTGGAATAATGCACGAGAGTTATGCCAGAGGTTCATATAATAGGTTACGTTGAGATGGAATGGCTAGAGCATCCCACATTGTGATGTTTATATTAGTCTTCTTCATCTGATCCACAATGTTGAATGGGAGGCCCAAAGACTTGTGCATTTGAGGCACAACATTCTCTTTTCTTGATTGTTCAGGTGTAGAGATACAGGCTTTGGGCTACGCAGAGGCTTGACCTACCAAAGGAGGGGCACATGATGCTTGTTGAAGTGTTTTTGGAACGTCATGCATAGAAAATTGCACACCATAATTGTTGGTATGATTTACATTCGCATCCTTCTACTTTTGGGTATCACTTTGACTAGAAAATTGGAGGGCTATATGTCGAGTCCAACATTCTCTTCTTGTATCTTGTGTTGTTAGAAATGGGTGCACAACCTATTTGTATTATCCGTAACTTGATTGATTACACATAAGTATTTAGCACCAAAGAACATAAGGTTGGCCTTAGGAAAAACTTCTATCATTTCTTGATTTTCAGGTTCACGCGTGCTAGTGGAAGGCTCACAGTTTAAAGCAACTTGAATCATGTAAGCCTGCGCGCACAAGGCATTGGCGCAACTATACTAGCTATGAGGCATATTGCAAGGAAAACACCACTCTAAATCTTGTGCCATATTGTTCGAACTAGAACAAGTGCTTGAATTGAAATGAGCATGAGTAGAGTCTGCGTAGGAGGAATTGTTTGCAAGGGGAGGTGCAAATTAGCATGTCATTGGTCTTTCTATTAGTTCTACCCATATCTCTCGATTTGGATATTGGTTTCGGATGGCTAATGGAATTGGTTATACCCTTGATTAGAACTATTTTTAAGGCTTGCACCGCTTCTTTTATAAAGATATGACCTTTTTGGACAAGTTTCTAATTAGGGCCTTCATATCTTCATCCTCCTTCTATTATTTAGGAGAGTAAGATGTGGATGCAAAAGTTTGAGCATTTTTCTCAGGAATAGGGGAAATGGAAGGCTGAGGTGCTTGAGGATGTTTTGGGAAAAAAGGCACGAGTGGTCTAGGAGATAACTTTCCTTCCTTAATTAGACAATTCTCAGCCCTAATATCTAGTGTATAGGCCCCATGCAGTATTACACATCCCATGGATTGGATCATCACAACAATATCAGAATTTAAACCCCTTAAAAAGTAAAGGAAAATGCCTTCTGGAGTTGGTATTACCAGGGCTGGAATCCTCTCCCACAATTTCTAAAATATGAAGTTGAAGTTTTCCATGAGCTCATTAGGAGCCCTCTTTATAGTTGTCAATTTTTCAAGTAGAGAGAGGTTGTCCACCTTCTCTCTAAAATGATTGCAAAGGGCTGCCCCCATTTGATTCTAATTTTGAATAGACCTTGTTGTCGAGACTCCTGAACCATTCCAAAGATATCCCTTTGAATGAAGAGGCTAATACTATAAAAACTACATCTTGTTCAATAACTGTTGGATGGCGCAAATGTTGGCAATGTCCCGTATTTTCTTATTTGGAGTAGTATGATTTTCCCTTGTGAAGAAATGAATACTTTTAAGTGTAGAAGTTGGAATAGGATTTTGGGCATTAAGAGCAAGAGGCACACAAAATGTTGAAAAGTAGTAGTTCTAAGTGTTGGGAAGCATCATATGTGTTGAAACAAGCCTTAGAAGGTGGAAATCACTAAGTCACACTCTGAAACTTAGCAATGATGAAATTTAAGATTTTAGTACTTTGTCCCACCAGTGCATGCCAAAAATATTTGGAGCTCAAACTTGCACATGTCCCAGATCAAGATGAACTGGGGTGTTGAGGCAACATGGGACTATCTCCAAGTTGTGGGACCTTGCGTACTTGACACAGACCTCCGAGAAGGCCGGTTCCTCTACCTATTTCTACTGCTACAATTACTCCTAATGCTGAAATCAAATCCTAAAATAATCATGCCAAGGGACCAAAGTTAGAAGGATATGTAGAAATGAAAAACTAATCTAAGGGAGGTGATAACACTAGAAAGAGGGGGAATGAACACAGTTAGCTTTAAGTGAAAATGAAGGAGAATGCACACAAAGAGGATATATATGTGTACCACGATCAAACACATCCACACAATCATTTTCATGGGACATAATTAGAAAAAGAACCTACAAGGACGTGAGAAAGCACAACAAATAGGCAATGCAAAATAAAGGCAAGGAAAAGCAATAAAAATGAGCCAAGGCAGAGAATAACCACAAAACCAAGCTTTTATTACTTCCAGAAAATGCATAGTTGATTATAATGGCATATGAGGCTGATATCCACATGATTTTCATTTTTGTAATGAAGGCCTACAACTTAAAATGCTATGGAACAAATATATTAGCAAACTAAAGGGTCCAAAAACAACCTTTACAATGAGCCTTGATATGCAATTTATAGAACAAGGAGAGAAGGAGAAGAAAAAGAAGAGGGGAACTTGAATTTTAAAATTCAATCACCAACAACAAGAATTGAATTCCTGTAAATCCACCGTAATGCTAAAAACGTGCATCCCCATGTCCTGCTTTTTTCTTGTAGAAGAAGGAAGGAGGTGAGATCTAAATAAAATATGGTGGTTGGGTCAATTAAATATCTGCACTAATATCTAGAACATGTTTCCCTAATTCTCACCTACTAAATCCTACCAAAATCTAATTTTGAATGACCCAACATGTATCCCATGTCAAAGCATCTTTCCAACAAGACCAACCACACATTAATCCGAGCTCTACAACAAAATTTATGGTGATCTAAAGTCTACAATGTAATCTAAACATGTAAGACATGTGGCACACACTTATTGATCCATGTGATTGATCAATTATTCCGTTGTTTTGTATTTTCGGTAACATGTTACGTAATAGTTCATGTAAGGATTTGGTTCCTAGTTGGCACATTTTGATAGGTTACATGTAGCATACTCAAGTATGATAGATTACCACGTGGCACAATAATCGGCGTGGAAGAAGATGCAAGACACACATAAAAGAAAGGGGTGCGTAAAAGGATAATAGAAGACATGAGCGTGAAGGTAATGCATGTAAAGGAGAAGAATGCATATCTATATAAGAAAAGTATACAAGTGTGGCGTGAAATCAAAATGAATGATGGATTTAGCAAGAAGGGAAAGGGGCATGGAGAAATGTGCAAGGGACTTAGCCAAATGTTGGAAAACAAGTCAAGGTGCATGAAGGGTGTAAGCATTGCTAAAAGAAGGTAGGCACATAAGGAGCATGTACAAGGAAAATGGAAGAAGATATAACATTCAAGAAGAAAAGTGAAAGGCGCATGAGGGGAAAAGAGTGCACAAGGAACTACAACCAAGGAAATCATGCCAAGGGGACAACTAGAGTGCGCACAACCTACAATATTTGAACTTTGGAGCTAGAATGTGGATGTGAGTTGTCAAAATAAATAGGGGAGTTATTTTGGGCAATAATTGCCTTATGTGGTAATGAGACACCCTCCATCATCTGGGTTCATCATAGAATCAACACCATATCAATTCTTCATTAATGAGGTAGTTATAAGTCACATGAAGTTATCATACATGGAACACATTCAATTTAGAGTTGATGGCTAGGAAGTTTTTCAATTGAAGGAAAGTATTGGACTCCATATCCCATGGTTTGTGATAACAGATCATAATATTTGTCTACATCATTAAATTGAAATTCCTTCCTCACATGCCACTGGATTCCTTAAATTTTTCTCACTCTTTTATCCTTTTTTTTTTTTTTTTTTTTTTCATTTTTTCATTTTTTGACTTGTCCTTCTACATGCACTCCATGTGGTATCCTTCATTTACCTATCTCCTCTTTCCTTAGCCTTTTTATTCCCTATCTCTCTTGAATGTGCATGTGATGCAAAATCATCATTGTAAATAGGAAATTTTGGTGTGATTTAGTTAATTAGGTGTGTGTGGAGTCCATTTGGAGGTAATTAGTCCATTTGGACTCATTTTGCTTGTAATAAGAGGTTTCCCTCCAAAACCTCAAATTTGAATTTTCATTTGTCTAGGTTTTAGTTCATAGCCTAGGATTTAGAAAAAGTGTAATAAATGAATTATATGAGGTCATGATACTTTTTCACCACCTTATACATGTTCTCATGGACTAAACTAGGGCTCTAACTCACTTGGTTAGACTATTCCTAGGTGAGTTAGTGGTTTAAACCCTAACTACTTTCTCAATCTTCCATTAATTATGAAAGTGTATTCGAAGGGGAATGTATGTGTGGGTGGTAGGAGGAGAGATGAAGTTGGTAATATATCTATAGGAGGCCCTAATGGATCAAGAATCCTTGTATCATTCATGAAGATGACCAAATAAAGGAAATTCTTTGAGAATTTCTATATGTTTTGAATGAGAGTGTTGGTACCTAGATTTAATCTCCTTCAAAGGCCGAGTAGCATCATGGATTTGACAAGACACTCAGAGGTAGATAGATGATTATGTATGTCATTTTGTAGCCAGGGAAGCAATCTATCTGACTTTTTTAGCACTCAGGCTTTGAAGAAGTGGGTAGCACCTTAAAAGGATGTGATCTTATCCTAACTATTTTAGGTTGTGCCTTTCAACCAAGGTAAGAGAACCTATTTTGTAACCTCTATTATTGAAGAATGCTGGTAAATATTTCTTTTGCATAAATTTTATATAGAAGAACTTGGGAAAATATGATCAACACCACAAATCTGACTCTCACGAGTTGTCACTTCCAAAATAAGGAGATATTTTCAACACAAGGCTAAGGTTACTGAAGACATTTGGAATCCGATCCATTTCTCGCATACTTTAGCAAATGTATTTTGTTTTTTTGTGGATATACAAAGAAAATAGGGGTAGTTCAGGGTAGGATTGGTTATTTGAATAATTTTTGGTGGGAGATCAATAAGATAGATTGGACTTTGCCAGATCCTTGAGAAACTTCACAACAAATGGAGAACTCAATAATGAAAGCTTCAAAATAGTTAAAACATTCCTTCAACCAGAAGGTGTGCATCAATGGAGGCCCAAATTTGCACTTTTTCACACAATCTTTGAGATTCTAGCATGAAGGCTTGAGTTAGAAGACCCAATAAAACATCAAAATCTAAGATCAATCACACCTGAGGTACACCCAGAGGCTTACAAACAATCTCTCAATAGATGAAAGAAAAGTGATTTTAAATCGTTTATTTCATTCCTAGATGAAAGCTCTTCTAAAAATGAAATTGCAGATGCCACTAAACTATCACAAGGATTGAGATCTGTGTGATTCAAAGAGATTTTGATACAAGATTGCAATAGGAACAAGAAAAACTACTTGTAGACATTCTAAAAGTGAAATAAACACAAAATTTTCCAGAGATTTGACACAAATTAACTCAAAATTTATCAGATTCATCAGTAGGGGAGAGTTATTTTAAATAATCTCATAGCTTTTGATGGCTATACACTTGTAACCAACTCAAATTGAATGAAAATCTAACATAGAGGAAGTCAACCTGGTTTTTCAGAGGATGAGCTTTTCTCAAAATTTTCTCATGAAAATGAAATCGACCTTTTGTAAGAGTATTCTCATTGCATTTATACATTTTTTCTTACTCAATTTTCCCCCCAAAAGAGAAGAATATTTGAGGGACCTTTACTTGTTACCAATTTGTTTCAAACAATGAGGTTTAACAAATTTAGATCTGAAATTTGCCAAGTGGACCAATTTTGCGAATCGATCACATTTCTTAGGCCCTCGACTAATGACTAGGATGCCATGCCACAACTTTTCGAGAGTCCCTTTAATCATTTTGATTCTATAATGTGAGAACTCCCATTTTTAATAATTTTTAGAAGCCTCTGCATAGATGGAGTTGACAGTCATCCCTTTTCGCTCTAAGGCAACGCCTTTTTCACCTCTCGCGCCGAACTTTCATCATTTCTTCCTTTTTCCCTCTAAAATTTTACTCTGTAACTTTTGGATTTGGCATATTGTGTTTCTACATGAGCTCGAGCAAAAATCCACTTCAAAATTACTTTAGATTTACAAATTGAGCTCCCAAATTGATTCAATTGAACTTTGCAGACCAAAATGACACAAATTTTCCAAAAAATTGATGAAGAATGATGTAAAAATGCATCTCCAAACATCCTGGAGCTTCAATGGTGGAAAAATCAAATGAAATGCATAGCTACCATTGATCTTGCCTTTCAAATTTTAATCTGAGCCTTCCACGTGGCAAAATGTGATTGGAAACGGGCTTGGGAGCACTTTTTGACATTTTATAACTTTTGGAAAAAAGTAAAATTTTGACATTTTTCTCCGCCCCTCCGCCCTTAGAAAACGGGCTTGACATGTGTCCCAATGTGGGTCCTAGAGGAACTATGGCTCGATTCTACTATTTTACCTCATTTTTGGAAAAAGGAAAATTTTCCAAATTTTCCCCATGGGCCCGTACCTCCATTTTTGACTATTCAACGCCGACATTACTTTCCTGTTAGGGCCGCGCTTCAACTTACAATTTTATCCCTTTTTTCAAAAGGCAAAAAACCTTAAATAACCCCAAAGCTCCGTTTCTCCATCTCCTCACCTACCATGTGTCTCAATGGTGCATTTTGAGATGGTCCCGAAAAGTAGAGACCCCAAATAAGCGCCGACCCACCACGTGTCTATGGCTCGCCAAAACCGAGGAAATTCAATGAAAAATGGGGTGAGATTAATTTGAGCACCAACATCGGATCTCGACTGGGGATGGGCACTCCCTTTGAGTGCCACAAGAACAAAATAACAGACCATGTGCCAAAAATCCATTGGGCATCGGAGTCAAAGAAAAAGCTTGCAGAGTAGAATAACCACAACCATTCTCCAAAAATGAACCGAGAAACTAGCAAAACCAGGTCACCAAGGACCAGAACAAACAAAAACACAAAATTAGAACAAAACCAAAGAACTATACATTGTACAATGGCGAGCATCCTGATTCAAAGAAAATAATCAAGGAAAAACCTCAAGTGCCTGCCATTCTAGATACGACCATGCTAAGCAGTTTTGATATGTCTTTAACAACTGGTCATATGGTTGTTTTTCTTTTCCATCCAAGTTGCTATCTGACCATACTTTTTCAGGCTTACCCCTTGTGCCTGTGTCAAGTTTTTCAACATCTTTCGAGGCTGCATCAAACATCAAAGTCTCAAGAAAATCATCCTGCTCATGATACCTGCATTGATCAATTTCATATTCCTTGAAAGCAACATAACTCACAGAGTTATCAATATCAATATTTGCATGCAATACTTCATAAGAAGCATTGTTGGGATCTTCAATGAGGTGCAACATTTTCTTCTCTCCATACAAATTTACAAGGCTGCCTTCAATTGGAATGGTGGCAAAAGACATATCCATCTGAACACTTCCACTAACACTTGCAGCCCACTTTCTTGATAACAACATGCCCCATTTAGCAGGGCAATCAATAATGACAACATCAAGTTTCAGGTTCTTACCTGGATAAGCTGCAAGTTGTACCACCAATCCTTTCACACATCCAACAATGGGCACCTCTCTAGAGTCCATGGTAGTGCATCTTCCATATGCTATTGTCACTTTGATATCTAGCTCATTCATGACCTCAAGAGGCATGACATTGCATGATGCTCCAGGAATCAAACATACAATTGTGTAGCAGTCTGTCCTTAATGATCAAAGTTGTAAAAAATGGATCAACATTTAATTGGGATTCAACCAAAGATGTCCCTAGGTAAACCTCAGGTACTTCTCCAAGCTCTTCCAATGCTGGTGGTGTTTCAAGGTTTGTAATGGTTGGAGGAGGAGTTTCTACAATGTTTACATTTATGCCTGGGGTACTCTTTTCTTCTTTCAATCCCAAGTACTCAAATGATCTCTTCTTGTGCTCAGGAATCCTAAGCAACTCAAAAATTGGAACACTAACTTTGATTTGACTCAAAACTTGGGCAATGTCATATGGAACATTCTTTGGCAAGGCAACATTGGAAGGGAGATTAGCAAACTCATCAAATGGCATGGGATTCTTGACAGTTTGGGCATGAGGAGAAGTATGATTCTTTTTGGGACATCAAGGCCTTTGGAAGGTGTATCTTTCTTAGGAGCCTCTTTAGGAATACTAGTAAGAAATGGAGTTTTAGGTTTGGCTTGAGGCCCTGCTCCTTTGACAACTCTACTCCTAGTATTATAATCCTTTTCTTGAGCAACAAAATCATTCATCAATAACTTCCTATCTTCCTCCGAAGGGACTCCTCCATCATACTTATTTATCATTAAATCTCTTAATTACTAAAAGTCATTATTAGGTATTTCAAAATCTTGCACTACATCTACTTCAAAAGTATGAGGAGGAAGAAGTTGTACCCGATGAATACAATCCCAAAAAGTTGTAGCAGTTCGAGCACTTATCACTTCGGTTGAAGTTGCTCCTTGTTGTGAGCTTGAAGAGAAACCCATCATGCAAACATCATCATCAGTACCATCATCATTATCAACTTCTTCTTGCTGATTTACTTCACATGGAGGATGGGGTAGAAAGAATCTATCACACCAATCAATCTCATTGGCTTCATTAACAACAACAACCAGGCAGTTAGAGGATCAGGAACCATTCTACTTTCATGTGATTGGGAATGTTTGTTTCCATATCCCATGGGTCCTTTACCTCTGTCATCTAACCTCTGATCACCCCTAGGATGATTGCCAAATCTATCATGATTTTGTTCCTTTTTCTGACCTTATGAACTCTGCCCAATTCCTTTCTCTTCTTGGGCTAGTTTGTAGGATATTTCTTTGATAGCCCCTACCAAAGTTTTAACAACCTCCTCAAGATCCACACTCTTTCTTGGTTGAGGTTTTTCTGGGTTTATCGATTTAACACCCTCCCTCTTAGGAGGTTTTCCAACTACTTTGATGTTGTTCTTAATTTGTAGAGCCATGGTAAAGGCTTGCCTCAAAGTGTTAGGGTTTTTATCCCTCAAATAGTATGTAGCCTTCTTGTCAAATGCATCAGCATACTTTATAAGACAATATTCATCACATGGCCTCAAATTCATAGGCAATATTCTCAATGTCTTATTAAATATTGTATTAAAATCATGCTTCGATTCATTAGGATTCTTTTAATATTCTCAAATTTCGACAAAAGAAACCTAGGGTCCTGCATTTTTGTCAATACAACAATCTAAATGCACTCTTCATTTCAATCTAAGAATCAATAGAGTTATCAAAGAGCTTTATACCAGTCCCTTGCATCCTCTTATAATGTATGAATAAACAATTTAATGTATACATCTTCAAACTCTATTTGAAATCCTCCATCATATTGATAAAGAGTTTCAAGTCCGATCACCAATTATTGCATTATTTCCTTGAAACTTAGGAAATCTGTTTCTTACATCTGTGGCACAACATTCAGATAGCCATCCATACCTCTAAAACTGATGGGACCAAAAGTATTAATGACAAATGGAGGTTTGGGTGGAGGTTGAGCCATATTATTCTGAGGAGGTGATCTTACAGGGAAACAAAGTGATGAGGAGTGAGGGGTCTGTGTGGTACATGGATACAATTTTCAGAATGACTATCCCCTAATGGCTCTTTTTCATGGCAGACACTATCAGATTTGGAAAATATAGGGGTAGAATGAGATGCAAATATTTCAAATACAAAAGAAGGCCCCTCTCCAGATGGAGAATTTGGATTTACAAAGAGACTACCTGATTCAAAAGCAGTTGAGGAAGTATTGCAATCTTCAATCATGTGCTGATTAGTTTCACCAATGGAGATCTCTTTTCTTGATGCTTGATCTCCAACAACCTTCCAAATTATTCCTCCTTCTAAATTATAATTTCCAAACTATGGAAACAACCTTCTACTAGGGTCCACGACAAAGAAAGATCTCCTTCCTTCTAGCTTTATAGAGATTAATGACAAATTTTCAATTGACGGAGGTTAAGACACTAGAATTTATCAAAATCAAATCAAATTGGAGTCGCCACTAAGGATTTTCACCCTAGTTGTGCAAATGCACTAAAATAATCTGTCAGCACTAAAAATCATGCAAAGCTTTACAAATTAGACCTTCCTTCACCCAAATTTATCAATGGTGAGGAAAACTTAGTACAATAACTATTGGAAAAATTAGACAGACAACACGCAAAACTTATAACATTGTTTAATCCTTACAGATCTGATCAGAGAATGATGTTTACAAAACGTATTTGCACACAGAACTGCAAGAAACATTACCAGGGTTTGGAAAAATTTAAATTCTTCAAAGAGTCCCCGACAACGGCGCCATTTGGGTGTTGTTACCTAGATTTAATCTCCTTTAAAGGCCAAGAAGCATCATGGATTTGACAAGACACTCAGAGGTAGATATATGATTATGTATGCCATTTTTAGCCGGGGAAGCAATCTATCTAACTTTTTAGCACTCAGGCTTTGAAGAAGTGGGTAGCACCTTAAAAGGATGTGATCTTATCCTAACTATTTTAGGTTGTGCCTTTCAACCAAGGTAAGAGAACCTATTTTGTAACCTTTGTTATTGAAGAATGCTGGTAAATATTTCTTTTGCACAAATTTTATATAGAAGACCTTGGGAAAATATGATCAACACCCCAAATCTGACTCTCATGAGTTGTCACTTCTAGAATAAGGAGATATTTTCAACACAAGGCTAAGGTTACTGAAGACATTTGGAATCCTGATCTATTATGCATACTTTAGCAAATGGATTTTGTTCTTTTGTGGATATATAGAGCAAAATAGGGGTAGTTCAGGGTAGGATTGGTTATTTGAATAATTTTTGGTGGGAGATCAATAAGATAGATTGGACTTTTCCAGATCCTTGAGAAACTTCACAACAAATGGAGAACTCAATAACAAAAAGCTTCAAAATAGTTAAAACATTCCTTCAACCAGAAGGTGTACATCAATGGAAGGCCGACTTGCACTTTTTCACACAATCTTTGAGATTCTAGCATGAAGACCAAGTTAGAAGACCCAATAAAACATCAAAATCTAAGATCAATCACGCCTGAGGTACACCCAGAGGCTTACAAACAATCTTTGTCAATCAGATGAAAGAAAAGTGATTTTAAATCATTTATTTCATTCCCAAATGAAAGCTCTTCTGAAAAATGAAATTGCAGATGCCACTAAACTATCACAAGGATTGAGATCTGTGTGATTCAAAGAGATTTTGATACAAGATTGCAATAGGAACAAGAAAAATACTTGTAGACATTCTGAAAGTGAAATAAACACAAAATTTGCTAGAGATTTGACACAAATTAACTCAAAATTTATCAAATTCATCAATAGGGGAGAGTTATTTTAAACAATCTCAGAGCTTGTTGATGGCTATACACTTGTAACCAACTCAACATGAATGAAAATCTAACACAGAGGAAGTTAACCTGGTTTCTCAGAAAGTTTTCTTAGAGGATGAGCTTTTCTCAAAATTTTCTCGTGAAAATGAACTCCGACCATTTGCAAGAGTACTCTCATTGCATTTATACATTTTGCTTACTCAATTTCCCCCTAAAAGAGAAGAATATTTGAGGGACCTTTTCTTGTTACCAATTTGTTTCAGAAAACAATGTTTAACAAATTCAAATCCAAAATCGACAATGGTGGACCAATTTGTGAACCGATCACATTTCTTGGGCCCTCAACTAATGACTAGGATGCCATGCCACAATTTTTAGGAGGACCTTTAATCATTTTGATTTTGTCATGTGAGAAATCCCCCTTTTAATCATTTTTGGAGCCTCTGCATAGCTAGACTTGACAGGTCATCCCTTTTTTCTTCGAGGCAACACCTTTTTCACCTTTTGTGCCTACACTTTCATCATTTCATCCTTTTTCCTTTTAAAATTTTACTCGCAACTTTTGGATCGGCATATTACATTTCTACATGAGCACGAGTAAAAATCCACTTCAAAAGTACTTTAGATTTACAAATTGAGCTCCCAAATTGATTTAATTGAACTTTACAGCCAAAACAACACAAATTTGCCAAAAAATTGATGAAGAATGATGCAAAAATGC
Organism: Taxus wallichiana var. yunnanensis; assembly: GCA_018340775.1. Lineage (NCBI taxonomy): Eukaryota > Viridiplantae > Streptophyta > Pinopsida > Cupressales > Taxaceae > Taxus > Taxus wallichiana. The sequence continues at coordinate 647,116,542 of CM031243.1, forward strand.
ATCTCCAAACATCCTGGAGCTTCAATGGTGGAAAAATCAAATGAAATGCATAGCTATCGCTGATCTTTCCTTTCAAATTTTAATCTGAGCCTTCCACGTGGAAAAATGTGATTGGAAATGGGCATGGGAGCACTTTTTGACATTTTATAACTTTTGGAAGAAAGTAAAATTTTGACATTTTTCTCCGCCCCTCCGCCCTTAGAAAACAAACTTGACACATGTCTCAGTGTGGGTCGCAGAGGGACCATGGCTCGATTATGATATTTTACCTCATTTTTGGAAAAATAAAAATTTTTCCAAATTTTTCCATGGGCTCGTACCTCTATTTTTGACTATTCAAAGTTGGCATTACTTTCCTGTCGGGGCCGTGCTTCAACTTACAATTTTATCCCTTTTTTCAAAAGGTACAAAACCTTAAATAACCCCGAAGCTCTGTTTCTCCATCTCCCTTCCTACCACGTGTCTCAATGGCACATTTTGAGATGGTCCCAAAAAGTAGAGACCCTAAACAAGTGCTAGCCCACCATGTGTCTATGGCCCACCAAAACTAAGGAAATTCAATGACAAACGAGGTGAGATTAATTTGAGCACCAATAAAGAGTATGTGTTTAAATGAATAAATATTGCTAGAAACATGTTCCACAGGTAAATAATGTTATGTATAAGTTTGTGATAGGTATGGAGGCATGAAGAATCAAGAGAAGATAAGAACTTAGGAGTACAGTCAAATTTCAATGATTTGGGAAATGAGTTTTCAAAGCTCCATGAGTTATTAAGAAAGAATGATTATATGTTTTAAAGTGGTTCTTACTTGTGTTTAGAAATGTCTATAGTTGTCAATAATCAGTATAGGGCTTTTAGGACACGAAGGCATTGTGAAAATGTGTCAAAAAAAAAAACCATCAAAGAGAAAATAATGGCAAGCTGTGAAAAGTAGATGAGAAGGAAAAACAATGTAACTCTACATTTTGCACTTTGAAGTGATCTTTCTTGTATATACAAATTTCTACTCGGAGTTGTAAAGGTCTTAAAGTTGATAAATGGTGAATGTGAGGCTTAGGTCATTGGATTTTTTTTTCTTAAAGATGTGTTGGAGATGTTAGAGGTTGTTAGATTCTAGATAATAAGTGAGAAGACATTAGGGACCATCCAAAAGGAGAACTTGTTAAGCTGTATTGTCAAAGTACAACCAAGAAACTTGAAGAATAAACTAAATTAATTGGTAAATTAGAATCAATAAAAGAATTAAGGAGAATCTTTAGTAGTGTGATTGAATATGGGCTAGGACAATGATGAGGATTGTAAGTAAGGGAAAAGGATTGAAGAGACTAGAAATAAGGTTGTAGACCAAAGTAAGAAGGATATTGGAGTATTGAAGGTATTAAGAAGCTAAGTAAGAGCTAAAACATGAAAATAAAGTAAGATGGATGATAGGAAAGGGTTTGATCACTATGCAAACTTGAGAAAGTATATTATGAGCATTGTAAAGTGTTAAGAAGGTTTGGAAGCCGCAAAATCTAGGGAAACCTTGAAAATGGCTTGAAAACCCTAGTTAGGCCTATTAGACACCTAAAGAAGAGAAAGTTGGGTTGGGCATGTTGTGCTTGGAGGATGAATATGAAATTTAGCATGGAGTTGAAGGAGGAAAAAGGGTATCTATAACATTGATCATTTTTGCATAAATATATGTAGTTTCTTCTAGAAACTAGGGTTTGGATGCATTGAGGGCTAATTGTGAAAACCTAGCTAAATCAATAGAAGAAGAATAAATTTTTTTGGGTATGTGAATCGTTTATGAAATTTTGTAGTCTCTTGAATGGCCCAAAAGGGTATTGTAAAAAATGACTAGTGAATCTTGAAGCATAGTTTTGTGTATTTTGTGCTAAAAAATGCATTTTGAAGGACTAGTAGTAAGAATGAAGGTCTAAAGTTAGTTTGAATGAAAATGAAGTGTTGAAACCTTCTTAAGCATTGCAACATTATTGATTAGTGAAATAGAGAAGGGGGTAAAGTGTTTCCAAGCTTTGAATTTTTTGTATATAGCATTTGGTGATGAAATGCTAGTTTTGGCCTATTGGGAAAAGTGAAAAATTGGTATGGTTTTGAATGATGATTTCAAGTAATTGTTCTAGCCGATGATTGATTGTTGTTTGAAATTAGCTTCTGCATCAACATGTCATTGAATTATCTTGTGTGAATTTAGTAAAAATCTTCAAGCACATACATCCTTGAAAGTGTTTCGCATGTGTTTCTTAACCCTTAACCAAAAGCGTGGGGTAAAAAAGTAGGTGATATGCACCCATTATTTTTATTGGTTTAACTAGATTACATAATTATTAAAAAAGATTATAAAAATATTAAAGAGATGAAGGTCCCTAAATCCAATCTAATCATTATTTTAGGAGGGAATCCTTTGCCTTCTAATCTAAAAGATTAAACTATTAAGAAAAGGTAACCACTATGTGTTCTCTTCCTACCTCTAGTACTCCTAATGCCAATACTATATCAAGTCATGTAAATTCAAGCCCTAATGTTTCTACTCCTACTTCTTCATCTTTACCCTCTTTTGACATTGTTTACCATGTTAAAAGGTATACGATTAAAATATTAGAGGTTGAATCCCGATATGCTAACCTAAATAAATTTAATATGTTAACCAAATGCATTAAAAGTAAAACCTTTTTACCTACTTGTTGGCGAGAAAATTTGTCTTGTGGAAAAATTGGTGGGTTTCAAGCCAACGCTATGGGAATCTAAGTCCCTCTACTTGAACGGTGCAACTTCCATAGGTGCATGCATAAAAGGTGGGTTTTGATGGTGGCCTTTCGACCAGAGATCTAGCAGGGGCACTCCATTGACCCTGTGGCAAAGCTAGCAATGTCTCGCTAGAGAAGAAAATTTGTCTTGGAAAGGGGAAGGGGAGTGGAAATGGAGGTAGGAGAAAACTAATGTTGTGAGTAGAATATCAGATGCCCACACACATTAATTAGGAATTCCATTTACATGCATTTATAGTTAGAAGAAAAACAAATCCGCAAGAGAAGCTACAAGACCGAATGAAATTCATTGGTCACAAAGTACCAATCAATCCCTCAATCAAAGAGGTGAAAATTCCTTCTTTTATTATTGAAGCTAAAGCATAATTTGTACAGAGCTTTGAGAATAGAGGAAAATCTAAGGAGAAGGGAAAATAGAAGAAGTATGGTGTTTTCTGTCTTTTCTAGGTACAGAGCACTCTGGTCTTTTTGAAAAAATCGCTGACCCCTAGAATGGCTCTGAGGAGCCATTCTATCTCATACCAAAATGGTTACAACTTTACAAATCATTTACACCTCTTCAAATTCCTCCATTGCGAAGAAAACACTCATGGCGGGTTAAAAACTAGATCTTGCAACACGAACGTTACATTTGATTTTCCAGTTTGAATACAGACCATTTGATTTTCTCTTATAACTTTGAAATTGGGCCATCCACGTGGTAGGAAGAGATTGGAGTGGGTACAAGGGAACAAATTGGCCCACACCCCCGCTTCAAATTTTCAACTTAGGCACATGGCATGTTTTCATTGGAAATGGGGTCGCGACCCTTTTCTCAACATTTTAACCTTTTTTGGAAAAAGGCTCAAAAACTCAAATTCCTCTGCCGACCCGCTGCTCCGATTGAACTCTTGACACGTGGCACCCTTTGATTGGAAATGGGGTCACGACCCTTTTCTCAACATTTTAACCTTTTTGGAAAAGGCTAAAAACTCAAATTTCTTTGTCGTTCCCCTCTCGCTTTGAATTTTCAATAGCAGGCCGAGTTCGAGAGACAACGAAGTTACTTCACTTTTGGGAATTTGGTTAAATTTCCAACATTTCCCCAATGGCTCGCTCATCCACTTTGACTTTTCAATAGTGGGCTTTAACTTTGAATTTTTCCCTATGGGCTTCAACTTTGACTTTTTCCCTGCGGGCTTCAACTTTGACTTTTCTCTGCGGACTCAAAATTTGACTTTTCTCTTTATAGCCGATCGGGATGCGGGTCATTTTTTAATTTTTCACCTTTTTTGGAAAAATGCTTGAAAACACAAATTTCACCACCAACCATCTTCTAATTAGGTATGTCCATGTACCCGTGGATGATGGGGCCAAAATTTGATGGGGAAGAAAATGCCCATCGTTCCCGATTGTGGGAAAAATACATAGAGGAAGAGAACTTCATCATTTTGAGTCCAATTTTTGAATTTCGTTTGCGGGCTAGAGGCATGGAAGAAAAACAATGATTTGACGACCTAGGCCATAGAACAGGCAGATAATTTTGATAAAAAAGGACGTTTTAAAGAGGATATTACGTGCACAGATCAGGAAATGGAGAATTTCTCCAAATGAGCAAAACAAAGATTTAAATAGCACTAGGGCATGGATTTTGTTATTTCTTTGAACTTTCAACTTGGCTTAAATACTTTAGGAGTGTGAGAGCTTGAAAATTTTAATTTAACTTGGAAAACGAAAAGTAATTTTCGGGACACAACAATTGGCTCTAGCTTGGGGACTTGGCATGGACTGAGCATGACGAAGACATGGTATGAGGATCCATAATCTCAATTTTTAAACCATATAACATTGACTAGCACCTTTATCCATTGGGCCTTGCAGAGTCATGTACAATTCTAAGAAAGAATAGAAGAAGGAGGAAACACACAAGCCAAACCACACACAACAAAAACCAAACAAAACTAAACCAAAACCACACAACAGAAAAGGGAAAAACACACCTACGAAATCACCTATGGTACAAGGTGGGGATAACCCACTTTCACTGATGATACAGTTTCAAGTATTTCCCACTTTGAGGCAATTCCAATGGCGTTCCATCCAAGTATGAGAGGAGAAAAACATTCTCACCACAAGCTCCATGAATTTGGAATGGGCCGAGCCATAATGAATCAAACTTTCCATGGCTGCCCTTTGGTTCTCTTCTCTTGTCCCATAGCAGGACAAAGTCTCCAACCTTGAATTCTCTTGCCTTTTCCCTCTTGTCAAAGATCTTCTTCACTTTCAATTGGTGTTCTTTAATTCTATCCACCACTTGGCATCTTCTTTCCTCTAGCTTCTCCAGGAAGAGGATCCTCTTGTCAATGGAGTCTTTGTATTGACCATCTTCTATTTCTTGTAGCAACTTGAGAGCTAGCATCTCAATTGTGAGGGGAATCTCTACCTCAAATCCATACAACATTTGGAAAGGTGACATACCTATTTCCTTCTTAGGAGTGATCCTATCGGCCCACAATGCATCATATAACTTCTTGTGTTAGTTCCTTTGATTCTCATCTACTAGCTTACGAACAATGGTCACAATGTTCTTGTTGCTTGAATTAGCTTGCCCATTTCCCTATGGGTAGTAGTCATAAGAGTGAGATAGGAAGATTCCAAAGCCATAACAAAACTCGTGAGCTCCTGGAAGAGAAATAAGTGGCATTTTCTACAAAAATTTTCGTGGTATTCCAAAACGAATAATGATATTCTCCTTGATGAAGTTGCAGACTGTTTCAGAGTTGGCTTGCTTGGTTAGGATGTCTTCCACCCATTTAGTGAAGTAATCAGTTGCAATGAGTACATAAGTATGCTCTACACTAGAATGAGGATTCAGAACACCAATAAAATCTATCCCCCATTGCTGAAATGGTTCTTCAATCACCACAGGCTTGAGTGGCAATGCAACTAGTTGTGGCTTTCCAACAAATTGTTAGCATGCTTTGCATTCGAAACCCAATCTTGAGTGTTTGCAAATATGGAGGGTCAATAATATATCCCTTTGAGGATCTTATGTGTGGTGACCATTGCTAAGAAATTTCCACCACAAGCTTGATCATGATATGCCTTGAGCAAATTTTCTTGTTGCTCCTTATCTACACATATGAGGAAACAACCATCTAGGCCTCTCTTGTAAAGTGCATGATTCTAGATCACAAACTTGGCTGCCTTTAGCTTGAGTGTCCTTCTTTGTTTGTAATCAAGATGAGGAGGGAATTCTCCATAAGTGAGGTAGTAAGCAATGTCAACATACTACTCATCAGTAGTGGTGACAAAGAGTGCCTATGGATTGTCTCCTAAACAGGTTGAGAAAACACCATCTTTTCTCCCTACTGAGCCTTGAGAGATTCACCTTCAACAATCAGCTTGCATAAACCATTTCATCTTACCAGATTAGAGGGTCTAATCTCTAAGTCATACTCTTGGGTATTTGCAATCCAAATTCCTCTCTTAGCCCCAGGATCTCGTTGAGTCAAATTGGACTTGATTGCACTTCCAGGACCATCACCACTATATGGGAATTGAGAATGTAGAATCTGAAACTTTTAACAACTTTGACCACTACGTAGGCATGTTTCTCCAATTGGCTATACTTTAGCTCATGATTTTTCAAAGGACATCTCATGAAAGCAATGGGTGCTTCCAAACCTTCATCATTTTTTTGAACAAGGACAAAAAGAGTGTATGTTCTGATGCATAGCAATACATGATGAACTCCTTGTTGAAATATGGAGATACAAGAGTTGTAGCTTTGGCAATGGCTTTCTTGATCTCCTTAAATGCTTCTTTTCCTTCTTTATTCCACTTGAAACCTATTTGAGGCTTCATCATGGAAGTTATATGCTTAGTCAGTTCAGAAAACTCAGGCACAAAACGACGAAGGAAGTTTACCTTTCCAAAGAATGGATGAACTCCCTTCTTGCTAGTTGGTAAGGCTAGTGCTTGGATAGCTATGATACTCTCAGGATCAATGTGTGCTCCATGTTTGTTCACAATATGTCCCAAAAACTTACCTTCTGTGACTCCAAAATTGCACTTCTTTAGATTTAGAGAAATGCCATGTTTCCTACACTTTGCAAGGACTTGCTCCAAATGGTAGATATGATCTCCCCTTTTCTTTGAAAAAACCGTGAGGTCATCAAGGTATATGACAATGCATTGTTTCAAATCTTTTAAGGCCAACTCCATTGCTCTCTCAAAAGTGGCTCCAACATTGATCAAGCCAAAAGGCATTCTCGCTGTAGGAAAAATGCTCCAAGGTGTTGTGAAGGCTATTTTGTTGTAATCCCCTTCTGCCACCTTGATTTGATTGTACCCTGAGAATCCATCAAGAAAAGAGAGCATTTCAGATCCAGTGACTACTTGCAAAATATGATCCATGATTGGAAGAGGGTAGTTGTCCTTGAGAGATGCCTAATTCAAATTTTAAGTCTACACAAATCCTTATTTCCCCATTCTTCTTCCTTACTGGAACAATGTTAGCCACCCATGTTGAATGGTGGATGGGGAAGATGATTCTAGCATTAAGCATCTTTTTCACCTCTTCTTTGATAACATCGAAAATCTTTGGATCGTAGGGCCTTTAGTTTTTCTTGAAGGACTTAGCTCCTTGCTTCAAAGGAATGGAGTGCTGCATTTCCTTTGGCTGAAAATATTTGAGTTCATCATAGGAATAGGCCAAGACATTTGAGTACTTTTTTAGCAGAGCAACAAAATTCCTCTTCTCTTCTAGTGAGAAGCATTTGCCAATGTTAACCATCCTTAGTTTCTCTGAAGTGCCAATGTTTTCTTGATCAAAATTAGATGGACACCGAGAGGAATGTTTTTCCTTCTCTTGGATGAACCTGTCATGCTTGTCAAAGAGGTCTTGCAAAGAAACTAGGCATTTGGGGATTTTGTTTCCTTTCGGTTTGATTACTCCTCTTCATCAATTCCATCAATTCCTTCCTTCTCTTCTTTGGGGATTGATTCATGGTGTGGTTTTTCACTTCCTTCAAAGAAAATATTAATGAAGTTATCCCTTTGTTATAAGAAGGCTAGGATCGATTGTCATCATTGAAGACCTACCAATGATTTGCATTGTATGGTATCTTTGGTCCGAACACCATCTCAATGGCCACTTTATCCTTGCTAAAATAAGGATGAGGTGTCATTAAGGAAGCGACACTACTAAGGAATAAACCTTTTCATTTTTCTCCCTAGGGATAGCTTCAATGGAGAATGCATCAAAGGATTCAATGCAGTCCCACACTTTGTTTCTATAGTTCCCGAGTCTGGGGTTTTTCACCTGATATTGTTGGTGAGACCTACTTTACCACAACCTTTGCATGACCTTTACATCTCAAATTCTTGATTCCCATGTCCTCCATTTGTATTCATGCCTAAGAGTAATGCTTCATACTCTGTTGTATTATTTGTATTGTCAAATTACAGCTTGTAGGCAAAAGGATATACCTCATTGGAGGGAGAGTATAATACTACACCAGCTCCTGAACCTACTCTAGAATGACTACCATCAAAATCCATGGTCCAAATTCAGTTTTCTTCTTCCTCCATGAGAAGTGGCAAGTCCTCTTCATTCTGTGATGTAAGGAGGTAATTTCCAAGCCCAAAATCTTGAAAGAGGATATCATCTCTTGGATCATCATTCTTCCTTACTGTGAACTTCATTTTTCTGAATAGCAGCAACTTCTTCATTTCTCCTTTCACTGGGATAGTTGCAGATGACCAATCCATTTTTATTTCTCCACCTAGATCTCTGCAAAAACTTCTACTCAACAAAGATACCAAAATATGTTGGGATGTTTTCCACCAAAATGGTCAAGAGTATCTTCTTGTCAGGGTAATCAGCTAGTGCAACTTGAGCATCCTTAATCCTTCCTACTAATGGAACTTGTTTGGATTCCATTGAGTAGCATGTGCCATTTACCTAGGTCAAAGTGAGGCCAAGAGAATTTGCAAATTTTGCTAGCATCACATTATCTGAGGCTCTAGAATCTATAATGCAATTGTTTAGCTGGAAACCTTTGATGAGAAGTGATAGGTAAAAAGGCTCAACTTTTGGTGGTGGAGGCACTGAGGGCTAGCATGTTTTGAGAAGATGGTGTGGGAAGTAAGCCTTTAGAATTAGAGATTGGGGATGTAGAGTTACCACCCTGGACTACCTTGATGAATCTATCAAATTGGGCAGGATGTGTTTGTAGGTATTCAATTTTAGAGAGTTGGACTTTGGTTTTGCTAGCATGCTCTACAAAGTAAAATGAAGTTATGGTAGATGAGGAAGAGGTTCCAGCAGTGGATGAGGACTTAAATGGCAGATGCGTCATTAATTTTGGTGTTGGGTTCTCCTTTTCAAATGTAGAAATTGGCTTAGAAGGAGATGGGGGTGTAGCCTTTGATTGAAATTTAAATGTTCTTGCAGAACCAACATTTAGAAGAGAATTTCTCTTGACAACTTTTGAGTTGGGAGAAAAATCAAATAACTTACTTGGTGCACCAAAGTGTGATCCTTAACAACTGGTGAATCTGATTTCTCTCTAGCTGATTCCATGGAAGGTGGTAATGGTGATCCTCTACTTGATGATCTTGTTTAGTGGAGGCTTTGGAGAGCTATCTTCTTTGTTCTTCCTACTCTCAGTTACAACTACTAAGGCTGAAACACCATTCTTGGATTGTGCATGAGTGAAAACAGCACATGAAAAACTTGGAGCTTCTTCATCACCTTCCTCCTCATCATCCACATATTCAATTAGGCCATTGTGCATGCCAACCTCTTCAATTTCAAGATAGTTTTCATAGTCATCCATGATTTCTTCTTTAGTTTCCTCAATGTCTGCTCCTTCTTCTGATTCCCTAGTGTCATAGATGGCATTGACTGGTGGTGCTTCAAGAGAAATCCTATGAGGAGGTGGATAAATTCTTGGTCTATTAGGAGGATTTGGTCTCCTTGGAACATTCCTCATTGTGATTTGTGACAGCTGCTTCTTCAAAGCAGCTAGGTCATTTGCCATTTTTTGGAACATTGGATCAGTGGTGAATGAATTTGAACTCTAACTTTTTTTCTTCCCATTTGGTCCTTTCACTTAACCAGAAAGAATTAGATCATCATCAGTCTCAATTGCAAAGTCTTTAGTTCCCTCAATGTTCTTGGTTGGGCTCTTCTGAGGAAGAAACCAAACCCGATGGCAAAAAACATTGATGAAGAACCTTTTCAAGTTGTTTTTAGAGGGTACCACATCTTCTGGGATCCTTCTTGTCAACCTATCATACCTTGTTACAAAATCTCTCATTGATTTGGAGGTCTCCTTCTTCATCTGAACCAATTAGACCAACAAATCTTGGCAATCTTTTGTGCTCTTGAACCTATGTTCAAATGCACTTCTGATATCTTCTTAGCATGTGACAGATCTTGGGGGCAACATGTAGAACCATTCAACATCTTTTTCTTGGAGTGACTCCACAAAGAGCCTAATTGAAACATCTTCATCTTCAACTCCCAACACTCCACAAGTAGTGATGAATGCTGCTACATGTTCTTCTAGGAGCTAAGAATCATCCCCTTTGAATTTTGGGAAGTTATTTCTTAAGCCTCTTGGGAGCTCATGAAGTGGTTATGGAAGAGAAAGTGGACCAGTATTTCTTCCCCATGGTACGTTAGGCTTGCATACCTCATGCTCATGATCACCCATTCTATTCTGTTTCTAGCCTCCGATCTTGCTAAGGCTACTTCTGCTGCTGCACTTTCTTTTGCTTCAATTTGGAGTCTTTCTATTTATTCAAGTTGATCCCTTATCTCCTCTTCATCTCTTTCCTCTCTTTCAAGCTCTTCAAATTTGGGATCAATTTGTCCTCCTTACCTCGTTTTTAGGTGTATCTTCTATCAGCCAACTTGAAAGTTTATGCTCTTCTTTGGGGTGATGGGATTTGTCTTTTCTTTCCAATTCAACAACATGTTCCTCTTCCGATCTAGAATCCTTATGGTAATGAATTATTGATTGACACTTTGTCTATTATACCAAATAGCTTATCTCGGATCGAAGCAATGTCTTCTTGGATGTGAAAGAGTAAATCGGAGTCTCTCAATAGGAGGATTTCCCATAATAGCCTTGATTTACATCCATGTAGTTTGTGTGATTATTCAATCTCTATAAAATTTTCTTCTAGAATTTTTTTGTATTTTATAACCCTAAGGTTGTTTTTAGGTGCGAATCTTTTGCAAAATCGCCCCATGGTGGGTGCTAAAAGCTGTTGGTGAGAAAATTCATCTTGTGGAAAAATTGGTGGGTTTCAAGCCAATGCTATGGGAATCTAAGTCCCTCTACTTGAACGGTGCAGATTCCATAGGTGCACACATAAAAGGTGGGTTTCGATGGCGGCCTTTCGACCAGAGATCCAACAAGGGCACTCCACTAACCCTATGGAAAAGCTAGCAATGTCTCACTAGAGAAGAAACTTTGTCTTAGAAAGCGGAAGGGGAGTGGAAATGGAGGTAGGAGAAAATTAATGTTGTGAGTAGAATATCGATGCCCACACACATTAATTAGGAATTTTGTTTACATGCATTTATAGTTAGAAGAAAACAATTCCGCAGAGAAGCTATAAGATCGAATGAAATTCATTAGTTGTAAAGTACCAATCAATCCTCAATCAAAGAGGCAAAAATTCCTTCTTTTATTATCAAGCTAAAGCGAGAATTTGTACAGAGCTTTGAGAATAGAGGAAAATCTAAGGAGAAGGGAAAATAGAAGAAGTATGGCATTTTCTATCTTTTCCAGGTATAGAGCACTCTGGTCTTTTTGAAATCAATCGCTAGCCCTTGGAATGGCTCTAAGGAGCCATTATATCTCATACCAAAAATGGTTACAAATTTACCAATCATTTACACCTCTTTAAATTCCTCTATTGCAAATAAAATGCTCATGGCGGGTTAAAAACCAGATCTTACAATGCGAACATTACATTTGATTTGCCAGTTTGAATACAGACCGTTTGATTTTCTCTTATAACTTTGAAATTGGGTCGTCCACGTGGTAGGAAGAGATTGGAGAAGGTACGGGGAAAAATTGGCTCACACCCCCACTTCAACTTTTCAACTTAGGCATGTGGCATGTTTTCATTGGAAATGGGGTCGCGGCCCTTTTCTCAACATTTTAACCTTTTTGGAAAAAGGCTAAAAACTCAAATTCCTCCACCGGCCCGCTGCTTCGATCAAACTCTTGACACGCAGACACCCTCTCGATTTGAAATGGGGTCACGACCCTTTTCTCAACATGTTAACCTTTTCTAGAAAAAGGCTCAAAACTCAAATTTCTCTGTCGTTCTACTCTTCCACTTTGACTTTTCAAAGGTGGGCATGAGACCTTGGTGGAGCCGTGGAGTATTCTTGAACTTTTACTTCACTTTTAGGAATTTGGTTAAATTTCCAACAAGGTGCCCGATGGCCCACTCGTAAGTTTTGACTTTTCAACAACGGTGGGCTTCTATTGTCCTCTCAAAATTTCCCCTCTTTCGAAAGTCAAAAATTGAAAATTTTTGAGTTGACACCTTTCTATGATGTTCTAGTGAAAAGAAAAGTTGAGAAGTTAGGAACATTTTGCATTTTTTGAGTCATTTGAGTGATTTGCAGGGTCTGTCGGACATTTTTGTCCCATGCGTCCCAAGTTCACTTGGGCTATCTGTTCCCGATCGGCCGCTTTCTCTGAAATCTGTTAAAATTGTGGGCCGTGAACTTTTATTCCAACCGTCCCAAGTTCACTTGGGCTCTCTTCTCCCGATTATCGTCGGCCACATCGTGCACTTTGCATACTTTAGTCTTGCTTGTCCTGAAAGCATTTGTGCATTTTGTCCCCACTTTTCCCACATCACCCGCATTAGTCGAGTCGCACTTTCGCATACCTCATGTCCCGAATGTACCAAAAGCCATCCAGATAATTTTTCCTGCGCTTCCCGATGCCTACTTTTTGAGTTGTTGTATATGAATTTAATGCGCATTTATAACCTTCTCTTTCCTAAAATAACTATTTAACGGGACTCCCCCCTACGCATTTTCACACTACTTTCTCACTACCATTTTCTCATACCCTTGCAATTGAAACCACCTTTGCGGTCCCCATTTCCCTTGCATTCTGATCGTGGATTCTTGTTGTGAAGGTTATTTTCCTGAACACTGTCAGTATGAAGATTAAGTTTCAGGGCCAGGAGCAGGTTTCTCCACTTGAGTCTTCTTCGATATCAGAGACAGTGAAGTTTGTCACCTGGACTTCGGTGATTTTTGGACCAGGTTGATAGACCCAAACCCTCTCCCATGGCACAAATGATTAATGACAGTGGCCTTGCATTTGCTGTGGGTTTCCCAATCTTGGTGCAATGTGTTGATATTGTGCTCACCTGCGGAGCCCACTTCAACCCCGATACGAGTGAATTGACCAATGTACATGGGGAGCTCATCGCTAAACTTGATGTTGCCGCCATTGCCGCTGCCCTACGGATCCCTGAAATGGATAATTTGTGGTAATTTCTCAAAATCAAGCACAAGCTCTCTTTGATCAAGACAGTGAGAAATACAAAGCCAAGGGTAGCAAAGTCATGGTTGAAGAACCCTAAGAAAGGGGCATCTCAACTTTCCAAAGCTCTGTTTAGGGCTGATTTCAATGAAGAACTATCTGACTTCATAATATGTTAGCTTGTGTCATGGGTTTACCCTCTACTAGTGAGTTTCATTTTTGGATGTGCCCGCTCATCAACATCATATGTGAAGGTACCTAGAACATCAATTGGGCAGAGATCATCTGCATGAATTTGACAAGAGTTGTCAATGTACAACAAACTAAGAAGTTCTACATGACTTCTTATCTTATGTATACCCTAGCAACATCCAGACAATGGTTTGGTTTCACATACATTGATGCTCAGAAGGGTGATCCCATCTATGCTTACTGCCCTCAGTTCACCCTTGACACCAACAATCACAACTTTAGGAGGGTGAATGATGCTTTCACCATGTACATTATGAGGCTTCTAGAGAGTGACACTGCTAGAAGATTTTCTGATGAAGCCATGAGCCTGATAGCAAAGTATGGAGCTTACTTCATCCAATTTAGAAGGTTTTCATATATCAGGCTAGCTGGTTACGAGAGCACTCCTTTCAAGCTCCCCATATTCTATAATGATAAGATGGCTCTGATTGAGGCATGTAGGCAACTGGATAAGTTGCACAAAACCTGCAGGACAAGAAAATCATTGGGCTACATTTCCCCATATCTTTGGGAACTATACATGTAAAATAGCTCTGGATGCCCAGAACATAGAAAGAGCCCTTGCTCCCATCACTGTCCACTTCTTCAGGCCTAGAACCTATTTTGATTTGAAGAAATTCATTGAGTGATGTTGTATATATTTACCCCAGGGTAAATATAGATAAACAACAAAGGGAAAGCGGGTTTCGGAGGCGGAGAAACATGGCGCAGAAGCATGTCGGAGGGGCGGATAAACCCGACAGCAAAGAACATGTCGCAAGGGTTGGAAAACCCGACGCAAAGGGAAAGCGGGTTTCGGAGGCGGAGAAACATGGCGCAGAAGCATGTCGGAGGGGCGGATAAACCCGACAGCAAAGAACATGTCGCAAGGGTTGGAAAACCCGACGCAAAGGGAAAGCGGGTTTCGGAGGCAGAGAAACATGGCGCAGAAGCATGGGGTGAAAACATGTCGAGCCACCTCCCAAACCCGATGCAGATGCAAAGGAGAAACCCGAACCCGACTGGAAACGGACCCTGACGCGGGAAATATTCAGATCGCCATAACTTTTCACAGGGAGCTCGGATTCACACAAGGTTGGACTTTTCGGAAAGCTCTCGGCATCCTCTACACAACTACAACTGGATATATTTAATTGGGTGGGAACAAGTTCTTAAAAATGTAAAATACAATTCGCCACTGTTGGGTTGTTGAGATCCTCACCTACCGCCATAATATGATGGGTTAGGTGCAGTCTTGGAGGTGGTTGGGGGCAGAATTCGAATCATTCTCTTCTCCCTCATTTTTCCTCATATAAATGGTAAAGAGAGGCTCTTTAAAAATGTTGGACATTCTTGTTTTGGCCCCTCCCTTCTTCTCTTTGGTAGGTGGAGTTGTGGAGCTCAAACCTCCCATTTGGAACTGTAATGCAACCTTTGCCTATTGGAATTTTGCGGTGTATTGTATCAAACCTTCAGAGCAAATAAATGCATGACTGTGGATGTTTTCTCAACCCTCTATGTGTTTCATTTTGCATCCTCTTGATCTTTCACTGCGAATATGTTTATCCGTGCATGATATTGCATTGCATTTCTATGGTTTGTGTTTATTGGCAAAACATATGTTCTTCATTCCTCGGTGCATCACCTCCGTAGTTTAGGTTTTATTTTTATGCATTCTCTACCCTGTCTCCTTGGCAAGTTAGATTAGGTTTTGGTAAGCCCTCTGCATTTTATTGGTGCATCTGAACAGAGGAATAGGAGCCAGCCTTCATCCGG
Organism: Taxus wallichiana var. yunnanensis; assembly: GCA_018340775.1. Lineage (NCBI taxonomy): Eukaryota > Viridiplantae > Streptophyta > Pinopsida > Cupressales > Taxaceae > Taxus > Taxus wallichiana. The sequence continues at coordinate 647,131,846 of CM031243.1, forward strand.
AGAGCTTTTCCGATTTCGCAAGGTCCCACACTTGGGAAAAGCTCCATGTTGTGCAATCGCACTGAGAGTCTCAACCGATCGTGTTGCAGAGTCCCAGGGGTGCTGCGATTCGAAACCAACGCTGAATCTCGAATCAAATACCATCACGGGGTAGACCGAAGACTACTGGGTTGATTGCACATATGACTTTGAGGCCAGATGGAGGCATTATGGCAGATTCCCCCTCCAACTAATACAAGAGCTCAACCTATATCAGATTCCTGAAGGGCTTCAAGATGACAACGCAGATCTATTGTCATATGAGTATGATACTATGATCAAGCATACTCCTTTAGAGGATCTAGACTGGTTTAAAAGGGAGAAAGATGATTTAGCTGAGATTCTAGCTCCTATCCTGGTAAGAACCAAAGTCTGGTTTGACAGAAAGGTTCGAGAGCTGAGGAAGAATTTAGGAGAGTCTTCTTCCAAAGACACTTCAACACCGAGGAAGGAGTCACAAACACCTAGCTTAGAGGTACCTGCACGAACTCCTCCTCCTTCATCAAGTAAAGAACCTGCATCCTCCACCCCTTCCTCATCCACTCAGGTATATCAGAAGAAGGTGAAGGAAGTCAAAAAGGAGCCTATTGAGGAAGATCCCCCTTTGCCAAAACATTCAAAATTACCTTCTCGGGGCCAGAGAACATCATTGTTCTCAGTGAAAGTGAGGATAGTGAGTGCCAGTTCCTGTAGGAGTTTCAGAAGCCACAATGGATAAGGAACAGGAAATTCATGACACTGAGCCTCCAAGCACCATTGACTCCTCTATCCAAGAAACCTCATCTACTCCACTCACATCTCTACTAGAGGCAACAATGGTAAATACTTTGAGTGCCATGAGTTCTCTTACTCTTGGTTCTCTTGCTCCTCCTTCTTCTTCTTCCTCCACTTTTGCATGGGTGTAGCCTTTTGTTGATAGTAGGAAGAGGAAGTCTTCTTCTTGATTGACAGGGCCTAATTTTGATGTTGTGGCGGCCTTGTTGGGCACTACTCCTTCTGCTCCTACAAAGAGAGCTAAAACAACTTCAAGGATAGTGACAGATGCCCAAGGCTAGCAGTTTCTTGAGGTAGCCAAGCCCAAAGTTGATAAGCGAACAAGATTTGCAAGCCTCTGATTTGGAACTTTCAAGGATCTCAATGGGAGAGTCTACCCCTAAAAGTGAAATCCATAACCTCCAGGAAAAAGTGACCAGGGTTATTGGAAGGGTAGAAAAAGGCAAGCAAACTATAGAGCAGCTGGAAGAGCAAGCTCAGGTGCTTTCTGGTTTCATCAAGTCATTGCTATCCAAAGACAAGGTTCTGGATCCTACCCCACTGACTGCTCTTCCACCACCTGTGATCCTTAGTCAAGATGAGGTCCAGAGCATCAAAGACATACACAGGTACTCCATCTATGGGAGAGCTATGGAAGACATGGTTGATGATATGGTCATTGCAGGTTTGAATTTCATTGGAGAAGCCTTCAAACTCAATGAGAAGGTAATTAATCTGCAACAAAAGCTCTCCTCCGCAATTGGAAATATGGATAAAGAGCTTAAACTCTGGAGTAGCTGCATAGTAGACCTTCACCTGATGGGGCAGACTGATGAAAATTTATTGATGGCAAGTAAATTTTTTGATGATGCCAAAGATAATTTGTCAAAGTCATGGGTTTTCAGCATGGAGTGGAAAATAAAAGTGTTGGAGGAGGCTCTAGGAGAATTGAGGAACAGTTGGCAAAAGGGAGAGGCCTTCAAAACTTTGGTGGTATCTGCTTTCAAGGATATTCACTGTCACCTCCACAATGAGACTTCAGGTGTGCCTTTCTCCCTCTAGGAAATTAAGACTCAATTCAGAGATTTTGTCAAGGAAAACTTGTTTAAGGAGGACTCCATTACCAAAGAGAAGATAAAGGAGATTTGCTCCCTTCAGTCTGCAATTGAGGAAGCTAATAAAGAATATCATACACACACCGAGTTCGATAAGGAGATGGAGAAATGTCTGGGATCTTGGACCCAAGCCACTGCCAACACATCAGTCCCACGAGGTTGAGACATAGCGGAAGCATTGAGAAAATTTAGACAGCGGATCCTCAAGTCGGTGGGCCCTCCACAATCATAAACATTTTTTTCTCCTCCTAGCTTCTCTCTTCCTTCTTTTTCTCAATTCAGGATTATTGTAATTAGTTGGGGGTTTTGCGTCAAGCATCCCTTTAACTAAATATTTTAGTTAAAAGAAGTAGTTACCAAGTGTAACTGATTTGTAAAATTATATAATGGGCTCTCTACGCCATTTAGTGGGGGTGGAACTTGGTTTATTTTTGAAAGTGTAAAGAGAAACAAAGTAAATCAATACAAAGGAGCTTTCTTCCCATGTCTATCTAGTCTTGTTCTTTCATTACTATCCACTGAATAATTTTGAATCATTTTTCTGTATGATTTCAAGAAGCTTTGTATTCTTGTGGATGTTATTTCTGGAACTTTGTGTCTTTGTAATAACATCTTATTAATTCAAATACAAATGGTTTTGTTCTAAATAATTTTATTCTGGCATGCATAAGGAATTATTTTGTTATCTATAGTTCTGGAGAATGCCTTTCTGCTCATTTCCACTACTTCATTCCTCTGTACTTTTGTATTGATGATCCATTCTATTTTAAAACACTTTCATGATATCCAAGTTCCACATTAAAACTATGCACTGTACATATGTAAATAAGCTCGATCTTTAAATAAGGGAACCTCTCCCATTAAAGAGGAGGGAATTTATGTCCCCTGACTATTGTTCTCAATGAAGTCCTTCTTGATGACCAACAGCTTCAACTTTGAATTTTTCCCTGCGGGCTTCAACTTTGATGTTTCTCTGTAGGCTCAAAATTTGACTTTTCTCTTTATAGCACTTTGATCGGAGTGGGTTATTTTTAACTTTTCACCTTTTTTGGAAAAAGGCTCAAAAACACAAATTTCTCTGCCGACCCACTTCCAATTAGGTATGTCCATGTACCCATGGATGATGGGGCCAAAATTTGATGGGGAAGAAAACACCCATCATTCCCGACTATGGGAAAAATACACAGAGGAAGAGAACTTCATCATTTTGAGTCCAATTTTTGAATTTCCTTCGCGAGCCGGAGGCATGGAGGAAAAAAATGATTTGACGACCCAGGCCATAGAACAAGCGAACAATTTCGATAAAAAAGGAGATTGTAAAGAGGATATTACATGCATAGACCGGGAGATGGAGAATTTCTCAAAACGAGCAAAACAGAGATTTAAACAGCACTAGGGCATGAATTTTGCTATTTCTTCGAACTTTCAACTTGGCTTAAATACTTTAGGAGGGCAAGAGCTCGAAATTTTGAATTTAACTTGGAAAACGAAAAGTAGTTTTCGGGAGACAACACTACCAAAACATTCTCCTAATGAATCTTGTCTAGTATCAAAGATTCTATTTCATAAAATAGCATAGCCTTAATCTCATCATTGTCTAAAAAAATCTATCCTTTTTACTTTTCTTTTCTTATTAATGGATTCAAACTCGGTAGTTATATAATTGAGTATGGAGATTCCAAAATGTAATTCCCATCAAGGTTTATCATTATCTTGGGATAAACCTTTCTAAGACATGTCAATGTATATTTTTTGAAGAAACTAAATAGGTTCCATTGATTGGGAAAATAAAATATTCGCGGGTAGTTTTAGCTTCGTATCCCGATAAGTGGATAAGAATGACCATCCTAGTGACCAAAATTCTAGCTTGATATGGAATTCTACTGAGTCACAACTTTTATAGAGATGTGGGTGAATATATTAAAATGGACTCATCATATACATACATTTATATGGTGGGATTTAAGTATGAATATGAATCATAAGCCAAGGAAAAGTATATAATGAATAAGTCATAAGATCCCAGAGATGAAATCTTGTTTGAAGCAACCGATAACAAAGCTTATATACTAATGAATGAGGATGATCTTGACATCCTTGTGTTGATCCATAATGATTCAAATAAGGTGTGGATGATTGATTTTTATGGAAATTATTCTTCTACCATTTTGAAGTTGGCATAGTGTTGATTTCTCTTGACGAAGAATGTTAGGAAAATAATAATAGTGCTCACAAATTAATTAGTGAGTAAATGTCAATATTGTAAGTTGTTTATAAAACTTAAGTTGGAGGTTTAAGAGATAATAGGGGATTTGTTTGTGGTTGAGTTGGTTGAAAAACTCGTATAAGAATATGTGTGAGTGGTTTTGGGAGATTGTTAAGGACTCCTTAATAATAGGATATCATCTCCCTATATATATATATATATATATATATGTAGGTATTATCCTAGGGTGTATGAAAATAAGAGAGTTGAAATATTATCAATTTCAATAATATTATTTGTGTAAAACTATTATTTCTCTCATCGAGGTATCATAGAGATCACAATTTGAATGAAATTTTAATATATCTCAAGGGTGATTATCATTTCTCAGTGCCCCGTAATAATGTTTACAAGTTCTGATTTATGTCTATCCTACTATAGTGTCCTTAATCTGTTGCAAGGTTATAAGAGGAAATTATCATAGTTGTATCTCCTTGGTGTAATTTATGAATTTGAGATTTTTACATTTTATACATCTGAGAGGTGTCCTTATATTCAACCTATTTGGTTGTCTCTCTTTCACACCATACTAGTCAGAATTACACAGGTTCATGTCATGCCTGGTGACTTATTGGTTCACATTTCTTAAGTTGTGTCAAACGAAGTGTATGCAACGAAGCCTACTATTTGGACATGAAGTTCTCATCAGATTTGTGACACTCCCATCGATGCATGTGTGTTGTATTCTCTCCAGTACATATTGTATAAATTTTTTATATTATGTTTTGGCTCTTTATAAATCTACATCAAATAGATCAAATAGCTTGTGTAAATGGGTATCCTACTATTAACTCACTTTATGAGCTTGACATCACCTTGGGAGAACTTATTATTTGCATCCCCATGTTGTGCATAGCAGGAAAATATTCCTCAATTGTTGATGATATCTATGTTCTTACCATAAATTTCTTTAAGAACCATATGCTCAAGGAGTTTTGTTGTTCGGTCAAAATGTCTTTAGTCGATATTTTTATCAAAGGTATATGATATATATATATATATATATATATATATATTCATTAAACTAACAATTGCACGTGAAGTGTGTGATGTTGATGCCAAAGGGGTAGTGTAAGATGAGGTTGATTTTAAGGGAGAAAAACATAAAAGGAGGAAAAGGGTGGCAGAAGAGGTGGTTTGAGGGAGGAGAAGTAATCGGGAGAGGATAATATCTGGTTAGAACCTTTTTATGGAAGCCATTTGTCTTACTACGAGGCACATATGTAATAAGTTCCATTTATAAGATTTAATCGACATTGGTAATATGTAACCAAGATTGTACTGTAGATGTTTGGCGGTATTCTAGTAATACTAGGCATTATTCACCATAAATGGAACCTCTTTAAAACCTTGTATCAAAAAAATTGTACCTTATTATTCTCAAGCAAAAAAATGAATATTGATTGAAATAGAAAAATGGATCTTCCCCCTCCTTGTCTTTCCCCATCTCCTCCCTATATCCCTAACCCTAGATTTGTTGTTGGTGATAATTGCCTTCTACAAAATGTGTAGGACATTAGTGAGGCTTCGCAGGACTACAACGGTGTTGACACTTTGGTGAGTGTAAGTCTCCTTAGGGTAGCTTGGTTGTGATCGGGCATCAAGGTTCTCACTGTGAGTGGCTATGTGGATAGGAAGGTTGTGGGCTGCAACCTCATTTGCTTTGGACCCTAAACCACTTACTATTACCAAACTCCCTCCTTTCATTTCATTTGGGAGATTGTGTTGTAAGATGAACATTATTTCTCTAGCCTAGGGTTGATCTGTCATTTCAATGGCCTTTGGCCTGGTCTTCCGCTTATCCACTCTTGAATTTCTTTGTCCCGACATCCTCTCATGGAAGGTATCGAAAACATTTACCCATGTGCTAGGTTTTTTATAGTGGTTTTCAATTTTGTTGAAGATAGAGATGTTATCCTCTCCAAGCTTTGGGAACTTCAGAATCACCACTTGATGAAACCATGGTTTCGTCTTTCAATCCTCTCACTGAAAATTTCAATGTCAATCATGTATGGGTTCATTTACCTCATCTTCTACCGAATTTTTTGGGGAGGGGAGTTTTATTTCTATTGGTAATGCTTTAGGAATATTTTTGTCCACTAATTCTAATATTGAACTCTACACACATACTACATATGCTCGCATTTTGGTGGATCTAGATACCTTTCTTGATCCAAACCTCTTCCATGAACTCAAATTTTTGGATAAGATTTGGACTCACCTCTCAACTATGAAATCTTGTCCTTCATGTGCTGAAAATGTCTTGCCTTCGGTCACCTTGCTTCTGCTTTTCAGAAGTAAATTGAAGGTAAATGAAAACATTTTTTGGTGGAAGGGTTCCCAACCCACCCTACTAGTTGTTAGGATTATTCGATTCCTCGTCCAAAATTTTCAGTGGAGGATATATGGGAAGTTGTTGAGACTCTAGTCCCCCTTGGTCGAGATAATGTAGGTATTGATGCCCCATTCAGATATGGCTTAAAACAATTTCTTGAATGAGGTGTCAAATGTTGAAAAAAGGAGATCTCTACAACTCGTTCTTTTCTCCATAGAGATGAAAATTTGGATCCTAATAGGAGTGATGGTTGGACAGTAGTAAACAAAAAAGAAAGGAAATAATTTTCATAAAATGAAATTACGATCTCATGGTAAATCTCCCTTAGTCATCTTTTGAGGGTTATCATGTTTGTTTTCACTTCTGCAGAAGCTTTGGATTTGCTTCTCTTCTGGATTATCACATTTGGTTTTATGCACCGCTTGGATTATGCCTTAGTGGTTTCTTGTTTCTTCTTCCTATGGGATTCCCTTTTGTATTTCTTCATTGTTATATCCTACCTTATGGGCCTTTTGTAAAAGGATGAGGGTATTCTCAAAAACCCCACTTTTACCCTTTTCCAAAAACTTATTATTCTCAAGTGTGATGAAAGTCGGGAAAGTGGGCCATTTTGATACAAAGAATAATGTCTTTAGAAAAATCCATAGCAAAATTTGAACATGGTATCAATATTCTCAATGTGACATACTATGAACCAGAAAAAGAGGAAAACATTTTGTTAACATATGAAAGATAGATCACAAGAAATTGAGTTCAAAGAATATTGATTTGAGGCAACAAAAATGAAATAATATCTCATGAAGTATTCTTTCTTTGTAAAGAGTTACGGGAATCAATGCAAAACCAAGCCAAGAGACGAGATAAATATACTTGGCCAAGAAAGACTTTTATGAAATTAGATAGACCATCAATGCTTATAGGAAATTACAAAATAATATTCAATAAATACTTTGATAATATACCGATACATAAGCTAAAAACTAATTCATTTGAACTCTCAAAATAATAGAATTTGTATGCAAGGACAATCACACAAATGATTTGACCCATGTCTAATTCAAGACTCTATGATGTACATATGAGTGTTCACATACTAAAAACACAAAAACTCAAACATCAATAAACCGAATATAGTAATTTTATCCACTCATTCTATTAAATTATTCAATAGGATGGTTATTTGTAATTTTAAGGCATTGTCTAGGTTCTAACACTTTTCATTACAAAGGCTAATGAAATAGGGTCTATCCAACCATCCTCACGAGTGGCTCAACTTGAAAGATGTGGTAGAGTAAGAGTGCAAAATATTCTTACAACTTACTACTTTAAAGTGTTAAGGAATCAAATAAGGTGAGTGATAGCATTTGTCTCCCATGAAATCCAACCATAATTTCCAGGTGGAATTAAAAGTAAGAACGACCCTCATCTGATGTGATGAAAAGTAGGTCCATGATGTAGAAGAGTATTATGTAGAAAAAAAATATTATTTTTAAACCTTGTGTCATCAAAAATCCATACTAACCATAAACAAATTGGAAGGTGGTCAGTTAAGAAAATATTTGAGTGATCCTCAATCAATAACTAAAAAATATGGAAAACGAAATATAATTGAGTAGAGATTATGACACGATCTAAACATTTAAATATCTCATTACATCCTTGGCACAAATACCCCTTAAGCCTCAACACTTATCCTAATAAAATTGATTATTCCATACACTTGATACTATCAATACTATATTTATTCAAAGAATTAGGATGTTTATCCTTCAATGAAAAAATTAAAACAAAATATAAACAAAATAATATTCCAAAGAGTAAGTGCAAATTAGTAATATTCATATAAATATGCACATCTAAATTTAAAAACACTAAATAGGGGAAGATGCAAGATGTCACACCATATAAAAATGTAAAAAGGAAATGGACAAATTTTTTTTTGGATTATATAAGGGTTAAATAGTTATTTATTATTGTTATTAATAAGAAACAAAATATGTAATTAAATAAGTAGTTAATAAATTTATTAAATAACTAATACTAATAATCTGTTAAGTAATGGGATAATAAATTAATTAATTTGAAAGAGCAATTAATGAGTAAATGCCAAAAATAGAGAGCTAAACAAGAAAGAGGGAAGGGAAAAGTGGGCTAGGGAGAAGTTGAGGAAGTTTAGGGTTTGTATAATTTATGTAACAACCATTTTCAAAAGTGAATTAACATTCATCTAAATACTTAAGATTAAGATTATTTGGGTGTTTTAAATTTTCCATGGGTTTTTCAAATCAATTTGTCTTGTCGATACATATAACATGCTTCGGAGAAAGAAAAAGCAGCGGGGAGTTGTTTACAATAACAACAGGAGACAGTGCACCTTTGAATGACAACTAATTAAGAATATGTTGACATTAATTTTATTTTAAAAAGAACAACAATCTATATATTTCATTATAGGATTTTACATAATTTTCTAAAAAAGAATTTGTATACCATCATAACTTTTTAAAATGATAAAAATGTAAAAATTATCAATGATCTATATCTTTGTCCAATTACCAATTATCATATCAACTTGGCACAACAAACATTAGTCTAGCCATCCACTATGAGCACAAATTAATATGAAGGGTAAACACTAATAAACAAGTTTTGTTATCAAGATTTGAATGTTCGTATCCATGTTATACTTCAATGACAAAAATCCACACAAAAAAATAGTTTCATTGGAAAAAAGCATAGAATCATAAAGTTTAAAAATTCTTTGCATTTCAAGAAAACCTTGATTATCAAATGGGTAAAAAGGACTTTACATGATTATTTCTAAGTGAAACTTTCTTAAATAAGAAAAATACTTTTCTTTTTATTTTCTTCCCATTTATCCTTGCTAAGATAATGATTCTAAGCCATCAAATATCTTCACTGGGTGTTTTTATTTTAGTTGCAAAATTTGCACACAGAAATACCTAAGGTTTGTATAGTAAGCTAAATCCAATAAGAGACAAAAATATACCAAGTATAGTGTTCAAACAAAAGTTTGTCATTTATTTATATTTTTATCTCTATTTTCTTTTACATTGAAGATAATATGGGGATTTGTTTTGAAATTGTTGACAGTATTGTATTTTTGTTCCCCTTATAGCTTTGTCAACTCCGTTTATTTATTTTTCTGATTTTTTTCTTAATTCAAATATTGTCCATTTTCAAATGTTGGGTTAAGCAATGCTAATAAATAAAAATATTTCTTTATCTTATTTGAGGTACATGATAGACAAATCATCTCAACGTGATGTGAGCTCATCAATTACAATTATTACAGGTAAATTGTGTTATGATGAAACTTCAAGGCTTTTCAAAGTAAAATGCTTCATCTAGTGGGCGCTCTCTTGGAAAACCATATTGCAATTTTTAGAAGACATCATTATCCCTGCTTAAGCCATTGAAACTTTCACTAAATGCAATCCAACAGGTCTAACAACAATCCATTGCTTAATTTTTTTGTTGGCTAATTGCAAAATTAGAATGAAGAAACACAATGGAAATAAATATAATTTCACAACAAAAACAAGGTATACAATGAATAAAGTTTGACACATATTGTTGGAGATGCAACAAATTTGACAACCTTAAATATTATTTTAATAAATTATATATTATGAACAAATAAACAAAATATTTGAGAGCAATATTTGTAAAAAATGAATCTCCAACATTAAGAAAAGATGCGAGATGGGAAAAAATTGGTCGGCTTACATAAATATTGTTTTATACAACAAGCTTTAAAGAGATCTACATACATAATCTTCCTGGTACCAACAATAAAGATAAACAGAGGATGCCACCAATTACTCCTATCTTCGGAAATTTCACCAATAAGAGAAAAACCTACTTGGCTCCAAATGGCAAGCCAAAGATGAAAGTGTGTTTGTCAACGACAAAATTTACAAAAAAACTAACCACTGAAACATCCGTCATGTATGCATGTAGTGAAGGATGGGGGCATCTATGCCCATAGGTGCATTTTATTATGAGAATAGCTTCCACCGACTCTATGGGTGGTGTTTTGGGAAGTGTGTAACATATGGTGCCAAAGCAGAAAATAGTCGTTTGACCATTAATGGTAGAAATGAATAACAAAAGGTCAAAGTGTTGAGTCAAGGGCCGAGAATGTAACGAGAATTCACACTTAGGACTCATAAAGAGTATGGATTTCCTTTTATCCTACCATATAGGTCATCTAGGGAGTTGAAATGATATTTGAATCCTCTTTGAAGATCTACTAGTGCTTCAAAAATATCTTCATTATCATTGGGGAGCATTCCCTCCAAAACTTTGATGTGTCTTTTATTGTCTTTTTCATCGATATACTTGTACTTGCAAGAAATGTATGACACATAGTCCATGAGCTAAGCCAGGGACATTTCTCGTAGAGGTTGTTGTACACAACATAGCAAAATATTCGGTCTATTTAATGCTCGCAACTAGTCAAACAAGAGTGCCCTTTGGTAAACGAAGGAGATTCTGACGCACACGTTTGTCACTTTTTTCTAATAAGTTTTCCATCTCCACATAGATATTGTGGAAATCTTGAGAAGTAAGCTCTACACATTTTTTCTCTACCATTTCCAAAGCCATGGTGTTTGCAAGAGAAGAAATATCGCACATTGTCACCACAAAAGCAAGTTTTTCTTGGTGGACAATTGTCCATCAACATTGAGATATGAAAAAATACTCTCGTCTTTGGAATAATTCAATGGAGATTGCTTAGTCCCAATCACCAATAACTCAAAAATAAAAACTATGCATCAAGCAGTGGAACATAATTAGTAAAAATAAAGAATTTTCAAGCTCTTACACGAATATAATGGACAGCTAAATGTAATGAGGGGGTAATACCAACACCTCTAGCATGAGCAAAGGGTGTTGCTCCCTCACATGTTGCCACTGCTCTATCAACATTGGGCTTCCATCAATAAATAAAAATATTAAACTCTTCATTTGAACCAACACGTCCATTGAGTTAACCAAGTGAAGACAAGCCTACGAAATCACAATCTGAAAGTGTGTGGAGGCCTTTACAATTACCTATGTTGAGAAATGTCAAAGACTCGAGCTGCTGAAATTGACAAGGAAGAGCTGAGAGCTTCTCACATCTAAACATATTCAAAGTTTCCAAATGATTCAATTGGCTAAATGATTGTGGAAGGCTCGCTAATTGAGAGCAGTGGTTTAAATCTAGTGTTTGCAAAGAAATAAGATTCCCAAAGGTGTCAGGAAATCCAGAAAATTATAATTATAACTCATTTCTAGATAAGAGAGACTTAAGCTAGCCAAAACTTGTGGGGAGGCTCACCAATTGATAACATTGTGATAAATCTAGGCATTTTAATGATCCTAAATTGCCAAAGTTGTCGGGAATTGTAGTGAGATCAGTTTTTCCCAAATATAAATAAACTAAAGAGCTAAGTTGGCGGAAGTTGCGTGGAAGGGTAGTTAATTCATCGTAGAATGATAAATTGAGTTGTTGTCGGGCAATGTAATGGTACGTGAACACCAAGCCATAACTAACAACTTTAGGGACTTGATCCCGCCAAAGTTTGGGGGAAGACTCGCCAATTGACGACAATATTACAAATCATGTAGGTTGCCAAAATCTTCTGGGAGTTCAGTTAATCTAGAGGAAAATGACATACCTAAAAAACGTAACGATTGAAGATGGCCGACAGAGTGCAAACACCTATGATCCATACATTGGAGTGACAGAAGGTTCTCCAATGCAAGGCTCCCCATTTGCAAATCTTCCATCCGAGATATTTTCAAGGTTTTCAAACAAGGGAGATTTAAGGAACTTAAAAACAACACAAACAATTTGTTTTCACACTGTTTTAAGCATCAATTGGGAGTTTTATTAAAATAACCAAGAACTTTATACATTTTGATTTGCATTGCAAAGTTTGTATGGTGATTTCAAAGTTTTGTTGGTGAGTTGCTCAGGCCTTTTCTTTAACTCGGTCACGAGTTGCTCGACCTAGCTCGGTGGAAAGGTAATCATCACCCAACTTCGACTTACAACACTCCTCCTGACCTTAACTTGAGGATTCTGATTTGAGAGTTCACTTTCTTAATCAAATCTTGATACAATTTGTCTTGACTTTCTCTCGGTATATACGGAGCACACTCCACCTCGAGTTGCATTCTTCTGGCATTGAGAGCTCCACTTTGAAGGCTTGGGCTTTCCCAACTCTCTCTACAGCGGCGTAAACACCAAATGTTGGATCTATATCCATACTCTAGTAAAGTGTAAATTGATGGGAAGAATATACCTGGGTATGTCCAAGAGCATCATGCAACGATTCCATTTCGGTGATCCTGTCACTATATTATGAACTCTCATAATACCCTCCTGTTTATCCGGATGTGACATAAAATAAACCAGTGACTCGAATCTATCCTTAATTTAATATTCTAGAGGAGATGCCTTTACAACTGCGACATCTTCAAGGGCTTGGAGCTCGACTATTCCAATAGCGTAAGCCAACATGCGTCACCCCATGTTGTGAAAGAAGCAGGATATACCCAGAAACGCCTCTCTGCAATCCTCATCTAAACTGTTATACACAACATCCACTACCTTCTCACTCATGTCTCCCTCTCCTTGTGTGAGTGATTCTTTCAACCATTTCACCATCTCATTACAAAGTGGCACATTATTAACACGCCTTTTCAATTTTGAGGCGATCATCTCCACCAGAAGAGGAATTCCACCACAAAGTTTTACCAGACAGTCAATATCTACAGTTTGGGGGAATTTCGAGCCCGGAGCACATAAAGCTTTTTCACACAGCATTTCCTTTGACTGTGCCTCAGAAAGACAATCCACGCTATGTTCTTGGCGCAGAATATCTTGGTGGATAAGCAGATCCGTTTCATTAAGCTTTCTGGTGGTGATGAGAATCCTCATCCGCTTTGGAAGGGCTGAGAGATCCTTGGGCAGAAGGCGGGCCAGGTCACTTCCTCTCAAAGCATTATCCACAAACATGAACAAAGATTGTTTCACTTCTCTAAAAGCCTCTTTTAATTTTTGGTTACCCTCCTCGCAACTTCTTAAATTAATGTTCTTCCCAAACAAGTCACATAAAATCTGATTCTGTAGCAACTTCACATAATGGACAGAACAATCTTGCTCAATGTCGACTCTGCAAAATTTGTAGATGCTAAGATCAAGCTTTTTGAAAACAGCTGTTGCAAGGGTTGTCTTCCCGATTCCACCAACACCGTAACTGACTGTCGTATATAATAAACAACGGCCAACTATTAACTTGTTGTAGAAGCTAACAATTAGTGCATACATTGAAAAAATTGGCGCATTGAAAAAATTGCTCTGATTTACCTCCTAACACATTTTCTTACTCCAACTAACATTTTTCGGTGTTACAAGTGGAGGAAACATCTAAGGAAAAAATTGCCTACTATAGATCAACGCTGGCCGGTTCACCCGTGCGGACGTCCACGTACGTAGCACTGCAAGCCGTCGATCTCTTGCACCTGTAAGAAAGCCCAAATCCAAACCCCATTGTAAGAAACACCTTCGGCCTAATAATTTTTATTCTTTAGTTTGTGATGTCAGCATGTCTATGTGTGTCGTGTCATCAAGAGTCTTTATTGTTATTTTTTCCATGTTATAGAGTTAAATAGAGTCATTGATATATTGTCATCCATATAAATTTATCATCATAGGTGTCATAGTAAAGTCTTTATCTAAGTGTCATCACTCGTCAAATGTCAAATAAATGAATTATCATTTTGTTGTCAATAGTATACGTCAATATATCAACGATGTCACATTTGTAATATCATAAAGTTATATTGTCAAGAGTGAGAGTTAAAATTTTAAAAACTAAAAATAAAAAATAATTTATTTTTTTGCCTTACGAATGCATTTTCAATGGAATCCGATGTCTTAAGAACCGTTGATCCTCAAAATCCAAATTCTTCAAGTTAACAACATTACATTAGAGGTCGAGACAATGGAGGAAGGGGGTCATTCAACGACCTCTCGTCACCAACAACGACGGGGATGCATAACAACTATGGTGACATATGTGTGGTGTGAGTTTTTTCTTTGTTTTCCTGGGCCCAATTTCAATTTGATTTGATTTGATTTTCAATGTTCCCGATTGTGAGAATAAATGGAAATTTCACATGATGGGGGGGGGGGGACATGACACCAATGTCCCATTTCCATTCTCCGCCTATAATAGCTAAAGTCAAGGGCATCTTCCAATGACAAAGTGGTAGTTTCTTATGTTGTTCAAGATTGAGTGGCAGTGATCGAAAATAGTGGATACAATTAAGAACATTACGATTCTTATACAATGTGATGTGAATTTCCAGATTTCAGTTGTTTTCTTCGTGTGGTGTGTGGTTGCATTCCCTTGTTATGATTGAGACACACAAGATGTGTAGTTTGGAATATGTGAACAATTATATAGGAGGGCAACCGATCGCAACAATCCTCGATCGCTTTGAGATTATTTTACTATCATACTTCTTAACTGATCATTTGGTGGAAGTGTGATCATTTGGTAAGGGATTCGCTATGGTGAAGTGGATGGGTCATGTGCAACAAGATCCAGATGGTAGTATGCAAACCTAAAAGTATGCGGAGGCATACGATTCTATTTCCATTCTTGAGACATACTTTCTTTCCATGTTCGCACTAAGGGGGGGAATGTTAGGAAAATAAAAATAGTGCTCACAAATTAATTAGTGAGTAAATGTTAATATTGTAAGTTGTTAATAAAACTTACGTAGGAAGTTGGAGAGATAATAGGGGATTTGTTTGTGGTTGAGTTGGTTGAACAACTCGTATAAGAATATGTGTGAGTGGTTTTGGGAGATTGTTAAGGACTCCTTAACAATATGATATCATCTCCATATATGTATGTATGTATGTATGTATTTTCCAGATGTATGAAAATAAGAGAGTTGAGGATTATCAATTCCAATAATATTATTTGTGTAAAATTTTTGTTGTTCTCTCATCAAAGTCTTGTCATATTCTTTAAAATATTAATTTGATAATACTAATAACACAACAAAGTATGAAGATTTGTTGTTAGATCTCGAAGGATTTATTGGGAAAAGGAATAAAGGATATACAAGATTAAGGTGATGTCAAATTGATCTTGGAAGAGGTGAAGAATTAGTTTAAAATAATGATCACTTAAGACATTATAGGAATCAGTATGAGGATTTGCATATAAGCTTTTAATGATTTCTCCATTGATGTTGTATTAAGGGATAAAAATGGAAACACCGATGCATTAGAGGTATGCAAAACTATGTATATACCTCATCTGCAATTTAAAGATAAAAATACACTATTGAGGTTATAATTATCCCAATGTTCTAGATGACTCCTATAAATAAAATTTATTTAATGATAATCATAAGATCATATATTTTATAGAGAAGTATGATAATTTGTTGGGATTTGTGTGCATCTTGTTTTCATTGATGGCAAAGGGATTTTAGGTGTCTCCATGAGGTGTCAATCAAATTCAAGCTTGAAGGTTGATTGGTAGTTTCCAATCTTGGTGTCTAAGTAACGGTGTCTTGGTCAACATGCATGGTTGAGTGCATTGTAGATCAAGGATTTCGCGCTTGTTACTGTCGTCCAAGTTAATGCACCAAACTAAACACAAAAACCCTGAAGAACTCCAATAAAATTGATACCTGATGGACAAGAAGCGAAGATGTAGACGGATAAGGAGGTCGATGTAGATAAGACGGGCGCACACGAGTAATTCGCACAATAGATCCGAGTAACCTGCAAGACACCGATGCTTGACAGAAAAAGACCACATTAAAAGGTATTTAGGTGGACCGCCTGAGAAGCGATAAGCTTCCTCGGCGGATGTCACCACGTTTTCAATTAAGTAAAGAAGCATACATGATAAAATATGTACATATAAGACTAGATTTTTACGATTACGTAATGAAACCAAATTTAAACAGCACATTTAAAGCTACGAAAACAGAAACTATGAAATAAAGTGGATTTGTGTTACCTGTGTCCTTTTACCGTCTGCGCAGGATGATCGGTGTCGATTATGTAGAATCGGCGTCGATTTATGTGATCGGCGCGGCCGATGTGATCGGCATCGATCAAACAGATCGGCGTCGACCAAAGCAGATCGGTCAATCGGGACGGTGTGAGAAGATTCGGAAATGGAAAGTGAAGGATGGATGTGTCAACGTCTGCTGGATGTGCCGAAGTTGGTGAGATACTGGAACAGAGTCACCAGAAGATCGATGGATACGTGCGATGTTGATGTGATAGGAGCAGAGTAACGGTGCTCCTCTCAGGGATTGATTGACAGGATCCGATCTCACTGATACACTTCGATGCTAAAAGATCTCTCTTTCTTACAACTTGTGTCTCTTTCACGATCTGTCTCTTTCTCTCTCTGTGTTCGTGTGCGTGTTCTTCCTCCTTTTTCGTCCCTAGAACTGAGTTCTGGGTTTGTATTTATAATCGGCGCCGCTCCTAAAAATCGGCGTTGGCCGTATAGGTCGGCGATCATCGGGACAGAACTCGAGATGGCCAAAATGAACGATTTCTAGAAAGGTAAGAGTTACCCCAAATACGGGAAATATCCCGCTTGGGGAAGAGAAAAAAATAGGGGTGATACATAGATAGAATAAATTTGGGGTAGATAAGTGATTAGGATACATGGGAAGAGGTGTAATTAAATATTTAATACTTAATTACTCACGGGTAAGATACAATGGGGTGAATTAAACTTAGGATAGGTGTTTAAATCACAAATCGGATAATATCCCAAGGGGATAGTGGTGACGTAAACGTGCCCCGTGCTACGAGCGGGAAGCAGGGAACGAATGTGAGGGACACTAAATTGAGTAACCAATTTTAAGTGTCTACATGCATGGTTCTAGTTTTCATGCTCATGGTATGAAGATCAAAAGTTAGTATGAGGTTATCATGAGGTCTAACATGTTTTTGAAGGTGTTTATAAATTTTTAGAGTATCTGTAAATTGGTAGCAAGTTCAATTTCAGTTTAGTCATGTGGTGAAGCAGTCATTCTAGGCCTAATCCTAGTCCTAGGCAAAGCATGGTGAATTGATGACATGATAAATGGAGCAATGAATTCATATATGAGCATGTAAGGAGTATTTTGAGGTTGCGCAACATGTGTAGGAGGTGCATCAAAGTTATCATTCGGATATATGATGTGTGATGAAGGTCATTTTGAAGTAAGACTACAAGACAAGGCATGGTTTTCATGGGTAATTCTTAGTGCATGGAGATTTCAGATTGATCTAGATAAAAAAATAGTTGGAAATCTTGGAGGAGGTTTCTATGGTGCTTTGGGAAAAAATTTAGGTCAAGATGATCAAGACAAAGCAAGAAAATGAGTTTTTGGTCATATCGAGTTCTTAAGAAGGCAAAAACCAGCTTGAAGGTCATCTTATTTTGCTCACCCACACGTGTGAGCTCTGCATGGTAACTTGAGTATTTCAAGGATGTTTTGGCATGGAGAAAATAGTGTTTGAAAAAATAATGGATTGATTTGGTCATCACATCTTTATGAACAATCATTAAGAAGCAAGAGGTGGTCTAAAACCCTAGTTAAACCCTAGACCTAAAGTGATAAGAGAAATATGCATGTTATGGTCATGAAATGACCTGGGTTTTCTAGTATGATGATTTGGTGATGAATAATCCTCTTCCTAGTTCATTTTGGCATTGGTGGCATGCCTCAGTCACCTGGTATAGTATAATTTTATGTATGTTTTGCAAGAATTTTCTTGTACATTCATGCATACCAAAGTGTTCATGATTTAGATCTTGATATGGGAGAAATTATGGTATGTTTTCTTATTATCCATGAAAATTTTTAGACAGGTTGTGTGCAAGAAATTGGTGAAACCCTTCACCAAAGGTGGTCTACCGCTTGAGGCCTAGAAGGGCTAAAATCAGTCATCTTGGTCTGAAAGGTTTTGTGGGGTTTTGCATGTTTTAGTAGCATTTAATGAGCTTGGATAATAGTGTGTGTTGACATTTGAAATAATATATTAGGTCCTTTGGTTCGATCAATTGAGATGATTTCATGGTTTATTTCTAATAGGCTAAAGCGCCCTATTAGGTCTCGAGCAAGAAGCCTTGTGGTTCGATGTGTAAGTGATTTTTTCTCCATATAACATATGGTTGTAAGTGCTTGAGAATGTTGGTATACATGTCCTTGATATGTTCCAAGTGGTTTTAGTTTCTGGAAGTGGAGTTTAAGGTGTTGGAGATTGTTTTACTCAATACCGGTTCTTGAGTCCTTAAACCCAACTTGAGTAGTTTTTGAGATAGAGTTGTGTGGATGCCTTATGCCTAGTTCGGAGGTTAAGGTGAGTTTTTTCATATATTAGACTTCAATATATTTCCATCCATATGATATATGAGCCTTGATGATTAGTTTTTCTATGTGAATGCATTCATTTTTTGGGACTAATTTATGGGTGTTAGAGACCTTATTGAGATAGCTTGCAAGTTGGTGCGCTTCATGGTGTTGATAGTTATTGAGAGATTCTTGTCCTTGCTGATGATATTGAGAAGATTTTCTTGACATGTGTGGATTTTTTGGAGTCTTGTTATAGCTTCTATGTGCCCTTAGAGCTCTTAGTGCACTCATTGGAGATGAAGGCTTGTTTCTAGGCCTAATTGAGAGGTTTGGTGTTGTTCATGTTTGATAGGATCTTTTTGAAATTTTGTGTCTCTTGGAATGATTTTATATGATGTTGTAGGTGTGTTTTTAAGTTTTAAAGACTAGCATATATGGTATTTTCCAACATAAGATTTTTTTAATCTATTGTCAAGTATAAAAGTGTTTTGTATTAGTTCATTATGTAGAGTAGGGATGTCGAGGATGTGAGCAAGCTAGAGGAGGTGAAAGAAGAGTTATAAGGGGTCAAATGTACATTTGAAAAGATACATGAAGAGTTGAGAAGAGTTAAGGAGTAGGTATTGAAGGTCATATGACCTAATCAACAAATAAAGGAGCAAATTTGATTGAAGAAGGAGAGAGAGAAGTTTGAGAGATTTTTGAGTGTATGGAGCTGAACTTGTGATCACAATCAGTTGTAGAAGAAAAAATACATTAGTGATATTCATCTTCAGATGGTTGAGTGGGTGCTTTATCATCTTGGGGGGTTGTATCCTCCTTGTATAGTGGGTTCTATACTAAATAGGGGTTGGTGCTCCTTGTGAAGTGGGTGCTTCACTAAACAAATATTGTGTGATGTGTAATATTCATGCAAGTATTTTGGATTGAGTAATATATTTTTAAAAGTTTCCATGGGTTTTATTCCCCTTGAGGGTTTCCCAATTTACATGTGGTGTTCATGTTTTCTCTCTCTTATTTTATGCACTTGTGAATGGATGTAACACACCTAATAAGCTCATATTGAATATATATGTTGAATGGTTGTTTTGAGTGATGTTGTAAGCAATGGAAAATGAGTTAAAAGTTTTGTAAGACTGATTTACCCCCCTCTTAGTATTTGTGCTTGAATAATTAGTATCGAGAAAGGTCATTTTGAAGTAATTTTAAACTACTTGAAGGAGATCCTCTTGAAGAACAAGTTTTTTTGATCAAATGGAAGAAGAGATCTTGTCATATCAGGGTCTTGTGTTCAATGGAACTAATTATTCCTTTTGGAAATTCATGATGAAGGTATACCTAAGTTCTCTTGGGTATGATGTTGATATTGATTACACTGATTCATCAAACCCCATGGAAGAAATAACTAAAAATGCCATTATGAGTGGATTGGAGGAATTTGTATATGCCATGGTAATAGAGTTTGATTTAACCAAGGCCTTATGGGATAAGTTGGAGTACTTGTATGAAGAAGATAGCAGTCCTTCTAGTGTTAGTGAAGATGATGTTGTCGGTGCAAAAGGTATGGATCAGGAAGATGGAGATGTTTCAAATAAAAAAGAGGTAGTAGTATTTCTTGAAGTTAAACTTGTTTGTGCCCTATAAACCCTACAACTCACAAGGAGAATCAAAATCCAAGGGAAAATCTTAAGTATCATGAAGATAAATAAAAGGAATGTGCTCGGTGGAAATTCATATTGGGATGCTCACTTCTATTCTCAATGATAAGGACGATGAGTGCATCAAGTTTGGTAGGGATATGGAATCCATAATGGTAGACCTAGATAAATATTCTATTAAGTTGAAGACCTATGAAAACTTTGAGAAAATTACTACTAAAGTTGATGATTTATTGAGTTATCAAAGACCCTCTAGTGTTAAAAATGGTTTGTGTTTCAAATAAGAATCAAAGAAGGATCAACATAATGTTGAATCAAGTCATGGAGCTACCAAATCCAAAGAAGATGTCAACATTAAAAAAATTATTAGACAACCCTATACAATGAAATTCTCAAGTAAATTCAATGGTGTGTGTTATTCATGCAATATATTTGGTCATAGAGATAGGGACTATAGATGTACAATCAAGAATGTATTTTCATGTAGCAATGGTATGGATGATCACTCATATCAGTTAAGAAACATCACATGCTACAACTTCCACAAGAAGGGCCATATTGCAAGATTCTCACAAGAAGAGCCACCTAGAAAAAGTTGGAGAGATGGAGCTCCTAGAGGTAAGAATCCTATTATTTGTTTCAAATGTAACATTTTTGGTCATATTGCAAGATATTGTAGAAGGAATATGAACAAATACAAGAGGAAGGTATATGTCAAGTATGATCCTATAGAAACAATTAAAGAAGAACTAGGTACAATCATGATAGACAATGGGATTAGCCATGAAAATGAGGTAAAAAAGAATGGAGATAAAAACATAAGATGTGATGAGACAAAGCATGACATGAAGGAATAATGTATGGATGGTGTAAAAGAGAAAGAATCAAAGACGAAAATGCTACTCAAAGGAGAGCCAAATTCATTCAAGAAGATAGATATTGCAAACAAGGTTGAGAAGGAGGAAGTCAAGTCGGTTAAGCTCAGATATGGTCAATCATCAAGACAAAAAGGTATGTTTGCTATGATTGAAGAAAAACTAGAGAAGAATCATATATATGTTTGACAGATATCGATCAAAAGAAGAAGAAAATGAAGATTTTATCATGTCTAAAAGGTCAACTAATTAGTCAAGAAGGAACGAAGAGGTGGAGTCTTTGGGCTCATTTTATGACTACACACTATTCTAGTGCCATATAAAGAAGCTTGAAGTGTCTTCACTAAGGATTCTTCAAGACATTCATTAGCTAAAGGAAGCATGGGTGTGTTTGGTCCGGATCATGAAGGTACAAGGTCTATATTAAGTGCTCCTAGATGTTGTCTAAAGTTCTCTGGTCCAATCTTCTCAAGGGTGAGAGAATACTCGAGTGGAGTAATATGAGACTATTAGAAGCATGTTTTCATTTGTGTGCTCTTGAAAATGTTAAGACAAGGGAAGTTTACTTGAGTTCATCACGATGAGCTTGTTTCTTCTACAATTTGACCTAAAATGATGATGTGAGGGTTGACATGAGTGATCTTGTTGTCAATATCATGTATGTAGCAATTAATTAAAGTTATACATTCTTAGACTTTGTGCGAAGACTAAGAATATCAAGAGCATGCTCTTAGAGGTAGTTAAGTCCCATGATGATCAGGTATGTTGATTGTTCCATCTTGGTTGAAGAGTTTAATATTCTTATGTATAGTTACATGAAGACATATTGAAGTTATGAGAATAAGAGTAACAAAAGGTATGGAATAATCTATGAGAGCTTGTAAGGGTGCAAAGGGCGAGGTTGCGAGATGAAGACATTTTCATGGAATTGAGATGTAGAGATGGTCATCGAGCTTTGAACATGTTGTTTGGGTGGTGGAAGAAGTAAATTAGATTCTTGATGGGTTTGAGTAGGATCATTGATGACCATGGTAGATGAATAAGTGATGGGGATAGAAGACGTGGGGATGGTATTGATGCAAGGGAGGTTAGGTGGAATGGGTACCACAAATTGAGTGAATTGATGGGATTGAGGGATCATGGTGGAAGATTCATGAGGGTTGTGTTCATGTTGAGACATTGTTAATTCATTCATGGCTCTAGGAAAGAAAACAACAAGTTGGGAAGTAATAACCTTGGTAGACTCATAATACGAGGGATAAGCATAAATTTTTTGAAGAGGAGGTCCATCAATGGGAAGATGAGTGGACTTGCGAGAAAGGTAATCATGAAGAGAAATAGGATTGGCATCAAGAAGCTCCTAAAACTCCATGCATCCATGAGGGATGGTGGGAGGTCCAAGGCTCCTAAGGATGTGGAAGATGGGGGTGTAGTTGGTCTAGAGGGAATAGACTGATGAGAGAGAAAAGGGTTGGTTTCAATTTGGGGATTAGTTTGGATTGTATGCGACTTATGGAGAGGAACCATGTAGAAACTATAGGTTGGGAAACTAAAGACGAAGTGATTGAGGGTGTGGTTGAGACAATGGAAAGTGCGAGATGTTTGTTGAGAAATATTTTTAGAGGTGGGGATGTTGTTGTATGAGGTTGACTCTTCAATTTTCTTGGCCTAAGAATGGGTGATAACACACATGAAACAACAAACATAAAATTATGCATATTGTTTAATACGACAAGCAAATCAAGCAACAAAAGTTTTAATTATCTTGTTTATTAGAAAAGTGTGAAAAAGAAAAAGAAAGGCTCAAAGGGAACCTAAGAAGTGGCCAATCTAAGGATGGTTTCGGGTTGTTTAGGCTAATGTCCTTGATATACCCGAAGGTATGTGAGGCACAAATTGGTGGTGATTACCAGTACATAGCTTGGTATTGGGGTCTACCCCCTCACTTCACACACCGTAGCGATAAGGGTGTCAAGTTCTTAGCCGATATACCGATAATAAAAAAAAATCTTACACAGCCCAAACACCATGGTGACTTACTTACTAGGTGATGAAATCCAAATAATTCCATCCGGTAAGAGATGTGTTAGATGTGTTAATTGATTTATGGGTTTGATTGTGTGTGGAAGAAATGTGAATGAAAAATATTACCTCCTAGTTAGACTATGTGAGCAAGCAAGCATGAGAGGTGTTATTTTAGATCCCAAAATCCAAATGTTATATTCGATGAGATCACATAGAAAAAGGAGGGAGAGAGATGATGCAAAAAGAGAAAATAAGGACAAAATGAGGAATGCATGGATAAACAATTTTTTTCCCAATTTAAGCACACGCGTTGTTGATCCAAGCAAGAAAGACCCCCAAAACACACAAGAAAAGAATCTCCACCTGTAAAATTAGTAGGAAGAAATAAATAGAAAGGAAAATGAAAAATAGAAATAAAATGAGAAATCACGAAAGAATAAAGGTGGGTCCCACTACATATGCCATAATGTTTGACAAATTTTCCGCTCCTGTTTCAAGTTTACGGAATGGTGGCAAGAAAATAGGAAACTCCAAATTATGAGAGGGTTTAAGGCTACCTCATGATATGCAATGATGATAAAGATGCATGCACAAAGATCCTCTGCGACGAGCTCATTAATGTGCACAATAAAGAGAAGCTAGATAAAAATGGAATAGCGAGATAATATGGTGAGTTTCCTAACAAAGTCAGTCCCAGAAGTAATAACTTCCTAGGGATGGATGTCAACCCACTTTGATAAAAAGATCGATAAAAGATGATGGATAAATAGGATGTAACAGATAAAAAAATAAAATAGAGATCAGAGATATGCTAGAGCCGGTAAGATGAAGATATGATAGTGATAAATTAAGTAAATGAAATCAAACATGGTCGGGTCGATTTGACGACGAGAATAACATATATAGATGATGAAGACTGCAATAGAGTAGACCAAAAGATGCACAAAAAAGTAGATTCGGATTTAATGTTGGGATGTTGATGATGTCTTGTTGTGATGTAGGAAACATGAAACATAAAGGATGCAAGAAAATAGACAAATTTGATAAGAAAATTCTAAATGCGGATCGGGTCGATGGTGACCGAGGCCCAAAAGCAAGATCTAGGCTACTGAAGGGTGGATCATAGAAATAAAGAAGGTATAATGTTGAAGGAAGTTGTAGCATAGATAGAAGATGAGGCACACGATAGAAAACAAAGTTGAAAAGGTCGGAGTTAATGGCGAATAAGTTGGATCGATGACGATTGGTGTAGTGAAGTTGAGATTTGAAATGCCAGTGGAAATAAAAGAAAGGTTGGAAGATCCGAGATGTTGCGGGGAATGGAAAATAGGTGACACAAAAGGTGGAAGACAGAAAATAAGGTAGATGCAGATCAAGTCGATTTACGATTGGGCTAGATCAATGGTGACTTAGGGTAGACATAGGGTTGGAGGAGGTGATGGATGGAAAAATGGGTATGGGAAAAGATCAATAAAGGGTGATGAATCCGTAATCTCCAAGCGACGAGCATACCTGCAAGACTTGATGAAAGGAGTGATGAAAAAATGGTGGGGCTCCAAGAAAACAATAAACCTCAACTCTCCCAAGATGGCATGAATAATATCAAATATAGCTCCAAGTTGATGGCTGTAGCTCCTAAGAAGAGAGGGAAATAAAGCAAACTCGCAAGAAGGTCGAATTCTCAAAATTACATCCTCTTGAGGAGGAGGGTCGAGGTATACACATAGGGTTGAGGGCGACCTGCAGGTCTCCATCAACCTGTGGATAACCCTTGATTTGGGCGGTGGAGATGATGCTCAACTCGATGCAAAGTTCCCTAAAGGGGGTAGTTTAGGGTTTCGAGCTCTTTAGGCAAGTTAGGGTTGCATAGGGAGGATAAAAGGTGGTTGGAGGGTGGGAATGCATTGAATGATGGTAGATAGGAGCCTAGGGATGGAAAATGTGGTTTTTAAGGAATTCTTTACTATCATGGGTGGGTATAGGGATAATTAAATGTGATTAGAGGTGGATTAGGGAAGATAAACTAATGATAGGATTAAGACGGTGAAGGAAAAATGGGGATTAGATGAAATAGATGGGATTTTATAGGGAAAGGGGAATCTAAATAGGAAGAGAGGTATGTATGTGTAAGATGTTGATGAAGGGAAGTGAACACGGGATGGGGGACAAGTGTACCAAAATTGATGCCTACAATATTAAGAAATATAAATTTTAATAGTAATTATCTTTACTACCTTTTTATTAAGTATAAATGTTTTTTTCTTGGGACCCTACCCGATTACAAAAAGGCCCCGAAGCCCGGATATTCAATACATTATAGAGAAACCAAAACAAGGTGAGAGACAACCACCAACAAGAAGCCAAAGAACAACAAGAAGTCAAAGAAAAGATCAACACAATGTCAAAGAACTTCACAACAAAGATACACAAAGTTGCTTCCCAAAACAAGGGTGGGAGTACAAAATTATTTCATGAGCTTATGTAAGCTATTATTAACATTATCAAGCCCCTTTTTTATATCACTAAAGCTTGTATCTTTTTGGATTTGTCTCTTCCTTTTGGACATCAAACTGAGAAATGAAAAGTGAAAGGAAATCCATGGAACTCTTCGCATGTTGAGGATGTCACACTATTTGGCCTTGATATTTTCCATTTATTTTTCAATTTTGTTTGACACAATTGCTAAGATCAATCATTATTTTTTTGTCAACCATTCCATCTACACTTTCAAGCCTGCATGCATCAATTTTACCCTTGATCCTTTTGATTTTGTCCAATTGGATATCCGACTCAGTAGTTGTCTTCATGGCGATTGCTTTAGAGGATTCAGGTCCATCCTTTCTGATTGAGAGGAGCCCAAGAATGGCCTCACCTTCTCAAATAATTGGATGGGAAGAGGCATGGGCAAGTATGAGAGGACTTGTGATTTCTCTTAACGGACTCTGCTAGTAAAAAGAGCTATGGATCTCTTACCAAAAAGGGGTCGAATCAAGAGGACAAGGTGGAGGGACAAAGATGGATGGTGGAACATGGGTGGGGTGGGAGGGATCGGGGGAGGGTGGGAGGTAGGGAGAGTAGGGGTGGGCATGGAGGTGGAGGGAGCAAAAGAGGAGTGAGGAGCAAAGGGATTGATGTTGAAAAATGTTTATTTTTCTTATGTGCTCAGATGTTCAAGAGTAACCATTATGGTGAAAGTGGATGCTAAGAAGTTTAAGTTAAAAATTAAAGAACTTCTAATTATTTAGTTGTAATTAGGGCACCGTCCCATCATTATAACTTCTTATAACCTAAAGAATAGACCTTTTAAAATTAAAGATATCCAAGGGCATATTAAAATTATGTAATAAATTAATTGTGGAGAAATAATTAAATTATAATTTGTCAAACTTGTATGTGTGACAAGTTATAAGAAGATACATACACCTTTCATTGGAATTTAAACGAGTTATAAATTATAAATTTTGTGACCTCAATAAGTAGTGTATCAATAAATTTTTTTCGAACCCAACTTTGTAGTGGTGCTATCTTAACTAAAAGGGGTTTCCATTTACTCACTAGCCCAAGACCTAGTCACAATCGCAAAGATTAAAAATACTAAGAACACTTTTAATTTAAACTCAAAGGCTTCTTAGAAAGAGTTTCAAAAGGTTTTCAAGGATATTATTGTTCCAATTATCTATCATATGCATAATTATATTCGACAAAACCTTAATCTTTCCATGCCTAACTTTCTTGTAGATAGATAAGAATTTAATGCATGACATGTGAAAAGTTTATATTGATCTTTTAATAGTTAATGGAAATGGAGTACATTTTAAAGTATTATTACAAATTTATTTTGAACATACAAAATCAAATACAATCAAACCAATACCAATTCCGAACATACCGAAACCCCCTAAGCTATTTATTCCCACCCAAATATTTGTAGTAAAGCATATATCAATTTTGGTAGTAGGTGTTTCTTGCGACAAGTGTTAATTTTAGAAACCAATGTTGAATTATTTAAAGCATGTTGATTTTGGTGATTTGTTATTCGTATTGGTTATCAATTCCAAGTGGAAATTTTGATCGATTTTTTTTTAAATTTGACCTCGACTAACCCCTTCAATAGTATATTGGAGCCTAAATGTGACCTCTAATTATATTAAAAACTCTACTCCCCTTTTTTTTCTTCTTAAATTTAATGGATTATTTTTTATTATTTCTTAAAATTGATGGGTCCATTAATTTCTAATATTTATTTTGAGATATATTTTTCAACATCATGTCATTCGTTTCATGTGCACTTGCCTAACTTCATTACACAACCAACCGAAAACCCAATTTTCTCCTTTTCAAAGCAAATCTACTAAACCCATATAAAAAAACATTTTCCCATATCTTTCATAGGAGGGAAAATGGTATGAAACATGTAACAACCCTATTTTCTTACTAATATTTATGTTTCCATCTCCATAACCCTATATTGGGATTTTTTTATTAAGAGATTGTTCAAAATCTAAAAATTTCTTTTTAGATTTAGCTCCATTTCTCTACAAACCCTAGGCATGAAAAAATTATTTTCAATAATTTTGAATGCCATCTAAAAAAGTAAAAACATGCAGATTTCATAAGTAAAAATGAATGAGAAAATATATTGATTTGGTTAAACCCCAAATGAATTCCTTTTAACAATTTGTTCTCCACCTCCTCCAATATTTTCCCCAAATTTTATAGAGGTTTCATGCATTCTAGATTTTTCCATCCCTTCCAATAGTCACTCTATGACGTTGCAATAATGGTTTACATGGCCAAGTTCCGTCGATGCCACTTGTTCTATTCTTCTCCTTCCACGCACCCCCTCTCTTTCCATCTACCTTCTATTTTATTTTATTTTTAAATGCATAATAGAGTAAAATTAAAGGAGAATGTGAATGGGTCTATCCCCTTTTATTTGAAAAGTTGGGGTGATGGTGGCTTAAAAGTGACATAATCATGATGTTATTTGTCACTTTATGTCACATTTACGTCATGTTTGTCTTTTTTGCACCACCATAATTGTGTCATAATTATGTCAAAATTTCCATGAAAATGAAAAAAATGAAATGGGGATCGACACGAAATTGACACCAATCGTGATGCTTATTTTACTATATGTAGCGGTGGTCACAATTTTCGTGGTTTAATTGTGTAACAATCTAAACTTGTGGAAGGTCATAGTGAAGAGGTTTTGAAGGTGTAGGACTTGCATATGGCTCAAGATTTTTATTTTTATAGTAGATATGATTGAAGAATACAAAGTGTCAACATTTCAAGCCAACACATATGGCTCTTCATTATGACATTGAATAGAAACAAATGGATGGATTGAAACGTTGACACTTTATATTGTTCAATGCAGTATCTTTGATGTGCTATAAAAATGCCAACTACAAGTTCTCAACAAACACTATTTTTATGTTGTTATGTTATGTATACGGGATCATCCATGGTAGAAATAATGTCATAGGGACCAATGGCATGGGGAACATAAGAAATGATCTTATATAGGATAGGTTGTGTAGGTGCACAGGGGTCGATGGTGTTTGAGGATCTTTGAGGAAATCACACATAGGATCAAGCATGTAAAAGAAATTACTACTATCCAAAATAATACCCATGCTATTTGGACAACTTCATTTAAGTTGTATACTTACACGAATTTGTGAAGGAGATCCATGGAATGAAGGAACTTAGTGTTCCACGGAAATTAGAAAATGTAGTGTACCGCGGAGTTTGAAAAAATCATGTAACAAAGGGACATAATTGTGGGGATATATGACGTGAAACAAAGATAAAGGACCATGTGGGCTGCAAGGAAGAAAAGTGAAGTGCAAGAGTATTAGAAGAGTTCACGGGTAAAAAGTGCTCAAGTTGATGAACTCTATGGAACAAAGAAAATATGCATATCAAAAGAACCCATGAAAACAAAGAAGTGATTATCTCGGAACAAGGCAAATTAGGAAGTCCCGCGAACAAAGAGTCCACGATAATAAGGAAATGTTACGGAAGGTAAGACTCCATAGAATTTTGTATGATTTGTAGGATGAAGAACGATGGGGCCACGAGTGAAGAAAAATAATTGCGTAATCAAGGATTCTCCGCGGATTAATGTAGAGATCAAAATGAAGTCACGGGATATTGAAGGTTCTCCAAATAAGCGAAGGCCACGAAATACAAGAGAAAAGTGGAAAACATCAAAACTCCGCAAAACTCAAAAAAGCCATGCCTAATTTAGATCGGGCACTCAACCACCCCAACAACCACCATTAAGTTTTGAATGATGTCATTCTCTGCTTTGGAGATCGATGGCGTGTGATTGGAACAATTTCAAGTTCCCATACTTGGCCTACAAAATCAATGGTGATTGGTCCTTGGTATTGGTAGGGTGGTTAAATTCATTCATTGTTGGATGTGATCTTTTCCTCTTCCTATCTCTAAACAATTTCTATATATGTAAGTACAAAAGCACATACAAAAGGGTTTGGTTTTTCTCGCTAAGTCCGAGAGTTTTTCCCTTTTGAGCTCAAATCTTTTTCTTGTTGACCTCTATAATGCACCTATGAAGGTTTCACGCACCTTAACTCTATTAGATTATGAATGGATAAGTTCTTGATATTATATGCAAATGTGATCTCTTTCCTTTGAATGTGTTAGTGTTTAATGTGAATATTTCGATCCTCTTGCTCACCTTTAGTCTTGTACTATTTTTTCTTCCAAATTTTTGTGTGTATTAGCTTGGATCTTTACATGTATTGTTATAATTGTGTCTTTGGAGCTAGAATTGAACCCTATTCTAGTTTGGTGCATCACATCTTTTTTTCCTAGAATTCCTCTCTCTCAACCATGGTCCCTTGGAATTCTTATGATAGGATTAGATAACAATAGTTTAGTGTTGGTTAGTTAGTTACAATGAGCTAGAATAGAAGGAGCCAACCTTCTCTAGAGATTGACTTCAAAAGGTGCCATTATACCACACTTTGGAGGTCTTTTAATGTTTCACTGAGGTGTTGGGCTTGGTCTCAACAAAGGGTGCAATTTTAGGCGACAACAATTACATAGGGGTCAATCGATGGCATTTATTTGGACATCATAATAAGGATTTGAGGATTGTTCATTTGATGGTTGGCTTGGAGAACATGGATAGATGGTCATGTAAGTTTTGGGTTTAGCGGGAAAGATATGAAAAGTTCAATGCAAGCAATAATAAGTTAATATCTTGCAGGTTGACTATGTTTCCCATAGATGTACTAGTAGAAGGATATGCATTAGCAACAACATTGGTGTATGTGTTATTGTTTTGTGTAGGACCTAAATTAGGTTGGTCAAATTTAGAGTGATTGAGAAGTGGGTATTTATAAGCTTTAAGACATCTATTGGCTTGATTGACAACTTCATGCCAATTACTTTTTGAGTTTTTTCATGTGCCTTGATAGCTTCATCTAACCTCTCCCGAGTGATGGCTTCATGATCAAAGTTATTACCAAGGAGGAAGGTATAGGAAAAGGATTGAAGGGCACAAAATTTTTCATAGTACTAGCCCTAATTGGCATCCCACCAACAAAAAATTCTTTCATCATTCCATTGAGGAAGAGGTCAAAAAGGGTTTGCAACCATGGTGAATGTTTGAGGTAGACGTCATCTCAACTCCTCCTTAGACAAAGGTTGGTGATAGTTATTATGGGATGAATAATGGGAGTGAGAATCTCCTTGTGATTTAAGACTAGGATGATTGATTTATGGATAGACCTTTTATAAGAGGTTCCTTGAGGAAGAGTGTTTATGATCCCAACATCAAAGTGGAATTCTTGTTTCTAAGATGCATGAGAGCATGTACTTTCTTATGTAGTTGTTTCTTTGGGGGTGGAGGGCGTGGAAGGGGATGGGGATTTTGAATTCCTTCATGAGATAGTCTTGGCATTTTTCTTTCTCGAATGCTTCTTCCAATGTGGTAGGAGAGAAGGATCTCACCTTGTATTGAAGGCAAGGTTCAAGGGCTCTAAGGAATAGTTGAAATAGACTCTCATTAGGCATGTTATGTTTAGTCTTAATGGATAAGATTTTTCATCGCTTAATGGAAGATTGCGTAAATTCATTTTCAGCTTGTTTACAATTGATGAAAGAATTGATGTTGTTTTTAGGAAGATCATGGTATTGGAATTCATTCACTAGGGTGGTAACTAAGCTTTCAAGCTCAACAATAGAGTTGGTTGGCTAGAAGAGTCGATATCGATATAAAGCATCTCCTATGAGTGTTTTGGCCAAGATCTTGGTGGTTGCATAGGAGTTAGCTTTGACCCAATCCTTGTAGGATTTGTCCAAGGCTTTGATGTGAAGGGTATGGTCAATAGAGTTGTCATAAGAAATGGAAGGTGTGATCCCTTCAATGTCCATGAAAGTGGTGTATGGAGCAAGAGGTTCTCTTTGAATAACTTGAAGGACCTTGTTGTGAATGGGAGTTTGGGCAATGTGTGCTTCATTGATACCAACCGAGAAGGGAGAGGGCTAATATTGGGTTTGCATGCCCTAAGAAACCATTCGTGGTTGTCAGTGAGTTGGGATAAGTTGTTTTGCATTTACAAGAATTGATTGGTCATTATAGTTTTTGTTGGATTAAACAATCAATAAGTTGAATGATGAGTTGAGTAGGATCATTGGTTGAAAGAGGGGTAGTGTTGTTGGTTGTATCATCATTTTCTCTACTTGTAGAAGGCTTTGTGTGGTTAATGTCTTAATCTAATTAACTGGAAAGGTAATCTTCAATGCACTTTTGTAGCATATCAGGTGTCTCTACTATAAACTCAGAATTGTTTTAGAAATTTTTGGATGGTAAGAGGATAATTAGAACCATGAATATCATCATGTTCTCCTTTCTCTTCTAAGTCAAAGGTGGGATTTTAAATGTTATACCTAGTGTGAATATTATGAGTTGGTTTCTTGTGTTTCTTGTTGTTAATAGTTGTTATGGAAAAATAATCAATATGATGAGGACAAACTTAGGAGATGTATTGGTTTTGTTGTTAATGTCGCCATAAAAATATTGTGTGGAAGATAAATCAACAAAACCACTAGTCACATACTCCATTGGTGAAGTTTACGAGCCAAGGATGGTTGAAAGGAAGCTATGGAAAGATAATTCTGATAGGATTAATTGTGTAGAAATAATCACATAGGGGTCAATGGCGTCATGGTAGAAATTTAAAAAATAGATGTAATTGTCCATGCGAAGTTGTATGAGGGCCAATGCTATCATGA
The DNA here is from genome assembly GCA_018340775.1 of Taxus wallichiana var. yunnanensis. Taxonomy (NCBI): domain Eukaryota; kingdom Viridiplantae; phylum Streptophyta; class Pinopsida; order Cupressales; family Taxaceae; genus Taxus; species Taxus wallichiana. The sequence continues at coordinate 647,164,602 of CM031243.1, forward strand.
TGGAAGAATATGAGATAGGAAAAATACCTCGATGGGATCAGTCATGCAAGTCTTTGCACAGAGGTGATGGCATAATGTCATGAACATTAGGATGCATACAAGATCATCCATGTAAAGGAATTTACATAGTGGCTAATTGTGTAGGAAAAGCAGAGAAAAATGGAAATTTAGATTTAATCTAACTTAAGCTAGGGCATATTAAGTTTCACATCGGGTTCACGAAATTGTATGACGGGCTAAGATGGACCCCCTTGTGCTCTCAAGTATTGGGGATCATATCTAGGTATGTGTTGTATATTTTCCCCTCGGGTAAATACAAGGGAGATCGGGTTTCTAAGTCGGAGGACCTCTCAAACCCGACACAAAGGGAAATGAATACATGTCGGAGGAAATGAAAACCCGACAGAACAACATGTCGGAAGGGTCGCAAAACCTCGACAAAGAAGGGGAAATCGGGTTTCCGGGTCGGGCGAACAAGTCGGAAAAGCATGGAGGGAAAACATGTTGTGCCACCTCCCAAGCCCGATGCATATGCAAGTTACACCCCCGAACCCGAAAACAAAGGAAATTTGGTAATAGCGGCGGGTGCGGGTTTCGGGAAAGCACGAACATCAAACACATGCCGCGGTGTCCTCCAAGCCCGATGCGGATGCAGAAGAGAGTCCCGAACCCGACCAGAACGGGCCTGACGTGGGAAATATGACAGTTCGCCATTTTTTGGTCATTGAGGTTCTTACGTACCGCCATGATGGATGGAGTTAGGCGCAGTTTTGGAGGTGGTTGGGCAAATCTCGATTTTCTCACTTCTCCATCTCTTTCCCTTCTATAAATTGTAAAGGATGGGCTTTTCCTCAAGGTTGGACATTTTTGTTTTGTGCCTCCTCCCTTCTTCTCCCTGGCAGGTGGATTTGTGGAGCAAGGACCTTCCCATTTGAAATTGTAATGCAACCTTGCCTCTTGGCATTTTGCAAGTTGTCAGATCACCCTCGAGCGAATTAATGCATATCTGTGGATGTTTTCTCAACCCTCTACGTGTTTATTTGCATCCTTCCGATCTTCACTGTGAATCTGGCCATCTGTGCATATCTTTTGCATTACATTTTATTGGTTTGTGTTTATTGGCAAGACATATGTTCTTCATTCCTCGGTGCATCACCTCCTTAGCTTAGGTTTATTTTTATGCATTTCTCTCTCCTCGTCTCCTCGTAGTTAGATTAGGTTTTTGGGTAAACCTCTGCGTTTCATTGGTGCATCTGAACAGAGGAATAGGATCCGGCCTTCATCCGGAGAGCTTTTCCGATTTCGCGAGGTCCCACACTTGGGAAAAGCTCCATGTTGTGCAATCGCACTGAGACTTTCAACCGAGTGCGTTGCAGAGTCCCAGGGGTGCTGCGATTCGACACCAACAGTTTTGGCACGCCCGGTGGGACCAAGAGGTCATTCCATCAAGTTTCGAAGGAGTTTTCGTGAGTTTGGACCGAGAAAATCGCAGTTTTACAAATTTCAGATTTTGCACCTCCTAGCCTGAACTCCGAAATCAATTTTCAAGGGTTTTCTCGCTCAGAACAAGTTAAAAAATTCACCAGTTGGTAGATCAGAGGGAAATCTTCAAAAGGGTATTTTTAGTTTTTTGGTATTTTGATTTCCAAAATTTGTTTTTAGTGGATTTTTCCGAGAGATCAAAGCAAAGTGATTTCGGGTTTTGGGGATGATCGAAAACATCAAAACAGCCTTTCGGGTTTCCGAGAGCATCAAAGCAGCTTTTCGGGGATGTCTGACATGTTCCAAGTTCCGACACATAGCAATTCGGGTTTTGTGGGTTGCATCGCATGACCTGAGTTCCGCCTGCACTTTTCGGGAATCCGCAGCTGCACAACAAGGCCCGAATTCGAATTGAAGATTGTCTCCTCTGGGTCCTTCAAAGTTTAAATTATTTTTTCAATACCGTCAAGTTTGGTGTGTAACTTGGCAAAATCCAGCCTTCTAGAGGCTTGTTATCTAACACATCTGGCGACTCCGAAGGGATAGAGTTCAGTGGTGTAGCAGCACAAGTTGCCCAGGCACATGAGAAGAATTCGAACAAGGTCTTATACTCGAGAAGAAGGGCTATTTGTCCACTTGCAACTTTCACCAGGTTGGGGAAGGAGAGGAAGAAGATCACAAAGATCACCATCTCCACCTAACAGGACCTTGTCTACACCTCCACCTGGTAGGCCTTTTCTCGCATCAACCAGGGTTCTTAGGCCAATCATAATGGCGCATCTACCACCAAATCCTTTTGTCAATTTCACGGGAAGTAGTCCACTTGCCCTAAATGCTCAGAACCAAATTCCAGTTGCAGCGCTAAAGAATATCCCCTATTTCACAGGAGAAAACCATACTACTCCTATTGATCACATCCAGGATATTGCTAATGTATGTGCAATCCACGAAATAAATGAAATGGATGTTGTAGTTAAGTTGTTGGCTTCATCTTTCAAAGGTAAGGCCTTACAATGGTTTAGGAGCCTTGCAGCAGGGTCCATTACGAATTGGGACCAACTTTGTTCAGCTCTTTGTAGCCAATTCGGGGAGAGGGCGGACAATTTGTCCTTATTAGAACAACTGACAACAATCAAAAGGGCTCCTAACGAACAAATGGCAGATTTCAACTTCAGGTTCCAACGGACATGGGACAGGATTCCAATAACTGTTAGACCAACTGCCGAAGGAGCATTCCTTTATTTCTTAAAGGCTATAAATTCAGTACACATAGCCATGATGATCCAATCAATGGGAGGGACAACGCCGCAGTGGTCCTATGACACAAAGAATCGAGCAGAGAACTGTTTGATCCAAGCCGGAAAGCTTCGCACCAAGGCCGCCAATGCCTCTCTATCCAGATATGGGAAATCCTACAACCAGTCAAGCACCCGAGTTGAATCCCATTCCAACTCCTAGAAATCAAAGCAATAATGAGGCATCCACATCTTCAAATACTTCAAAGGAATTACAGGAGGTCATGAAACAACTGCAGAACCTTGGAAACGAGCTAGTGACTATCAAAAGACAGCAAGCTCAAAGTGCCAGACCATATCAGCCTCAAGCGCAGTACCAGGCTAGGCCCTCATACCAACAGAATAGACCACCACCACCTCAGGCTGTAAATCAAAGCCAGAACCAAGGACAACCTCAAGCTGCCAGGCCATTTCGGCCGTATGATCCAAATACAGCGACGTCCTCAAGAGCCTTGGTCCCGATACAAAATAACATGGCACAGGAGTACGACTGGTGTTACCCATGCAATCTCCTCACAATCACCAAGATGTTTCAATGGTGCATCGAATCGTGCCTCGATGGTGCAAACCATTGGTGTTCCTCAAGAACCAAGCCAAGAAGGGAACAAGCAGCAAGAAACGCAACAAGAAGGACCTCCGACGAAACCACATCGCAATCGGGCAAACGGAAGACTTTCGTGGAGTTAACCAACAGCCTTTTCAAGGCGTGGCTGCCAACACACGGTCAAAGAAAAGAGGCATAGTAGAGGAACAACCGCCCAATCCAGTTGTTTCTCAACCCACTCTTACACAACAGGGGGTCAGCAGACCAAACATAGCTCCAAATGTGCAAAATCAGTCTAAGGTACCGGTTGTAGCAACGCATGCGCCTGTTCAAGCTCCAGAAAAGGTTGCACCAAGTAAGGGGCAGCAAAAAGACAGTTCATCCCCCTTCAACATCATCGATCAAATGAAGAAGACACATGTGAACATTTCCATGTGGGAATCACTTGCGATCCCAGGGCAACGAGATTTATTGCAAGTCGCAATGGCTAATGGTCCGCCACAAATGTATCAAGCCAGTGGACATGGAAAGTTCTCACTAATGCAAAGGCAACATGATGGGGGCCGACATAAGGAAAAATTTGAAGCCTCCACCATTCTATGTTTCATTGATTGTTGGAAACCACTTGGTACACAATCGCATGATAGATTCAGAGCAAGTAGTTTAGTGATGCCAAGCAAAGCAAATAGCGGATCAACTGGTCTCAAGTATGAGCCAAGGCTTGAAAGGGGTAGTACAACTAGATGGAACAAAGGGGAATAATTGGGGTCATCAAGGGTTAAGCCTAACACTACATTCATGTCCTAATGTTACAGTCCTGCAAGATGTGTCTGTAATTGACCTCCCGCCACTCTTCGCGTTGTGTTTATCAAGAGACTTCACTGCAAAAATTGGTGGATATTTATCTGCAGATTGGTCGCACATGATTTTCAGAACAAGGTACGGGGCCAAAGCAACAATCAGATCAGAATCAATTGCCAATTTCCATATTGAGCCTCATGTACCAAATCCTATCAATGCAAATTGCTCAGCCTTTGATCAGGAGGAGTATTCAAGTGATCTAGAAGCAGGTACTAAGGTCGAGGGAATTCCTGATTTAACTTTGGATGAATGGGCAAACAAAAGTCATGAATTTGACCCCTATAAGGAAATTGAAGAATCCGAATTGGGCATGTATTGTATACACGAAGAGAATTCACCCATTCCCGACATCATTCAGCCTGAACAAAGAGATGAAAGCAAAGTTTGGAAATTATTCTTCGATGGTTCGAGAAGCAGACAAGGTGCTGGAGGTGGTGCAATGTTGATTTCGCCACAAGACATCAAGTATTATTCAGCTTTTCGTTTCCAGTTTTCTTGTTCAAACAACACGGCCGAATATGAGGCCTTGATTCATGGAATCCATTGGGCCAGGAAAAGGGGCATAAAGAACTGCGCAGTGTTCGAGATAGTGAGCTAATCAACCAAGTTAGGGGACAACATGCTACAAAGAATGACTGCTAAAGAGCTACAAGAATAGGGTATGGGACCTCATTGAGGATTTCAAGCTTTCAACATCAGATCCATACCTGTGAAGAAAATGAGGCCGCATGACAGCTCGCAGCAGCTGGAGCAACGTTTGATGTGGTTAACAAACATCGAAGAGAAAACGCAGCCACACATCCATGTGGGTTGTGAGGCCGCAGTTCCAGCATAACAACACAAGTCGGGCAGTGTGTTTGAGAACGATCAACAGATCGTCATTTTTCAGTAAGAAGAAGCTGAATTCTCGCCTAGAAATCAGATAGGCTAGAGCAAAGCAAAGATGGGGATCAAGTAGCGCAACGAACAAACAAGCTTCCCAAGGGTTTAGTAACGTTGGAGTCTATCTTCAACCCTAACGACTAGCCCGTAAGGAAAAGGCTAACATACAAAGTCAAGAGAGAAGATTCAGAGCCAATTCTAGTTGGGGAAAACAAAACACTTCAAATTGGTAAAGTGGCCACTAAGCAGGAGAAATCAGATTTCATACAGCTTTGCCAAGAATTTCCAGATGTCTTCGCTTGGAGCTATGAAGACTTAAGAGGATTCGATCCAAATTTGGCACAACATACCATAGAATCGATCCGGATGCTAAGCCCATCGTAAGCGAAGAGAGAGACCACCAACCCTCACATTGAGCCTCTAATGAAGAAAGAGCTAAACAAGCTAATAGAGGCAAGCATTATATTCTCGATCAAGCACTCAAGCTGGGTTGCGAACTTGGTTCCTGGCCAGAAGAAGAGCGGAGAAATTAGGTTATGTGTGGACTTCCGAGACCTCAACAGGGCATCTCTCAAAGATCATTACCCACTCCCTTCAATGGAACAAATATTGCAAGTAGATCCGGTTCGAGAGATTCTCTCTCCTAGATGGCTACTCGTGGTATAATCAGTGATGGTGAAAGAGGATGACCAATTCAAGACGGCTTTCACCACCAAATGGGGCACATATGCCTACAAGAAGATGCCATTTGGGCTATCAAATGCTGGAGCCACCTTCCAAAGGGCAATGGATATGGCATTTAAGGGGTTGATCAATAAAATAGTTCTAATATATCTTGACGACATCACCGTATTCTCAAAAATGCAAAGTGGATCACCTTTTCATCTAAGGCAGTGTATTTCAGAGGTGTAGAAGATTTGGGGTATCATCAATCCCAAAAATGCATATTCTTGGCTCACGAGGGAAAACTTCTAGGCCATATTGTTTCAAAGGAGGGGTGACGATTGACCAGAAAGAGTTGAAGCAATTCAAGCATGCACACCGCCAAGTCACAAGAAGGCCTTCAAAGCTTCTTAGAAGGATCAATTTTGTCCGCAGTTTGTTCCAAACTTTGCAGCCTCGTAAAGCCAATAACGCTGATGTTAAAGAAGAGCATGGCATTTAAGTGGACATCTGAAGGCAAGGCAAGTTTTGAGGCAATAAAAGAGGCTATATCTCAAGCCCCAACTCTCGTCAATCCAGACTTCTCCAAGGACTTCGTGCTATATGCCTTTGGTGGTGGGGACACGATTTCGCGATCCTAGTACAACAAGAACAAAGGAGGATTAGAGCAACCAGCTTGCTTTCTTCACCAAGGCTTGGAGGAATATGAAACTAGATACTCTTTCATGAAAAGCATGTCCTTGCAAAGTGATCGGAGTTTAAAGAAATTCAAGCACCTAGTCTCAAACAACAAGATCCAACCGATGGTCTCCCATGCGGGAGTCAAGGACTTCCTTCTAAACAAGGATCCGAATGAGAAACGTGTGCAGATGGATAACTCGTGTCATGGAATATGACATTGAGATCAAGGTCACCAAACTAGTACGTGGAAGGGACTATGTGAGCACTAGCCTCGAGTCAACAAGTGAAGCAGGTGATGAAAAGAGACCGCTTGGTACTACAGATGGTCAAGAACATGAAAATGATGATGTGCCTACTCCTTGTTGGACTCAGGATATGATACACTTCCTACAGACAGGCCTATGCCCTCCAGAAATGAGCAAAGCAAAGAGGAGATACTTTAGATTACAGGCCATTCCATATGTGCTTGTTGATGGTGTTTTGTTCAAAAGGGACGTCAATGGAGTTCTATTGAGGTGCATTGGGACAGGTCAAATTGAGAGGGTGTTACGAGATTTTCACAATGGAGATTCTGGTGGACATTTCGCCCCACGAGTAACAACTCTCAAGATAATGAAAGCAGTGGTATTATTGGCCCACGTTGTTCAATGTGGATCGCTATACATGGATAAGAAAGTGCAAGAAATGTGCACTCTTCACAGCAAAGAAAGACTAAGCAAAGACTTCCATCGCACCCAATTTTGGTTGACCAACCATTTATGCAATGGGGATTGGACTTCGTCGGGGTCATCAACCCAAACTCAAGCCAAGGCCACAAGTGGATTCTCACGGCAACGGACTATTTCACCAAGTGGACCAAGCAAAGAAGCGCTCAAAGAAGCAAATGAGTCTAATATACTAGACTTTTTATGAAGGGAATAGTGACCAGTGTTCGTGTGTGTGCCGCCACTATCATATCGTATAATGCATTGGCATTCATAGGTTCCAGGATTACAGAATGGGCTATCAAGAATGGAATCTATTTGAGCACCTCTTCAAATTATTACCCGCAGGGTAATGGACAGGCAGAGTCCACGAACAAAAATTTGCTAAGAATCATCAGGAGGACTCTGGATGAAAATCAAAGAACATGGCATACTGTGCAAAGCTAAAATCAGCATTATCAATAATGACAGATAACACCAAAGAGGTCTACAGGAATTCCCCTTACAAGTTGGTCTATGGAAAAGAGGCAGTATTGCCTATATCATTAGAACTGCCTGCATTGGAGTTCATGAAGCAATTGGAGTTGGCTGAGTTCGAACCAATGGAGGCTAGGTATGCAGAGTTGATGGAATTGGAAGAAATTAGAGAGCATGCAGCTCAAACGATTGAGAAAGATCAGGCCTTAGTGAAAAGATGGTTTGATAAGAAAGCAAGAGCAAGGACCTTCTCGTAAGGGGACTTAGTTCTGAAATGGGATGCAGATCGGGCAAAACCGGGAAGGCATTCCAAATTTGATGCCATTTGGAGTGGCCCCTACATGGTCACGGAATGTAAGAATAGCAATGCCTTCCAATTGTCTACATTGGATGGAGAAGAACTCCCGATTCCGGTCAACGGAATCTATATTAAACATTGCTACTGAAAAGAGAAAAGTTCTACCCTTGTAAATATTAGCCTAGATTTCAATTCCCCTAAGTGCGTGTGCACATTGTTTTGTTGTAGTTAGGTTTCAGTTTCCCTAAGTGCTTTGGCACAGGTTTTGTTGCTCCTGGGTTGGTTTTCTACGGTTCAACATGCGTTCTGAGAAGGAGTCATGTGTATCGTGTCGATTTCGTGTTATTGCTTATGACTCCATGCCCAATGGATCGCTAGAAGGCCATTGATCTTCTACCTAGCAGGCAGGTAACCCCGTGAGTCGCCAAATTGTTGTATATTTTCCCCCGGGTAAATACAAGGGAGATCGGGTTTCTAAGTCGGAACAAGCAGGTCGGGCGAGCAAGTCAGGGGAACATGTCGGAGGACCTCTCAAACCCGACACAAAGGGAAATGAATACATGTCGGAGGAAACAGAAAACCCGACAGGAACAACATGTCGGAAGGGTCGCAAAACCCGACAGCAAGGGGAAATCGGGTTTCCGGGTCGGGCGAACAAGTCGGAAAAGCATGGAGGGAAAACATGTTGCGCCACCTCCCAAGCCCGATGCATATGCAAGTTACACCCCCGAACCCGAAAACAAAGGAAATTTGGTAATAGCGGCGGGTGCGGGTTTCGGGAAAGCACGAACATCAAACACATGCCGCGGTGTCCTCCAAGCCCGATGCGGATGCAGAAGAGAGTCCCGAACCCGACCAGAACGGGCCTGACGCGGGAAATATGACAGTTCGCCATTTTTTGGTCGTTGAGGTTCTTACCTACCGCCATGATGGATGGAGTTAGGCGCAGTTTTGGAGGTGGTTGGGCAAATCTCGATTTTCTCACTTCTCCATCTCTTTCCCTTCTATAAATTGTAAAGGATGGGCTTTTCCTCAAGGTTGGACATTTTTGTTTTCAGGCCTCCTCCCTTCTTCTCCCGGCGGAGTGGATTTGTGGAGCAAGGACCTTCCCATTTGAAATTGTAATGCAACCTTGCCTCTTGGCATTTTGCAGTTGTCAGATCACCCTCGAGCGAATTAATGCATATATGTGGATGTTTTCTCAACCTCTACGTGTTTATTCAAGGCCCTTCCGATCTTCACCGTGAATCGCCATCTCGTGCATATCTTTTGCATTACATTTTATTGGTTTGTGTTTATTGGCAAGACATATGTTCTTCATTCCTGCATCACCTCCTTAGCTTAGGTTTATTTTTATGCATTTCTCTCTCCTCGTCTCCTTGGTAGTTAGATTAAGTTTTTGGGTAAACCTCTGCGTTTCATTGGTGCATCGAACAGAGAGGAATAGGAGCCGGCCTTCATCCGGAGAGCTTTTCCGAAGGTCCCACACTTGGGAAAAGATGTTGTGCAATCGCACTTTGAGACTTTCAACCGAGTGCAGTCCGATTCGACACCAACAAAGATGCACACAAGATGTAGATACCAAATATATTTAAGGAGGGTAAGTGTCAATTCTAGAGGATAGTAGTCCTAACCCTAAGATAGTATTAGGTTTCAGGCATGAACCTAAAGTAAAGAAAGGTATCCTACTAGGATTTAAAATAAGGGTAGGTCAAAATATGGATAAAGCTAAGGTCTACCTTAATCTACCTTATAGAAATGAATGATCAACCATCCACACAACAATAAACATGAAACAAAAAGATAAATAAGAGTTAAAGATACTTACTTGGGGTGTGATTGTTGATGAATTGACCCTCCCCATAGATGTCAACACCGAGAGATAATCACTATGGGCGGAGAACGGAAATCTCAAGAAGAATACCTCCAATCCAAATTCACTATGGTGACCCATATGCAAAAGGAAAAACTCCAAAACCTCAAGCCTAATAGCTAGATGTGAATATGCGTGCAAATGTCCAATGTGCAAGTAAAGTGAAGTGCTTAGAGTAATGATTTATTGAATGATGAAATGATAAAAAGAGACTTGTATTTTCCCGACGCGATCACTTGTGGGACGATCCCATCGGTTATGGGAGAGACAAATCTTGACACATGCGACCATGGTCAATTGTGTTGTCTTTAAGGGAAACTTATGGCCAAGGGGTGAAAGACAATGGGTAATGGAAGCCAAAGAAATAAGGGAGGCATGACAAAGGAGTTGGGATAACCAAAAGTAATGAGAAGACTACGAAGTAGTGGCAACAAGTCAACATAATGATAGAAACATGTGAACAAGAGAAGAAACAAAGCGAAAATATGATGATTATGGTATAAAGGACATCGAGTGTTATCTCTCAAATGTTGTGGTCTAGCTTGTGTGAACAAGTCCAATCACACTCCAATACTAGGAGGCCCTCGAGGCACCCGCTTAGGAGTATACTTGCATCAAAGCAACCCCTATACAAGAGAAAAGATTAGCAAGCATCAACAATGAGGTTTATACAGAGCCCACACACACAAAAAAAGCTCTATAAGTGTAATTACGGTTCTAAGAAACTGGAACCCTATTATATGGTTTTGGTGGTAAACTCTTAACAAGGAAAGTATGTGTGTGTGTGTGAGAGAGAGAGGGGGCGGGGCGGGGGAGGGAGAGAGCTTTAAACATGGAAAATACACCCGTAATAGGCCTAATCTAGACAAATAATCTATAAACACACCAATTCATTAGTAATGTGATTTTACAATAAATAACTAGTCCTCCATAAAAACTATCTATAATCAATATAAGGAAGAAGCTTTTGGCTTCTCACCGTCTAACCTCTTTTCATATTGGCAAAACTTTTGGAACATACAATGCTTACAAAATAAGATTCTCTATCTTACCGTATTGGAATTGACCCAACAACTCAATCACATCCTACATTTGAGGCATGGCCCACACAATCCTAAACTACACCTTATGGCTAATTATTAATTTATATATGATATATAAAATACACCGATATTATTACTTTTGTATTTAAAACCTCTTTATTAAAATACCCTATAAATAGGTTTTCACCTAATTTAACGATGATTTGGGATAATAAATAGGTTTTCATATAGTTTAACTATGGTTTGGAATAAGAAAGACCGAGATTGCCTTATCAAGGAAAATGACAAAAATGGCCCTTTCACCTCAAAGGTTTCGGAGATTAAAAACAGCTGGATTTAATGAGACATTAAACAAAAGAATTAGTAACAAATTCAATTAAATAGTTGAGTAATATATTTTTTTGACAAACCTTACAGATCAATTGAATGCTCCAAATAAACATAACAAACCTCACCCACCTCTTGTTCATTTCCAAGTAATTGGATTTTTTTAGGATGAGGGTAGTCAATGTTCGAATAGCCATATATTTAAACTTAATGGTTGACTGGACATGCCTACTGTCCGATTCTCTAGTTCTTGGGGTTGAGAGGTTAGGGGAAAGGCAGTGTGGTTACCAATTAGTCTATTTAAAAAAGAAAAAGTATTGAGGTGATAACCTTTCATTCATTTTCAACTTCAAAATTTTGTTCAAATAAAAAAATTAAATTTATAATAAAATTTCTCAACACCATCATTCACAAGAGTTATTTGAGTTATCAAACCATGGAAAATTCTTGTTGTGGAATGTATTCGACTTGCCACTCAAACGCTCGTGGGCCTCCGCCCTTTGGAAGGATAAAATTCTTAATGTTTGTTTTTGATATTTCATGCAACTGAGCACCTTGACAGGAAATGGCCTCCTTTTTATAGTGGCATCTTCATTCCCTTTGACCTAAATTGGGTATTCCAACTCTAAATCTTTGGTGGAATTGATTTGTACAAGCTAACCACCTTCTTCTTATTGTTTAGCCTGAATATAGATCTTGTTCTTTTGCAAATAGAGGCATTATCCCAGTTAAGGATATTTGGGATCCAAGCACTTATGTTTGGCTTCCTTAGAATCTGTTGCGCTGTATTATTGAGCTGCTTGCAACATTCAAGTAGGTTCATGTTTCACTCATTCAATTGATTCCCCCTAAAATCCTTAAAATTATTACTAATCTTACATCCCCTTGCACTGGTCAAACCAACTAGTTATAACCTCATCAACAAATTTGTATCAGCTCATAAGCCTCCTTTTCCATGGAAAACTCAATGTTAAATGGTTAATGCAATTCCCTAGCTCTCATTGGTAGTGCACGGCATGTAATATTTCATTGTAACTTGCTGAAGCTAAATGTTAATTATTGCCTATTGGGTTCATATATTCTCATTATGCAGTTGCTTTTTGGTCACACGCTATCCAAACTCCGTCTTTCTACAAGTAAATGCTCTTTCTATCCCTCTTGAAATTGTGCTGCTTTTATGGCACTGTCCCTCCTCTCATCTATGCTCTCCCCTTGTCTCCTCGCTTCGTGATCTATTTCTCACCAATTTCAGCCAAAAACAGATCTTGGACTTCTTCCCCTCTTCCCTCTCTCCATCATTTGGAATACTTATTGGGTGGTTATACTCTTCCATATTCAGAAAAACTGACACAAACAATTGTACATTGAAAATAGTCCTGTTTTAGCTATTCAACAAATTCATATCTGCTCTTATATTTCTTTTTGCAGTTGAAAAAGATCAATATAAAACCAAAACACAATTGGAACTATTGATAAGATTAAAGATTGCCTCAAACAACTGCAAAGCAAGATAATGAGCTGCCTCTCATTAATTTTAAGTTTTGCTCTTCCTGTTCAAACTCTATTTGTTAAATGCCGTGTTCTAGATGACTTTTCCCATACAGAAGGCCTCTAGACTCTTTAATTCTTATGCTTTAATTTCTTTTTATAAATAAATACAGCATCTTCAATTTAAAAGGAGCTTACTAGTAAATAGATTATAATTCTACTTCAAATAGCCAAATTTTATTATAGGCCTCCCAAACACCTGGTTTGTTCTATAACCGATACCTAAAATCCTCTATAAAGGAAAGGCGATAATAAATAAAAATTGGAAGGCCTCTCAACAACACTTCATAAGGGACTACAGGTAAATGGATTCAAATTCTACTTTTAAGTCACCAAACTTTGCTAGTCCTGAATGCTGGAAGAAGAAAATCTGTCAAAGAGGTAGCAGTTTATAGGCACAATCAACTGTCTCAAAAAATAACCAGAAATTCATCTTTTAAGACATTCAAAATTGAGAATGTCACTAATACATAGAATTTGAGGATGTTATGTCATCCACTAAGGTACAAATCCTTGAGATACCTGATATCAAGAGGACCAGATTTAATCCTTAAAAGCCAGGTTTAATACCTGAAAAGTTTGGACGGAACGGATCCTCTAATAATAACAACTTAGTTGAAGGAAACTTTGTTGCAATCCCCTATAGTGACAACTTATTTAAAGGAAACTCTGTTGTAATCCCCTACCTAACAGGATGCTATAATCCCATGCCTATATTTATATAACTCAATTGTATCAAAAACAAAAAATGGCATAGTACAGAGCTTTCTGTACACATTTCAAATAAGGGCCCTCTTTCATTCTGTAAAACCCTTCAGGCTTCTGGGGAATAGTGCATTGTACACCAATACAAGTATCAAACCCCAGGTTGACAGGCTAATAGATGAATACAATCAAATAAAAGAAGCTAGTTTGGAATTTTGGTGTGAACTTACATCTACAAGTAAAATAGCCTGTGTATTTTCGTTGAAAAGTACCAACCCTTTCCCTCTAGAAAATGTTGTTCCATCAATAACTGTTTGGTGATGAAACCAAACCAGAAATTGATAACTCGGCTTGAAGTCTTCAAAACTACAAGTCTAGTCTCATTAAGAACTGACAAAAAGAAATTTGTACCAGATACTCTTACAAAATATTTAGTGTAGAATGAATTGGTCCAAATGTTTGAATCTCCAGATGCACCTGCTAATTATCCTGAGTGGCAAAACTTGAAGAGATCAAGATGCAAGGATCATGGCATGAGTAGTTGGGTGTGTCAACAAAGCATCCATGGATGTGAACAACCAGCAACATAGCTAAAGCCAGCAATTGTCGCAGATTCTTCAAGCATCTTCATTCTTGACACTATTCCCACAAGCAGGATCCTCTTACACCATGCCATAAGCAGCTTCCAGATCCTCTTCCTCTGCTGGTGGTGGGTGGTTGAGATCAAAATTGGTTCTCTCACATTGTTCCTCGGCCTATCAATAGATTTGGTTGCCTCTCTGTTGTGATCACACTATTTGCTGCTGTCTGTACAAGTCTGTCAGCAGCAGTCCAATGGCAACTATTGTGCCCACCAAGAACTTGACCTGACAGGAATTCCTTTTGACGCATACAACACTCGTGCCCCTCGCCCCTCTTCATTGCTATTGCTGGCTCAGGGATGAGTTCTGGAGGCAAGTGACTGGGATTACCTCTCTTTTCCTCCTCTTTCCTTGCAGATGAAGAATCCATATCATCCACAACTGATGGATGATACTCTGTCATCAACGCACTGCTTCCCTCTTCATTCGCATTGGTTATTGGCAATGCGAAACAATCCTTGGCCTTCCCGTGCCTTGCCCCGTGACCTAGCAGAGCTTGATGAGAATTATAATTACCTCCGAGGCCTGAACCCAAATCTGCAGGTCTCCTCCTCTTTTTCATCTTCTCCTCCCAACCCAAATCCTCTTCCCCTGCTTCCAAATCCTCGCTGCTTCCCTGAGATTCAGATTTTTAGTCCTAATATGATAAACTGACTCCTCTGTCAGTTGTCTCTCAACAGCCCTATTAACCTTACTATTATTGGTATTAACAGCACCAGAGGCAAGCATCACAAGTAAGTGGGCAGTGTCTGTATCATCCTCCAGCTCCTTAGTATATTCCACCTCTGTTTCTTCTTCCTTGTGTTGAGGCTGAGCAACCCTAATTGATCTTTTCCTACCTCTCTTTGCAGTGACAGACCAACTAAGAAGGCTGCATGAGGCTTCCTGATGAGGTGCCTTCATGCTCTCCCTGTCACTCTCATTCTCTGATGTTGTCGCTTCGTCCTCTATCTGCTCCAGATCATCTGATCCATGGGAGTTCTGCCAGCAGTCTGACGAGAGGCCAGAGCTTGGAGCAACAGCCGCGGCATGAACAACAATATCATCACCAGCGGTATTGTACTGAGAATCTTCATCACTAGAATTGGTATCATCATTTGGGGGCAGAATTCCCCACGAGTTCGTATCAGGGTGGCACCTCATATGACGAAACAGTGCTTTGGATGAGGGGAACTCCTTCCAACACTGAACACAGATTCTGGTGTTCTTAGCAGTCAAATCCATACAGAAGTCCTCATCTGTGAGCCTCCTACTCCGCTTAGGATTCCTTCTAAGCGTGTGAAGAGAAACGCTCTTGTAATCACTCAATTCCTCGTCTCCAACATCCATGCTAACAGTTTTCACTGCCTTACAGTCCTCTTCCTCTCTCTCTCTATTTTTCTCTCTTCAATACTATCAGCTCTGACCCAGTTGCAATTCCCATTGGATCTACTTGTGGGTACCTTCGATTTTTCGACCCAAATACCTGTTGATGAAGAATCACCCCTAGAAACATTTCCCCTACTAGAAGACTTCCCAGTGGACCTACCAACCCCATGGATTCGCACATGACCGCCGAGGGCTTTCCCCGAACTGAAAACCTTACTGCAAAATCTACAAACATGACACTGACTACTGTTGTTATTGGTGTTGCCGTGACTGCTGAACTTAGAAACCACAGGCAAGTTCCTTGCTTCAAAACCGAGGTCAGAAGAAGCAGCAGCAGAGATCCTGGACTTGGAAACCACCGCAGAATTTTCCGTAACCGCCTCGCAATTTGTCTCCCCTGTCACTAACTTCTCAGGGCATTGGAATGGAGTTTGGAACTTTTTCCTATTCACCACAATCTTGCATCTGGGATTATCATATCCCCAGCCTCCATGCATTCTCTTGCATGCTCAGAATCGGACTCTCTGCAGGACTCGACCCCATGACCCATTACTTTCATAAATGAAAAAACTGTCACAGATCAAAACAATACTGTAATCCAACGAATGAATATACAGAGGCGGGGAAGATGGGAAGCTGACTGTCACGTTCCGAATTGGTCGGTCTAAAAGCCACCCACCTCAAAATCATAACCACCCTTGAAGTTTACTTCATCCACATCACACAAAGTTAAAAATAAAATGACGAAAAACAATACAAAAACCATTAAAATGAAAAAAAAAAAAAAAAAAACTAGATTGGTCTGTAGAAATTGTTCCCATCTCACCATACCCACATCAACAAAAGTGACTATCGTTAGATTTTGGAAAAAAAGAACACCCAGATACCGATACGGCGATACCCAGCAGTGAAATTGGGCAAAATATCACGTTGAGTACGGAACGGCATAGATTCGCTCAAAACAGTTTGGAATGAATCTCCACCGTCCCTACATCAGTATTTGCGCCAATTTACAAAATTCAGTTGTGATTTCATCACGAAATTCACAGGCCAATGATAAGGACATAAAACAGAACCAGGCGTTATATACCTCGCCACTACCCTTCCCTGGTGGCGATCGGATTTAGACATGACCGTTTCTGCCACTCAAATCGCCAAAAGATGCTCACACCATACTGCAGAGAAAAGATGAAAATAATTAATTAGATTCATGTAGATACGGAAAGTAAGTAGGGCTCCTAATAGGATTAATTACTATACAATAAATTACACTTAATTAGAGGAGTGATATATTAGGTAATATATCTTTCAAAAGTTGTGTGGTAGGGAAAGAAGGTTACCTTTGATAATCCTACATTGATAATAATTATGAGAATTTGGATAATTTGTTACGCACTATGCTTTGCCTGATTTGTGTAATTTATCATAAAAATATACAAAAATAAAAAATCATGTTGTCATAATTAAAAATTTAAAAATAGTAATTGGCCCACATGTGCCTACTTAGAGTTAATTTTCTTTTATTTTCAAATAAATATCTTTATTGTTGGAATATCTTCTTTCTTTTTCTTTTGTAATCGCAATTGGACACCTAATGACCTTCCACATTCTTTCTTCTCCCTTCGCAAAATTAGATGCAGATTTGATGTCTCATAATGATATATCTTTGATATATTCAAATACTACACTATTGGTTCCTGTTTCTAAAAAACCCACATTAGCGCAACCTCCTTCACTTGCACCGGTGCCATCTCCAGCTTCAATTACAAATAATGATCCCCCTATTTTGGGGAGTTCTTTGCAAGCGGGGGTTCACATAAAAGGTGTTATTATAGGAGCTTCCACAAGTGGGGCTGCTGTGCTTTTGGGAATAGCTCTGTTGCTCTTTTGGATTCTGAAAAAGAGTGCAAAAAAAGCACTTCCGAATATCCAAACAAGTATTCAGGTCCGAGAGTAGGGTCTTCTGAAAAGAAAAAGAGTCTCCATGACGAGCTTTTGGCTGGGGTTACAAGTAGCATTGAAAAGTCGTACATGTATTCTTTTGAGAATCTATTGAAAGCAACTCAGAATTTCAGCTCTTCCTGTAACATATAGGGCTATGTTTACAAAGGCACTTTAGATGGCAAGGATTATGCCATAAAGCAGATGGAGGGGGACGTTTTGAAGAGTTGAAGATTATATTGATAAATGAAATAAGATGGCTTGCACCCATGTTGAGACAGATTTCTTTTTCTCTGCAGGTGATTGTTCTGCACCCATGTGAGGATAAGCTTGAGGAGATGCAACATGGATCTTTTTCCGCCACCTAATTTTTTTGCACCGATTTTAATGGTGGATCTTTTCAGCTTGATGCTTCTTAAATCCTCAAGAGATATCGACTCCATGTTGGACTTGAGCCACTTGAAAAAGACCATGGGAAGCTCTTCGCAGGAAGTATCCTCATCTGTGAAATAAGAGGAAGACGAAAAGGTAGAGGAACCCAATGATGAAGAGCCCCAAGAACTATCATTCGCAGATACAAGAACCCGCAAATTATATTGCAACTCTCCCAAGCTGGGGAGGTTAACATAGTCAAAAACCCATCCAGCATCCAACAAATCATTTGCAGATGTATACTCATAGTCCGTCCATTTTGTTGGGCTTGGAGGAAGAAAATCCTCCGCCTTGCCTAGCGCGATATCTATAAAATCAATGTCCAGAGAATCCATGGCACCAATTTCATTGCATTCATCTGGGCTCTGATCATTTTTCTCAATCTCCATTTCGTCAGGCTCTATTTTCACTTTTATAGCTCCTTCAATCTTTTTGTTTTCATCTTGTCCTTCAATGATTCCATTTTCTCCAGGTCCTACAACTTCACCAACATCTTGAGGGCTGCCACTATCCATGTCTCCTGCAGAATAACTAGAGCAATTATGAAACCACAAAAATATTTTTTAAAATTACATAAAAACAACACCGATACTCAGAATACAGTTACAGTAACACGTGAATAAATGCTACTAGAGAAAGCACAAATTAAAAATAAATTGAATATTCAGTACCTTTAATCTAGGAGGTGTTGACTGAAAAAACGCATGGTAAATAAATCAAAGCGGGAGTGGGGTAAGTAAATCGGAAACAAATTTGGCAGATACATATTCATAATCTCAATATTAGCCGAGAATGGATAAGAGTTAAGTGCGCAAGGTAAGAATATACTACAACTCTCAGAAAAAGAAAGTGCTCTCCTACTCATGCCTTGCCATTCTCAGATCTTATTTTAACGGCCTCAAAAGTATATTTTCTTGCTCATTCTATGATTCCACGGATGAGAAGCAGATAACCGGTATAGGAGTATGGGATAGCATTAAATCCACATTGTTTCTGTAGAGACCAACCTTGCACTGCCATATTGGGAATAATTGGGTGGTACGAAGCTCACATACCATATTTGTGAGGTTGTGTATGTTACCTGGCACATAACTCACTCTCAAAATTCTTCTATGTCGATTTCAAATATAATTTTAAGCCCTACCCAAAACTAATAATTTTATATAATGGATTTCTATATATAATCACTCAAATTAGATGTTATAATATAACAAACATAAAAAATACTGTGATATTGCAATTATTGTGACAGGTTTGTAATAGTAGTTATCTTGAAATTATATGTTAGATTTTATGGAAGTTGTCCAAAATATATATTGAAACAAGTGTCACAAGTGGTTTTGTTCATTCGCATTGAAGCATAGAAAAACAAAAATTGTTGAATGTTGTTGTGGGAATTCAGCTCTCTGGTTTTGGATATGATGATCACTACTTATATGAAGTTGGATTGACAAGAGATGATAAACTTTCCTTTCTTTTATGAAAGGTTGTGTGTCTAAACTGCAGTTTGAACATATAAAGGGTTTTAGGCACAGGTGAACACTTCCGATTTATGCTAAAATAGAGCTTTATAAAAGCATATAAGCATATACATTGAATTTTTAGATTTTTTTACTATATGAAAACAACTGAAATCTTTGTGGAATTTTTAGTGATATACCCTTTTAAGTAGATATGGGATCTTGGAATACATTATGATTGTGTTACTCTGCTAAAAATGGTGTTCAGGAAAATCTTTAAATATTGTAAAATAAATGTATTTCTCGTGGATTGTTGTCTCTTAAAATTTTACCAACATATGACAAATTGGAAACTCTACAAAAAGGTATATTCATGCATCACACTATATTTCTTTAATATAGTGAAGTTGCAAGTCCAATACTAAGGGTGCATGGAAAATGTAGAAAAATATAAATCCAAAGTATTTAAAAGTAGTATTTACCCTCCATTAATATTTCATAACTCTTTATTTTTTGTAAAATTAAACAAATCATTATTTATTATTAACTACCTTTAAATACACTTTTATGACATAACCTTGTTTTGTAGAATCCAAATTGTCAAAAAACACTATTATTATTATTATTAACATATTTTAATAAATTCATTCATCATCTATATCATTAAGTGTATTCGTTTTTGTGCATTATTTATTTTACACTAATAAATATTTTTGTATTTGTCTACCACAAGCACTAATGGATGATGTTGCTCTGCATAAATAATTATTTTTCTACATATAAATTCATTGTCACCAATGAATGAATCAATCCATAATAACTATTATTATTTATTTATAATAAAACTAAATTTAAAATTTAATTTAATAAAGTACATATTAAGTAATACTTTTAATAAATCCTTTTATATGCCTATTGGCCTTCCACAAGCACCTATGGATGCTTTTGCTAGTACAATTATGAGAATTTGGATAATTTATTACGCACTATGCTTTGACTAATTTGCATAATTTATCATAAAAATATACAAAAATAAATACAAAGTGTTTGTGGGATTTTATTTATTTATTTTTAAACAAATGTGTCTTTTTCAAATAGAGGTAAAACTAATTTTACTATTGGAACTGCCCATTATATTAATAATATAAGAGAGTTACATTAGTAGGGGCGACTAGAAAACTCACGGTCCCACAAAAATGCCACGTAGGCCGTAGAAAACGCCCAAAGGGAAACCAGAAAGCACAAGAATTACAAAAGACAAGAGAGCACTAGGCACAAGCCGCCGCTCCGGAGGAGGGGGAGGATCATCGTGGGGAGGGATGTACACTCTACTAATCGACTCAGATGAAGGAGGATCCACCGCCAACCATCTTGGTTGGGCATTCGCATCTACAAAGGAACAATGATTCCCAAACAGGGGCAAAGAGCCGCCAGAGTCTAAATGCCTGGGCGGCGAAGAGGCCCACTACGGAGAGCTAAGCACCGCCATTCCCCGGGAGGCGGGCTCAAGCCAAGACCAAGAGGACAGAGTCAAGGGTGACCCGAGGTGAGGCAGAGCGATGATGTGAGAGTGGCTATTGTGATGTGGTCCTAGTGGAGGTGGCGCCGAGGGAGAGATGGTCGAGGTGGTGGAGGTAGAGGGTCCAAAGGGACCCAACTAATCGTGCATGATGCACTCCCCCAATGTGCAAACAAATCCTAAAAATGAGCAAATTCAAGGGCAACCTTCTCCACTTGAGCACGAATCAGACAAGACAATAGAAAAGATAATCACTTTGTCATTAGTGGAAAACAAAGCAACATAGATGATCATTTTGGAATAACATAGAATTTCACGCTTTCCAAATATGAAATAAAATGTAGGCTCTAAAAATTTGCCACAGAGTATCAATATAATGAGGCCAAGGGTTGAAGTCTCCAAACAAAGCTAGACACCAATGGAAGAATTCAAGGTGGAAAGGTTGAAATAATGAATGAATCCAAGACCAGATGGCCTGGGCACGAGGGCAAGTCCAAAATAAATGCTTAAAAGACTCATGTTTGGAATAGAAAGGGCATTTAGGATTGGGGATGCCAATGTGACTTAATCTTTCACCGACAGAAGGCCTTGATAAATAAGACACCACAAAAATGATTAACTTTGGGCTCCAACAAAGAATTCCAAGACTTAGGAAAGCTTGTAAAGCTAGGTGGAATTAGCAGAGTACAAGCCCCATCGAGCGATAAAATTGGCTATGACAGGCGAGAAAGGGCTCAAAATCTAGTAAGTGGTGCTGACATTATAGCGGAGAAAGGCAATCTCTTGATTGCATCTCCAGTCCCGCCACCAGGCATCCCGGGGTTTAAGCCCAAGCTTGTGGAGCATAACATCAGAATCAATTCTTGAATTCGTAAATAGACAGGAGGTTTGAATTGGAAAGATTAAATTTCATCTTGATCTTGTTAGCATAATTTAGCATAGGCATATTTATTGCATTTTATTGCATTGTCTTTTATTTAATAATGTGCAACATGTGCACTCTAGTCTAGTGACTTGCATTCAATATTGTTATGTTGGATAACATTCAATATTGGTATTAGTAGTAATTACATGTGCATGTGAGATGGGTCTTATCATCTCGTAGTTGGTGTCTGCTAGGGTGTCATGTCTATCCATATGAGGTCATGTCTAATATCTATAAATATTACTGCTCTCGCATTGTAATGTAATCGATTTCATGATCAATAATATTTGTGAGGCTTCCGTCCCTCTTTGGTCATGCAATCTTATTCTATTCTATCATTTGGTATCTAAGCTATACCATTATTATCATTTGGTATCGTGAGCAGTTCTATCCAAGCAAGGTCAAGAGGAGCACTATTGGAGAGGATCCATTGGAGAAGAAGATTCGCATCAAAGGAGAGCCATCAAGCATCCCGTAGCCTCCATTCCTCCCAAGCATCCATCAACTAAAATTTGACCTATCCACTTATTTGGAAGGTAAATTTTTTTTATTAGTCATTGGCATAGCCAATTGATCTAACATATTGGCGGAATATTTCAGATTTGGAGATCTTTAAAAAAAAAAAGGAGAAAGATCTTGGAAAAAATTGCAGATCTAAAAAAAAAAAAGATTTGTGAAAAAAAAAAAGATCTTAAAAAAAAAAAAAAAAAGGAGAGAGATCTTGAAAAAAATTGTAGATCAAAAGAAAAAAAAAAGATCAGATCTAAAAAAAAAAAAAAAAATCAGATCTGAAAGTGGAGGTGTGAAGAATTCGGGGAGCAAAGGTCAAGCCCACAACAAAATTCCAGCAGATAGCTCTTAGATAAAAGGACGTAATTTTTTTATACAATGTCGATTGATGTGCTGTTTTTTTGTTGGAAAGATAAAAGGAGGCGCACAACTTTACAGTTTACATCATCTTCAGATTCGGCCTCTACATGTGACAAAAAAGTCTCAGTACAAGTTGGATAATTTTTTTTCGAAAAAAATCAGATCTAGCTGGTAAATTGGTAAGATATCAAAACTAAGATTCCGATTCTTCTAAAATTTTGTGGGTTTTAAGAAAAATATTGTATGATGCTGCTGTCAAAATTTTAGAAAAACCCAGATCACGATTTGTGAGAAAAGGTGAAAACAATATTCAGATTGTTTGTTTGGATCTTTGGAACAAACAGGTCAGTGGTTCGATTCCCACTCTCTCCATATTTGTTATTAAATTATTTTTTTTGGAAAATTTGGAGAAATTAAAATTTTTTACGAGATTTCTAAATTTAGAAGCTCACCAAACACATTTAGAGCCACCGCTAAATTTAGCGGAAAAACACCTATTGGGGGGTAAAAAAATATTTTTGGCCTAAATTGTGTATTTTGTGATTCTAGACCCTTTTTCTAAAGAGGGGGGACACAAAAACTTCATTTTGATGTACTTTTGGAGCATGTTGTAGTAATCTTGGTGCATAAAGTAAAAAAAAAAAGTGTAAATTTTTCATTTTATGTTTGGTTCTATCACACGAGATCTTTGATCTCATAAAGAAATGGTCAGTATATATACGGTGCCTCTGGGAAGCGCTTACGGGTGATGCCGTCGCGACTACTACTGCACTTAACGCCTAACACAGCTGCCTAAACATCGTCTGGGCATCGACCCTATAAAATCGACGGGGAGTAATAAGGACACAATACACACACATTTGAGCCCTCCCATCCGTTTGTGCTTGCACAAACCCCTCTCTATTGTCTAAGTACCACGTACTAAATTCTTTCACGTGCGTTAACACCTCTTTCCGTACTGATGGGTATATTGAAAGGGTGATCTTCTTCCACGTACCGACGGGTATATCGGAAGGGAGCGTATATAGAAAGGTTTGGTATATCGGCCTGACGGTATATGAGAGGGAGACCATAAACCCGGAGTGATAAGAGCCTTACCCTTTGTCGAAATTCGAGTTTTCGAATTCAGATTGCAGAAATGGGTGCACAAGCACCAAAGTTCTTCTCGCGATTCACAACCGCTTAGAGGAGATAACTATGCTGCCGCATGGAAACCGAAGATCAAGACATTACTTGAGTTTGAAGACCTATGGACAGTTGTAGATGGAAAACAACAAGATCACTTGATGATGGAAGACAACAAGTTCAATTTGACAGGGCCAATCAAAAGGCCAAGTTGATCATCTTGTTTGGCGTAATGGACGATGTGCAACCCCACATTAGAGATGCCACATCGGCCAAGGATGCATGGGATAAGTTGAGCACAGTCTATGAGGCAAAGAACAAGAATGCCATCCTCAACCTACTATCACAACTGCATACTCTCAAGTTCAAGCACAATGAGAAGGTTGAAGTTTTTTTGAGACGAGTTGCTACTTTGAGGGCATCTCTATTGGCATTGGGAAAAGAGATAAGTGATGAAGACCTCGTACCAATTGTGTTGCGAGCACTTCCTCCTTCCTACAGAATCTTTGTGACAACTATCAATATGAGTGAACACACAGTCACCTTTGAGAAGTTGGTCAATCTACTTCAACAAGAAGAGGCAATGAACAACAAAGATCATGAAGATGAGCAAGCACTATCTTCCAATCATAAAGGAAAGGGAAAATTTCAGTCCAATCACAAGAAGTCCCAACAAAATCAAAGTCAATGAGACAACACCAAGAAGTGTCCCATTTGTAATAGAGGGGGACATGACATCAAAGATTGTTGGTACAATTCCTATAAAAAGGGTTCATCAAGCAATTCAAAACCCAATAACCATCAGGGTAACAATAATTCAAATAAAGGGAAGTCCAACAACAACAATCAAGGGCAGAAAAATGGTAATTGGAAAAGAAAACCCAAACAACAAGGGTACATTGCCGAACATGAGGATGATTCAGATGAAGGACACCACATGTATTCTACTCAATTTGATGACGAAACCAAGTCCACACAAGATATCTGGTATGTTGACTCGGGTGCAACTCGACACATGACTGGACGCAAGGATTGGTTCTACACACTACGTGACTCACCTAACAAGAACCATGTGTCATTAGGTGATGACTCATCATACAAAGGTCAAGGGATGGAAACATTTCACTACCTCTTGGAAAGCATGACTGTAAAATCACAAATGTATTGTATGTACCTGGGTTGACCAAGAATTTGCTATCAGTTAGTCAACTCCTTGATCACAACTTGAAGTTAGATTTTGACAGTAATAATGGAAAAAAAGTGTGCTTGATAAGAGATAAGTCAAGAGGTTCCAAGATTGTAGCAAGAGCCTCCAATGTGGGACGCATGTTCCAACTTGATTTTGTCCATAAGGATGACCAAGCTTTAGTGGCCAAAGACACACAATCTGCAGAACTATGGCATCGCAGATATGGTCACATCAGTTTTGGCTATCTCCAAACACTTCAAAAGGGTAACATGGTGAAAGGATTGCCTACACTCAAGCACAACACTGACAAGTGTCACAATTGCCTAGCTGGAAAGCAACATAGAGTACCCTTCCAGAAGAACACATATAGAGCTAAGGGAAAGCTTGATTTGGTGCACACCGATCTTTGTGGGCCCATGCAACCAAGTCATTCTGGATGTCAATACTTCATGCTTTGTGTTGATGACTACTCAAGAAAGATGTGGATATATTTTCTAAGAAACAAGAGTCAAGCCTTTGAGACATTTCAGAAGTTCAAAGCACTTGTTGAGAATGAATTTGGTCGCAAGATCAAAACTCTCCGCTCAGATCGAGGGGGAATTCACAAGTAATGAGTTCAAGACTTACCTGGAAGCTCATGGGATTCGCCGACAAATGCCTCCTACTCACTCACCACAAAGCAGAATGGTATAGTTGAGAGAAGGAATCGTACTATCATGGAAATGGTGCGATGTATGATGATTTGACTCAGTTTAACAAAGACATTTTGGGCGAAGTCGCAAGAACTGCAGCTATTTGTTCAACAGAGTACCCACGAGAGCTCTTCAAGGAGTGACACCTCAAGAAGCATGGTCAAATCGGAAACCATCAATTGCACACCTAAGAGTATTTGGGTGTAAAGCTAGCATGCACATACCCAAGAAGAACAGAACAAGTTGGATATGAAAGCCGAGAAACCGATATTCATTGGATACGGTGAAGAAGCACTTGGGTGATTATGGGATCCAAAGCAAAGAAAGTATACACAAGTAGGGATGTTGAGTTCTTTGAGAAGAAACAAGCAGATGCTCCACTCAACAACTCAACAAACATGCAGAATACACCTCTTGTGAAGACAAAATTTGATGTTCCCACTGAAGATGACAAAGTGATGAATCGATGATGGTGAAAAATTGGATCCACCACAAGCCAATGGAATAGCTAAGAAGTTACCTAAATGGTATACTCAATTAATAAGAGATGCAAATTTGGATGAAGCACCTAGCACATCATCCAATCCTGGACCTAGAACTCGCAGTCAAGCTCGTGAAGAGGTCAATTATGCCCTAATGAGTAGAGTTGTTGAAACAGTTGAGCCATCTACAGTTCAGGAAGCCCTACAATCAAAAGCTTGGAAAGATGCCATGGATTCAGAGTATCAGTCAGTGATGAAGAACAACACATGGCAACTTGTCGACCTTCCACCAGGGAAGAAACCCATTGGATGCAGATGGATATTCAAGACTAAGTACAAATCAGATGGGACTATTGACAAGTATAAAGCAAGGCTTGTAGCAAAGGGGTATGCATAACAAGAAGGCATTGATTATGAGGAGACATTTGCTCCCACAGCCAAGATCAAGACAATCAGGATGATCTTTGCTCTAGTTGCACAATTTGGTTGGAAAGTCCACCAAATGGATGTGAAAAGTGCCTTTCTTAATGGAGATTTGCAAGAAGAAGTCTATATGACTCAGCCAGAGGGTTATGTAATACCAGGAAAAGAGATGATGGTATGCAGACTCATAAAATCTCTATATGGCCTAAAACAGGCACCCCGGGCATGGTACATCAAAATTGATGAGCATCTCATAAGTCATGGATTTGAAAGGAATCCTTATGACCCCAATCTCTACCTCAAAAAGCAAGGGGGGGAGATTGTCATTGTGGTTGTTTATGTTGACGATCTAGTCATTACAGGTAGTTCTGTGAAGATGATCGATGCAACAAAGAAGGATTTTAATCGATCGTTCGACATGATAGATCTCGGGCTCATGCACTATTGTCTTGGGTTGGAAGTATGGCAAAAAGAGAATCATATCTTTGTGTCGCAGTTGAAATACACCAAGACAAAGCTCGAGAAATTCAGGATGATGGACTCGCACTCCTATTACTACACCTATGGAAGCGAGACTTCAGCTTATCTCGCTCCGATCCATCACCACCGTGAATGCAACTCTCTATCGGCGGTTGATCGGGAGTCTCATTTACCCGACATATACTAGACCAGATATCAGCTTTGAAAGTCAGCTATTTATCATGCTTCATGCAAGAACCAAAAATATGTCATTGGAAAGCAAAGAAAGAGAATACTAAGATATCTAAAGGGTACAGCTTGACCTTGGTCTAGAGTACGAGAAGAATGACAATTTCTTCTCGACAAGATATTCGATTCAGATCACGCAGAAACATGGATGATAGGAAGTCAACATCAGCTTCGTCTTCTTTATGGGATCCGGACCAATATCATGGGGAAGTAAGAAACATAACTTTGTTTCTCGCTCTTCTGGCTAAGAGTAGTAATATAGAGTGCGCAGAAGCTATTTGTGAAGCAATATGGCTACGCCGAATACCGGAAGGAATTGGTCTACCACAATGTAAATCTACTCCAAAGATATGTTGATAATGAAGGAGTTCTAAAGCTTGTTCGCAATCCAGTATTTCATGAGAGAACCAAGCATATTGAAGTACAGGTTCATTTCATACGTGAGCATGTCTTGAAGCACAACATATAGCTCCATTTTTGTCCTACAGCTGAATGAAGGCAGATGTTTTCACTAAGTCACTTGCACGTGACAAATTCACACTGTTCAGAGAGTTCCTCTCCACTTCATTGGAAACTATGCAAAATTAAGGGGGGGAATGTTAGCATAATTTAGCATAGGCATATTTATTGCATTTTATTGCATTGTCTTTTATTTAATAATGTGCAACATGTGCACTCTAGTCTAGTGACTTGCATTCAATATTGTTATGTTGGATAACATTCAATATTGGTATTAGTAGTAATTACATGTGCATGTGAGATGGGTCTTATCATCTCGTAGTTGGTGTCTACTAGGGTGTCATGTCTATCCATATGAGGCTGTCTAATATCTATAAATATTACAGCTCTTGCATTGTAATGTAATCTGATTTCATGATCAATAATATTTGTGAGGCTTCCGTCCCTCTTTGGTCATTGTAATCTTATTCTATTCTATCATTTGGTATCTAAGCTATACCATTATTATCGAGCTCGGGCCATGGCATCTAGTCTTTGTGGGAGATCAAATCCCAAATGGTGCGAATTCCTTGGTGAGAGAGCCGAGAGATTTGATTCCCGAGTTTCGTAAGTGGAGGACTATTATTAGTGATGATGGGAGACCACCATATGTTTTGAGAATTGAATGAGAGCCCCGTACAAAATTCTTCGCCAATCCAGTGCATCATGGGTTTCACCAATTCAAAATATTTCCATATGCTTTTAACCATGAAAGTACGAGAAATTTCGACTAGGACCCTAGTGATAATCAATGTGTACATTTCGATATTGCTCCAACTTCTTTTGTCGTATGGAGCACTAGAAGCAATATAATGACGAAGTAAGATTTTCTAGGCTTGATTGCCTAAGAGACATCTCACGACCCATTTAGAACATAAATCCACACTTTACCTGTAAACATCAATAATTCCCATGCCACCTTGGTTGTGGGGGAGACAATAGACATCCCAAGCCACCCGATGAAATCAAGATGAACGGAACTTTACACCAAAGGTATTCTGAAGTACCTTGGCAAGCTTAGAAATGGAGGCGCGGGAGGACACCAATAGATAGAATAATACACACCAGTGACGACCTGAATCTTGGTGCACACTTGGAATTTTCCTGCAAGAGAGAGTGGTTTAAAAGACTAGTGAGAAAGCGTGTTCGACTCTGTCGATCACATAGTGCCAAAACATGGCATAGTCTCTATCAAAGGCGAAAGGAATGCCCAAGAATTTAAGTTATCCTTTTCTAATCCATTTCTAGGGGTAAACCTTCAACCAATTAGGCATCAACAAAAAGCCCTGTGTAAAGCCCAACATCTTAGCCATCTGAATGTAGGATCATCATGAAAGGAAGAAAATATCCAGAAGTCAAACATAATAGCCCACATTCGTTTAGACTTAGCTAGAGTTAGGAAGGAATCATCAGCAAAATGGCCATTAATAAGTTGGGTCGCGTGATCTGGAAGGAAAATCCCTTGAATACGAACTTGATCAACACGAAAAGCAATAAAATAGCCTAAGGCATCAACGACAAGAAAAAAATAAGGCCTACGCAAGAGGGTACTCCTGTCTAATAGAGCGGAAGAGACCAATTACAACCGACTTATGACCATTGATGGTTAGGTAGGTATACACATCGGAAAGCGAGTTCAAACCACCGAAGTGAAGAATTCACCAAATCCTAAGGCTGTGAGCATAGCCAAAATGAAAGGCCACTCAATGCGATCATAGGCCTTTTCAAAGTCAATTTTGAGAAACAACGAACGTTGCAGAAAGCCAAGCCCATTCCATTCCCTCCCAAACAACTATAAGATTATCTAGAATGTATCGGCCTTTGAAAAAACCCGTATGCTCAGGGCAAACAATTTTATGAAATAGATCAACAATACGAAGAGCCAAAGCCTTAACAAGAATTTGTAGGAGACATTTAACAAGGTGATAGGCCTCCAACTAGTAATCTATTTTGGATCTCTAGCTTTAGGAATGAATTTGATGTTGCCTTGATTGATGAAACTCCCAAGAGAATTGGATTGGAGAGCTTCATTGTAGACACGAAGCATATCGGGGCCAACAAAAGACCAAGTTGCTTTGTAAAATTTGCACAGAAAACCATCCAATCCTAGAGATTTATCATCAAAAAGGCATAAGAAGCAGTGCGGTGTAAAGCTTGTCCAAAAAAAGAGGGGCATCGCAACGGTCTCGTTCCTTAGAGAAAGCTTGATCGGGCACAACCACGATACATTGTTATAAGGTAGAAGCTCACTCTATTGAAGCCTCTTGAGCTTGGAAGACTAATCGATAATGATCAATGAATGCAGAGGATATATCTAACAAATCTATGAGCCATTGATGTAAATCATAGATAATTTTGATTTGTTGATGAACATGCTTGGCTTGGAGGGATTTGAAGAAGTGTTTTGACACTTTGTCTCCCACCAATGCAACCTCGACTAGATCTGTGCACCACATGCCAAATGAAATTCAATGAACTTGAGCTTATGAGGAATTTCAGAACTGAATTGAATCAAGGGGAATGTTGAAAGGGTTTTGTCTCGAGCAAAAGTGAAATATTTTTGAATTCTTTGTACAAAGTTGAGTTTGCGCATTTACAAACTTGTGTAACATGTTTTCCGAAATGGTGGAGGAAATGGGTGGTGCATTGAATCACTGCTTCCCATCACTCATTCCAGCCGGCAGCAAATGATAGACATGGTGCCATGTTCCAAACTTTAGTTATAAGAGGGGTCACCCCGAATGAATCAACAAAGAGACATTAAGAAGGAATTGATTAGAAGGGACTTTGAAAGGGGCCTCGCGCCAATTAATATTAAATGAGATCGGATGATGATCTCTTTAAAAACACATCTGACCACATTATGATAGGAGAGGAGCCTTGCGTGTCAAAAGCACAAATATCATGTTGTGAAAGAAGTACACAATCAAGCCTTTTAAAACGCGATCATATCCTTCTCGAAGATTAGTCCAAGTATACCAAGCTTAGGCCTTAAATGTATGCCGCTTATTAAAGAAACAGTCGGAAAGTTCCCAACGGATTTTAAAGAAATACCAAAGAGCACGCTCACCAAAACACCAACGCATATTGAGGGTGCCAAATTCGTGATTTGGATGTTTTTTATCTTGTGTTTTGGAGGGGAAAAATTCAATAGAAAGCAGGACAACGATACCCTTATGTTAATTTTTTTCAAGTTTTACCTTTCCAAGACACCCTAGGTCAACCTATTCTTAACACCAACCTTACCTAGTCAACATTGGTCCTCAATTGGATGTCCATCCAATCCCCCTAGGTGATTTAGGAAAGCAAAGTCAATCCCCCTAGGTGATTTAGGATCTTTTGGAGAATGCCAACTTTTGAGTAGTTTTGGGAAGGGCTACCACTAGCCTTCCTGGGACTAATGCACCCCCCTAGAGTGGAATGGAGGATAAAAATTCAACATGGAGATGCATTCAAGTGCCAAGAGCATCAATGAAAATATTTTGGAAAGATTCGGAGGTTTTGGAGTTGATTCAACAAAAGCGGGTTTTCAGGGCCTAAAGGAGCAAACACAACAAAGGAGTGCTTGAAATTCAAACATACATTTTGGGAACTTCATGAATATTTAACAGCCCAAAAAAGTACCTATGGAAATTATTTTCCATTCCCTATATGGTGGAAAAGATGAGACATCTTGAAACATTATACAATTTCCAAGGAAACTCATTCTTCTGGCACGCAATTGGCAGTCCCGAGAAAGAAGGGGTTATTTAGAGGTGATGTAGGAAGAATTGAATCTTGAAACCATCACCATTAAAATCATTGGGTGGTTTCCAGTCAATTTCATATAACACTTCACCTTGAAACTTGTCCAAGAGCTCAAATTATCGTTGTAAGTTGGTCCCAAGGTAAGAGCTCTCGCAGTTAGTCATTTTTTTGTTGGACAAGTGTCAACACCAAGAGCCTGGTGGGATTTCATTTCCCTCATGTCCCTTCTCAAATAGATGTAAGGGACACAAAAATTCACCCAACCCTTTTTAGCCCCAGGACACCAACATGACCTCCTGCTTGCCAGTTAAGCCCCCAAGAGCTAGTTTGAGCCTTCCCTCTCCCAACACGCATGTTGGACAAGTGTCAACACCAGGAGTGAGGAGGTATTTCATTTCCTTTCATCCCTTTAGAAAAGGGAAATAGGGGACACAAAATTCCCTTATCCCACTTAAGCCTTGTGGTTCCTCATGCGCCCAAAATTCAGCTCCCATGTGCTTTTCTTAAGCCCCCTCACTTAAAATCTCACCCAATCAAAACACACCAAATGTCAGCACCACACACCTGAGGGAATTTCATGTCCCTTTCATCCCTTTAGAAAAGGGACATAAGGGACATGAAAATTCACCCATCCCTAAAGCTTGCTTTTTCAAAATGAATAAATACCATACTTAGCCAATTTTCATTCCATTTCATCCCCCACACCTCCATTCTTTGCACTCAACCAGCTCCATGAAAGCTTCCACATACTGAAAATATAGAGATCTCAAAAATAAATAGATCAAAAGAATGAAGAATGAAGAGAAAACGAAGATCTTCATCTAGAAAAACCCTCGTAGCTACCCGATGAAGACATTGTCATAACTTGCAAACTACGACACAGATTGAATTGATTTTTTTTTGCTTTCTTCAGAATTTTTAGAGGCCGTAAAAAAATATAGTGACAGATTTCACATGTGTGGCAAGGATTTTTTCAGCAAATAAATCCTCTTTTCCTTGCAACAAAACTTAAAAGTTTATTTCCCGCTAAACTAGTGATCGGTTTGCAATGAGATTTCATCTATGAAACAAACAAAGAAAACCCATATCAAAAATGTCATTTTCATCAAGACCTAAGGAGGGGAGCTGGAACTACAAATTTTGAGCTCCATTAATGGCCGCCAAGGTAGCTCTGTGCCCGTAGCCACTACAAGGTGAAAAATTCAAATTTTAAAATCTCACAAATCGGCAATCGGGTTAGTCCGAAATTTCAGAGGAATGATATTGGGAAAAACCCATATCAAAAATCTTTGTTCCGTCATGATTCGATCACCAGAAACACACTTACTAAAAATAACAAGCCTTCCTATATGGGAGACTACTATTTCGGGTAAGTCCTCATTTGAAGAAGCTATGAAGAAGGCGGTGAACACAGGGGAAGTATCGCAGGTGAAAATCATCGAAAGGGTCATCTCGGCCCAAAATTGACACTTACTAAAAATAGTAAGTGGTCCCATAAACACCTGCCATAAATAACAAGTTGGTCCAGAAAGTGGTTTCCACAAGAGAAACATAATGAGAAGAAGGAATTCAAATTGCCTTAGTCAATCGAGGTTTGAAAAAGCTAATTTTCACACTTACTAAAAATAGTAAGTTATCCTTCCTAGTCATAGTAAGTGTTGAAGAATCATGAAGTTCAAGTTTTCAGGAGTGAAACCAAGCACAACATTCTCTCTCTTCTGAGTATGAGGTAGATGACAGTGATGTTTCCTATATGGATTTTAATGATCTGAAAGCTTGCGTGATGGAAAAGGAAATAGGGAGAATTGAAGATAAAGTGTTCACAAGTGGGTTGTTCACAGCTGTAGGACATCCCATGTCTATACAATGTATTGAGATGGTCTTGGCCTACTCATATCACTATGATCCTAATACATGGAAAATTCGAGTGGACAATGGTATGGCAATGACAGTCATAGCCCTCAGAACCATCTCACTCGTATTGCAAATTCGACATCACCCAACATGGTTGTCATCACGAAGGAGAAGGTCATGCATGAGTGGGAAAAAATGGATGCATACCTACAAGGGGTTGCACTAGGGTCATGGATGAAGACATGAAGAAAGCCTTTAAGGATGCCAAAGACACTTTCAAGATGTGAATTTTGTGAAGGCTATTTAGATGCAATCACCCTCCTTAGCAGGGTGATGGGAGAAGCAAGTATGAGGGACTTTTAGGATTGGATGGATCTATTCATCCTAACATTGACTAAAGGAAAGAAACAAATAGATTGGAATGGGGTCGAGATAATCAGTGACAACTTGCATCTATAATTGCTCTAGGTGCCCATGACAAAGAAGTTCTACATGACTTCTTATTTGGTCTATTTTCTCGCCATCTCGAGGTCATTCAAGGGATTGGCTCTGCCTAGAACATTCTCTGCCAAGGTTCCAACATTTGAGAAACTCCCTCAGTTGGTAATGGGAGAAAGTCATAGACACTTCACCCGCATGAACGATGCATTCATGATGTTCATGGTTAGAAATTTGGAGGGTGATTTGGAGGCAAGGATGTCGCCACAAGTGGCATCCTTAATCAGAAAATATGGTTCCTATTTTATTCAATTCTCAACTTTCTCCTACTTGCAATGAGTTTCTAACTTTGACCAAGCTCCACTAAGGTTTCCCAAGTACCTTAGTGATCAAATTTGTATTTTTATCTTTGCAAGTAGCTCACTCAAGTAAAAAAAAAAACTTAGGAATAGAAGAAATAAGATTGTCTCATTTCCCATCTCTCTCGACGTGTTAACATGCAAGAATGTAAATGACACATCTCACCTAGAGGCTTCCTTAGCACACTTGAATCTGCATCCCTAAACCGCATACCCAACTTCAACGATATAAAATTTGATCTTGATGCCTTTCATATCCCCGAGCTTTGCCATGTTTTGTAAATTGAGGATTATTGGGTCAACTGTGTCAATGAGTTCAATGTACGGGAGAAGGATCACATGAGAATGAAAATTGATGAGATGAAGAAGTATCGGTTCCCTTGGTATGAGGATGGATTGAAAGATGATGGGAGAAAACTTGTATGATCCTCGAATATGGGGAAATCAAGGTTTACTCGTTGCTTTAAGTCAATTGACACGTTCGTGAGTCTGGAGATATTAGGGAGTGGATTGAGAAAGTAGTCATAAGAACAAGAGAATAATTCTAAAGGAAGAGGGCCATTTATTTTCATTCACAAAGTATCCCCACAAGTCAGAAGCAAGCTTCACAACAATTATCATCAAAAGTGGTGGAAATTACTTCAAGTTCAAGACACTCTGGAGAAATTTCAAAGTGAAAATCCGCAGAGTTGGAGACTTCTTCTCATGAAAAGTCACCTAAGAGAGCAAGAAAAGGAAGACCCAGTTATAGAAACACAAGTTATATAATAACACGTAGTTCAAGACATAGCCTTTTAGCCACCATAGGAGGTCTCACCTCTTGTCGACACTACTACCTCTCCCATCCAAGATATGCCTCCTCCACCCAAGTAGGGAATGATTGATATGCTGTCGTGGAGCCTGAGTTTGATGAAATGTTCCCATGGATGTAAGAGACAATAACACTTGATACACATACTTTTCAAGAAGTCACGGTCCCGATTTATCAACAATTACATCATTGGCCAAGGGAAGAAAAATAAATCTCACACACACGGCCTCACGGTTCTATAGTGGAGACACAAGTAACCAGTATATTGAGGTAGCCCGACTGAGGTGATTAAGCCAGTGGATGAAATGACATCGGTTGATTATGAAATGAGAACAATCCAATTAGGACCAACTACTCATGAAGGAGATTTACATATGTATCAACAATCTTCCGCTCGCTTGGTGGTGAGAAACAAGGAGTATAAGAAAAATATTGATGGGCTAGAAGAACAAGTACAAACTCTTTCATCCTATGTACAACATTTAATGGATCTAGGTGCCTCAGTAATTCCTATCGAGGAAGTTACACCCATCAACAACTTCAATCTAGAATCTATCAAGAGGGCACAAGAGCTCACGGTGCAAGGATGAACTAATGACGAATGGATCAATACAATTGCCAAAAATGGAAAGTCGGTACTCAAGAGGTATTCAAACTCTTTTCCTACATGTGTGCAACTGCAAACAAGACACAAATGATTAGAGAATATCTCAAAAAATAAAAATATCACTGGGACTCTATTCATCCGTTGATAGTGGAAATGAGAAACACTCACTCTTAGGAGCTGATCAACATGAAGGTTTTTGGAACCCCTATTGAGGACTTTCACGTGTGTGGGAAAGGGCCTTAGAGACTGAGTATAAAATGATCAACTAAGCCATTGTAGAGTTGGATGAAAAAGAGGAACACGCGTACAAGTTGTAGGACAATATCAATCACCAAATCCAGAAACTTGGAGTGCATGTAATGGGAGAAATCACAACAGTCGACAAATTGATCGAGGCCATTTGAAGAACATGTCAAGAAGGAGGCGGGAGACCCATTATCTTTCAATAAATATACTTTGGAGTCCCTATCATAAATTCGTGCCAGCAATCACACTCATTATAGAAAAGCACCCATCTTGGTTCAAAAAGTGCAAAGATATCAACAATGTTTGAGATGGGTGGATAGACTCTTAAGATGTGTGCGTATTCCCCATGCCGATAGAAGTAGTTATTTTAGAGTAATTAATTCAAAAGAATAGAAATCTTCTCGCGAGTGTAGGATGGAGACCGGCCATGAAGTGAGATCAAATCTTTGGAGCGACCTATTCTTCTCGCATGATCCTTTCTCTTTCTTATTCCTCTCTCTCTCTCTCTCTCTCTTTCCTCTCTTCTCCTACTTCCCCCCACCTTTCACACTCTTCAATGTTCTAATTTCGTGTTGGGGTTACACTTTTTAATATTATTTTTATGTCAATTAAAAGTTACTTTAGAAACATAATGTAAAATTAAGTCATCTTGATTTTATAAAAGGGACTTAATATTTTTAGGAATATGAAAAGTCTAAAGTTAGAAATAGGGCATATGAAGTGTCATCGAAAGATGAAGAGTCAGTCCTTCTCTATAAATTGTAATGAGCTCCTCATTTGAGCTTCTTCTTAGTTGGTTGTCAATTTGTAATCTCATGAGAGAGTAATTCTTGTGAAGGAACAAAGAGATAGCTTATTTTCTTTTTTCTCTACCTCACATTTCTTCAATTCCTCACTATGTACAACTGTGATTTTGTAAGCTAATAAAGGAAGAATTTTATGTTTTCAAAGGCATAAAAATGTGTATGTCTTTGTATGTATGGTTTCTTCTAGCCAGTGGATACGAAATCATGTTGTTTTCTTCTTTAAAATGCATGTGTAAGATTTCTAACTAGTGTGCGCAGGGCTCTGAACATCTACTTGTGACATTAGTTTCTCCCCTCAACATTCTCACTCATTTTCCCACCTTTCAGAAAAATTCTTCTCTAGCAAGTAATTGATATCTTTTCATATAGGGTCGTGAGAGTGCCCCTATTGGATCCTCGGGTCGTAAGGCCACCAGGAAAAATCCACTTTTTAAGCACATGAAAATATAAAAGCCGCATCATCTAAGTAGAGGGAATTCAACTCCCAGAGCATTGAAAAGAAACCCACAAATTTTCCACTTGATAAATTTTCTCGCCAACATTTTTGGCGCCCATCGTGGGGCAAGATTTAGCTTACATCTGCATCCAAAAAATGACCTAAAAAATAAAAATAAATCAAAAATAAAAAATCAAAAAAATTGGAATTTGAAAATTCACCCGAGCCTTATGTCTCCAAACCATGGCGATTCCAAGTAATCCTCTGTTGAAAAACCCGAGTTACTATTCCATATCCAAGAGGACATTGCTTTAGATTTGCAAGAGGCTATTTGGCATAGCAAATAAATTTTCACTCAATACTTCATTTCCATGAGAGTACGCGACCTTGAAGAAGAAGGTCTTTGCCGAATTAGAAAGACAAAGACATATTCAAGCCCCGCAAAGAAGAGCATAGATTTTCAAGTTGGTAGATATAAGGTACACCCGACAACAAAGAAAAGGAGGATAAACTGATCCCATCTTTGAAGAACTTCAAAGAAGTCAAGAACTACTCAGAAACCCAAGGTATCCCCTTCGTCAAGCAACTGTTCCCATCGGAAGTCCAAGAGTCATCAATCCACTAGATGTTGAATTCCTAGAAATCAATGAGAATCTTGAAGATTTCACCGACGTAGAGATCGAAGAAGAAGCTAGAGAAAGAGAAGCAAGAGCTGAAGTTGAAATAAGAGCTCAAATTGAAGAGATTGAAAGAGCTCATGCCAAAGCAGATGCAAGATCAAAAACTAAAGCCACAACCTTGGAAAGGTTGGAAGCAAGAATCAGAGATAAAATGGTGGATAATGATCATGAAGAACACAGACCAATTGTACCATGGGGTGGAAACACCGACCCACTTGCTCTTCCTCAACCACTCCATGAAATACCAAAAGAATCAAGAAAAAACTTCCCAAAATTTAGAGGATATGGTTCTCAACTTCCTCAAGAGAATGTAGCAGTGTTCATCACCACTTGTTGTGTACTGGGTGTAAAACACGAGGATGTTTCTATCTGAATCTTTGTGGAATCACTGCAGGAGAAAGTTTCTAAATGGTTCTATATGTTTCCCCCGAGGTATATCACTTATTGGGAAGACATAAGAAGTATATTTGAGCACATGTTCAAATCTAAGAAGGACTGCTAGGATCCCTTGGTCCAATTGGTGTGAATGATGAAAAATGCTTTTGAATCAATGAGAGACTTTATTACAAAATATAACAGGATAATTAGAAGGAATCCTGAAGATTTCGTGCCTTGTGATAATAATTTGAAAATATTCTTCATTAGTGCCTTCCAAGTCAGAAGTTGGCTTCTTCCTTAGAAGTTCCCAACCTTGGGATTTGAAATAAGCATATGAATTTGTGATCAAGACTAAGGATGATTTGATTTTGTCTGGAAAAGTGAAAGGTCCTAATGGGAAATAGAAAGGTCAAAGTTTGAGCTCGGTTACCACAGACCCAATGATCAAGAAAATGGTGAATGACAAGGTTTCCATGAAGAAACAATTGTCTTAGATCACAATGCAGAACACTCCAAGGAAGCCAAATTCTCTAAATATACTAATGATTACCCCACCTCCTCGCCGAGA
Source organism: Taxus wallichiana var. yunnanensis (assembly GCA_018340775.1). Lineage (NCBI taxonomy): Eukaryota > Viridiplantae > Streptophyta > Pinopsida > Cupressales > Taxaceae > Taxus > Taxus wallichiana. Next base: position 647,203,188 of record CM031243.1, read on the forward strand.
TCACTCTAGAAGCACCACCAATTAATGTCGCTTGTGACACTAATGAACAGAGGAAGAAGCGAGAGATAGAAGAACTCGAAGAGGAAGATGTAGGTGATGATGATAACTATCTCGAGGTTGAGGAAGTTGACGGTGATATGCACAATGGCCTAATTGAGTATGTTGAAGGAGACGAAGACGATGATGATGAAGAATCTCCAAGCTTCTTGTGTGTAGTTTTCACTCATGCAGTCCAAGAAAGGAGCCTCATCCTCAATGGCTGCAGTGAAGGAAAAGAAAAAGAAAGAAGATCCCCCTGTGGAAGTTCCACAAAATAAAATCATCAACAGAGGATCGCCACTACCACCTTCGATGGAGTCGGCTAAAGAAAAACTAGACCCACTGGTTAGCAAGAATCACACTATCACACCAAGTAAGTCTTCTAGTCCTTCCCCTAGTTCTAAAGTTTCTAAGGATAATTATTCTTCAAATGCTACTCCTGCAAAATCATCTAAAGTACCACCAAAACCCACTTCCCCATCTTCTTCTAAGCTAGTTACCATGCCTGTGAAAGAAAATCCAACTCCCAAAGTAACGAAACCTTTTCCATGTAAATATTCCATCGCCCCTGGTACCTCAACTTCACCAACCATGACCCCATTTGATTATGTGGAACATGCAAGTAAAACCAAATTCCATAACACGAGCTAGAATATTTACAAACGCACCCTGCCCAATTTGATAGGTTTGTTGATGTAGTCCTGTGGTGGTAGCTCTATAGTATCAAACTCAAATTCTAAAGGCCTACTTCCCACACCATCCACACCAACTTAACAAAACATGTTAGCCCTCAGTGCCTCTAAAACCAACAAAGTTGAACCTTTTTACCTCTCACTTCTCATCAAATGATTCCAACTCAATTACATCATAGATTATGGAGCCTCTGATAATGTAATTCCAGGAAAAGTTTCCAATGCTCTAGGTCCCACTTTGACCCACGCAAGTGGTTCTTGCTATTCTATGGAGTCTAAATGGCATCCTGAAAGATGTTGGAATGTCTGCTACCAAGATAGTGAGGAGCCCGGAGACACCATAGAGTTGAGGGACGTGAAAGAGCATCAACAAAGCAATAGAGCTCATAACCTCAGTACATTGGATAAGTCGTCAGACCATTAGCTTCAGAGGAGAGTATTATTTAGTTTTGAGCTCATTGGTGACAATTAATGTCTGCTGACATCTGGAGACTTAGAATTGTGCAATGGAGGCATTGAGTTTTCATAGAATCTTGGATCGAATCTACAGTGGTCACTACTTGGTGTAAAGGTTCTTGTTTCATTTTGTATTCAATATTATCATGCTTAGATTGTATTATTTGTTACATTCATGGAAGTAGATAATATATCGGTTCTATTAATGAACCTAGAGCGTAGGTATTCTATCAAACTCTCGTTATAAAAAAAAATGTTGGTATCGAGCTGGTTGTTCTTGTCGGCAAACCTACTATTCTCCGAGCAGGTTGATCAGTGTAGGATGAGTTGACAATGATGGCATCGGCTTGTACTTGTGGAGTCCAGATTGATGGGATAGGTGAGGGACATGTTTATCATCCTTAGTATTTTTATCACATTTATATTTTAATTATTCCATATTATCTCATATGCGAGATGATAAATCGTTCGATGATCCACATGGCATCTATTGAGGTAGCCTAGGCCAACACTGAGAATTCTATAACTGGTAAGAAATCTAAGGTGTAGTAAAAGTTGACATATTTTGTTCGGCTATTGTATATGCTTTTGAGAATTATTTATTGCTCTTATTATAAAACCAACAAAACTATTGTGTTTGGTATAATGTATTAATAAGACCCCTTGTGGGCAATGTTTGTATACATCTAACTAGTCGAGCACATTAGTTAAGACCCAATTTTGGGAAATGTTTGTAATCTATTATACTTGCATTTGTAAGACCCCTAGAGGGAAATTATTTTGGTGATTTTGCTAATGCCAGAGATGTAATATATTTTGTCCTTGTTGAGTTATTTGTCCAGTAGGGAGGAGACAAACACTTTTTGGAGATTCAGATTTAGTGAGAATAGCTAGGGGATAGGTTTACCATACTCAATATATTTTCTTACTTGGAAAAATTTGATTAATACTCCATTCATTATATCTCCTAATTAGATTTTGAGTACCTATTACATCTTGCAATAGGATTTAACTCATATTTATAAGCTTGGAGATTTGTTAGCCATTTGTGCAGACAATTGAGCTCGTAGGTATCAGTTCATATTTTCATTATGTGTAGTGACATTGTGACCATACAACAAGATGGTAGCTGATCATCATTGACATTTAACATTGGGTCGAGATCTTCATTACGTGAAGAGGCCATACAATAGAATGGTCCTTGATAATTTTCTTCAACAAGAAGAGCTCATGAGAGATTAGCTCGAATCGTCATTCGGTGTCAAGGCATTGCGACCGTACATTTGAATGGTATCTAATCATTAGACTTAGCACCGTAAAGCGAAAGCATTGAGGTATGGAAAGGAGACTTAGCACCACATAACGAGAGGCATTGAGGTCTTCTAAATATATCAAAGTGGTGCGATAGGAGCGATGAACCTGTTATCCCGTAAAATTGACAAGGGCAATTTTACCGATAACCATACCGAAAATTTTGTTTCGATCCCTTGTTAGGGATCCCCCGCGTTCGAAACGTCGTAAAATCCCTTCCCGGGAAATCTAGTTTTCGAACTTAGTCTTTTTGAGCCTTTTTTGGCTGGGCGCATGGATTTTCCTTGTAACACCAAGTTTTGGTGCGCCCCCTTAAAAGCCTTTGGCGCATGGTTTTCCATGTTAACACGTCTTTCGGTGTGCCAAAGGATGTTGAATCACTTTTTGGTGCGCCAAAGGGCGCATAATCTATCTGCAACACCAAGTTTTGGTGCGCCAAAGGGCGCACGTAATTTCATGTCGACAATGCATACGGTGCGCCAAAGGCGCACTCATTCTTCTGTTGTCAAAAACTTCCATGCGCCAAAGGGCGCACACTTTCACCTGTCGACAGCAGTTTTCATGCGCCATTTCAAAAGTGGTTGGCGCATTAATGACAAGTTTTTCTATAAATATCCGTGCGCGCCCATGTCATTTTCATTCTTTTGTCAAGCACGTGATTGCTCTGGACTTGTCAGCTCTGCTCTGTCATTATCTCGCCCTGTGGACCCGCTCTTCAGATTTTGACATATATTTAAGGTAAGAGGTTCATCCTCTTTTTCATTGCATGCTTTCATGTTTTGGTCTGTGTTCTGTTGGTGTGTTTTGGTCTGTGTTTGGTCTGCTGGTCTGTGTTTAAAAGAGATATGTTTAAGTCTTTCCCCCTGTGCTTTTCCATCGCGTTTTCTTTTTTTCTCTCCTTCTCTCCCTCCCTCTTTCCAGATCTGCTGGAAGGGAGTTGTTTTGAAAGTAGCTTGGTCTGTTAGAAACTTTTCATAGAAACCTTACTTGTCCAGGCGTCTTTTGAGGTAGGAGAAAGAAAAGAATGAAATGATTTGAGTAGTTAGCTTATCTCAAATGGCGCACTGGCGCGCCTTGTAACAATAAAGACAGTCGCGCCCCTCGACGCACCTACCCGCCATGCAACATGCTCAAGACCGCGCCAACGGCGCACCCTGCCATCCTGCTGCAGTTTCAAGACCTGCGCCCTCGAAGCGCGCCCCTTTTACATGCTGCAAGTTTAAATCTCGCGCCTCCTCGAAACCTTTGGCGCGCCCTTTATCCATGCTGCATAATGTTTCCATGCGCCAAAGGGCGCACCCAGCTTTCATGCAACACAAGCCTTCTGCGCGCAAGTATAAAGCTATCAAGGCGCGGGCGCATCCTCCATTGCAGTAACATTATGTTGTGTAAACCCTCCATGCGCCGCGCCATATTCCTTTGGCGCATCATTTGTCCATGTTACACAATCTTCCCATGCGCCAAAGGGCGCACCGAACCCCAATGTAACACGCATTTCCTGTGCGCCCTGCTATAAAATGCAACCTGTTTCATCCATGCGCCATGCGCCTTTGGCGCCAGTATAACCTCTGCAACATTCCTTTTCTGTGCGCCTTATCTATTTGGCCTGCCAGTTGCATTTTTCCTGCGCCCTGAGCCTTTAAATCTCTAACTCCTTCTGCTAGCTTTCCAATGGAAGATCAAATGACTAATTCAACCTTTTTGGATTGGGTCTCACTTCTTCTTCGTGCAGATCAGCAACTGAGTTCGAGAGAACACATGTCTACGTCAAGCAAGAAACCCACCAAACCAAGAGGAAAAGCTAAGCTGACAGAAGAAGAGATGAAATACAAATATCAGAGGGTCAGGATGCCCGAATCACAGGCTGAGTGCAGTATGGACGTCAGAGACTCTGAATTGGGTCACATTGACATGGATGAATTCTGGGTTAGAACTCAGAAGGTCACAAGGAGTCCATGGATGGACAAGTTAATAGGCAGTGCCCTGCACTTCGCCGGAGGAATCCCCGTCAGCGCTGTCAACAATGAATTCATGATGGTGATTGCCCAATGTTACAACAAAGACACAAGATGTGTCGAGAATAGCAAGGGCGAGGTAGTCATAAACCTCACTGCCCGTCATTTTGAAATAATGCTCGGCATCCCTCATCACCGGAACTACGTGGCTGTTAGCCAACGAGAATGCATCAAGGCCTGGGAAGACAACGAAAACCAGTGCATGCAGTTGATGAATGAGGTCTACCTAAAGAACAAGAAGGCGGTGACCCGGTGGCCTCAGACTATCCACCGAAGTGATTTCTCAGAGGAACTCAGTGATTCTATCACCTTCCTGAGCAGAGTCTTCGGGCTTTCAGATGCCCACTATTTCCATAAGTGGATGCTGCGGTACCTAGAGACAATGAATAAGAATTTTCCCGATCAGCGCTTTTGCTGGGGTGAAATAATCAGCAGCACCATCTCTGAGCAGCTACAACAGTTCGCCACAACGGGAGTGTTCCATATGAACTCCTATGTAGTCTATGCTGCAGCGTCAGCAAGGGATTATCCAGGGCTGAACCGAAGTGGAGTATGGCCTCAGGCCAAGATATTTGATTACTATCCAGAGCTGAGGCTGGAGAATAGCATCCAACATTTCACAAAAGTTAACGATGCATTCTTCTATCATGTCATCTGCCTACTGAGGCCAAACATGACTCATAGCCGGACAACCAAGAACATAGTAGCAGTCACAGAGAAATGGGGGGCCCTGTTCACCCAATTTCCCACGTTCACCTATCTAAGGGCTGCCAACTTTTTGGGAGAGCCAACCAGGCTACCGAGGTATGCTGGACCAAGGCTGATTCTATTAGAACTATCAAGACAGCTGGTCACGTACCATGAAAAGTGCCTCAAAAGAAAGAAGGGCGGAACTCCTTTCCCCCTCACAGTGGGCCGGTACACATGCTCCTCCTACCATAAGGCGAAGGAAATGTTCGCAGAGCTGGAGCTACTCAATTTGAAGCATGACTTCCCAGCCAGGCCTACCTTCGACCCAAGAAGCTGCCTGCCAAAAGCGAAGCTCGATCCGATCCATGTCCCTCAAATTGAGGATATTTACATTGACGTTCTCCATGAGGTGGAACTCAGAAGAAAGGATCATTCGCGCTTAGCATTGGAGGAAATCATCCAATACGGAGTGGCCATTGTCCCCGAAGGCTTCCAGACTACGGAAGATGAAGTAGATAAGGTGTATAATGACACAGATGGGGACAATTGGCCCTTCCCGGCCATTGACAGGAATATGTCTCCTCAAACAATTGAGGAGAGGGTCAAGGAGACTATGCGGAGAACAGAGCATTGGTGCCGCATGAACGGACTAATCTACCTCGGGGTAGATTTCACAACTTCCCCTTTGGGTAACGCACCTCCAAGGTCAAAGAAGCAGCTGAAAGGCAAAGGTGCAGAAGGTGAGCCTAGCACCATTCAGGAGGAAGCCCCTGAAAGTCCTCTTCCTTCAGAGCCTGAACAAGTAATAACTCTGGATTCGCCAGAAAAAGAATTGACAGAGGATAGTCCTATACGCCCATCCACCCAGGATGTTGGCGTCGCTACAACTTTAGAGGTCCCTTCTATCCCTTCTTCTTCTCTTCCTTCCCCTCCTCGAGTGACTCAAACGACCACCCCTTTGGTCGTGTCCTCTGCCCCTTCTTCTACCCTTTCCCCTGCTTCTTCATCTATCTTCTCCTCCCTCGCTGATTTGTCTTCCTCTATTTCTTCCCTCATCTCCGAGCTCCCTTCCCTTCCTATGTCTTCTGCAGTTGCGGTTCCCCTTCCTCCCGTGGACATTTCTTCGGCTATTCTTTCCATGCCGCCGCCGCGTGTCTCCACGTTTTTCCCCTCTTCTACCGTTGCTGCCTCCCCCTCTGTCTCTGGTCCTTCTTCTATAGGACCAGCTTGGATCTCTCAGCAGCTGAGCCAACAAAAGAGGAAAGTTCCCATCGCTCCGATGGACTTTTCGGTCATTCCGGCTAAAGGAGCAAAGAAGCACAAGCCGGTTACACGCTTCTCAAAGAGCGCTGCGGGTGAGAGAGTCATGGAAATAGCGTACCCCAACCCTCTCAAAGAGAAAGAAGATCTGTCTCCGACAGATTTCACCGTGACTCAAGTCACAATGGGGACATCCTCAGAAAGTCTCCAGGGGGAAGCTCTTTCCGCAGTTGATGCACTCTGCAAAAAGCTTCAGGAAATGAAAGAGGAGAAAAGGCTGCTGAAGGAGCAGAATAAGTACCTGCTTCAAGCCTTACAGAAGATGGGAAGTGCACCCCCCACAACTGCCGCCGAAACTCCTGAGCTGCTCAGTCAGGAGAAGATCAATGAGTATTCAAAGATCGGCGAGCAGGGTATGGCTGTTTCTGCTTGGAGGAGCCAGATCCTCAAGGATAGTGAAAAAGTAATCGCCGAGTATATCAGTTTATACTTAAACATCGAGAAGGCGAATAAGGAACTCCAAGCATTAGCAGGTCCGATATCAGAAGAGTTAGAACATGCTAGACTCCAGCACGAGACCTTCCAACAAATGTTCGACTGTTCAGTCGAAGATCTGGTCAAGTTCGGAGTCTTCGGTCATCCAAGGGCCCTCAACAAAACTATGTCCACTCTGGACTATCAGATAGATCAGCTGGAATTTGTTTTAGAAAAGATAGACAAGGTAAAGGAAGAGGCCCTGGATGCGATGCATCAAATGGAGAAAATTGTCCTCGCCATGACTCCAGGGTTGCTCACTCCTTCCCTTACCTTAAGATCAGCTGATGACACTATCCGGATTTTCAAGGAGATAGCCTCTCAAGGGACAGGGCCAGAGGTCACGTTCGACACTGAATCTATCAACAACCTACTGGCCTGTAGGGACTTCATCGGGTTCCTTATCGAGGCGGAGAAAGATTATTCCAAACTCCCGGAAAAGCTCATAGACGAGCGGGAGACTTGCGAAGCAATCAGTGAACGGCACAAGGATCCATCACAGGATCAATTTGGGCCAATGATCAGCAAGTTTTTGGAATACCGCGCTCAGTTCCACATATCATCACACGAGCGACATCGAAGCAGCAACCCTTTTCTACGCGCAGGATGATGATGATGAGTAGCTTCTTCTTCTTCTTCTTCTTCTCTCTATTCTCCGACTTTCTTTTCGAAATGTCTAAAAATGTGTTGGCACAAATAATGACATCATCCATGTTGCATCATGGGATGATGTCATCCACCAAGTTGTCAAAGTCAACATGACTTTTAGATATTTTGTAAATATCTTTGTAAATAAGTGGTTGGCTCCTTTTTGCCTTCTCTCTCCCTCATCTTCTATAAATATGAGAATACTTGTTGTATTCGGGGTGAACATTTTTCAGATAGAAATAGAAGTGAGGAGAGAAAGACTTTGAGCTTTCTTGTAACAGAAAAGAACAGTAATACAATTATTCAGACTTTGTGCTCAATATAGCCATTTGTGTTATACATTAGATCTTTCTTACGTTAGATCTGTATGTGTTTAATCTGTTGGATTCATATCTACTTTTCCGTCATTTGTTTATCAGTATTGCTTTGTTTATTTATGTAAGTAGGTTTGGCTCTGTTTACTACCAAACTAAAAACATAAATCTTCTGACCCTTCTGCTTTGGAATTCATTTCTTTTCTCCCTTCGGATCTGTTCTTTCTCTTCTCCCTCTTTCATTCCTTTCTTTTCGCAGCCTGGAATACTCTCTTTGGGATGAGATCCCAACCCCGAAGGCAGAATCTGTGAGACTTGCATAGGTTCCTGCTAGTAGAAATAGCAATAAACCAGTTTCGCTTTGCTGTCTCAAAGAGGGGCTAAGCCCTGCAACACTTGTTGGCTCGCCTATCCATAGATCGTCCTCGCGCGACATTTTGGACCAACAAACCCAAGTGCCATAGATCCCAGAGATTGAGCCATCAGTTGTTTTATTGTGGAGTTGGTAGTATCATTGTGTAGATATGTTCTCAGAACGTGATTTTGGATTCACAAGATTTTTGGGATAAAAATCCTTTCCCATTGGGGAGGCATGATCTAAAACAAATTTTGGAGGACATATGTTCCCTAAATCTCCCATGATTGGCATAGTACAAAATATCACTCCTAGAGCTTTTCGGCGACTATTTGAACGTTGCAAACGAAGTCCATACGCACATCTGGTGGCTGGTCAAAGTTTGGTCAATAGCTGGTCAACATTGGTCAACAAAAATGAATGATTTTGAAATCATCAAACTTCAGCACCATTGCTTATCGCTCGACAAGAATTTTTCGACACATTTTGAACGGACCAAATCCGAGTCCGTATGTGAAAGTTATGACCAATCAAAGTTTAGTTAATTAGTGGTCAACAACCAAAGGATGCGCCAAATGGAAAAATGACATGGTGACATGTGGCACATATACATTTGACACGTGGAAAATCTGCATTTGATTAGGTGGATGTGGCATTAAAGGTGGGTTTATGGTTTTTACCCACATAAAAGGTTTTATAATCTTTTTATTAAAAAAGAAGAAGAAAAGTCCATGTGAAAACAAATTATGGTGGATAAAGCCTATTAAAAAGGCTTGCATATAATGTGGGATTTTTCCCCACATAAAGCTGCTCCATCCACGTGAAGAGTGGATATTAGTAGCAATTGCACATGAGTTGCAAATTACACCGGAGAGGATAACAATGTTAAATTTGTTGGAGTTGTAATTTACAACGAAGTGTATGCAAACTTAAAATTAAACAAAAACTTTCTAGAAATGGAGAATAATCAAGCACATGACACATTATTATAGTGCAAGATTTTTTTATATTCTTCATTTAACATCACCAATAATCGCCACAAGAACATTCTCCCTTTTTAAAATGAAGGAAATGGTTCCCATTTCTCACAACAATTTCTCTGCAACAATCTTGGAGTTAATTTTCGTTGCAGTGTGGCAATGAGCACATAATCAAAGGTTCTTAACAACTATAATATTTGTTCTAGGGGGCGTGTTTAACCAATCAAATGCAGTTGCCAACTTTTTACTATGGTGGCAGAGAAATAATTCTTTTTCCTCCACTTCCACATCATTAAGTAAATGTCTTTAATATGAAAAATAATTTGTTGCCTTCATCTCTCAAGCCATTTTCTCCAACTTTGCATAGATCTCCTTTGTCTATAGATGTGATCTATGATTTATGATATGTCTCCTGGCCTTCAATCCAACTACATCCAAGGATCTTCTTAATTCCTCTATCTTTCATCAATCTCCATATCATTTGAGCCTCACCTCACCTACCCACTTCTGCATAGATGTTTGAGAGAAGAAAATAAGTTGCATCAATTTTAAGATTCAAATTAAAATGCAACTTAATTAGTTCCTTTCTTGGATCATTCAATGGTCTTGGATTTGCACTTAGTGCTTTTGTTTTTGTTCCCACTTTCATAGCGATTTGTATAGATGGCTTTGCAATGCCTTTGACATCCCTCATAGAGGTAATTTGCTTGTTGGAGAGAACAAGTTTCATCAATGGCATGGAATACTTTAAAATTGCCAGTTTTTGGTAGGCGTATCTGTAAAGGGAATTCCCTTCAGATCATTCAAATAATTTTCTTTAAAAAATGCGAGTTTTGTAAAGATTCTCGAGATAGACTTGCCAGCTAAGATGACTATCAATATTAGTTTCAGTTCGAGGAATTTCACCATCTTCACTGAAGAGCAAGGAATAATCCCTTGCTGCTTTTAAATGTTGGGCATTTTTCTTGGTCTGTAAAATAATTAGGACATTAGTAAACTGAGGCAAGATAATTATATGTCATTTGAGATAAAATGCTTAAACACCATGTTTTAAAATGACTGCAAGTAATGTTGAAATTCTGAAAGAAAATGAGAAATTTTTATATCTGTGAAAACATAAGTGACAACACTAAACCAACAACCAAAAGAGCTTATCTGCTGCAGTACAAGTGCAAATAACAAAATTCATCAAGGAAAAGTTGCAGTACCAAGTGCAAATAACAAAAATCATCATAGATAAATGCCAAAGATACATGTATCACGGTTAACATATGCGAGACATGTCCATTAATGTGACAGTGAATACAACACATTTGCATGGATGTATAGTAACTTGGTACATAAGAATTATCAAACAAAGCACATGGGGAAACAAATCTCTTTCATACCTCGTTTATGGAAACCTTGGGTGGTGGTGGTTCCTTGTCTTCGTGCCTTGTATAAGATGCGAAGCGCATATGATTTCTATACAAAAAATGCAAGGGTTATTAGTAAAAGTGCATTAAGAAACTCCATTTGTTTTTAAATTATTATTCATATCTATAAGTATATAAATATGAAGCGATCTCAACATATTTCTAGAACTTCCTTGGAAATTCTAGTCACAAATTTTGTAGCATCCAACCTTGCACGTGTTTCATCAATGACTCTCCTGCAACTACATGTTGGGAAATCCCAAAGAATGAACCATAGTTGCGGTGGCAAATAAATTGGTTATTCAATGTAAATTCTAAATTTTTGCACACTAAATTTCTACCTAATTGTGGTAAATAGTTTTTACTTACTTATCATATGACAATTTTTTGTTATCATTTTCTAAATCTGTGTCATCCTTCCTACCATACACTCCATTTAATTTTCATTTTTAGTTTTTGACGTTCAAGCTCTTTCAATTTTGCTCTCCTCTCTAAATATTCTTGGCGTTCCTTGGCCACTTTAGAATCTTCATCTGATTAAGATTTCCTACCTTGTTCTGACCCCTCATTATCATCATCTTCGTCTTCATACTCTATAGGTTCTTCCCTTGCCTCACCACCATCCTCTAAAAGAACAACATAATCTCTATTATTTCGATAGAAATCCTAGAAAAATTCAATAATATATCATTTATTATTACTGGATTTAGCTTCAATCCTCCAACTACATAAGCCACATAAAAATATAATACTTACAACTATGTCATAACTCCCCATAAACATCCTCTGCAACACTCAGATCACCTAATGATTTTCAACAAAAGAAGTAATTATTGGGAGACAAAATGACATACAACATTAAGGAAAAATAAAATTATCAAACAAAAGTCATGTTTGCATCTGATTGTTCTAACATACTAAACAAATCAAACGTAGAAAGAAATTATGAAATAATACTAACATCAAAAAATGACAAAATCAGATCTAAACATATCAAACAAAGAAACAAATAATTTTTTTATAAAGACGTCCACAAATGACTAAAATCGATGTAGACATGTGATGTCAGGATGAAAAACAGTCCACTTCAAGGTTGCATGCTATTGAAACTTAGGGAAAGAAAAGAGAAAAAAAAATACAAAAAATACTTATAAAACAACAATTTTCTCTTTGACATGCCTTACAGTTTCAAAAGCTTTCATTTTTGTTTTTTTTCCAGTCACTCACTAAAATACAACCTTTTCAAGCACTATTCATTCTCAACACTATAGTTGCAAAATTACAATAACTTTGAATGCTTATGAAGCACCCATTTTCCAGTCACAATATCGATAATCACTACCAATATTGTTTTAAAAAATTCTATACACCTGCCAATTGCATTGTGCATATTCTGCAATCAACGATGTCCATGAAACCATATTTTTTGAGGCATTTTGTCAAACAGTTCATGTGCCTTGTGTAATGTTCCACATTTTACATACATGTCTAGCAGAGCATTTGCAACTACAACACCTCACAAAGGCCTGCAAGCTTGCGTTGATGGCAGGTCATGTTAGAGCGCGTTGTGAGAAGGTTTGGACAGTTTTTCCTTTCCTCTCGGACGATTTCATCATAATGAGAGCTCAAACCGGGAAGACATCCTGTTCGCACCCACACATCCTCCTCAAGACGCAGGTGCAGGGCAATGTACGGCCTCTGCTTCCGCATTCTCTGTGCAAGTCTTTCCCCGAGTTCCTGAATAGGCTCTGCAAATCTCAGGGCATGAAATGCAACCTGTGCATTTTACAATATCCAAATTAACCAGACACTCAGAGGAGGATGAAGAGGAGTGAAAATAAAATTATAAGAAGGTAGAGCAGAGTCCAGAAAGTAGACCTTGCAACGGAGATGCTGGAGATGAGGAGGAATATCTTTGGAGAGGCGGGAGTCGAGTCCGCAAAGAATAAGAAGAAGGCCTTGTTTGTTGAAACGATTCAGGTATCGAGATCGAATCCATGAGGGGAACACATACAACTTCGTTCTCTTCTCTTCCACCACCCTTGTCATCACACGAGTTGAGGGAAGCGACGACACAATTCTCACATCCTCCCTCAGACTATGTTTCAACTGCTCCACGTCAAATATATCACAGAATTCACTGCATCGTTTTAGGTATATAAAACATTTGTTAGGTATTCATTCATTCATTCACATGATAACTACAATTAATTAGGTACATGTCGTCTCCCCAGATTACATTGAATTGCAAAATGGGCACGACCAGAGTGGCTTCCAGAATACGAGCAATTACTATTGCGTCCACCATCTGATTGTGATACTGATCTAATCCCCAGAGACCACCACCATCAAATATCTACGCACCTGCCTCTCACTCGCCTTTAAGTATTCTTTGTTGAATTCCACACACACCCTGTACCCCAAATTAGCCAGTTGCTTCTAAAACTCCCCTTCCCTTACATTTCTTGATAAATTATGCTCGATAATCAAGTTAATATTGGAAGAAGAAACAACGGGAAATGAAATAAAACAGAAGTAGAGGTGACCAACAACACTAATAAATAGTTTTTTTACAAATAGGGAAATTTTAGGCAGACATGAATAGTGTATCGGAAATTGATTATCGGGAAAAAGTCACCAGAATTTGACACTTTCCAACAAGGTCATCTTCAAAGGTGGACACCTTCCGACGAAGTGTGGGGTTGATTTTTGTAAAAATATGGCTTAAGCTTATTTAAAAGCTTAAAAAGGGAATTAATCCCTATTAATCCACTCAAAGCCTATTAAGGCTATGATATTATTTGAAGCAGATTAAATATTTGGTGGCTAAATTATTATTATGCCACGGGAATTTTGGCTAAGCCCAATCCGTTGAGGATTATTACGGGCTCTTTAAAAATAAGCCATGGATATTATCAAATATCCTTATATTTCGGGCTCCTAATCAATATAAATAGGGGACCCGAGTACATTGTAAAACACACAAGCCTTAAGCTTATTAAGATTTGTAAAGGCATTTGAGGTGTTATTAAATATAGCTATTAATCTATACCAAAACCTTAATTATTTTTTAAGGAATTATTATGGAGACATAAGACCTATTTTAATATAGGCATTATGGAGAGATACTAAGACCTATTTTATAGGCATATTGAGGACCAATATTATTTTTATCGACAAGATGAAGATAAGACCTATTATTTAATAGGCATCTTCAAATAGTTTGGGAGTTATTATTTATTAACTCACCAATCAAGAGTCTTCTCAAGCTGGAGCCCGAGAGATGCCATAGAGCCAGGGATGTGACAAAGCATCAAAGAAGTAGTAGAGCTCATAACCTCAAGATTACCGAATGAGTCGTCGACCTGTTAGCTTCGGAGGAGGGTATTATTCGCTTTTGAGCTCGTTGGAGACAATTAATGTCTGCTGACATCTGGAGACTTAGCAATGTGCAACAGAGGCATTGAGGTCTTCATGGAATCTTGGATCGAATCTACCAGGTTCGCTACTTGGTGTAAAGGCTCTTGTTCTATTTGGTATTCAATATTATCATGCTTAGATTGTATTATTTGTTACAATCATGGAAGAAGATAATATATCGGTTCTATTAATGAACCTGGAGATGTAGGAATTTTTTCGAACTCCGTTATTAACCTGTGTGTAGTGTATTTTAATTATTACATTGCTTAAAGTTGATTTTAATGGGGTAAATTCGGAAAATAATTTAAATCCTATAGGGGTCCATGGTCGAGTGAAAAAAATTTGGTCAATTTTTGGATCACGTTGAAAAAAATTTAGTCAATTTTTGGATCATTTGCAACCATTCCAGTTAAGGGAGAAATGAAGAAATTTCTACCAATGTGAAACATGAAGTACACAATACAAAAATCCGATGACTTGAGGGCGAACATCCTATTTCAAGATAGCGGGCTAGGCAACTACTTCGCCACATTAGAGAAGGATGAGAATTTTATGATTCTTAGGGAAGAGGAAGAATCTATCAAATCTAGACAATGGAGTTCAATGGTAGTCATTCCGGTGCAAGGCAGGTCGGGGTAAGGTGTGGTGTTGTATTCTCCTTCTGGTGAATTATACCTATTCACCTACAAGATACATTTTGATAACAAAAACAAAATGGTGGAGTACGAAGCCCTCCTCTTAGGCATGGGCATAATAGAAGATATGGGAATAAAAAATCGAGATTCGGGGTGATGTAGAGGTAATAGTAAGGAAAGTCTGAAAGCAATACCAAGTGAAGAATCTAAGACTCGACATTACAAAAATAGAGTGTGGGACTGCATTGAATCTTTCGATGCATTCTCCATTGAATCCATTCCTTAAGAATAGAATGAAAAGGTTGATTCCCTTGTAGTGTATGCTTCCCTTGTGATACCACATCCATATTTCGGCAAAGATAAGGTGACTGTAGAGATGGTGTTCAGACCTAGTGTGCCTGATAACATGAATTGCTGGAAAGTTTTCAACGATGACCATCAACTCATGGATTTCCTAGAAAAAAGAAATAATTTCAATAACCTCTTCTTCAAAGGAGGTGAGAATCCACATAGGGAAGCAATAGCCAAAGAGAATAATAAAGGAATTGAAGGTATTGATGAAGAGGGAGTGATCAAACTGAAAGGAAACAAGATCCCTAAAGGTGTAGTCTCTCTAGGAGATATCTTTGATAAGAATGATATATTCATTCAAGAAAAGGCGAAGCAATCTTCCCGGTGCCTAGATGATTTTGAGAAATAAAAAATTGGCACCACAGAGAACCTAAGAATGGTCAACATTGGAAGGTGTTGTTCGCCTAAAGAAAATATAAGGTTTGTGTTAGTGCTTAAGAAATGTTGAGATGTTTTTGCCTATTCTTATGATGAGCTCAAGCCATTCCAACTGAAGGAAATGCACCATTCAATTCCCTTGAAGCCAGATGCCAAGATGTTCAGGAAAAAGTAGATAGACACCATCAAGGAGGAAGTGATGAAAATGCTCAATGCAAGGATCATCTTTCCCATCCATCATTCCACGTGGGTAGCGAACATCATACCAGTATGGAAGAAGAGTGATGAAATAAGGATATGTGTAGACTTTCGCAATCTGAATCGAGGCCTCCTGAAGGATAACTACCCATCCCTATCATGGACCACATTCTGCAGTAGGTAGTCACCAAATTTGAAATTCTCTCATTACTCGATGGCTTCTTAGGGTAAAACCAAATTAAGTTTACGGAGGAAGATCGTACCAAGATATCCTTCACAACACCATGGGGCACTTTTGCATACAACATAATGCCTTTTGGTCTAATCAATGCAAGAGCTACATTTCAAAGGTGATGGATATTTCCTTCAAGGATTTGAAGCATTTCATTTTCATATACATGGACAATCTTACCATCTTCTCAAAGAATAGAGGAGAACTCTTGCACCATTTGGAACAGGTACTCATGAGGTGTAGACAACATGACATATCCTTGAATCCAAAAAGTGCATCTTCGGAGTTACAGAGGGTAAACTGTTGGGACACAATGTGAACAAGCACATAGCACACATTGATCTAGAGAGAGTGAGAGAAATTCAATCATTATCCCTACCGACAAGTAAGAAAGGAGTTCATTCCTTCTTTGGAAAAGTCAATTTTATTTTACGCTTCATTCTGGAGTTTGTAGAACTGACAAAACATATCACAACCATGATGAAGCCTCAAGTCAACTTCAAATGGAATGAAAATGAAAAGGAAACTTTTGAAGAAATCAATAAGGCCATAGCTAAGACACTAACCCTTGTGTCTTCGGGCTTCATTAAATAATTCATCATGTATTGCTACGCGTCAGAGCATACCCTCTCTATTGTTCTTGTTCAGAAGAATGATGGTGTGGAGGCACCTATTTCCTTCATGAGTTGCTCGATGAAGAAACACAAGCTAAACTATAGCCAACTAGAGAAACATGCCTATGCGGTGGTCAAAGATGTAAAAATTTCAGGTTTTACATACTCGACTCTCACATAGTGGTGATATTTCCTAGCAGATACAATCAAGTCCATTTTGAGTCAACAAGACCCTTGAGCTAAGAGGGGATATTGGGTCACAAAGACTCAAGAGTATGACTTGAAGATTCAAACTTACAATTTAGTGTGAGGAAATGGTCTATGCAGATTTATCACCGAGGATGAGACTCTCAAAGCTCAACATACTGGGGACAATTGTATTTGACCCGAGAAATTTGATGACAAACAACAAGTTCTCTTTGTGAACACCATTGATAAATGGTATGCGAGATATTAGAAACATAAGTTGTAGAATAACACACGAGTTCTCAAGACCTAGCCTTTTAGCCACCACATGAGGTCTCACCTCTTGTCGACAATACTACCTCTCCCATCCAAGATATGCCTCCTCCACCCAAGCAGGGAATGATTGATATGCCTGTCATGGAGCTTGAGTCTGATGAAATGTTCCCATGGATGTAAGAGACAATAACACGATACACGGTTTCTAAGAAGTCACGGTCCCCGATGTATCAACAATTACATCATTGGCCAAGGGAAGAAAAATAAAGCTCGCACACACGGCCTCACGGTTCTATAGTGGAGACACATGTAACCAATATATTGAGGTAGCCCGACCTAAGGTGATTAAGCTAGTGGATGAAATGACACTGGTTGATTATGAAATGAGCACAATCTAACTAGGGCCAACTACTCATGAAGGAGATTTACGAGATGTATCAACAGGTCTTACGCTTGCTTGGTGTTGAGAAACAAAGAGTACAAGAAAAATATTGATGAGCTGGAAGAAAAGGTACAAACTCTTTCATCCTATGTACAACATTTGGTGGATCTAGGTGCCTCAGTAATTCCTATCGAGGAAGTTGCACCCATCAACAACTTCAATCTAGAATCTATCAAGAGGGCATAAGAACTCATGATGCAAGGATGAGCTAATGGCGAATGGATCGATACAATTGCCAAAAAGGGAAAGTCGGTACTCCAAGAGGTATTCAAACTCTTTTCCTACATGTGTGCAACTGCAAACAAGACACAAATGATTAGAGAAGATCTCGAAAAATAAAAATATCACTGGGACTCTATTCATCTATTGATAGTGGAAATGAGCAACACTCGTTCCCGGAGTTGATCAACAGGAAGGTTTTGGAACCCCTATTGAGGACTTGTCACGTACATGGGAAAGGGCCTTAGAGACCAAGTATAAAATGATCAATTGAGCCATTGCTGAGTTGGATGAAAAAGAGGAACATGCATACAAGTTGAAGGATAATATCAATCTCCAAATCCAAAAACTCGGAGTGCTCGTAATAGAAGAAATCACAACTGGATTGACAAGTTGATCGGGCCATTTGAAGAACATGTCAAGAAGGAGGTAGGAGACCCATTATCTTTCAATAAAGATACTTTGGAGTCCCTATCATAAATTCGTGTCACCATCGCACTCATTACAGAAAAGCACCCATCTTGGTTCAAAAAGTGCAAAGATATCAACAATGTTTTAGATGGGTGGACAGAGACTCTAAGATGTGTGTGTATTCCCCATGCCGATAGAGTAGAAGCAGTAGCATCTCATTTGAGTAAGGAATTCAAAGGAATAGAGATCTTCTCGCGGTGCGGGATGGATATCGGCCATGCATGAAGTGACATCAAATCTCTGGAGCGGCCTATTCTTCTGCATGATCCTTTCTCTTTCTTATTCTGTCTCTCTCTCTCTCTCTCTTCATCTCTTCTCCTACTTCCCCAAATTTCTCTCTCTTTAATGTTCTAATTTCGTGTTGGGGTTGCACTTTTTAATATGCCTTTTATGTCAATTAAAAGTGAATTTAGAAACATAATGTAAAATTAAGTCACCTTGATTTTATAAAAGGGACTTAATATTTTTCAGGAATATGAAAAGTCTAAAGTTAGAAATAGGGCATATGAAGTGTCATAAAAATATGAAGAGTTATTCCTTCTCTATAAATTGTAATGAGCTCCTCATTTGAGCTTCTTCTTAGCTAGTTGTCAATTTGTAATCTCATGAGAGAGTAATGCTTGTGAAGGAACAAAGAGATAGCTGATTTTCTTTTGTTTTCTCTACCTCACATTTCTTCAATTCCTCACTATGTACAATTGTGATTTTGTAAGCTAATAAAGGAAGAATTTTATGTTTTCCAAGGCATACGAATGTGTACGTCTTTGTACGTATGGTTTCCTCTAGCCAAAGTGGCTCCGAAATCATGTTGTTTTCTTCTTTGAAATGCATGTGTAAGATTTCTAACTAGTGTGTGCAGGGATCTAAACATCTACTTGCGACATTAGTTTCTCCCCCTCAACATTCTCACTCATTTTTTCACCTTTCAGAAAAAGTCTTCTCTAGCAAGTAATTGCTAGCTTTTCTATAGGGTCAGTGGAGTGCCCCTGTTGGATCCCGGTTGTAATGCCACCAGGAAAAATCCACTTTTTTAAGCACATGAAAATACAAAAGCTGCATCATCTAAGTAGAGGGAATTCAACTCCCAGAGCATTGAAAAGAAACCCACAAAATTTTCCACTTGATAAATTTTCTCGCTAATAGTTTTTGGCGCCCACTGTGGGGTAGATTTAGCTACATCTGCATCCAAAAATGACCTAAAAAAATAAAAAATAAATCAAAAAATAAAAAAATAAAAAAAATTGGAATTTGAAAGTTCACCCGAGCCTTATGTCTCCAAACCATGGCGATTCCAAGTAATCTTCCCGTTGAAAAATCCGAGTTACTATTCCATATCCAAGAGGACATTGCTTCAGATTTGCAAGAGGCTATTTGACATAACAAATAAATTTTCACTCAATACTTCATTTCAAGAGAGTACGCGACCACGAAGAAGAAGGTCCGCTTAAATTAGAAAGACAAAGACATATTCAAGCCCCGCAAAGAAGAGCATAGATTTTCAAGTTTGGTAGATAGAAGGTACACTAACGATAATAAAGAAAAGGATGAAAATCGATCCCATCTTGAAGAACTTCAAAGAAGTCAAGAACTACTCGAAACCCAAGGTATCCCTTCGTCAAGCAACTGTTCCATTGGAAGTCCAAGAGTCATCAATCCACTAGATGTTGAATTCCCGAGAAATCAATGAGAATCTTGAAGATTTCACTGATGTAGAGATCAAAGAAGAAGCTAGAGAAAGAGAAGCAAGAGCTAAAGAAGAAATAAGATCTCAAATTGAAGAGATTGAAAGAGCTCATGCCAAAGCAGATGAAATATCAACAACTAAAGCCACAACCTTGGAAAGTTTGGAAGTAAGAATCGAGAGATAGAATGACAGATAATGATCGTGAAGAACAAAAACCAAATGTACCATGGGGTGGAAACATTGACCCACTTGCTCTTCCTCAACCAGTCTATGAGATACCAAAAGAATTGAGAAAAAACTTCCCAAAATTTAGAGGATATGGTTCTCAACTTCCGAGGAGAATGTAGCAGTTGTTCATCACCACTTGTGTCCTGGGTGTAGAACACAAGGATGTTTCTATCTCGAATCTTTGTGGAATCACCTGCAGACAAAGTTTCTGAATGGTTCTATATGTTTCCCCCGAGGTATATCACTTATTGGGAAGACATAAGAAGCATATTTGAGCACATGTTCAAATCTATGAAGGACTCGCTAGGATCCTTGGTCTAGTTAGTGCGAATGATGAAAAACACTTTTGAATTGATGAGAGAATTTATTGCAAAATATAAAAGGATAATTAGAAGGAATCAAGATTTCATGCCTTGTGATAATAATTTGAAAATATTCTTCATTAGTGCCTTACCGTCAGAAGTTGGCTTCTTCCTTAGAAGGTCCCAACCCTGGGATTTGAAATAAGCATATGACTTTGCAATCGAGACCGAGGATGATTTGATTTTTTCTTGGCAAAGTGAAAGGTCCTAATGGGAAAAAAAAGGTCAAAGTTCGAGCTCAGTTACCACAAACCCAATGATCTAGAAAATGGTGAATGACAAGGTTGCCATGAAGAAACAATTATCTTAGATCACAATGTAGAATGCTCCAAGGAAGCTACATTCTCTAAATAGACCAAGGATTACCCCACCTCCTCCCTGGCTCACTCTAGAAGCACCACCGTTAATGTCGATTGTGACACTAATGAACTAGAGGAAGAAGCGGAGATAGAACTTGAAGAGGAAGATGTAGGTGACGATGATAACTATCTCGAGGTTGAGGAAGTTGACGGTGATACACACAATGGCCTAATTGAGTATGTTGATGGAGATGAAGACGATGATGATGAAGAATCCTCAAGCTTCTTGTGTGTAGTTTTCACTCATGCATAGTCCAAGAAAGGAGCCTCATCCTCAACGGTTGCGGTGAAGGAAAAGAAAAAGAAAGAAGATCCCCTGTGGAAGTTCCACAAAATAAAATCATCAGTAGAGGATCGCCACTACCACCTTCGATGGAGTCGGCTAAAGAAAAACTAGACCCACTGGTTAGCAAGAATCACACTATCACACCAAGTAAGTCTCATTAGTCCTTCCCCTAGTTCTAAAGTTTCTAAGGAGAATTATTCTTCAAATGCTACTCTTGCAAAATCATATAAAGTACCACCAAAACCCACTTCCCCATCTTCTTCTAAGCCAATTACTATGCATGTGAAAGAAAAACCAACTCCCAAAGTAACGAAACCTTTGCCATGTAAATATTCCATCGCCCCTAGAACCTCAACTTCACCCACCATGACCCCATTTGATTATGTGGAACACGTAAGTAAAACCAAATTCCAGATCACAGAGCTAGAATATTTACAAACACACCTGTCCAATTTGATAGGTTTGTTGATGTAGTCTGTGGTGGTAGCTCTATAGTATCAAACTCAAATTCTAAAGGCCTACTTCCCACACCATCCACACCACCTTCACAAAACATGCTAGCCCTCAGTGCCTCCAAAACCAACAAATTTGAACCTTTTTACCTGTCACTTCTCATCAAAGGATTCCAACTCAATTGCATCATAGATTCTTGGAGCCTTTGATAATGTAATTATAGGAAAAGTTTCCAATGCTCTAGGTCCCACTTTGACCCACACAAGTGGTTCTTGCTATTCCATGGAGTCTAAATGGCATCCCGAAAGATGTTGGAATGTCTGCTACCAAGAGAATGAGGATCCCGGAGACATCATAGAGCCGAGGGACGTGACAAAGCATCAACAAAGAAATAGAGCTCATAACCTCGACGTTGGATAATTCGCTCGGACCGTTAGCTTCAGAGGAGAGTATTATTTAGTTTTGAGCTCGTTGGTGACAATTAATGTTTGTTGAAATCTCGAGACTTAGAACTATGCAGCAGACGCATTAAGGTTTTCATAGAATCTCTGGATCGAATCTACCAGGTCACTACTTGGTGTAAAGTTCCTTGTTTCATTTTGTATTCAATATTATCATGCTTATATTGTATTATTTGTTACATTCATGCAAGAAGATAATACATCAGTTCTATTAATGAACCCAGAGACGTAGGTATTCGTCAAACTCGTTATCAAAAACAAATGTTGGTATCGAGCTAGTTGTTCTTATCGTGAACCTACTATTCTCCGCACAAAGGTTGATCGGTGTTGGATGAGTTGACAATGATGTCATCGGCTTGTACTTGTGGAGGCCAGATTGATGGGATAAGCTGAGGGACATGTTTATCATCCTTAGTATTTTTCTCACATTTATATTTGGATTATTCCATTATATCTCATATGCAGATGAGAGATCGTTCGACGATCCACATGGCATCTATTGAGGTAGCCTAGGCCGACACCGAGGATTCTACAACTGGTAAGAAATCTAAGGTGTAATAAAAGTTGACATATTTTGTTCAGCTATTGTATAGGCTTTCGAGCATTATTTATTGCTCTTATTATAAAACCAACAAACTATTGTGCTAGGTATAATGTATTAATAAGACCCCTTGTGGGCAATGTTTGTATACATCTAACTAGTCAGAGCACATTAGTTAAGACCCAATTTTGGGAAATGTTTGTAATCTCTTATACTTGCATTTGTAAGACCCCTAGAGGGAAATTATTTTGGTGATTTTGCTAACGCCATAGATGCAATATATTTTGTCCTTGTTGAGTTATTTGTCCAAAGCAGGAGCAGCATAAACACTTTTTGGAGATTCAAATTTAGTGAGAATAGCTAGGGATAGGTTTACCATACTCAATATATCTTCTTACTTAGAAAAATTTGATTAATACTCCATTCATTATATCTCCTAATTAGATTTTGAGTACCTATTATATCTTGCAATAGGATCTAACTCATATTTATAAGCTTGGAGATTTGTTAGCCATTTTGGAGACAATTGAGCTCGTAGGTATCAATTTAGATTTTCATTTTGTGTAGTGACATTGTGACCATACAACAGGATGGTAGCTGATCATCGTTGACATTTAACATCGGGTCGGATCTTCATTTTGTGAAGAGGCCATGCAATAGAATGGTCCCGATAATTTTCTTCAACAAGAAGAGCTCACGAGAAATTAGCTCGGATTGTCATTCGGTGTCAAGGCATTGCGACCGTACATTTGAATGGTATCTAATCATTAGACTTAGCACCGTAAAGTGAAAGCATTGAGGTATGGAAAGGATACTTAGCACCACACAACGGAGGCATTAAGGTCTTCTAAATATATCAAAGTGGCGCAATAGGAGGCAATGAGCCCAAGTGCCATAGATCCCAGAGATTGAGCCATCGGTTGTTTTATTGTGGAGTTGGTAGTATTATGTGTAGATCTCTTCTCAGCAACGTGATTTTGAATTCACAAGATTTTGGGATAAAAATCCTTTCCCATTGGGAGACATGATCTAAAGTGAATTTCATAGGACATATGTTCCCTAAATCTCCCATGATTGGCATAGTACAAAATATCACTCCGAGAGCTTTTCGCGACTATTTTAACATTGCAAACGGAATCCATATGCACATCGTGGCTGGTCAAAGTTTGGTCAATAGCTGGTCAACATTGGTCAACAAAAATGAATGATTTTGAAATCATCAAACTTCAGCAGTGCCATTACTTATAGCTCAAAGAAGACTTTTCCGACGCATTTGGAACGAACCAAATCCGAGTCCGTATGTGAAAGTTATGACCAATCAAAGTTTGGTTAATTGGTGGTCAACAACCGAAGGATGCACCAAATGGAAAAATGACATGGTGACACATGGCACATATACATTTGACACGTGGAAAATATGCATTTGATTAGGTGGATGTGACATTAAAGGTGGGTTTATGGTTTTTACCCATATAAAAGGTTTTATAATTTTTTTATTAAAAAAGAAGAAGAAGAAAAGTCCACGTGAAAACAAATTATGGTGGATAAAGCCTATTAAAAAGGCTTACATATAATGTGGGATTTTTCACCACATGAAGCTGCTCCATCCACGTGAAGAGTGGATATTACTAGCAATTGCACATGAGTTGCAAATTATGCCGGAGAGGATAACAATGTTAAGTTTGTTGGAGTTGTAATTTACAATGAAGTGTATGTAAACTTAAAATTAAACAATTTTTTTTTCTAGAAATGGAGAATAATCAAGCACATCACACATTATTATAGTGCAAGATTTTTTTTATATTCTTCATTTAACATCATCAATAATCACCACAAGAACATTCTCCCTTTTTAAAATGAAGGAAATGGTTCCCATTTCTCACAACAATTTCTCTTGCAACAATCTTGGAGTTAATTTTCGTTGAAGTGTGGCAATGAGCACATAATCGAAGGTTCTTAAAAGCGTAATATTTGTTATAGGGGTGCGTGTTTAACCAATTAAATTCATTTGCCAACTTTTTTTTTTTAATATTGGTAAATAGTTTTTTGAAAGGGACTATACCCTTGTGTACAAAAGGAGGCCTAAAAGCCAGAATAAGAGAGAGGAGCAGAGAAGCTGTATCAAAGCACAAAAGTTACAGCAAAGAACACCGAAGCCTAGAAACAGCAACACAAACGAGACTTAACAGCAAAACAACGGCAACAAAACAGCAAGCCTACAGCCAAGAAGCAGTAGTAAAACAGGACTACTTCTTGGCCGCTTGATCAATACTCATCTTTACTTTTTTCCAAGCATGGTACATACCCAGCGTGGTCATATGAGCAGCATCCGTCTTATCGAGCTCCTCTCTGGTTCTTTTACTCTCTTTCTCATTGCCCCAAAGAGTCATCGGGACACCGCTGAGTTGCGAAACACTTCTTGCATGTCCTTCGATGAATTCCTCTATGGCCCTGAATGCTGCAATATTATACTCATGCCTAGTCTTCGTTTTCCCAAGTCGGGAGTCAAGGGAGGTCAGTTTTTTTTGTATATTTCATCAAGTGGCTATTGCAATGCTCCCTTCTCCCTCAATGCTTTTTTGCCTTTTTGCTTAGCAAGATTTTTACCTCATCCTTCAAAGCAATTTAAGCTCGGCCTCTAAGGCCTCCAATCTTCTAGAAGGGTTATCCGTTGGTGCCGCCTGGGGACTGGCACTACTAATGTTCAGCAGATCACGAGCAATGTCATCCAAAGGTTCATCCCCCTCAGCAGTAGACTCAAGGTTGAGTCTCCTAGAAGCCCTGGTGACACGTTTAGAAGTAGAGACAGTGTGGGTGGCAGGGGCAGCAGCAGGAGGAAAAGAAGGAGAAGCATGAGCAGCCTGCATGGGGGCATCAGCACCGGAGGCGGGGGCAGCAGCAGGGGCAGGGGAGACAGGACTGGCAGCAACAGAGCCCAAAGCCAGGCCGGGAGAGGAAGGGAGACCGGGGAATTTAATAAGGCAGTGCTTGTGAATAAGCAGAATAAGCCCTTGGTGAAGGGGAACCGCCCGGGTATGCTTCTGGAACTCCAAAATGGAGCGCTCAAGAGAGTTTAACAGATAGTGGGGAAAGCAAACCAACCTACTCCTACGAAAGTGATCCAAAAAGACAAGGTGCTTGGCGCAGGACAAGAATAAACTACCTTCCAAGGATATGTAGCGAATCATCATGCGGGTGACTTCATCATACGGAGAAGGAATTGAATTAACAAGCAGACCCGCGGTGTTGAATATAAGCTTCTCCTCCTCCTCCACAAATCTTCTCTCTTCAGCCTCTTTGATAACCCTCTTGTTGAAGAAGCGGTATCCTTCCAAGCTGAGGCCAGTCGCTTCGGCTATGAGTTCGTCATTAATAAGAATCTTCTGCCCTCCATAGTCAACCATCCTCTCATTCCGGTCCTTGGCAAAGCGAACAGAGATGTTTTGATCATGCCCTCGCACTCTCTCCACAAAGTTGGTGAATCCGCCAATACTAAGAATGTTCCAGAGCTCGGTGTTATCTTTCCATCGGTGGTCGCACACGGCTCAATCTGGGCAGGAGGCCCTCCCATCTTCACAAGGATGTCTTGGTTACAACAATTTTCAAAATACCTTTGGGCGTTGAGAGTGATTCGTTTCTCGCGGTGCGTGGTCGCATAAAAATGGGAATCTGTAGCCGTTGGTCCTCCACGAACGGGTCAGGATTCGCGATCGAGTCTGCGTGAAGTCGCGTGTGGAAACCCTTATCCTGTCGGCTTTCACCTTGTAGTTATCTTCGGTTTTCGCGGAGCTTGGCAACCGAATATCAAATTTATCAGACTTACTTCCGCGTGCTGTTTTTAAATTTAGACGGCTCCACTTGAAGTTCCTAAACAAAATCTTGCCATCATTTGGAGTAGATATCATATGCCACGCCAAATAAACTAAAACAGCACCTGTGGAAGAATTTATGGATTTCCTCCAAAGATTAAAGCATATCTTTAGAGATTGTTTGCGTGTGAAGGTCCGCATGTATCTTTGTTGTGAAGCGATTAGGGATACTATCATTATCCCAAATAGTGAAATTTATATTAATGCCATAATTGGCCATTGCATCGCTTGACTTGTTACCTTCCCTGTAAGTATGTATGATTCTGATGCTGTTGAAGGTATGACTGATGCTTATGGACTCAGAGATAAAATCTTTGATATTCCAGCTAGGAGAAGAGGACTGATTAAGCAGATTAATAATATTAAGGGAGTCCCCTTCAACAATGAGGTTCTGGATATTTTGGGTCCGAGCAACTCTCAAACCCCAGAGAACAGATAAAGCTTCTGCAAAATGATTGGTTTGGATTCCCATTTTTCCAGCATATGCAACAATCAAATTACCTTTATGGTCCCGTATTGCTCCTCCTCCAGCAGCTGTTCCAGGGTTCCCCTTAGAGGCACCATCAAAGTTCAGCTTGAACCAATTGGATTCAGGGGGATGCCATTTGACCAAAGATCTATCCACACTATTCCCGGGGTTGCTCCAATATCCGATCTGCCAATTTGATAAGATGTGCTTTTCATTTTCAGGGTAACAATTGTTCTTAGGAGGTTTAAATCTGGCCATGTCCTCTTTGATGCCTTGGGAGATCTTGCCAGTAGTGAGTTTAAAATTCTGCTTCTTATTTCTAAAAACTATATTATTTCTATCCTTCCAGATCCTCCAAATTAAATGCGGGATGGCTAATTTCCAGATTCTTCTGATAGCACAATGTCTGAATGGTGGGTTCCATTGGTTCCACAGCTGAGTAAGATCCTCCGGCATCACCCAGAGAGCTTCAAATTTGGAAAGGACAAAGTTCCAAACTCTAAAGGCATAATCACAGTGTATGAACAGATGTCTAATGTCTTCATAGTTATTCCTACAAAGGTGGCACCAATTGGGAATGATAAAACCTCTTTTCATCAAATTGTCAGTGGTGAGAATTTTGCCTCTGATGGCCAACCAAAGAAAAAAATTTATTTTGGGGGTTAACTCAGGCATCCAGATCAAGTTCCAGTTAAAGTCTGATTGGTTACTGTGGAAAAGACTGGTATAACCAGATTTGACTGAGTATTTACCCTCGTGTGAATTGCTCCAGATCAGCTCATCCTTGGAATCCAGCTGACACAAAGGGAAGAGATCCAAAAGGTCTTGGAGGGAGGAAATAGTCTGTTTCAGTTCAATACTCTCCATAGTAAGTCTTTTCCAATTCTTGTTGGTGCCATTTCCATCAATGTAGTCCTTAACTTTAGTTCCATATTTTCTTATAAGACTGTCCTTAGCAGTCCCAAATCTCTCCAAGAGATTATCATTGGACCAGTTATCCTCCCAGAAGTTAATGTCGCTGCCATCCCCAATTTTCCATTTGCTTCCCTTCTTAATGAAGTTTCTACTCTTAACCAGATTATTCCAAAAAATGGAACCATTGGGGAGCTGCTCATCATGCAGATAGGAGTAAACAGCTTGCTGATTCAAGTATTTTGTTTTAATGACATCAATCCAGGGTTGTTTCTCAGAAAGCAATCTCCAGCCCATCTTAGCAATGAGTGCCTCATTCATTTTCTCAATATTTTTTATTCCCAGCCCTCCCCTAGATTTAGGGGTGCAGACTTTATCCCTGTGCCACAAGGTGAAATCGAACTTTTCTTCCATGCCTTGCCATAAAATTTTTTTCTCGAATCCTTTCAATTTTCTCCGAAGGAGGAACGAATTTTGAATAGTGACATGATATATATGGGCAAACTTTGGAGTGTGCTTTTAATGAGAAGGCACTTACCAGCACTAGAGAGAGTGGTCCCTTTCCAACCAGCCATTTTTTTCTGAAATCTCGTCAATAAATCATCCCACACCGTGTGAGAGACTTTCTTCGTGCCAAGAGGGAGGCCTAAGTACGTTGCTGGAAGAGTACCAATTTTACAGCCCAGAATTTTAGCAATCTTGAGTTGTCTTTCCTCAGGGGTGTTAAAGAAAAAAAGGATGCTTTTGTCGTAATTGATCTCTTGCCCGGAAGCAGATTCATAAAGCTGCAGAAGAGCCTTGATAGCTTTAGCTTCAACCACTGAGGCCAGAAGAAGAAGGATAGTGTCGTCTGCAAACTGTTGATGAGAGACAGCTTGGCTGAGAGAAGTGGGTTTAGAACCCTTTAAAAGGCCGTCTTCCACCGCTCTGCTAATTGTTCTACTAAGGCTGTCAGCCAGAAGGATGAAGAGAAGGGGGGAGATGGGGTCTCCCGCCTTAGACCTCGCTGCTTGGTGAAGAATCCCACAGCTCTCCATTAACAACCACAGAGAACACATTTGTAGATATACATGATTTAACAATTTTTCTAAACTTTTCGTGAACCCAAATTTAGATAGAATCTGTCAAGGAAGACCCAAGAAACTTTGTCAAAGGCTTTATTCATGTCGAGCTTAAGGATCATGTTAGCCTTTTTGTTATTTTCCATAGAATGCATAGTTTCGTGTACCATAATCACACCATCTTGTATTATCTCGCCTTTAATGAAGCCACTCACGCTTTGAGATGAGATCCTTCATTATGAGTCATGACCTAAAAGCAATAATTTTGGTGAAGATTCGAAAAATAGCATTAACAGATGATGGGTCCGAAATCCTTGAAATCTTTTGCATTCATTTTCTTAGGTGTGCCAAGACAATGTGTGTGTTATTGAGCTCTTTTAGAAGATTTCCGATCTAAAAATTCATTAACCGCTTTGAGAAGATCCTCTGAGCATATTTCCCAGAATTTCTGAAAAAAATTAATGGAGAATCCATCCGGTCCAGGAGCCTTATCCCCCTCAAGAGAAAAAACAGCCTTTTTTAGCTCATCAAGCACGACCGCTTTAGTGATATCTCTGAATTTCTGGTCTTCAATATCATTTCGGGGTATTGCCTCTAGCATGAAGGAAATAGCTTCCGGATTGCTGACATTACTCTCTCTAAGAAGATTTTTGTAGAATTCAAGTGCTTGCTTCTTAATGCTGTTTGGATTTTTAGTAATACTTCCGTTGCTTTTAGAAACCTCTAAAATCCTATTACTGGCCCTGTGCTTTAGAGTGGTCATGTGAAAGAACTTTGTATTCCTGTCCCCCTCTTTAAGCCAGATAGCTCTTGATTTAAGGCGCCAAAAGGATTCTTCTCTACTGCATATCGTGTGTAACTCAGAAAGAATTCTCTTTTCATTTACTTCATCTTCAACTGACCTCCCCATAGTATCCATTTTTAACTCAAGATCCTGAAGCTTCTGTTTTAATTCTTTCTTTTTTCCGAAGATGTTTCCAAAAACATTTTTGTTCCAAAGTTTGACTTGCTTTTTGACATTTTTGAGTTTTTGGACCAATCTGTACTGGGCAGTGCCTTCCCCATTCCAATCCCACCATTCCTTTATTCTATCATAGATATCAACGTGCTCCATCCACATTTTTTCAAATTTGAATGAGCTTCTTGCAGGTTTGGTCCAATTTAGAAAGCTTAAAGCAATCGGATTATGATCCGATCCAATTCTGGGCAGGGAAGAGAGGTAAAAGTCTTGGCTAAGAATCCAGTTTGCCGAGATAAGAGCCCTGTCCAGTCTCACCTGAATGAGCCCCTTTCCCACCCTTCTATTGTTCCAAGTATACTTATTACCATGCAGATCCACATCAATGAGGTTTTGTTCAGTGATAAAATCGGCAAGATCCTCCATACCATTAGAGAAGGTGGGGGTTCCCCCAAACTTTTCGCCTGGGTTTAGAGGGGTGTTGAAATCTCCCATGATAAGCCAGTTAGCAGAACTGTGCTGGTTTCTAAAGATTTTAAGATCAGCCCATAGTTTTCTTCTACCACTAGCAGAGTTAGGGGCATAGATATTAGACAAGATCCATTCACACTTTTTTTCAATAGTGACAAACTTAATTGCAAGATGATTAAAATTATCACTAAGGATCATACCAATAGTACAGTGCCTTTTATCCCAAAGAGTTGCCAGCCCTCCGGAAGCACCCTGAGAATCAACAGCCGCCATTTCAGAGCTATCCCAAAAATTATTTTTAATATTATCCATGGACATTGCTTTCATCTTAGTTTCTTGAAGAATCAAAATCTTTTGGAGTTCTTTGGAGTCCCGTAACTCCTTGATGTTTCTTTGCTTAGAGTAACAGAGTTAAGGCCTCTAATATTCCAAGATATGATCTTCATATGGAATGGTTGGTTGTTGGATTTGCTTGGTGGTTCAGTTGTCGCTGAACACCATCTGCAATCTCCCTCTCTGTTTTCTTAGCTCGAGAGTTTTTTTTAGAGGGTCTTCCTCTTTTCGAGCTTCCTCAAAATCAGCTAATCGTCTAACCGAAGATCTGGTTTTTACGGAGGTAGAGAAATAATTTGCCAACTTTTTACTATGGTGGTAGAGAAATAATTCATTTTCCTCCACTTCCACATCATTAAGTAAATGTCTTTAATATGAAAAATAATTTGTTGCCTTCATCTCTCAAGCCATTTTCTCCAACATTGCATAGATCTCCTTTGTCTATAGGTGTGATCTATGATTTATGATATGTCCCCTAGTCTTCAATCCAACCACATCCAAGGATTTTCTTAATTACTCTATCTTTCAATAATCTCCGTATCATTTGAGCCTCACCTCACCTACCCACTTCTGCATGGATGTTTGAGAGAAGAAAATAAGTTGCATCAATTTTAAGATTCAAATCTAAATGCAGCTTATTCAGTTCCTTTCTTGGATCATTCAATGGTCTTGGATTTGCACTTGGTGCTTTTGTTTGTGTTCCCACTTTCACAGGGATTTGTCTAGATGGCTTTACAATGCCTTTGGCATCCCTCATAGAGGTAATTTTCTTGCCGGAGAGAGCAGGTTTCTTCAATGGCATGGAATGCTTTGTAATTGACAGTTTTTGGCAGGCGTATCTGTAAAAGGAATTTCCTTCAGATCATTCAAATAATTTTCTTTAAAAAAGTAAGTTTTGTAAAGATTCTCAGATAGACTCACCAGGCCTAGATGACTATCAATATTAGTTTCAGTTCGAGGAATTTCACCATCTTCACTAAAGAGGAAGGAATAATCCCGCTTTGCTTTTAAATGTCGGGCCTTTTTCTTGGTTTGTAAAATAATTAGGACATTAGTAAAATAAGGCAAGATAATTATATGTCATTTGAGATAAACTGCTTAAACACCATGTTTTAAAATGACCTGCAAGTAATGTTGAAATTCTGAAAGAAAATGAGAAATTTTAATATCTCTAAAAACATAAGTGACAACACTAAATTGACAACCAAAAGAGTTTTATATGCTGTAGTACAAGTGCAAATAACAAAATTCATCAAGGAAAAGTTGCAGTACCAAGTGCAAATAACAAAAATCATCACAGATAAATGCCAAAGAAACCATTTTCACATATGCAGACATGTCCATTAATGTGACAGTGAATACAACAAATTTGCATGGTTGTACAGTAACTTGGTAGATAAGAATTATCAAACAAAGCACATGGGGCAACAGAGCTCTTTCATACCTCGTTTATGGAAACCTTGGGTGGTGGTGGTTCCTTGTCTTCATGCCTTGTATAAGATGCTAGTTGCATATGATTTCTATACAAAAAAATGCAAGGGTTATTAGTAAAAGTGCATTAAGAAACTCCATTTGTTTTTAAATTATGATTCATATCTATAAATATATAAAATTGAAGTGATCTCAACATACTTCTGGAACCTCCTTGGCAATTCTAGCCACAACTTTTGCAGCCTCCAGCCTTGCACGTGTTTCATCAATGACTCTCCTTGCAACTACAGGTTGGGAAAGCCCAAAGAATGAACCATAGTTGCAGTGGCAAATAAATTGGTTATTCAATGTAAATTCTAAATTTTTGCACACTAAATTTCTACCTAATTGTGGTAAATAGTTTTTACTTACTTATCATATGGCAATTTTTTGTTATCATTTTCTAAATATGTGTCATCCTTCCTACCATACACTCCATTTAATTTTCATTTTTAGTTTCTGACATTCAAGCTCTTTCAATTTCGCTCTCCTCTCTAAATATTCTTGGCGTTCCTGGCCACTTTAGAATCTTCATCCGATTAAGATTTCCTCCCTTGTTCGACCCCTCATTATCATCATCTTTGTCTTCATACTCTATAGGTTCTTCCTTTTCCTCACCACCATCCTCTAAAAGAACAACATAATCTCTATTCTTTCAACATAAATCCTAAAAAATTCAATAATATATGATTTATTATTACTCGGATTTAGCTTCAATCCTCCACCTACATAAGCCACATAAAAAATATAATACTTACAACTATGTCATAACTCCCCATAAACATCCTCTACAACAAATCGGATCACCTAATGATTTTCAACAAAAGAAGTAATTCTTGGGAAACAAAACAACATACAACATTAAGGAAAAATAAAATTATCAAACAAAAGTCATGTTTGCATCGATTGTTACGACATACTAAACAAATCAAACGTAGAAAGAAATTATGAAATAATAGTAACATCAAAAATGACAAAATTGGATCTAAACATATCAAACAAATAAAAAAATAATTTTTTTATAAAGACGTCCACAAATGACTAAAATCGATGTAGAAATGTGATGTCGGGATGAAAACAGTCCATTTCAAGGTTGCATGCTATTGAAACTTAGGGAAAGAAAAGAGAATAAAAATACAAAAATACTTATAAAACAACAATTTTCTCTTTGATATGCCTTACAGTTTCAAAAGATTTCATTTTTTTCCAATCACTCACTAAAATACAACCTTTTCAAGTACTATTCATTCTCAACACTATAGTTGCAAAATTGCAATAACTTTGAATGCTTATGAAGCACCCACTTTCCGATTACAATATCGATAATCACTACTAATATTGTTTTAAAAAATTCTATACACACTGCCAATCGATTGCATTGTGCATATCCTACAATCAATGATGTCCATAGAACCATGTTTTTTTGAGGCATTTTGTCAAACAGTTCATGTGCCTTGTGTAATGTTCCACATTTTACATACATGTCTACCAGAGCATTTGTAATTACAACACCTCACAAAGGCCTTCAAGCTTGCGTTGATGACATGTTATGTTAGAGCGTGTTGTGAGAAGGTTTGGTCAGCTTTTCCTTTCTCTCGGAAAATTTCATCATAATGAGAGTTCAAACTAGGAAGACATCCTATTCACACACACACATCCTCCTAAAGACGTAGGTGCGGGGAAATGTATGGCCTCTTCTTCCGCATTTTCTATGCAAGTCTTTCCTCCAGCTTCTTGAATAAGATCTGAAAATCTCGGGGCATGAAATGCAACTGGGAATTTTACAATATCCAAATTAACCGAGACACTCGAGAGGAGGATGAAGAGGAGCGAAAATAAAATTATAAGAAGGTAGAATAGATTCCAAAAAGTAGACCTTGCAATAGAGATGTTGAAGATGAGGAGGAATATCTTTGGAGAGGCGGGAGTCGAGTCCACAAAGAATAAGAAGAAGGCCTTGTTTGTTGAAATGCTTCGTGTATCGAGATCGAATCCATGCAACTTCGTCCTCTTCTCTTCCACCACCCTTGTCATAACACGAGTTGAGGGAAGCGACGACACAATTCTCACATCCTCCCTCGATTATGTTTGAATTGCTCCACCTCAAATATATCACAAAATTCTCGCATCGTTTTGGTGACGAATCACAGCACCCTGGATGCACATCGGGCTTCTAGGTTGATGTTCGGGCATCCAGTGTGATTGCACAACATGGAAACCTCTCTCAAGCGTGGGACTTGTGAAACCGAGAGAGGAATCTCAGAGAGAAGGTG
This sequence comes from Taxus wallichiana var. yunnanensis, assembly GCA_018340775.1. Classification (NCBI taxonomy): domain Eukaryota; kingdom Viridiplantae; phylum Streptophyta; class Pinopsida; order Cupressales; family Taxaceae; genus Taxus; species Taxus wallichiana. The sequence continues at coordinate 647,237,509 of CM031243.1, forward strand.
GTTCCTATTCCTCTGTTCGGATGCACACGTAAACGTGAGAGGTTTACCCAAAAACTTAATCTAACTACCAAGGAGACAGGAGAGAGAAATGCATAAAAATAAACCTAAGCTAAGGAGTTGATGCACCAAGGAATGTTGGACACCCGTTTTGCAAGATTAAACACGAGACCACATAGATGTAATACCACACCATGCACAGTGCAACCAAAATGCAATGAGAGATCAAAATAACAAAGCAATGAATATATGAGAGGGTTTAAGATCAATCAAAGAAATACATATATTGCTCAAGGGTCAATATAGTACATTGCATAGTGGCAAGAGGTAAAAAATAGCATTACAATCCATAGGGGAGGCTTGAAAACTCCACTAATTCTCTTGCAAGGGGAGAGAAGGGAGGATACGAAACGAAAATGTCCAACCTTTTACAAAGAGCCTCTCTTGACCATTTATATGAGGAAAAAGAGGGAGAAGATAATGATTCGGATGCTGCCCCAACCACCTCCAAGACTGCACCTAACTTCAACGAATCATGGCGGTAGGTGAGAATCTCAGCAACCCAAATTATGGCGAACTGTATTTTTGAATTTTAAGAACTTGTTCCCACCCATTTAAAGATATCCAGTCGTAGTTGCGTAGAGGACGCCGAGAGCTTTCCGAAAAGTCCAACCTTGTGTGAATCTCGAGCTCCCTGTGAAAAGTTATGGTGATATGAATATTTCCCGCGTTAGGGTCTGTTTCCAGTCGGGTTCGGGTTTCTCCTTTACATCTGCATCGGGTTTGGAGGATGCCTCGACATGTGTTTGATGCCTGTGTTTTCCCGAAACCCGCTTCCGCCGCTATTTCCAAGTTTTTCCTTTGTTTCGGGTTCGGAGATGTAACTTGCATATGCATCGGGTTTGGGAGGTGGCGCAACATGTTTTCGCCCCATGCTTTCCCGACTTGTTTCCCCTACTCTGAAACCCGCTTTCCCTTTGATGTCGGGTTTGCGGAACCCTCGAGCATCGGGACATCCTTTGCGATCTGCATGTTTCATGTTTCATATTTCCGAAACACGAAACCCGATTTGCCTGATGTCGGGTTTTAGAGAACCCCGACATGTTCCGCGCCACGAAACTCGATTTCCCTTTGCGTCGGGTTTTGGAGACCCGACGACACATTTTCTTTGTTGGCGGGTTTTGGAGACCCCATGACACATTGTTCCACCATGCTTCTCTGCCTTGTTTCTCCGCCGTAAACCCGATTTGCTGCGTTTATCTATATTTACCCAGGGGTAAATATATACAACAATTTGGTGACTCACGGGGTTACCTGCCTGCTAGGTAGAAGATCAATGGCCTTTTAGCAATCCATTGGGCACGGAGTCATAAGAAATAACTCAAACCGATCGACACACGAACTCCTTCTCCGAGAACACGCCGAATCAGAGAAAACCAACCCAGAGCAACAAAACGGGCCAAAGCACTTAGGGAAATTGAAACCTAACTACAACAAGACAATGTGCATACGCACTTAGGGAACTGAAATCTAGGCTAATATTTACAAGGGTAGAAATTTTCTCTTTTAAGTAGCAATGTTTAAGATAAATTCCATTGACCAGGAATCGGAAGTTCTTCTCCGTCCAATGTAGAAATTTGGAAGGCATTTTATTCTTACATCCCGTGACCATGTAGGGGCCACTCGAATGGCATCAAATTTGGAATGCCTTCCCGGTTTTTCTGGTCTGCATCCCATTTGAGAACTAAGTCCCCTTCCGGGAAGGTCCTTGCTCTTGCTTTCTTATCAAACCATCTTTTCACTAAGGCTCGATCTTTCTCAATCGTTTGAAGCGCATGTTCTCTAATTTCTTCCAATTCCATCAACTCGCATACCTAGCCTCCCCATTGGTTCGAACTCGGCCAAATCCAACTGCTTCATGAACTCCAATGCAGGCGGTTCTAATGATATAGGCAATACTGCCTCTTTTCCATAGACCAACTTGTAAGGGGAATTGCCTGTAGACCTCTTCGGTGTTATCCTGTCAGCCCACAATGCTGATTTTAGCCTGGTATGCCATGTTCTTTGATTTTCATCCAGAGTCCTCCTGATGATTCTTAGCAAATTTTTGTTCGTGGACTCTGCCTGTCCATTATCCTGCGGGTAATAATTTGAAGAGGTGCTCAAATAGATTCCATTCTTGATAGCCCATTCTGTAATCCTGGAACCTATGAATGCCAATGCATTATCTGATATGATAGTGGCCGGCACACCGAACCTGGTCACTATTCCTTCATAAAACTCTAGTAAATTAGACTCGTTGGCCTCTTTGAGTGCTACTGCTTCAGTCCACTTGGTAAAATAGTCCGTTGCCATGAGAATCCACTTGTGGCCTTGGCTCGAGTTTGGATTGATGACCCCGACGAAGTCCAATCCCCATTGCATAAATGGTTGGTCAACCAGAATTGGGTGCAATGGAAGCGCTGCTAGTCTTTCTTTGCCTGTGAAGAGTGCACATTTCCTACACTTTCTTATCCATGTATAGTAGTCACTGAAGACTGTCGGCCAATAATACCCTGCCTTCATTATCTTGAGAGCTGTTACTCGTGGGGCTAAATGTCCTCCGTAATCTCCATCGTGAAAATCTCATAACATCCTCTCAATTTGGCTCGTCCGAATGCACCTCAATAGAACTCCGTTGATGTCTTTCTTAAACAAAACACCACCAACAAGCACATATGGAATGGCTTGTAATCAAGTATCTCCTCTTTGCTTTTCTCATTTACGGAGGGCATAGGCCATGTCTCGTAGGAAGTGTATCACATTCCGAGTCCAACAGGAGTGGGCACATCATCATTTTCTTGTTCTTGGTTATCCTGTAGTACAAGATGACCTCTTTTCATCACCCGCTTCAACTTGTTGACTCAAGGCTAGCTGCTCACATAGTCCCTTCCCACGTACTAGTTTGGTGACCTTGATCTCGATGTCATATTCCATGACACGAGTTATCCATCCCGCACGTTTCTCATTCAGATCCTTGTTTAGAAGGAAGTCCCCGACTCCGCATGAGAGACCAATAATTGGATCTTGTTGTTTGAGACTAGGTGCTGGAATTTCTTTAAGCTCCCGATGACACTTTGCAAGGACATGCTTTTCAATGAAAGAGTACCTAGTTTCGTATTCCTCCAAGCCTTGATCAAGAAAGCAATCTGGTTGCTCTAATCCTCCTTTGTTCTTTGTACCTGGATTGCAAAAATTGTGTCTCCACCACCGAAGGCATATAACATGAAATCCTTGGCAAAGTCTGGATTGACGAGAGTTGGAGCTTGAGATATAGCTTCCTTTATTGCCTCGAAACTTGCCTTGCCTTCAGATGTCCACTTAAATGCCATGCTCTTTTTTAACATCAGCGTTATTGGCTTTACAAGAGCTGCAAAGTTTGGAACAAACCTGCGGACAAAATTGATCCTTCCTAAGAAGCTTTGAAGAGCCTTCTTGTGACTTGGCAATGGCAATGCTTGAATTGCTTCGACTCTCTCTGGGTCAATCGTCAATCCTTCCTTTGAAACAATATGGCCTAGAAGCTTTCCCTCGTGAGCCAAGAATATGCATTTTTTGGGATTCAATGATACCCCAAATCTTCTACATCTCTGAAATACCTGCCTTAGATGAAAGAGGTGATCCATTGCATTTTTTGAGAATACAGTGATGTCGTCAAGATATATTAGAACTATTTTATTGATCAACCCCTTGAATGCCATATCCATTGCCCTTTGGAAGGTGGCTCCAGCATTTGATAGCCCAAATGGCATCTTCTTGTAGGCATATGTCCCCCATTTGGTGGTGAAAGCCGTCTTGAATCGGTCATCTTCTTTCACCATCACACGATTGTATCTTGAGTAGCCATCTAGGAGAGAGAACTCTCTCGAACCGAGATACTACTTGCAATATTTGTTCCATTGAAGGAAGTGGGTAATGGTCTTTGAGAGATGCCCTATTGAGGTCTCGAAAGTCCACACATAACCTAATCTCTCCACTCTTCTTCCTAACCGGAACTAAGTTTCATGCAACCCAGCTTGAGTGCTTAATTGGAAATATAATGCTTGCCTCTATTAGCTTGTTTAGCTCTTTCTTCATTAGAGGCTCAATGTGAGGGTTGGTGGTCTCTGCTCGTCTCGATGGGCTTAGCATCTGGATCCAATTCTATGGTATGTTGTGCCAAATTTGGATCGAATCCTCTCAAGTCTTCATAGCTCCAAGTGAAGACATCGGAAATTCTTGGAAAAGTGTGTGAAATCTGATTTCTACTTCTCGGTGGCCACTTTACCAATTTGAAGTGTTTTTCCTTCCTCAACCAGTAATTGGCTCGAATCTTCTCTCTTGACTGTATGTTAGCCTTTTCCTTACGGCTAGTGGTCGTTAGGGTTCAAGATAGACTCAACGTTACTAAACCCTTAGGAAGCTTGTTTGTCGTAGCTTTGCACCACTTGATTCCCATATTGCTGCTCTAGCCTATCCTCGATTTCTAAATGAGAATTCAGCTTCTTCTTCGCAAGAAATTGACGATCCGTTGATTGTTCTCAAACACTGCCACTTGTGTTATTATCCTGAATCTGGCCGCCTCACAATCACATGGATATGTGGTTGTGTTTTCCCCTTCCGATGTTGTCAACCACATCAAATGTTGCTCCAACTGCTGCGAGCCTATCTGCGACTTCATTTTTCTTCCTGGGTATGGACACAATGTTGAAAGCTTCGAAATCCTCAATGAGGTCCCATACCCTATTCTTGTAGCTCCTCAAAGCAAGTCATTCTTTGTAGCATGTTGTCCCTAATTTGGTTGACGATTAGCTCGCTATCTCCAAACACCGCAAGTTATTTATGCCCCTTTTCCCGCCCAATGAAGTCCATGAATTAATGCCTTGTATTCAGCCGTGTTGTTTGAACAAGAAAACTGGAAACGAAAAGCTGAATAATATTTGATGTCTTGTGGTGAAATCAACATTGCACCACCTCCAGCACCTTGCCTGCTTCTCGAACCATCGAAGAATAGTTGCCAAACTTTGTTTTCATCCTTTTGTTCAGGCTGAATGATGTCGGGAATGGGTGAATTTTCTTCGTGTACACAATATACGCCCAATTCAGCTTCTTCAACTTCCTTGTATGGGTCAAATTCATGACTCTTGTTCGCCCATTCATCCAAAGTTAAATCAGGAATTCCCTCGACCTTAGTACCTGTTTCTAGATCATTTGGATACTCCTCCTGATCAAAAACTGAGCAATTTGCATTGATAGGATTTGGTACATGAGGCTCAATCTGGAAATTGGCAATTGGTTCGACCGATTGTTGTTTTGGCTCCATACCTTGTCCTAAAAATCATGTGTGACCAATCTGCAGATAAATATCCACCGATTTTCGCAGTGAAGTCTCTTGATAAACACAACGCAAAGAGTGGCGGGAGGTCAATTACAGACACATCTTGTAGAAGCTGTAATGTTAGGACAGGAATGTAGTGTTAGGCTTAACCCTTGATGACTCCAATAGTTCCTATTGCTGTTCCATCCAATTGCATTTACTCCTTTTTGAAGATCTGGTTCATACCTCAAACCAAGTTGGTCCGCTACTTGCTTCGGCATCACTGAACTACTTGCCCCTGAATCTATCATGCAGTTGTGTACCAAGTGGTTTCCAACGACCAACGACACATAGAATGGTGGAGGCTTCAAATTCCTGCTTGTCTGGCCCCCATCATGTTGCACTGCATTAGTGAGCACTTTCTCATGTCCCCGATGTGATGCATTTGGAGCAGACCAATTAGCCATGGCAGCTTGCAATAAATCTCGTTGCCCTGGGATTGCCAGTGATTCCCACATGGAAATGTTCACATGTGTCTTCTTCATTTGATCGATGATGTTGAAAGGGAATGAACTATCCCTTTGTTGTCCCTTACTTGGTGCAACCTTTTCTGAAGCTACAACAGGTACCTTAAGCTGATTTTGCACATTTGGAGTTGTGTTTGGTCTACCGACCCCTTGTTGTGTAGGAGTGGTCTGAGAAACAACTGGATTACACGGTTGTCCCTCTTCCATGATTCTCTTCATTGACCGTGTGTTGGTAGCCACGCCTTGAAAAGGTCGTTGGTTAACTCCACAGAAGTCTTCCGTTTGCCAATTTGCCAATGTGGTTTCTGTTGGAGGTCCCTCTTGTTGTGTTTCTTGTTGCTGATTCTCGTCCTGGCTTGGTTCTTGAGGAACACCAATGGTCTGCACCATCAAGGCCTGATTTAGTGCACCATTGAAACATGCTGACTGATTGTGAGGCAGATTGCAAGGGTAACACCAGTCGTACTCCTGTGCCATGTTGTTTTGCATTGGAACCAAGGCTCTCGAGGACGTCATTGTATTTGGATCATACGGCCAAAATGGCCTGGCAGCTTGAGGTTGTCCTTGGTTTTGGTTTTGATTTGTAGCCTGAGCTGGTGGTTTATTCTGTTGGTATGAGGGCTCGGCTTGCATCGTGCTTGAGGCCGTCATAGTCAGCACTTTGAGCTTGTTGTCTTTTGATAGTCACTAGCTCATTTCCAAGGTTCTGTAGTTGTTTCATAACCTCCTGCAATTCCTTTGAAGTATTTGAAGAAGTCGATGCCTCATTATTGCTTTGATTTCTAGGAGTTGGAATGGGATTCAACTCTGGTGCTTGACTAGTTGTAGGATTTCCCATATCTGGATAGAGAGGCATTGGCGGCCTTGGTGCAAGCTTGCCAGCTTGGATCAAATAGTTCTCTGCTCTGATAGTTGTGTCATAGGCCCCTGGCAGCGTTGTCCCTCCCATTGATTGGATCATCATGGCTATGTCTGAATTTATAGCCTTTAAGAAATAAAGGAATGCTCCTTCGGCGCACTTGGCCTAACACTATTGGAATTTGTCCCATGTCCGTTGGAACTTGAAGTTGAAATCTACCATTTGCTCATTAGGAGCCCTTTTGATTGTTGTCAATTGTTCCAATAAAGACAAATTATCTGCCCTTTCCCCAAACTGGCTGTAAAGAGCTGAACAAAGTTGGTTCCAATTTGTAATAGACCCTGCTGTAAGGCTCCTAAACCATTGTAAGGCCTTACCTTTGAAAGATGAAGCCAATAACTTTACTGCAACATCCATTTCATTTATTTCGTGGATTGCACATGCATTAGCAATATCCTGGATGTGATCAATAGGAGTAGTATGATTTTCACCCGTGAAGTAGGGGATATTCTTTAGTGCTGCAACTGGGATTTGATTCTGAGCATTTAGGGCAAGTGGACTACTGCCCGTGAAATTGACAAAGGGATTCGGTGGTAGATGCGCCATTATGATTGGCCTAAGAACCCTGGTTGATGCAAGAAAAGGCCTACCAGGTGGAGGTGTAGACAAAGTCCTGTTAGGTGGGGATGGCGATCTTTGTGATCTTCTTCCTCTCCTTCCCCAACCTGGTGAAAGTTGCAAGTGGACAAATAGCCCTTCTTCTCGAGTATTAGACCTTGTCCGAATTCTTCTCATGTGCCTGGGCAACTTGTGCTGCTACACCGCTGAATTCAATCCCTTCGGAGTCGCCAGATGTGTTAGAGAACAAGCCTCTAAAAGACTGGATTTTGCCAAGTTACACACCAAACTTGACAATATTGAAAATATAATTTAAACTTTGAAGGACCCAGAGGAGACAATCTTCAATCCGGAATTCGGGCCTTGTTGTGCAGCTGCGGATCCCCGAAAGTACAGGCGGAACTCAGGTTATGCGATGCAACTCACAGAACCCGAACTGCTATGTGTCGGAACTTGGAACATGTCCGACATCCCTCAAAACCCGATTTCTTTGCTGTCGGGAATAGGACCATGTAATGCATCCCCAAAACCGAATTGCTGCTTTGATGTTCTCGGATCCCGAAAACCCGAAATCACTAAATACCGAAATTTTGAAAATCAAAATATCAAAAAACTAAAGATACCCTTTTGAAGATTACCCTCAGATCTACCAACTGTTGAAATTTTGACCTGTTTTGAGCAAGATAAACCCTTGAAAAATGATTTCGGAGTTCAGGCTAGGAGGTGCAAAATTCGAAATTTGTAAAAAACTACAATTTTTAGTGCAAATTTCATGAAAACTCCTTCAAATTTTTATGGAATGACCTCTTGGTCCCACCGGGCGTGCCAAAACTATTGGTGACGAATCACAGCACCCTGGACGCACATCGGGCTTCTAGGTTGATGTTCGGGCATCCAAGTGTGATTACACAACATGGAAACCTCTCTCCAAGCGTGGGACTTGTGAAACCGAGAGAGGAATCTCCAGAGAAAGCTGGTTCCTATTCCTCTGTTCAGATGCACACGTAAAACGCAGAGGTTTACCCAAAAACTTAATCTAACTACCAAGGAGACAGGGAGAGAGAAATGCATAAAAATAAACCTAAGCTAAGGAGGTGATGCACCGAGGAATGTTGGACACCCGTTTTGCAAGATTAAACACAGACCACATAGATGTAATACCACACCATGCACAGGCAACCAAAATGCAATGAGAGATCAAAATAACAACAATGAATATATGAGAGGGTTTAAGATCAATCAGATATACATATATTGCTCAAGGGTCGATACAAGATATCATTGCGGTGGCAAGAGGCAAAAATAGCATTACAATCCATAGGGGAGGCTTGAAAACTCCACTAATTCTCTTGCAAGCAAGAGAGAAGGGAGGATACAAAACGAAAATATCCAACCTTTTACAAAGAGCCTCTCTTGACCATTTATATGAGGAAAAAGAGGGAGAAGATAATGATTCGGATGCTGCCCCAACCACCTCCAAGACTGCACCTAACTTCAACGAATCATGGCGGTAGGTGAGAATCTCAACAACCCAAATTATGGCGAACTGTATTTTTGCATTTTAAGAACTTGTTCCCACCCAATTAAATATATCTAGTCGTAGTTGCGTAGAGGACGCCGAGAGCTTTCCGAAAAGTCCAACCTTGTGTGAATCCGAGCTCCCTGTGAAAAGTTATGGCGATCTGAATATTTCCCGCGTCAGGGTCTGTTTCCAGTCGGGTTCGGGTTTCTCCTTTGCATCTGCATCGGGTTTGGAGGATGCCTCGACATGTGTTTGATGCCTGCGTTTTCGAAACCCACTTCCGCCGCTATTTCCAAGTTTTTCCTTTGTTTCGGGTTCGGAGATGTAACTTGCATATGCATCGGGTTTGGGAGGTGGCGCAACATGTTTTCGCCCCATGCTTTCGACTTGTTTCCCGACTCCGAAACCCACTTTCCCTTTGATGTCGGGTTTGCGGAACCCTCGAGCATCGGGACATCCTTTGCGATCTGCATGTTTCATGTTTCGTGTTTCCCAAAACCCGAAACCCGATTTGCCTTTGATGTCGGGTTTTAGAGAACCCCGACATGTTCCTGTGCCACCGAAACCCGATTTCCCTTTGCGTTGGGTTTTGGAGACCCGACGACACATTTTCTTTGTTGGCGGGTTTTGGAGACCCACGACACATTGTTCCACCATGCTTCTCGCCTTGTTTCTCCGCCTCAGTAAACCCGATTTGCTCGTTTATCTATATTTACCCCGGGGGGGGGTAAATATATACAACACATCCTTTTAGGTATATAAAACATTTTTAGGTATTCATTCATTCATTTAAATGATAAGCTGCAATTAATTAGGTACATGTCGTCTCCTAGATTAAATTGAATTGCGAAATGGGAACCACTGGAGTGGCTTCCGGAATACGAGCAATTACTATTTCGTCCACCATCGATTGTGATATCGATTTAATCCCCAGAGATCATCACCATAAAATATCTACGCACCCGCCTCTCACTCGCCTTAAGTATTCTTTGTTGAATTCCACACACGCCCTGTATCCCAACTTAGCCGATTGCTTTCCAAAACTCCCCTTCCCTTACATTTCTTGATAAATTATGCTCGATAATCAAGTTAATATTGGAAGAAGAAACAACGGAAAATGAAATAAAACAGAAGTAGAGGTGACCAACAACACTAAATAAATAGATATTTTCACAAATAGGGAAATTTTAGGCAGAAGAATAGTGTAACAGAAATTGATTCCGGAAAAAGTCACCACAATTTGACATTTTCCGATAAGGGCCTCTTCAAAGGTGGACGCCTTCCACGAAGCGTGGGGTTGATTTTTGTAAAAATATGGCTTAAGCTTATTTAAAAGCTTAAAAAAGGGAATTAATCCCTATTAATCCACTCAAAGCCTATTAAGGCTATGATATTATTTGAAGCGGATTAAATATTTGGTGGCTAAATTATTATTATGCCACGGGAATTTTGGCTAAGCCCAATCCGTTGAGGATTATTACGGGCTCTTTAAAAATAAGCCATGGATATTATCAAATATCCTTATATTTCGGGCTCCTAATCAATATAAATAGGGGACCCAGTACATTGTAAAACACACAAGCCTTAAGCTTATTAAGTTTTGTAAAGGCATTTGAGGTGTTATTAAATATAGCTTCTAAGCTATATTAAAGGCCTTAATTATTTTTAAGGAATTATTATGGAGACATAAAACCTATTTTAATATAGGCATTATGGAGAGATACTAAGACCTATTTTATAGGCATATTGAGGACCAATATTATTTTTTATCGACAAGATGAAGATAAGACCTATTATTTAATAGGCATCTTAAAATAGTTGGGAGTTATTATTTTTTAACTCACCAATCAAGAGTCTTCTCAAGTTGGAGCCGGAGATGACATAGAGCCAAGGGATGTGACAAAGCATCAAAGAAGTAGTAGAGCTCATAACCTTAGTACATTGAATGAGTCGTCAGATCGTTAGCTTCGGAGGAGGGTCATTATTCAGTTTTGAGCTCGTTGGTGACAATTAATGTCTGCTGACATCTGGAGACTTAGCAGATCTGCAAAGAGGCATTGAGGTCTTCATGGAATACTTGAATCAAATCTACCTGTGTTCACTACTTGGTGTAAAGGCTCTTGTTCTATTTGTATTCAATATTATCATGCTTAGATTGTATTATTTGTTACAATCATGGAAGAAGATAATATATCAGTTCTATTAATGAACCCGGAGATGTAGGCATTTTTTCGAACTCCGTTATCAACCTATGTGTAGTGTATTTTAATTATTACATTGCTTAAAGTTGATTTTAATGGGGTAAATTTGGAAAATAATTTAAATCCTATAGGGGTCCATGGTCGAGTGAAAAAAATTCGGTCAATTTTTGGATCATGTTGAAAAAATTTCAGTCAATTTTTGGATCATTTACAACCATTCCGGCTTAAGGGAGAAATGAAGAAATTTCTACCAATGCGAAACATGAAGTACATAATACAAAAATCCGATGACTTGAGGGTGAACATCCTATTTCAAGATAGTGGGCTAGGCAACTACTTCGCCACATTAGAGAAGGATGAGAATTTTATGATTCTTAGGGAAGAGGAAGAAGATCAAATCTAGACAATGGAGTTCAATGGTAGTCATTCCGGTGCAGGTCGGGATAAGGTGTGGTGTTGTATTCTCCTTCTGGTGAATTATACCCGTTCACCTACAAGATACAATTTGATAACAAAAACAACATGGTGGAGTACGAAGCCCTCCTCTTAGGCATGGGCATAATAGAAGATATGGGAATAAAAATCGAGATTCTGGGGTGATGTAGAGGTAATAGTAAGGAAAGTCCTGGAAGCAATACCAAGTGAAGAATCTAAGACTCGACATTACAAAAATAGAGTGTGGGACTGCATTGAATCTTTCGATGCATTCTCCATTGAATCCATTCCTCAAGAACATAATGAAAAGGTTGATTCCCTTGTAGTGTATGCTTCCCTTGTGATACCACATCCATATTTCGGCAAAGATAAGGTGACTGTAGAGATGGTGTTCAGACCTAGTGTGCTGATAACATGAATTGCTGGAAAGTTTTCAACGATGACCATCAACTCCTGGATTTCCTAGAACAAAGAGATAATTTCAATAACCTCTTCTTCGAAGGAGGTGAGAATCCACATAGGGAAGCAATAGCTAAAGAGGATAAAAAAGGAATTGAAGGCATTGATGAAGAGGGAGTGATCAAACTGAAAGGAAACAAGATCCCTAAAGGTGTAGTCTCTCTAGGAGATATATTTGATAAGAATGATATATTCATTCAAGAGAAGGCGAAGCAATCTTCCTGGTGCCTATATGATTTTGAGAAAGAAAACATTGGCACCACAGAGAACCCAAGAATGGTCAACATTGGAAAGTGTTGTTCACCTAAAGAAAATAGAAGGTTTGTGTCATTGCTTAAGAAATATTCAGATGTTTTGGCCTATTCTTATGATGAGCTCAAGCCCTTCCAATGAAGGAAATGCACCATTCAATTCCCTTGAAGCGGATGCCAAGCTCATTCGGGAAAAAGTAGATAGACACCATTAAGGAGGAAGTGATGAAAATGCTCAATGCAAGGATCATCTTTCCCATCCATCATTCCACGTGGGTGGCGAACATCATACCAGTATGGAAGAAGAGTGATGAAATAAGGATATGTGTAGACTTTGGCAATCTGAATCAGGCCTCCTTGAAGGATAACTACCCCCTCCCCATCATGGACCACATTCTGTAGGTTGTCACCAGATTTGAAATTCTCTCATTACTCGATGGCTTCTTAGGGTACAACCAAATTAAGTTTACGGAGGAAGATCATACCAAGATATCCTTCACAACACCATGGGGCACTTTTGCATACAACATAATTCCTTTTGGTCTAATCAATGCAAGAGCTACATTTCAAAGGTGATGGATATTTCCTTCAAGGATTTGAAGCATTTCATTTTCATATACATGGACAATCTACCATCTTCTTAAAGAATAGAGGAGAACTCTTGCACCATTTGGAGCATGTACTCATGAGGTGTAAAAACATGACATATCCTTGAATCTAAAAAGTGCATCTTCGGAGTTACAAAGGGTAAAGCTGTTGGGACACAATGTGAACAAGCACATAGCACACATTGATCTAGAGAGAGTGAGAGAAATTCAATCATTATCCCTACCGACAAGTAAGAAAGGAGTTCATTCCTTCTTTGGAAAAGTCAATTTTCTTTTACGCTTCATTCGGTTTGTAGAATCGACAAAACATATCACAACCATGATGAAGCCTCAAGTCAACTTCAAATGGAATGAAAATGAAAAGGAAACTTTTGAAGAAATCAATAAGGCCATAGCTAAGGCACTAACCCTTGTGTCTTCGAGGCTTCATTAAATAATTCATCATGTATTGCTACGCGTCAGAGCATACCCTCTCTATTGTTCTTATTCAGAAGAATGATGGTGTGGAGGCACCTATTTCCTTCATGAGTTGCTCGTTGAAGAAACACAAGCTAAACTATAGCCAACTAGAGAAACATGCCTATGTAGTGATCAAAGATGTAAAAAATTTCAGGTTTTACATACTCGACTCTCACATAGTGGTGATATTTCCTAGAAGTACAATCAAGTCCATTTTGAGTCAACAAGACCCTGGAGCTAAGAGGGGAAATTGGGTCACAAAGACTCAAGAGTATGACTTGGAGATTCGACCTTCCAATTTAGTGTGCGGAAATGGTCTATGCAGATTAATCACCGAGGATGAGGCTCTCAAAGCTCAACATCTGGGGACGATTGTATTTGACCGAGAAATTTGATGACAAACAACAAGTTCTCTTTGTGAACACCACCGATGAATGGTATGCAGATATCACCTATTACTTGACCTATGGTGAATGCCCTCCCCATATTTATTACAAGCAAAGGAGAACGCTCAAGCTAAGGGTAACCAAGTTCATAATTTGGAACCATGTTCTCTACAAGAGAGGTCTTGATGGGTTCTTCCTTAGATGTGTGGATAAAGAACAACAAAAGAAGTTGTTGAAGGCATATCACAACCAAGCCTTTGGTGGACATTTTTCAGTGATGGTCACTACACATAAGATTCTTCGGGGAGATAATATTGTCCTACCCTCTTCGTAGACACTCAAGAATGGGTTTCAAGTGCGAATCATGTCAAAATTCATTAGGAGACCATAGCTCGCAGCACTACCACTCAGGCCATTTTTCATTGAAGAAACATTTCAGCAAAGGGGGACTGGACTTCATCGGTGCTCTAAATCCTCATTGAAGCGCTGGGCACACCTACATGCTCACGGAGATAGATTATTTGACAAAGTGGGTGGAGGACATCCCATCAAACAAGAAAACAATGAGACATAAACTTCATAAAAGAGAAAATCATCATCCATTTTGGATTCCCACAAAAGATCGTGGTGGATAATGCCACCTATTTTTCTTCAAGGGAGTTGACAGAGTTCTGCTATGGCTATGAGATTTCCCTATCCCACTCATCATATTACTACCCACAAGGAAATGGTCAAGCTAAATCAAGTAACAAGAACATCATGACCATTGTCCGCAAGCTCGTGGATGAAAACTAGAGGAATTGGCACAAGAAGCTATACGATGCATTGTGGGAAGATATGATCACTCCGAAGAAAGTGATTACCATGTCGCAATTCTAGTTGCTATACGAAATAGAAGTGGAAATCCCCATCACGGTTGAAATGCCAACTCTCAAATTACTCTAAGGAATAGAAGATGAACAATACAAGGATTCGATTGACAAGAGGATCTTGTTCCTTGAGAAGCTGGAGGAGAAAAAATTTCGGGTGGTAGATCGTATCAAAGAACATCAATTGAAGGTGAAGAAGATTTTTGACAAAAAAATCCAAGGCAAGGGAATTAAAAGTTGGAGACCTTATCTTTCTATGGGACAAGAGGAAAGAGCCAAAAGGGAGTCAAGGTAAGTTTAATTCATTATGGCTCGGCCCATTCTAGATCCACGAGACTTGCGGTGAAAATGTATTTCTACTCTCATATCTAGATGGGATGTCATTGGAATTACCTCATAGTGGGCAATATCTAAAGTAATATCATCAATGAAAGTGGGTTTTCCTTGACTGTACCATAGGTGATTTATAGGTGTGTGTGTGTGTGTGTGTATTTTCCTTTCCGTGTGCATTGTGTGTTTCCTTTCTTTTATTTTGTGTGTGTATTCTTCCTTGTTATCTCTCTCTCACAAGTTGTAAATGACTCAGGGCCCAATGGATAAGGCATTGGTCAATGTGTTATATGTTGAGATTCTGGGATTCCTCATGTCATGTATTTGATGTGCTCGGTCCATACATGCGCCCCAAGCTAGAGCCAATTATTGTCCTGTGTTTTTACAGGGAAAAATTCAATAGAAAGCAGGAAAATGATACTCCTATGTAATTTTTTTCAAGTTTTACCTTTCTAAGGCACCCCAAGTTAGAATATTCTTAACACCGGACCTCATCCAATCGGTGTTGGTCCTTAATTGGATTTCCATCTAATCCCCTTAGGTGATTTAGGAAATCAAATTCAGCCCCCCTAGGTGATTTAGGATCTTTTGGAGAATGCTAACTTTTGAGTAGTTTTGGGAAGGGCTACCATTGGCCTTCCCGAGACTAATGCACCCTCCTAGAGTGGAAAAAGGAGAAATATTCAACAAGGAGATGCATTCAAGTTCTAATAACATCAGTGAAAATATTTTGGAAGAAGAAATATTAAGAGGTTTTGGAGTTGATTAAACAAAAGAGGGTTTTCGGGCCTAAAGGAGCCAACACCGTGAAGGAGTGCCTAAACTTCAAACAAAGATTTTGGGAGATTTGTGAAGATTCAATATCCCACAAAATTACCTATGGAAATTATTTTCCATTCCCTAAATGGTGGAAAATATGAGACATTCTAAAACACTATACACTTCCAAAATAATTCATTCTTTTGGCACACAACTGGAGGTCCCGAGAAAGAAGGGGTAATTTGGAGGTGATGTATTCAGAATTTAATATTAAAACAATAACCATTCAAATCAATGGGTGTTTTTTAGTCAATTTCATATAAAAATTCCCCTCGAAATTCATCCAGGAGGTCAAGTTATCATCGTTGCAAGTTGGTCCCAAGGTAAGAGCTCTCGCAGTTAGTCATTTTTCTATTGGAAAAGTGTCAGCACGAGGATCTTGGTGGGATTTCATCCCCTATGTCCCTTTGTAAAGGAAATTAAGGGACAAAAATCTACCCAACCCTTTTTAGCCCCGGGTTACCAACATGACCTCACGCTTGCCAGTTAAGCCCCCGGGAGCTAGTTTGAGCCTTCCCTCTCCCAACACGCATGTTGGAAAAGTGTCAACACCGGGAGTGAGGAAGTATTTATTGTCCCTTTAATTCATTTAGAAAATATAAATAGGGGATAAAAATTACCTCAGCCCAGCTTAAGCCCTGTGGTTCCTCATGCGCCCAAAATTCAGCTCAGGTGTTTTTCTTAAGCCCCCTCGGTTAAAAGCTCACCAAATAAAAACATGCCAAATGTCAGCACCAAACACTCGAAGGAATTTCATGTCACTTTCATCCCTTTAGAAAATTTACATAAGGGACAAGAAAATGTTCCCAGACCCAAATATTTTTTTTTGAAACAAATAAATACTAGACTTAACTTGAGTTTTCATTCCATTTCATTCCATTTCATTCCCCCACACCTCCATACCTTGCCAAAACTCTAGATTTTTTTCCCGAGATATTCCAATCTCCATTGCTGCACTCAATCAGCTCTATGAAATATTCCTCATACTGAAAATACAAAGATATTATAAAATAAACAGATCCAAATGACGAAGAACAAAGAGAAAATGAAGATCTTCATTCGAAAAACCCCATTACCCTAAACTACCCGAAAAAAATTGTCATAATTTGCAAACTACGACATAGATCAAAGTGAGTTTTTTTATTTCTTTATCATTTTCAGAGGCCATAAAAACCCAAGTGAAAAATTTCACATGTGTGGCGAGTATTTTTTATAGCAAATAAATCCTCTTTTCTTTGCAACAAAACTTAAAAGTTTATTTCCGCTAAACTATATATCGGGGGTCAAAACGAGATTTCATCTGTGAAACAAGAAAAGAAAACCCATATCAAAAACATCATTTTAATCAAGATTTGAGGAGGGAAAGTGGAATTGAAAATTTCAAGGTCCATTAATGGCCGTCATGATAGCTTTGTGCCCATAACCACTTTAAGGTGAAACATTCAAATTTTAAAATCTCACCAACCTGGTGGTCGAGTAGGTCCAAAATTTCAAAGGAATGATATATAAAAAATATTTTTCTATTTTGATCCGATCACCGAAGCACACTTATCAAAAATAGCAAGCCTTCCTACATGAGAGATTGCTATTTTGGGTAAGTCCTCATCCGAAGAGGCTACAAAGAAGACAATGAACATAGGGGAAGTATCACAGGTGAAAATAATCAAAATGGTCATCTCATCATAAAATTGACACTTACTAAAAATAGTAGGTGGTCCCATAAACACACTGCCATAAATAACAAGTTGTTTTAGAAAGTGGTTTCCATAAGAGGATCACGGTGAGAAGAAGGAGTTCAAGCGCCGCCATCGGTCGGTCGACGCATGAAAAAGATGATTTTTGATTACTAAAAATAGTAAGTTGTCCTTCCCAGTCATAGTAAGTGTTGAAGAATCATTAAGTTCAAGTTTTCAGGAGTGAAATCAACACAATCTCTCTCTTTTGAGTATGAGGTAGGTGACAATGATGTTTCCTATATGGATTTTAATGATCTTAAAGCTCGCATGATGGAAAAGAAAAATAGGAGAATAGAAGATAAAGCGTTCACAAGTGGGTTGTTTACAATCGTAGGACATCCTATGTCCAGACAATGTACTAAGCTTGTATTAGCCTATTCACATAACTATGAGCTTGATACACATGAGACAATTCAGGTGGATAATGGTGTGGCAATGACATCCCTAACCCCCAAAACCATCTCACTCACCTTGCAAATTCTAACATCACCCAACATGGTTGTCATCACGAAGGAGAAGGCCGTGCATGAGTGGGAAAAAATGGATGCATACCTACAAGGGGTTGCACTAGGGTCATGGATGAAGACAGGAAGAAAGCATTCAAGGATGCCAAAGACACTTTCGAGATGCAAATTTCATGAAGGATATTCAGATGCAATCACCCTCCTTAGCAAGGTGATGGGAGAAGCAAGTACGAGGGAATTTTAGGATTGGATGGATCTATTCATCCTAATGTTGACTGTAGGAAATCAAAAAACATATTGGGGTCATTTAATGAGTGAAAAATTACATCTAAAACTACTCTAGGTGCCCATGACAAAGAAGTTCTACATGACTTCTTATTTGGTCTGCTTTTCGCCAACTCGAGTTCATTCAAGGATTGACTTTCACCCAGAACATTGCTACCAAGGTTCAGCAATTGATAAACTTCCTCAATTGGTAATGGGATAAATTCATAGAAACTTCACCCATGTGAACGATGCATTCATGATGTTCGTGGTTAGAAATTTGGAGGGTGATTTAGAGGCAAGGATATCGCCACAAGTGGCATCCTTAATAAGAAAATATGGTTCCTATTTTATTCAATTCTCAACTTTATCTTACTTGTGAGTTTCTAGCTTTGACCAAGCTCCACTAAGGTTTCCCAAGTACCTTAGTGATCAAATTATACTATTTGAGCTCTGCAAGAAGCTCACATAGGTAAACAACAAAATTAGGAACAAAAGAAAGAATATTTTCTCATTTCCCATTTCTTTTGGGGTGTTCACGTGCAAGAATGTAAATGATGCATCTCATCTAGAGGCTTCCTTCACATAATTGACTTTGCATCCCTACACCACGGACTCCAACTTCAACATATTCCTTTCATATCCCTGAGTTGCACCATGTTCAACAAATTGAGGATTATTGGGCAAAAGTGTGTCGACGCGAGTTCAATGTGCAAGAGAAGGATCACATGAGAATGACAATTGATGAGATGATGAAGTATCAATTCCTTGGTATGAGGATGGATTGAAGGATGATGAAAAAAACTTTATGATCTTGAATATGGGGTGATAAATGTTTCCCCATTTCCTCAAGTTAATTATGACGTTCGTGAATATGGAGATATCGGGAGCAGACCAAGAAAGTAGTAAGAAGAATAAGAGAATGGTTAAAAAGGAAGAGGGCCATTTATTTTCAATCACAAAGTATCCCCACAAGTTAGAAGCAAACTTTACAACAGTCATCATCAAAAGTTGTGGAAATTACTTCAAGTTCAAGACACTCCAAAGCAAGTTCAAAGAGAAAAGCCGCATAGTTGGATACTTCATCTTAGGAAAAGTCACCTAAGATATCTAGGACAAAGGAAGACCCAGTTGAAGAAATAGAAGTTATAGAAGAGAACACAGTTCAAGACCCAATATTTGAGCAGCCAAAAGAGGTCTCACCTCTTTTCGACACTAATGCCTCTCCCATCTCGAGATATGCTTCCTCCACTTGAGCAGGGAACACTTGATATGCCTGTCATGGAGCTTGAGTTTGATGAAATGTTCCTGTTGGTAGTCTAATTGCACCCACATCTCGGATCCGGAGGAGCCGAGATGTTTGAGACAACAATAAAACCATCCCCAAGCTATGGGACCTTACATACTTGGGACGGATCTTTGAAAAGGCCGGTTCCTCTATCTATTCTGCTCTGCTACTGCTACTCCTAATGTTAAAAGGTAAAACTAAGCTAACAATTCCAAGGGACCATGGATAGAAGGATAACAAAAGAAAAACTAATCTAAGGAAGGTAATAACACCAGAAAAGAGGGATGAATACTATCTATTCTGAGTGAAAATGAAGTGAAAGGTGTTAAAGAAGGCTAGGCATGTGTAGCACAACTAAGACGCATTCACGTAATCATTTTCATGGAACACAACTAAAAAGGGAACTTCAAGGGATGTAGAATGACACAACAAGAACACAACGTAAAAAGAAGGGTAGGAAGAAAGAATAAAAACACGTTTAGGATACAGAATATTCATAAAATGATGTTTCCATTACTTCCAAAATGTACGAAGCTATAATGGCGAAAGAGACCGATATCCACATGCACGAACCGAGATATCAAGGTCTCGTGACTCAAAATACAAAAAATATGAAGTCCTTAGAAAAATGCATAAGGATCCAAAAATGTCCAACATTAACAATGAGCTTAGCTCTTACATTTATAGATGAATCCATGGAAGAAGAAGAGGAGGGAAAACCTGAATTTGAAATACAACCACCAATAAGAAATATTCAATGCCTGCAAATTTTCTTGTAATTTGTCAAATGCGCTTCCCGTGTCTTTTTGGCATGTTAGAGAAGGAAAGAGGGCAGATAATATCAAATCAGGTGGTTGGAGTAATCATATTTTCTCATTAAAGCCCATAAATACATTTTCCCATTTCTCACCTACTAGATCTGTCAAGAATTTGAATTTGAATGTCTAGCACTATAGCCTACATCAACAAGTATCGATTGAGACTAGGCACATGCCGATCAGAGCTCTGTAGAAAAGATATGACTATTAGAAGTTTTTAGATTCATCTGCGACGTAAGACATGTGGCACACATGGATTGGATGAAAGGATGACCAACTATGTAAATCTTCTTATCATTTCTACCACATGTCACTCATTGATTTGCTGCAAGGATTTGGCACCATGTTGGCGTGCTTTGATTGGTTATGTGTGGCACACTCAAGCATGTCAGAAAATGACATGGCATGGAAAGGTGCATGGGAGGGTGAAAATTTATTCACATGGAAGAATGAAGCACAAGAAGAAGGAAGAAGGAAGGTGTGTGTAATCTCAATGCACATGGAGGAAATGGGGAATAGTGGTGATCGGAAAACATATGGTCAAGGTGAAACTATTACAAGGTAATGTGTGGGGCTCACAAGAGGGCCATGGACTTAGCTGATTTGAAGCAAACGCAAGGCACATGTGTAGGATGAATAAATTCTAGGAAGAATGCAAATGTGTAGAAGATATGTGTAAGGTAAGAGTGAAAAAAGAGGAAAAGGAAAATGGAAAGAAGAAGGGGAAGCACATAAGGGCACACGAGGAAATAGTGACCAAGTGAATGTGCCAAAGAGACAGCTGAGGTGCATGCAACTACAATGAAGATATTTGAGCTAGAATATGTATGTAAGTTGTCCAAATAAATAGGAGAGTTATTTAGATAACCGTTCCCATAGATGTAAGAGGGCTAGGGAATTAGATGATTTGAAACAAGCACAATGCATGAGTGTAGGATGAATAACTGCTAGGAAGAAGGTGAATGCACAGAAGATGCACGTAAGGTAAGAGTGGAACAAAGAGGAAAAATAAAATGGAAAGGAGATTATGGGAAACACACAAGGGTGCACGAGGAAATAGTGACCAAGTGAATGTTCCAAGGAGACAGTTGAGGTGCACGTGACTGGAATGAAGATCTATAATCCAAAATATGTATGTAAGTTGTCCAAATAACTAGGAGAGTTATTTGGATAATAGTTCCCATGGTTGCAAAAAGACAATAAAAACTGATACATACATTGTTCAACAAGTCATGATCCCGATTTATCAGTAATTACATCATTGGCCAAGGGAAGAAAAATAAATCTCACACACACGGCCTCAAAGTTCTAGAGTGGAGACATAAGTAACCAATATATTGAGGTAGTCGACCTTAGGTGATTAAGCCAATGGATGAAATGACACCGAATGATGATAAAATGAGAAAAATCCAATTAGGTTTGGCTACTCATGAAGGAGTAATGCTTGTAATCAAATTAGAGAGTTGGAGTAATCAGATTTGAAAAGTAATCATGAGAGAGTAATTCTTGTGAAGGAACAAAGAGATAGCTGATTTTCTTTTATTTTCTACCTCACATTTCTTCAATTCCTCACTATGTACAATTGTGATTTTGTAAGCTAATAAAGGAATAATTTTATGTTTTCCAAGGCATACGAATGTGTATGTCTTTGTACATATGGTTTCCTCTAGCTAGTGGCTTTGAAATCATGTTGTTTTCTTCTTTGAAATGCATGTGTAAGATTTCTAACTAGTGTGCGTAGGGCTCTGAACATCTACTTGCAACATTAGTTTCTCCCCCTCAACATTCTCACTCCCTTTCCCACCTTTCAGACAAAGTATTCTCTAGCAAGCAATTGTTAGCTTTTCCGCAGGTCGGTGGAGTGCCTTTGTTGAATCCCGGTGGTAAGGCCACCAGGTAAAATCCACTTTTTCAAGCGCATGCAAATAGGTAAGCGAAATCATCTAAATAGAGGGACTTTGACTCCCATAACATTGGAAAGAAACCCACAAATTTGTCCACCCAAAAATTTTTCTCGCCAACAATGCTCTAGCATATTAAAGTCACCACACACCAATCAATATGTAAATGTAAGTTATCACCTAACCATTTTGATAAATTCTTTCTTTGAGCCATCATTAGGGGTATAAACATTAAGAATACCAAAAGAAAAATCATTAATTTTCATAATCACCCATACAACTTGATTTGAAGGATCTTGGCTCGAGGAGGTGATTAATGCTAAGAATTTTGGTGCTATGGAAATGCTCACACCACCTTTTCCATTAATGTAATGAGTATGGAAATGCAAAAAATTTGGAGCAATACAAGTTAGCGTATTCTGAAGAAAAAACTAGAAATCTTAATTTCTTGCAAACAAATAATATCAAGGTTGTTTAAACACTGGAAATATAAATAAACAGAGTATTTGTGAGAGGGATTTGTAAGACCCTGAACATTCCATGAGATGAAATTCATGAAAAATCAGACATATCAAACTCCCCATGCTTATCTGTAATACCATCCTCTAAGCCAAGAATGGAAAAATTGTTAGCAAGTGGGATCTAGTATGAATTAGAAAGCTCAACTTGAATGACATGACACTTGGCCCCATTATACGTTGGAGCGTTATGGGACACCTCCTAGGGTGGAATGTGAGAGCATCACAGAGGAAGAGAGGCTAAAGAAAAATTCCTAGTATTCTTTGAACTTGAAGGAAAACCTGACTTTGTGAAGGCTTGGAAGGAATGAAAACTCGACGAGTGGGGCGGCTCCAAGCTTGACTTATCCTTGGTCGAAGGGGGTAGGAGAGGGGGTAGACAAAATCATGGGAGTGGGTTTTGAACTAGATCCCTTCTTACTAATGGTTGGACACTTTGTGAGTGGTATCACCACCGGCTTGGACTAAGAAAATAGAATAAAGTCATGAATATGGTGGTGGGGCTTGTGGTGAAAAACCATGTTATGAAGGTTAAAATATACCACCTTTTGAGAGATTCGTAGGGCCCAACTTGAATATCCAGGTGGTCCCACGGACCTTTCGCAAGGTCAACCTCGTGAGATACTCACTTGTTAGGATAAGCGTAGAAAAAGTGCTCTTATTCATGGCATATAACCATGCCAATGGGTTTCACTATCCCTCAAAGGAAAGACCAGGAGATGAATAGGAAGACTAGGAAGTTAGATCCAAAGAAATTTTTTCAAGGAATCTTGGTGGTGGGACTAAAGTTAGGACTTCACTGGAAAGCACTAACGGGGTATTTATCAAATACCAACAAGACGCCTTAAGGAGAAGGGCTTGGAATTGAGAAGACTCATGAAAGGAAAAGAGATAAAACCCTTTGGTGAGGTTACAGATACTTGAAACCAGGATAATGTTGGAATCCCAATGGTTATATATAAAATTTTGAAGGTAGGCTTATGAGGGGATGTGGCCACAAAATAAGCAATAGGAAATTACTACAATCCCACTTGACTACAAGGTCTAAACATTCATCAGAAATAACAACATCCAGGTAGGATTCCAAATCCATACCTCGTCATAGACTTTTGGCACAAAATTTCATGCACGGTTGGGAGTCATTATCACCACCGATTCTGATGGAAGGAGAGTTGGCCATTTATAGGTAAAGTACACCTTAGCGGTGAGGAAATAGCCATGTTTCACTATGATATAACTAAAAGGGAAACCCTATAAAGGCTAAGATGGCACATATCATGCATCGGTGTGATAGAATATTACAATCATGAGTCATTGGCAAATCGATCTCTGTTCTAACCTTAATTTGACCTCTAGGTTGACATATTACATAAGGAAAACAAAAGTGTTTTAGGGCCCCCAAATTGGAGAATAAATTGGTAATTAACATACATGTGTAATTAATTTGATGAGATTTCTTGTAAAGTGCAATTGTCTAACTCTTATCTTTTCAATGCTTGCATGAACAACTAGAGTTTATACGTTTGAAATATGTGTGTTGGTATAATGGTGCTTCAAAAACGAACAATCTCTTTCCTTACAAATTCATTATGAATATTCTTTGTGTGCTCATATGTGTATGTACTTATTATAAATGCACTAATATACCTTTGTATTTATAGACCCATTGGGTTCAAATTAGGACCATACTTGTGCACAAACCGACATAAAAAAGTGAAAAGACCAAAAAAATGGGTGAAACTTCAAGGAACCTAAGTATCGGAAAAAAGGGCCTAGAAGATAGACCAATTTTGTAGCAGATCACAAACTTAACATGACTAGTTTCATACTCTAGGAAGTGGTCAACCATGTAAAAATATGAAAAAAAAGGAGAGGGAAATCTATAGGAGTAGGAAAAAAGTGAAGAGAGGGGTCACATAGAGAAGAATGAGGATTCAATTGTCTACATCGTAATTAGATTTAACATGAAATTTAATTGATTTTAGTGAAATAAGTACACTAAAGGATGTAAGGGTTCGCAATAGGTGGATATTATGAGTAATTAGATTCTAACATTAATTATCAAAATCAGAATAACACTTCTATACTTGTAAGTTATATGCTAAATAAGATATAAACTTAAAAATACAAAGGAATGAGTGCACTTAGCTGATTACAGATGTTTATGGAAAGTTCTATGAGGATGCACTATAGGAATGGGAAGATATGAACTTGAATAAGATTTGTTATGGTGGATGTAACTGGAAATCAACATGAGGCAATATTGTACAACCGTAAAGGTCATACCACACAGTCTTGACCCTTCTCTATAGTGTTGAACCTACTCATTTCTAGGCTCTATAAATTTTTGACACTATCAATTGTCTAAAACTATGTCATTGACAAACCCTAGTTTGTGATCATCATGTAAATTTCTCCACCTAGTATGTGATATTTTAATGAATGCAACTAAGTTTGACAACCATCTTTAACCATGCTTGAATTGAGTATTTCTCTTGCTAAAATACTTGGGGTATCGATCTTTGAATGCTTGTAGCGAGAGTGATTATCATCTTAACTTGGTTAGAAGCTTTGGATCTATAGATATTTATGCTCTAATGAATTTATATGTTCTATTGTGTGATTTAGGGAGCATTGGGTGCCTTTTGCAAGTGTAGGAAGTGAGTTTATCGATATATTTTCATAAGATATCTAGGTTAACAAATGAAGTAGTGTTTACTTGTTTATATAGGATTTGGTAGATGATTTATCAATGAAACGGTGACTGGAGAGATTATAAGACCCATAAAAAGATGTGAATTTGAAATTAAAGTTGAATGAAATTTTGGTCCAATACCATACAATTCGTTCGGGAATGAACGCACTATCCTAACCAACTGCACAACCTTGTCTAGGAAAGGAAAATATGAAAACTAGATTTTGGGACTTGTTGCCTGATGTTTATCTATGGATTTTATGCATCATGTTCTCATTATCGATGACATGTCAGTATGCAAGGATAAACAAGTAAAACACAAGTTTTATTCATCTTAGCAATATTGCATTGTCAAAACTACCAGTGTTAAAGAGTGAATTGTCAAATTTAGTATCTTGATTTCCCCCCTTTAAGTATTACATTAAATTACATGCTTAAAGGAAAAGATACATAAGTTTGTAGACAAATTTTTTCTTCACTTGAATGTTTGTTTTTAGAATCCCATTGTGTTTGGTGTTGGCATCCTTCACAATAAAATCTGCAAAGCAGAGTGTATTCAATGTCCATGATAAAGAATTGAACTTTAACTCAAATGTAAATTGTAACATGAAGGATTTATATTTGCATAGGAATGAAATGAGAGAGATGAAAACAAGGAATAAATAAACCTATTTGTCTATTAAGGTAGAAGATATCGTGCTTTGTTTGTGCTTGAAGATGTTGGATTGTTGAATTCATTGAACTTAGTGAAGGATTAGGGATAATCAGTCCCCTAATTGTGCGAGGAAAAACTAGAGTGTCAGTGCATACAGCCCAACATGGAATGCCAATAAGATAATAAGAATAATAAAGTGTCAAAACACCCCACCAAGGAAGAATCTGGGTATTAAAGTTATTCAGCAACTCGATATCTACCCTTTGTTTACAAGAGGAGAGGAAAGTCTACCTACGAAGAACTTAGCCACTTTGATACCTTCCATAACCCCATGAACCACACCATTGTAGATGGGTGTAAGCCCAAATTTGTAAATTAGGACACATAGTATAAAATATAATGGATGCTCTCATGCCCTTCCCATGTGTCGTATAACCTGAATAGATATTGAAATGTGTAGACACCCTAAAAATACCCATTACACATTATAACCTCTAAAAATGCCCATATCCTCCCATAATTGTTGCATAACATTCACAAATAATATTTGGTTCATTATTCACCCATATTCCACTTTTAGAATTAATTTAATTAATTCTATTACACTCACTATACACTATACACCCCTTTGGCTAATTTAATTAGCTATTTAAATAAATAAAACAAATTAAAATGTCTCACCTTCCACTCATCTCCACTTCATTGGCCACTTGACAAGACTTGACAAGTTCTAGAATCCTAAAAACATGGAAACAAATATGCACATACACTTTGGAATAATTCAAAAGCCAACTAATTTGAAATAAAGCCTCTTTATTCTCATTCAAAGGCCAACTACATAGAATAAATCAACCATGCTAAATAAGGAAAATGAAATCAATAGCCTGTAACTCAGTCAATTTTACCTTCCTCAATCCATGGCTTCTTTTTTGCAACTATAAATAATAATCTTCGTTCCTCTCAAATCATCATTAGAATGTTGAGGAATTTGCATTGTTACTCTATCAAATTACCATTGGAAATCACTCTTGCATACCGTTATGTTGTCCATTTGATCACCCAATCATTCAACCACTCATTCAATCAATCTCCATTGTTTGTAGCTTAAATTTATTCCATTTGGAATATCTAAAAGTAACCACAAATCAAAGAAATCAACTTCATAGAGGATGTAGACACCTATAATTTGGTATACATGATCTTATTACGAGATCATACTAACTATCCTAGTCTCATGTTCATTTACTACACTACACCAAGTAAATCACCCTTTCCGACCTCTCTAAACCCCTAAATACGTTAACCCCTCTCTAACCAACTTCTATAAGCTTTTTCCCCTTTAGTTAACCTTGTTTAGGTTAACTAACCCTCTTTTCGACTTTCTAAGGAGAATTTGGATTTCTAAACAAATATCTCACCTTTCCAAATAGCCACTTAGCCTTCCAAATCCAATTCACAACTCCCAACGTGCTTTTCTACAAATCACCTTTTTGACTCTTTTTTAGTCTCACATGCATCCAAAACACCTTTTTATCCAAATCAAAAACTATAAATAGAGGGATACCCCTCCCACATTTTCCTAAGAGCTATCTCTCTAATCTCATTTCTGATTTAGGTCATGCTTAAGTCTTTTTAGATCCATTTCACAGTTTATTTGAGCTATTTACTTGTTATTTACTAATCCTTTCAAATCTTTAGGTAAATGGGAGAAGCCATTAATGGTGAGATTCCATTCTTGAGATTTTGAGACATAAATAAACACATAATTGATTATTAGATCTTTAATTGGTTCACTTATAAATAGCTTTCATGGAGTAGAGAACTAATATAGTCATGTTTAGAGGTTGATTTTTTTGTTTTAAGCGTATATATGAATGAAAAAGATAGTTCTTGTGTATCTCTAATCTGATGGTCATTTGAGTTGTTTATTCCAAATATTTTGGGGTTTCTTTAGATATTCTTACCCCATGTTCATAGCTTTAAAAAAATTCATTACACAAATTTAATAGGTTCACTTATAGATGTAGGAGTGAGGGCACCCCCAGTGGGGCCTCCTAGTGGTGATGAGGGTGGAGGTGATGGTGGTGATGATGATGATGACGACGATGATGATGATGATGACGATGATGATAATGATCCTTTTGATGACCAATGTCATGATGGGGGTGGGGACATGGTCCTCCGCTACAACAACCACACAAACAGGGGCCTAGGCGTAGATAGAGACAAGCACCTGGGCTCCAGATATAGAGTTGCCTCCAGTAGGCATTCCAGCAGGGGTATATGCCCCATTACAATAGTTATTTCCATAGCAGGGTCTGCCACCTCATGCTCCAGGTGGTGGTGATGATGGTTAGCTAGTTGTGCTTGCAGTAGCTGGCGACAATAGCCGTTCAACTACAAGTGGCCACCGAGAGAGATCGAGTCGGGGCACGATTATAAGCCGTGACAATAGAGAGATATCGGGCGAGAGCCTAAGCCACTTAAGGAAATGATGGTGGAGCATGGAAACCGTAGCTCGGGTAGCTAGCAACACGGGGTGCTCGAGATATTGAGCCTCCTACATAACCTTTGAAATATGCCTGAGTGTTCTTGTCTGACGGGACTAGGCTTAGGTACAAGTGTAGGGTTTTATCATTCCTAGAGATCGGAGGCATAGGACCAGGTCTAGGACATAGATATCGGAAAGGCGCCGCTACGAGACAAGCCTACATTGATAAGGGTATACTGATAGGGGAGAAAAATTCTGCTGTATAGGAAGCCACTAATTTTGGGGACACAAAGATGATTCAGGACATTATGAGAGCCAGTGGCGAGGCCTCGTATTACTGAGGCTTCCTATTGCAGAGTAGTTCTAACAAGACAATTGGTTATACCTTTTGATTAGTTAGATGTGAGCAAGACATGATCTAGATCACGGAGGTTAGGGAAGTCGATCAGAGATCGGACAAGAGCCGGCAATTTGGATAGTAGGGTGGTACACCTAGAGCCGATCCATCACAATAACTTCCATTTCCTCCACTCTCATCATCACTAAGAGGCCCCATTGGGGGTGCCCTCACTCCTACATCGTAGGTAGCTCTCGGAATTGTCAATCAACAAGGTATCAACATGTGGTACCATGGAGCATACTCTAGGGTACACCTTGGATCTCTGACCTATCTCAAGGGTACCCACATAATTGGTACCACCTGTAAGTAGTTGGTCAATGCTCTGTCCTTGGTAATTTGTGGCCCCATATCAAAGTACTCTCTGGCCCTGTGAGCATACCACATGTTTGACTTGGGTACATCTTGTGTGATACCAAACTGTCATTGTCACAAGTCCACCTTGTAAAACTTCCGCATATAACTGCGGCTACCCAACATGAAGTGCTCAACTGTCATTACGGTTGAGCTCAGGCCATCCTACGGCCCTTTGGAAATGTCTGTATAACCTCCATACTACTACGGCCTACTGTAGATCATCTAGCTCACAACGGTAATGGTATGAATCTCCCATTGGGCACGCCAAATGTGTGCAATGAAAAGTTTTTAAAGCTATGAACATGGGGTAATAATCTCTAAAGAAAACCCAAAATCTTTGGAACAAACAACTCAAATGACCATCAGATTAGAGATAAACAAGAGCTACCTATTTGCATGCATATATAAAGCTTAAAACAAATAATCAACCTCTAAACATGACTATATTAGTTCTCTACTCCATGAAATCTATCTATAAGTGAACCTATTAAAGCTCTAGCAATCAGTTATGTGTTTATTGATGTCTCAAAAGCTTAAGAATGGAATCTCACCATTAATGGCTTCTCCCATTTACCTAAAGCTTTGAAAGGATTAGCAAATAACAAGTAAATAACTCAAATAAACTATGAAATGACTCTAAAAAGACTTAAGCATGACCTAAATCAGAAATGAGATGAGAGAGAGAGATAGAGTTCTTAGGAAAAGGTGGGAGGGGTACCCCTCTATTTATAGTTTTTGGTTTGGAGAAAAAGGTGTTTTGGATGCATGTGGGACTAAAAAGGAGTCAAAAAGGTGATTTTTAGAAAAGCACATTGGGAGGTGTGAACTGGATTTGGAAGGCTAAGTGGCTATTTGGAAAGGTGAGATATTTGTTTAGAAAGTCAATAAGAGGGTTAATTAACCTAAACAAGGTTAATTAAAGGGAAAAAAGCTTATAGAAGTTGGTTA
Organism: Taxus wallichiana var. yunnanensis; assembly: GCA_018340775.1. Lineage (NCBI taxonomy): Eukaryota > Viridiplantae > Streptophyta > Pinopsida > Cupressales > Taxaceae > Taxus > Taxus wallichiana. Next base: position 647,267,716 of record CM031243.1, read on the forward strand.
GAGAGGGATTAACAGATTTAGGGGTTTAGAAGAGGTTAGAAAGGGTGATTTAATGGCATAGTGTAGTAAATGAACATGAGACTAGGATAGTTAGTATGATCTTAGTAATAAGATCATGTAGACCAAATTATAGGTGTATATAGAGGATCAACAAGAGTGTCACTTGACCCCACTCTTTAGCCTAATCCAATATGAGGTGGCAAGGAATTTACTTGAGAAAGGTTTGCATTTCATTTGTTTGTTTATTTCTTTTCTCTGTTTTGAATTTTTACTTGTTCGTATTATGGCACGACGGTAGGAACCCCAAAAGTTTCTAATCATATTTTACAAATCTAACATCATTTTCATGTTCTTTCTATTGTTTGGAGGTCATTAACAAATTTTCAGGTCATTCCATAAGCAATTTTGAGAGCATTTTTCAAAAATCATACAATTTTGGTCGTTTCGACATTGTTTTTATCATTTCATGTTGATTTGTATATTCATCGCCTTCTTTGTGCTAGCATAGCTAATTATATGTGCTATCATGCTTCTATTTTCTAATCTTTTGCGAGGCATGCACTAGTATTGAAGTCCTTACATTAATGTTCTACTAGTTGTGTTTGTGTGGCATGCCATGTGTTTCCATCATATGCATTTCTATTAACTTCACCATGTTTATGTTATAGTCTTTGCGTTAGATTTATTTAAAGGTGTGTTTGCATAGTATTCTTGGCGGGTTTTTGTAGTTTCAAAGTGTGTTTTCATGCTTTAGTCTCTGCACTAGCGTTTTGTGTAAAAGTTCCGATTGTTTTTAAAAAATTCTAAAATGTTTGTATTTATTTCCCTGTTGTTTTATTCGAAATTATGACATTGCTCTATAGGTTAATTCATTAAAAATAGATCTAACATTTATATTCTTTCCTATTATTCTCTTTCATGATCAAAACTTGCATATGCTCTTCTCCCACGCCCTTTGGGTGAACTTGAGAATCAAAAGCGGTTGACATCCTTCTATCGTTTTTTTTAATAGTTATCTCTTTTCATTTCCGCTTATCATTCTTTATTTTTTACATTCACAATAAAAAATAATGTATGCTCTTCTCTTGTGCCTTTGGGTCACCTTGAAAATCAGAAATAACTAAGATCTTTGCATATTTTGTTGGGTTTATAATATTAAATGAGAAACTACTTATTTATGAAACCCGCTAAAGATTGTATGTTTTTGGTTTATAGCTTATATTTAAAATATAAGCATGTTGGACCCAAATGGGTCAGATTTTAAGAGTGGATTATGAACACCCATCTTGTATATAACAAGGTGACCTCATTAGATATTGGTTACATAGGTTTTAACATGTATGTGAGCTATACGTGCGAGCTAATTATAGATACATGATGCGAATGAGGTGAAATTCATGATCAAATGTATGAGACAATACATAGTCCCTTTTTGAAGGTGTAGCGCATGTATACATAGTGGTAGTGTTGGGTGAAAGTTTATTCTCAATAAATATAAATGATTTTTAGTGGTTTTTTACCTTTCATGTGTTTCCCACTTATATTTTGTGTATTTGTGCTCATTTACTTTCTGTTCATGTTGTTTACATTCTTTAAATCGCATTATAAAACATCTAAATCTATGTTCTTAATTATTGCACTTCATAAAATATAATCTTCGGAAAATGATATTGTGGATAAATAATTTGTAACATTATTCATCCCTTAAATTTCCTAACATGGTATCAGAGATGGTGTTTATGTATGTGTAAGATAGATTTGGATGTTTTTTATTTACAGGTGTGAATAAACTTGAAGTTTTTCAAAACCGTGAAACCCTAGCTTGCTTCACGACATGCTTCAACTTTATCGGGTTTAAAACTTTAATTCTTGATAAAATAATGTGAACTTAGATAATCTTTTACGTTAAATCAGTTTAGTTTATCGATTTTGTCTATGCATGTGTTTTTAGCATCTAATGCCATTTTTGTCCATAGATGCATTTTTTCCATCCACAACCTTTTTATAAGATTATCGAGGCCTTCACGGAAATTTCTATGTACTTCGTGGCTTTTCTAGTCTTTAATGGCTTATTTAAATATTTCACGCCTTTAATAGTATTTTTTAGCCGTTGGGTGACTTATTTGAAAGTTTCACATTTTTATCCATTTTTAGTCTTTTGTGGCTTCTCCTAGCCTTCTTCATTTTTGACTTATGTGGCATTCTTTAAGTTTTGCGACTTGTCCATACGTATTACGTGGATCCTTATATTCCATGGAATTTTTTCTATGTTATGTGGACCCCTTTGTTATGTGGCCTTTTTGTGATACATGGACTCTTTATTTATCACATGAGCTTATTTAATCTATGGACTTTTCCTTGTTGTGTGATATTCTCCCCTTGTCCTACTATTGTTTGGCTAAATATTCTAAAGAACTTTAAGATTCCAAGAATCCACATAACACTATTTCTTTGTTTCACGGATTTCAAATTTTGACAATTTAATAACTTTTCTTTATTCCAATGCAGCCTTCCATGGCTAGGTTTTTGTGATTTGCAGCATTCGTTCTTAGTTTTACAACCTTTTTAGTGTTTTTCATCAAATTTAAAATATTGTATTTAATTATTAATCGATGTATTCTACTCTTCCCGTAGTTTTTGTAACTTCTAAAAAATCCGCCTAACACTCTGTTTTCCAAAAATTGCTAAGTTTTCCTTAAAATGGCTAGTTCTTCTAGTTTTTCCATGGATAAATCACAACTTTTAAATGAATCTAATTATAGTATCTAGAGAATTAGGATTAAGGATATCCTTATGGATAGAAAGCTATGGGATTTAGTTAGTGGTGTTGAGAAGAAACCCATTGGGAGACAAGCTACTCCGAGAACTTAAGTGTTTTCTCTCAAAAATCCCAAGAGGCTATGTCCATATTATTGCAAAGTATCAAAGATGAGTTCTTGTTGCATATTGGACATATAAAATCTCCAACTGATGTATGGGATCAATTGCAAACTATGTATGAGGGTAGAACCTATCTAAGATAATTAAGTTAATCATGGAATTATTTACAACCCCTATGAAAGTTGATGAAAAGGTTGTTAATTATATAGCTAAAATTAAGGATATTAAAGATCAATTAGATGGATGTAATTTTGAATTGTTTCATGATAAGTTATTTTACTTCATTATTCAAATTAATATTCATGAAAAGTTTAGAAACTTCATTTATATTTTGAATTCTAAATATCAAAATGAAGATGATTTACTTAATTTAGACACATTGTCTTCTCTCCTTATTCAAGAAGAGAGTGTCATGAAGAAATTTGACTCAAAATAAAATTCCTCTCAGGAATTATTCTCTCAAAGTCAGAAGTCTTCTAAAAATTAGTATATCAATAATTTAAATCAGCAATCAAACTTTAGATCCAAATTTAAACATAATAGGAATAATCAAAAGTTTAAATTTTGATGGCTCTTCTAAAATTTTTGGTAAATTTGGTCATAAAGCAATAGGTTTTCATGCTCACTTGTCTTATAACAATCCTAAGAATAAGAAAAACATTAATAAAAGGAAGAAGAACAATAAAATCATATTCATACTAATAACCAAGTCAATAATGTTGAGAATTCCATTTCTTTTTATACTGCTCTTTTAGCCTCCAATGATAGTGAATGGATCCTAGATAGTGGTGCATCTAGACACATGACATATATGCATGATATCCTTCATGATATTGTTGAGTGTCATGAAAACATTTATCTAGGAGATAACTTTTTCATCAAATTTGAATGTTATGACAATATTAAGATTGAAAATGGAATCATTACGGATGTATTCCTAACTTAAATAAGAATATTTTATCTTTTTTCTCAATTAATTAAAGATGACTGCAAAATTGTGTTATTACAAGATAAATGGTATGTTAAAAATAATCTTACTAAATTTTTTTGTTGTTGGTTTATAAAAGAATGAATTTTACTTTTTAATGGATTTTTTGTTGAATATTTCTTTCCACTTCTTCTGTAATGTTGTTCAATTATGGCATGAAAGGCTTGGGCATGTAAACTTTAAAAGTTTGTATGATATGTCTTGCATTAACCTTGTTATAGGTCTTCCTAAGATAAAATCAGATCATGAATCTTGTGAAAGTTTCTTGTGTGGTAAGCAACATGTACAACCATTTCACAAACACCATGAGTCTAATTCCTCTTGCTTACTTGAGTTAATTCATAGTGATGTTAGAGGTCCTTTGGAAGTACCTTCTCTTGGTGGTGCTTTATATGTTGTTAGTTTTATTGATGATTTCTCAAGAATGACTTGGTATTATTACATTAGGAAAAAATTTGATGTCTTATCTAAGTTTCAAGAGTTTAAAGCCCTTGTTGAAAATATGGCTAATCTAGAAAATTAAAATAATTAGAACTGATAATGGAGGTGAGTATGTTAATAAGAAGTTTGATGAGTTTTTGTGTCTTTTGAAATTTAAAGGAATTAACAACTCCTTTTATCCTTATCAAAATGGCATAGTTGAAAGAAATAATAGAACAATATTAGAAATGGCCATAACCATGCTTCATGCTTCTAATGTGCCTAGATTTCTATGGGTGAAGCTATGAACATTGTTGTTCATATCCTTAATAGAGTTCCTAAAAAGTTTTACATCAAACCACACCTCATGAAGTATGGACTAAGCAAAAACTTGATATCTCTTATTTAAAGATATTTGACAACCCTGCTTCTCTTTTTATTCCTAAAGTTAAAAGAAAAAGCTTGATCCTACCTCTTACTCTTGCATTTTTGTTGGGTATGATAGTCAAACAAAAAGATTAAGATTCTATGATCTAGTTAAGCATGTGATTGTAGAAAATAGGAATGTGCATGTTTTTGAGAAATATTTTTGTAAATTTGACGCTCTTCCATTTTCTAAGCTTCATGATTCTGAGACTGATTTTATAAATGATAATCCTTGCTTAGAAAATATGGAAACTGATTTGTAAGAGTCTTACCATCCTTCATTTGATATGATGTATGCATAAATTGAGGGGGAGTCTTCTCAATCCTTGTCTCAATCTAGGATTCGAAATGGGCCAAAAATTTGGTTTCAAATTTTGAAACTAATGATTTGAGAAATATGACCCTAGTCAACATTTTTATCATGCCTTGTCAAATTTTTTGAGGTTGAACCTCAATATTTTGAATAAGTCAGCCTAGATGAAAGATGGGTTACAACTATGGAAGATGAGTACAATTCTCTAATCAAGAATCAAACTTGGGAATTAGTCCCTCTTCCTCCTAAAATAAGCATTGTAGGCTCTAGATGGTTGTATAAAATCAAATATAACTCTGTTGGTAAGATTGATAAATTCAAGGAAAGATTAGTTGGTAGAGGGTTTACTCAAAAACCTGGTTTGGATTATGTTGAAACCTTTTCTCTTGTTTCTAAAATGAGCACTGTTAGAATTATTTTAGCTTTAGTTGCTCAACATGGTTGGGAGATTCACTAAATGGATGTTAAAAATATGTTTTTAAATGGTGAATTAAAAGAAGAAATTTATATGTATCAACTTAAATGTTTTGAAGAAATTGGAAAATAATTATTTGTGTGTAAACTTAAGAAATCTTTGTATGGTCTTAAACAAGCTCGTAGAGCTTGTTATGCTAAGATAAATAGTATCTTTCATGAGCTTGGTTTTTATAACATTTTTATTGATAATTATTTATTTTTCAAGTATGAAAACAATCATATTATCATTATTTTCTTATATGTTGATGATCTCTTGATTACTAGTAGTGATAAGAATATTATTATTAGAATCAAAGAGAATAAGACAACATTTTGAAATTACCTGATTTGGGACTACTAAATCATTTTCTAGGCATGGTTATTTGTCAAAATCATAAATCTATTTTGAATCTCAATCAAAATATGCTACTAATTTTATTAAAAGATTTAATATTATTGATTGTAAGCTTGTCTCTATTCCTGTGGAAGTAGGTGTTAAATTAGAGTCAAAACCTTCTTGTGATAAATTTAATCCTACTTTATAGAGACATCTGGTTAGTAGTTTGATTTATTTAACTATCAATAGACCTGATATTTCCTATGTAGTTGGAATTATTTCTAGATTCATGTAGGATCCTTATGAGGACCATTGGAAAATGGAAAAAAGATTTTAAGGTATATCAAAGGTACAATAAATTATAACTTGTGTTATTCTTCTTGTGATAATGAAATTTTATTTGGTTATTATGATTCTGACCATGCTAGTGATATTGTGGATAAAATATCTACTTTTGGATATATTTTCAAGTTGGGTGTAAGTGCAATAACTTAGAGCAACAAGAAGTAACCAAAAGTATCTACAAGGAAAATTTTAAGGGTCCCTAAAAAATTCTTTGAAACTATTTTGTGAATTTTTGAAAAACCACTTTCGAAAGTAAGGAAAATCTTATGAAAAAAAATTCATGGGGATGATGCAAGTTTTTTTTTTGTAAAAGTTAGGGAAATGTTTCCACTATAGTAGAAGAAGAATTTTATAGAATCTTTATAGGTTGTAAGAATTCTACAATGCTACTGACGGGCATTAGAAGGATAATTCTTGACCGATAGTAAGGATAAAGCTACGAGATGGTATAATTGTAAAATGCCACTAGTTGGTAGAATTATCTTTGCTATTGGCTGGTAGGATTATCCTTGCTACCAACTAATAACATTTGGGCAGTAATTTTTCGTGTGTTTATTTTCCATTTTGCTTCCATTTTCTCAAGACACATTTTCCACATGAAAAATCAACATGGAAAATTAACATTTTCCACACGGCTTCCACATGACAAATGAACATGGAAAATTAATTTATGTGGCTCTACATGCTACCAATCAATATCAAGGATAGTGCTACCCAGTCGGTAGCATTTTAGAATTATACCGAAGCGATAGCAATATCCTTTCTACGGCTAGTAGCATTTCATAATGCTACCGTTTGGTACCATTTTTACAATGCTACCGATTGGTAGCATGCACGTTAATCTTGGATGGTAATATTGGTTGTTCTAATCGTCCGCTACCATGCCACAACCATACCGACATTTAATTTTAGCTTTTATCTTTGCATTAATTTTTGTGTGGAAGATAAAATCAACACACATTTTCTCTTCCACACAAACAAATTAATGCAAAGCATTTGGATGAATCAACACACATTTTTGTATAAATTAATGTTTGTTGATTTTCACAATAAGCAGAGATTTTTTCTTTTTCTTTTTCTATTTCGAGGGGTTTCGCTTTGGGAACCTGTTTTTCCTATTTGATCTAGAGGATTTCATATGCCTCTCGTAAAGTAGTTTTTGACATGTGTGTGCCTATGTAAATATGTATTTTTTTGTATGGGAGTTCAAATAAATCTCATAGCTCCCATATTGTTTAGAGAGTTGAAGAATGAAAACATCATAATTTTACTCAATTGGTGGGTTTTTTCATCATTTCTGCCATTATACCTGGTGGAATGCTCATTCTAGTCATAGAGTGGTGCATTTCTCACTTCAAGGAGGTGATCATTAATACTAGTGACAAAGAAAACAAAATTTACAAACTCTCGGTCTATGGGAAATTGAATGCTATATATTCATATTACATGACACAATATTCATGGTCTTATATTTTCCTCTACCTTCTTTACATAGTTTTCTCGTAGTTATTTTAAGGGCAAGTTATGCCCTTTACTTACTATGCAAAGCATACGTACACGAATCTACCTAGATCCATTTAAGTTTTTTTGCATATGTAATTGATGTAGGAAAGAAAGAAAGAATAAATTATGTAAGTTGGGTCCTCTTTTTTTAGTTGGTTGAAATAATTTAATATGATACTTTTACTTTTGAGTTTTGTTATGTTTGTGGAGCCTATTTTCATGTTAGAGTGTGGTACACCTTCTATGTGTTACACTTGGGTATTTTTATGGCGGTCCCGCTCGCCGATGAGCAGGTCGGGGGTTCGGAGGTGAAGCCTCTGAAGCAAATTTTCATGGGTGGTTGATTAACCCATGGGTAATGGGTAACCGTTATGGGCTATTTTTGGGCCCACGGTTTTTCGATACCCATTGTTTTGTAAAACCGCCTCTTCAGCTACCCATAGGTTTATGGGACGGTTTTGTTTTTGCCCATTGTTTGATACCCGTGGTTTTGTAAAAGCTGCTTAAGCAAATGTCTATTTATATGGTCTTATGCATATGATAGAAATACAAGTAAATGTATTCCAGATGTGTTTTGAATTCGGGTGTGAATTTTGTAGATTTTGTTGAGCATAGCTCTAAACGGATTTGGGTATTGTATTGAGAGAGTGGAGGCTTGTAATAAAATCGAGCAAGCGATTCTTGGTGGACGTAGCCCAAATTGGGTGAACCACGTTAATTCTTGTCTCTGTGTTGTGTTATTTATTACGCACTTTTATTTGAGATCTATAATATTTTCTACATATTTTCCTCCTGTTGCGATTCTGTAAGGGATTATTCTACATATTTTATCTCTTATTTCCTAACAAGTTTATCTTCCTTGTGTTCATTATTCATAGAATCAATTGTACCTATCCAAGAGCAATTTTCAAATAGGCCTATTTTTTAAAAATTTGAGCAAAATATTTTAAATCTTATAAACGGATGCTTGAAACAGATCGACAACATACCAAATTTTATTGGCTAGAAGTATTGTGTATGTTATTGGACGATAGTTTAGTGTATGTTCGATTGACAACATACACAATGCTTTATCGGCCGACAACATACACAATGCTACCGACAATAACATTGCAAATGCTATTGTTTAGTAGCATTGTGTATGCTATGACCAATAACATTCATAATGCTACCATAGGACAACATACACAATGTTGTCTAATGGTAGCACGTAATACAAAACTATAACAATGAAAACTACCTTAATGCAATGTTGTAATATCCATTCGATGATGATCTTGATCTTTAAAGCAGAAAGGAATTGAGGAATATTTGATAATCAGAATTTGCATATGGAATAATGAATTATAAATACTTAAATAATGTATATATATGAGGATAATTTGGAAAATTTTAATTTCGTGCTAAAGTCGATTTGAATGAAAACAGTTGATTTATTGGTGTAAAATTTTGGGTGAACTAACCCCTAAAATTAACTTGTACCTAGAAAATTTTACGACTTGGTCCTAATTCCTACCCTAAAAATTTGCCAATTTCAAATTTTAAAAACTAGAATATTTGTGAATTAACAAATATTCTCCACTAAAATTTTCCCTAAATATTTATCTCTTCTATTGAGGCAGTAGTATAAAAGTGTTATGGAAGCAACAAAATAAGCCACGTGGTTCAAAAGATTGTTGGAAGAAATTCATATGTGCATCAAAGGAATAAATCCACTTCTGTGTGACAACCAAAGTTGTATTGCTCTTACAAGAACCAAACATATTGAGATTCATATGTGATTAACTAAAATTAACTAAAATGTGGAATAATAGTAGTTAATATAATCTAGAACAACATGTAAATACAGTAAATAAATGTAGTAAATGACTACGGAAAATGACCCAAGCAACTAAGCTAATGTAAATAAAAACCCTAATATGCAAGAAGAGTGAGGAAGTGACTCAGCTAATAAGAGGAGCTTATTTGGAATGTGTCATAGAATAAAAATGATAATATGGAAGCGGGAAAAGCGTGTAGAGGTCTTAAAGAGGATAGATCTAGATTGATTCTCTAGACTTGGGCTACTATAGAAGGATTGGGGTGCCTAGAGAAGGAGCGGGGCGCTTGTGGGCACCCTGGTCTATAGTATGGGCACTTTGGTCTGTGTATGAGGTCCAAAACTGAATTTTGTAGGTTCGACATGTACTCCGAAACCCTCATTGCGTGTCACATCAAATTCGTTGCCACTGCGTCGGTGTCCTTGATAATCCAAGATGAAAGAAAGACCTGTAAGAGACCATAAGAAGTATCAAACCCTTAAAAAGAAGAATACAAATGAATATGTCGACTGACCTCAACTACCACAACAATGGGCTTACTAACTGAGCGTTGCACTACATTCCAGACCCAAATGTAGTTCTAGTGTGTGTGTGAATCATGTGCCCTAGGTGCTCTTGTGCCAGTCACACTTTGTGAAATAACAAATAATAACTAGATGTGAAAAATGTAGTAGAATGGTGGATGGAATAGAATAGAATCCCCTCCTATGCTTGTGTGATGCAGATGAACCAACCTTTTCCTTTGTGATGGAGCTAAATGTATGTAAATGATCTCCAAATGCCTTAGATGAATGCAACCCTAGGTGGATGATAGTAGTGACTAGTGCTTTGTCCCTCATTATGGTCTCATAACTTTATATTTATAGGATTATTTTGATCTAATTTCATAATTAACCCCGAAATGGCCGACCACCAAAAATATAAGAAGCTAAAATGGCTAGAAAGTGCCTAAAAAGTGGCGGGAAAGTTAAAAAGGATCGGGCACTACACAGGGGACTAGGGCACCTATGGGTGCCCTAGTACTAGCCTAGTGTGCCCCATCAAAGCTAAAACAACATGAAATGACAAAATTTGACTGGGCATGTGGGTTTAAGAGGTCGAGAATGATGAAAGAAAATAAAGTAATATGGCCAAAATAAGGCATTTAATAAGTACTTTCTTCACTCAAGACCTTCTAAATAGTAGTATGAGTGGGACTAAATAGTGTCTAAAGTGCATTCTTTTGTGTCTACACTATGTACTTCATATGGGAAAGAGTTCTTAATGGTGATATAAATATCAACTTGTGTTCTACTGATGAGCATGTTGCAAACGTTTTTATTGATTCCTTAGGTGCTACAAAGTTTTGTAAGTTCCATGCTATGTTGGGAATTTCAGATATTAGCTCTTATGATCATGTGGATGATGTTGATCTCCACCTCTAAATCAGTAGAGCATATGTTTTTTGCTCTTATGATCATGTGAATGGCGTTGATCTTCACCTATGAATCATAAAGTTTTATTCCTTCCAGTGGCTGCCCTTAAGGGGAAATAAGAAACGGGCATGTTGTACATTTTTCTTGTGTAGTGCCATCTCTTACCGGCTTGGATGTGTCAAATTGGATACTCCCAAGATTATATATATGTTTTTAATTAAATTGTATGTAGACACCAAAATTTGGTTCACTAGCCCCCATCTCACGTTTGCTCCCTTATTCATCGTCATTATGCATACTCGCACCCATGTCCCTATCCAAAATCCCATTTTCCTCCTAAATCAAATTTATTTCCCCTAATTTATATTTTCTATATCTTAATTCTATCCCATCCCATCATTATTTCATCTCTCCTTATGCACCCTAATTACTCTTATCATCCCTAAACATACTTATTATCTTAATTACATCCCTAAACCTCTCATTTATCCTTTCTAGACTCATCACCTACCTACATTTAATATTTCCAACCATCCAACCACTATTTCTCATCCATATACAAACCAACTTGCAAAATCAAATCGTAAGCCTAATCTAACCATAATAGGGCCTCATGTCTCAAGTTGTGCATCATCCACCTAAGACAAATCAATGATTCTTTGCAATCGATGGTGACCCTATAAATACATCACCCCCTCCTCAAAGACGATACAAATTTGGAGATCCAACTTTTGGAAAACTTTTACAGGTTTTTTGTCTTCTTGTGAGCTACCACTAACCTCTTGAAGCCATCTTAGAGCCCTTGTTAACCATTTTTGGAGATCTAAAGCTTGAAGATTGTTGGAAAATGTAACTTGTTTCATCTTTCCTTTATCACCTATTTGGCAGACATGTTCATCATCTTGGATATCTGTAGCTACATAATCCACCCTTATTTCATTATCATACTTTTTTGTCATCCATCAACCCTCACCAAACCCTAATTAAGCCTTGATAACCGTCGATTAGTCCCCAGTATCTATCAACCCGATATACCTCGGCTTGTTTTTCCTACATTTTGTCCCCTCTCGCTATTAGCTTCTCTATTTCTACAACACCTAGATCCTGCAATATTTTTTTATTCTAGTCTAACAACCCAAAACATCACTTCCTAATTACAATCACCATCGACTACCTTTGGTCTTCATTGACCCCATTTTCCCTAATCATATTTACTTGTAATCTATGTTTTCTCTATTTCATGTGTCCCCAGTAGCTGACCCAAGATATCTCCGGACTCTAGAAATTTGTTCCATATATGTTGTTTCCAACCTTTTGATCTTCTTGGTTCTCATTCACCATCAACTGTCTCAAGTTGTCATCAACCCCTGTCTAGTTGCATTTATTATCTTAATTTATCATTACATCATTTATCCGATTTATATTTACATATCTTTAAATATCTTAGTTCTTCTTATATTCTACATGTTACCTATCCACTATTTCCAATTAATCTTCTAATCAAGTGGGTTGACATCCTTCCTAGGAATTTTATCACTTCTTGGGACTAGCTTTGGTCAAGAAGCCCACCATATAATCTACTAACATTTTTCTTATGTAGCTGTCCTTTGTGTTGTGTAGGTCATTTAGCTCATTGTGGAAATTATTTGTGCACCTATCTTCCATCATTCATCACCATCACACATTGGAGGTAGCCTTAAACCCTCCCATATTTGGAGTTTCTTTTTTTCTAGTATACTATTTCATTAACTTGGAACATGAGTAGAAAACTCGTCAAACATTATCATGTAGTGAAGTTTACTTATAATCCCAAAGTGAAGCATTAGATATGAAGAATTTATTAACTCCCTGGTTTGATGTAAATCTTCATCCTTAATCACTTTATCTTGAGAATTTGTAATGTTCCTTTATATTACAATTTTTATGGAATCCATGGAACACTGCTTTGAACCACGAAAAATAGTGTCTCATAGCTTCTATAAAAGCCACAATGCATTTACAGTTGTTCATGGCTTGTATAAATCCATGGGACTCTGCGGTAGTGTACCGTGGTGTTGAAAAACCCATAAGACTCTGCTATAGAGTATTGTGGAACTGCAAACCCATGGAACAAGTTTTTTGGATGTTAGCCTAAATCATGTGTTGATTTATAGATTGTAATTCCTTTTGTACTAAAAGGTGACATGGCATAAGAAACAAAAATTTACATGCTTTTACATGTTTCCGTACTTAACATTAAGGAGGAGTGTTGGGTTTATAATAAGCAATGAAACTAATTATTTATGAAAACAACAAAAGACCGTATGTTTTTGGTTTATAGCTTATATTTAAAATATAAGCATGCTAGACCCAAATGGGTCAACTTTTAAGAGTGGATCATGATCACCCACCTTGTATATAATAAGTTGATCTCATTAGAAATTGGTTACATAGGTCGTAACATATCTGCGAGCTATATGTGTAAGATGATTATAAATACATGATGAGAATGAGGTGAAATTCATGAGAAAATATAGGAGGCAATTTATAATCCCTTTTGAACGTATAACCGCATGTGGAAATAGTGGGAGTGTTGGGTGAAAGTTTATTCTCAATTAAGATAAGTGATTTTCAGTGGGTGTTTTACCTTTCATGGTTTTCCTACTTATATCTTGTGTACTTGTGTTCATTTAATTTTTTTTCATGTTGTTTACATTCTCTAACCTACATTATAAAACATCTAAATCTATGTTCTTAATTACTGCACTTCATAAAATATAATCTTTGGTAATTTATATCATGGATTTAGTATTTGTAACATTATCCATCCCTTAAATTTCCTAACAAGTTTTTTCCTAACTTTGTTTTACAGATTTCAAAAAAACTACTTATTATTTTCATACAAGACCACTTTTTCTTGGAAAATATTTGCTTAAAAATTCGAGATATAGCCTTTGTTTATACTTTTAATCACGCATTCATTTTTCTCAAAGTTGGAAAGACCATTACATATTAGACACTTCATATTGTATTTACACATAGGGACATGGATTTAATCACCGATTAGCTACACTATTGACATGGAATTCACTACCGCACACCACTCATATTAAATTTTCATTACATTTGATACCTAGTCTCAAACAACATTCGACACTTTCCTCACCTCTATCCCCTGTTTACGAGTAAAGTCATCATGACAGGTTGTTATGAGCATATGCCTAAAATATGTGTAAGAATGAAGTATGTGGCATTTTCCTATGAATATTCAGGAGAAATAAGCATACCATTCACATTGAATTCCCTCATTCTTTGCACCACCTAGTCATAACACCCTCATTAGAGTGGTGATTCACTCCTCTAAGAGGGATACTATTGATTAGGTGAGTCTCTTTCATTATTCTAAAGGTTCCTCGTATCACTTTTTTCCTCATTTAAATGTGGTATATCGGGTCTGAAATATATCAAAAGATGCATCTTATTGGGAGTTATAAGCGCCTTTGCATTTTTTCATTCCACGACATTTTGTTTGATTGCATTATCATAACTTTGCATTTCCTGGTGGTATTTTTCCTTTAAGCCAAATCAAATCAAATATCATTGCTTTCTTGTTGTTTGTAAACGTTATTTTGAATCAAAACTTGTGTTCCATAACACAATCAAAATCAAATCCAATCCAATCCAATAAAAAATCTAATCTACCCAATCCAAAACAAAGTCCTATCTTTTGGATACACACCTTTGATCAAATCAAACTTGATTCCTAAACACATTTATAAGTCAAAAACAAGAAAAAAATCCAATGTTATCCTTTGAGCTTAAACATTATCCAACACTTATCCAAATTTTAAGCTTGTCAAAACCACAAATTCACCCTTCACTTTAGGTTCTTACCTTTAGCAAAATGGTGGTTACTCACAACAAAAACTGCAATACCTATGATAACTTTGATAGAGTAAACCCTCTTGGAAAAGTTACTAAATTGGAACAAGAAAAAGTAGATGAATTATTGCACACAAAAAAACCAATACGTTCTTCGCATCCTAGAAATGAGATCGAATCTACCCTTAGATTTTAGTAACGAGAACTTAAAGCACTAGAAAAACATGAATCAAGAAAAAATAAATAAAAATCCAACAATTCAAAGAAAGCATCAAATGAATCCTTGTTAAAGAAAATCCATGAGATGACTAAAAAATCTCTCATATGGCTTCTAAGGTTGCCAAAAACTCAAACAATGAAGAACCAAAAAAACCAATCCAGAAATTGATGAATTCATAGACATCCCTCATCAAAACTCTCTATTCATACAAGAGTGGAAGAACATGAAAAATATAATCATTGAATTGAAAAAACAATCAAAACAATTCAACTTTGATAAGCTTCACCCTTATCCATTTAATAAAGACATGGTTCAAATACCATTTCCTTCATCATTTGGAACTCCTAAATTTGACAAATATAAAGGAAAGAACAACCCAAGAGAAGAAGTAAAAGAGTTCTTCATGGCATAACAATTATTTCAATAAATCTAGACATATTCCACTCCAAGCAACTAAAAAACATAGCTCTCATTGGAATCCAATATTACTGGTTTTGGAGTCCAAAACATTAAATATTGGCATTCAATACACTCCAAAATTACAAATATTGGAATCTGAAAACTAAAATATTGGAATCTGAAAATGAAAATTTTGGAATCTTAAAATGAAAATTTTGGAATCTAAAAAATTAAAATATCAAAACTCAAAAATTAAAATATTGGAACCCTTTATACATCCTTCTAGAGTCTGAGACATCAAACTACAGATTCAATTAATGAATTTGGGAAAAATTGCTTAATAATTTCAGGGAATTCAACATTGAACTGCAAAACAATAAACAAAACATGATTCTTTTTTATCTTTTGGCTAGCGACCACTAGGATTTATTTATGATTTGAAATATGGTTCTTTTCAGTTTTAAAATTCCTTTAAGATTAAACTATGGTGATTTGAATATTTAAAATGCCTAACAACCTAGTGTCCACTAGGATAATGACATAAATTATGATATACAAGAGATGTGAGACACTTCTAGGTTCATTTAGAGTGATGTGATTGACCCGCAACATATCCAGAGAATTGTTGAAGATGTTTTGAAGAAACTGGTAGAGGACGATTTATCGATACTAAGAGGAAAGTCAATCCCCAAGTTAGATTTCAAAATTTTCGTACTTATAAGTGTGATTACTCACACCTCAAAGTGTGAGTACTCACACTTCAATTTCAAGTACTCACACTTCGAAAAGTGAGAAAACTCAATCCCGAGTTAGTCATATTTTAAATTTTTTAAAGTGTAAGTGTGAGTGTGAGAAATTTTTAAAGCACGAGTGAGAGGAAAAGAAAATCCATATACCATGTCTTATATGGATAAAATGATACAAAGAGTAGATGGATCTAAGATTTTTTCTCTTCTTGACAATTTCTCTAGTTTTAAAATTGTCATGGTCGAATACGATAATGTTAGGTTGTGGAGCCTGTTTTCATGTGTGAAA
The DNA here is from genome assembly GCA_018340775.1 of Taxus wallichiana var. yunnanensis. Classification (NCBI taxonomy): domain Eukaryota; kingdom Viridiplantae; phylum Streptophyta; class Pinopsida; order Cupressales; family Taxaceae; genus Taxus; species Taxus wallichiana. The sequence continues at coordinate 647,284,134 of CM031243.1, forward strand.
ATGTTGAAGAATGTACACTAAGAGTACTGTACACTTTCCACAGTTGTCTCACCAGGGTTCGGGGCCGGGATGGGCCCTTGAGAAATTTTTTTAGCCTTGAAAAACATGCATGATATATCGGGAAACATGCTTTTCTCAAATGGGCGGGATTTTTGACACATAGGTTTATGGGACGATTTTGGCCCATGGTTTTGATACCCACAGTTTTGTAAAACTGCTTAAGCAATTGTCTACTTATGTGGTTTTGTGCATATGGTAGGGATTATGTAACATTGCAGATGTGTCTGAATTTGGGTGTGAATTCTGTAGAGTTTGTTGAGCATAACTCCAAATAGATTTGGGTATTGTATTGAGAGAGCGGTTGCTTGTAATAAAATCTGAGCAAGTGATTCTTGGTGGATGTAGCCCATATTGGGTGAACCATGTTAAATACTATCTCTTTGTGTTGTGTTATTTTATTCTTCACTTTTATTTGAGATATGTAACATTTTTCAGCATATTAGTTTCTACTTATTGCGATTTACATGAGGGATTATTCCACATATTTTATCCCTTATTTCCTAATGAGATAAGTAATTCAATATTTCCTTCACTACCAAGTTACAAAATAATTACCTTCATAATATCCAATGTAGGGGAAAACTTTAGGATGGGAATAGAAATGATTTTTAGAGGTATTATTAGTGATACCATTTTAGTTTACATAGATTATATCTCATATTTTTCAAATAATTGGGAGGATCATCTAGACCATCTAGAGATGACATTCCAAATATGTAGAGAGTTAGGGATTTATCTCAATCTCATACATTTTAACCAATCTAAAACTAGCATAGGGTGATGATCGAGACTAGGAGAATAAGCTAGTGATGCTTTTGGATTATGAAAAATTTGATCTTATTAAATTAATTTTACATAATAGGCTTAAAATAGTTTGGCGTACTCATCCGGATAGGGTAGAAGATCAAAAATAAATAAAGAAGATTGAATATGAAATGATAGTGAGATATCCTACCCTTACTATTATCCTTGAGTGGATATATGCTATAAGGGCACCTCGCCAAGGAATGCTATGATATTCTTCAACACAACATCATGGAGGAAGCTAGGAAATTAAGAGATGATGGTGGAGATGGAGAGAGGGGGAGGGAATGGAAGGGAGATAGAGAAATGGAATATTATTGGTTAAAAGGAAAATGTCAAATGTTGGATCTAGATAACATTTCATTCCACCAAGTGTGACTACTAATGAAAAAAAGATATTTGAGATACCTCCAAGCTCATTTAGAATTATGAGGAAGGTTATGAGTAATTTCATGTCATTGATTTGAATCCAAAATCCCTTGTACAAGGGGAGGAACTACTCAAAATATCAGACATGTTGTAATAGGTAGATCCTACATTAAGGGTAATGAAGCAACTGAATAAAGTACATAGTAAAGTGTATACAATGCACTATTTATGATGAGAATTTACTTTTGTGCACAACCACAGGTGTTGGTAAGACCAATGTTACCATGTTAACCATAATTCAATATATTTATCTCAATAGGAGTCTAGATGGTTCCATTGATTTGAGTAAGTTTAAGATTGTTTACATGGCACCTATGAAAGCACTGGTTGTTGAGGTGGACGGGAATTTTTCAAACCCTCAAATTCATGACTACCTTTACAACTAGTTTTGTCATGGGTGTTATGTAATTAATCATAAACTTAATTAAATCAATGGAACCATCTAGAATCCTATTGAAGTATGGTTAACATGGCAACATTGTTCTTACCAACACCTGTGATTACACACAAAAGTAAACCCACATTCGTAAATAGTGTAGTTTCATACACTCGTCTCGTAATCTATTCAGCTTACTTCATTCCTCTTGAATGCGTGCTCTTCCCAATATAACATGTTTGAAATTTTGACAAGTTATTTGCCTTGTACAAGGGGAAGTGTCTTCAAAGATAGGACATTAACGTCCTCATGACCTTTCGTAGTTGATCTAATTGAACTCAAAGACATCTCGATCTCTTGGTTTCTATCAAGAGGCCCCTTGGCGGAATGAAATGCTATCAAAATCCAACATCTAATGTTGTCCTCTTAACCAACTATTCTCCATTTCTCTATCTACCCACCACCCTCCTCATATCTCCATCTCAACCCTCATCTCTTAATTTAATAGCTTCCTCCTGAAGCAATGTTGCATGAGCTTCATAAACCATTCTTTAGAAGTGACCCTTGTTGCATGTGGTTTCTTAAGGATATTAGCAAGAGTAGGGTATATCATTTTCATTTCATTGTCAATCCTTTTCCTTTATTTTAGATCCTCAGCCTTGAACAAATGATTACACCAAAAATCTTAATCTTGTAACATAAAATCAATGTAATAAGATCAAACTTTTGATAATCTAAAAGCATCACTAAGTTGTTATGAAATTAAGTGTAATACCATTCACCCACTAGGTCATATTGATTCGATAAAATCTGAATTTTATATATGAATCTAAATGTACAGAAATGCTATAAGTGGAATATATTGGAGTATGAATGCTACACAATTTATTTGATATCGTAAATAAAAGGAAATAAGAAGGATAAGATACTAACCTCAATTTTTCTTACCTCGCAGTGACTCAGGGCTAGACAATGTGAAGAAAAATAATAATGGACCATCATAATGGAGCATAGAAAAATCTATCAAGGTAGATCTCGACAAGACCGGGGTGCATTTGGAGGGATAGGGGTGCTCTGTGGGCACCCCGGTATTGATTCTAAGTTCCTTTATCGAAAAATTCCTGGACTGGTTTTGACAGTTCGATAGGGTTTTACACCTTTTCTCCTTTTATCACGTGTATATCACTAAGCTTTGTTGGATGTCACTATAAACCTATGATGAAGAAATCACTGCACACCCCCAAATAAGGCATCAAACCCTAAAAAAGAAAGATGCAAATGAAGGGGTCAGACTTTCCTCAAATGCCACAATGGTGGTCTTACAAATGTGAGCATTGCGCTACATCTCGAATCCAATGTAGTTTTGTGTGTAATAATGTGCCTAGTAACCCTCACAACAATGACACCAAGATAGCGGGAAATAGCTAGATAAAAATGAAAAATAGTGGATGAAATAGAATAGAATCCCCTACATATGTAGTGTGTATGCGAGAATAGTAGCCCAAATTTAGTCCCTTGATCTATGTAGATGGCTAGCCCTTGATAAGAATGGTATGCCCCTATAATGGTATGTATGTTATGTTTATATAGGGATATCTTGTTCAAATTTCGACACTAATGAACCGACATACCAGCTTGTACCTTGAGGGATGAGAGGAAAACTTAAAATACCAACCTCAAGTATAAAAATAAAAACAAACATAAAGGGGGCAAGTGCACCTAGGATGGACAAGAGAGTCAGGGTGCCTAAGTCTAGTCGGGCACACTCATTGTCTCAGGGACACGTGATGAAAAATGAGTGGCAATTGATAGACAAGGATCTCTCGAGACCTAAACATAAATGTGTGTATGAGTGACAAATGTGTAAGAAAAATAGTAATAAAGATCAACAAGACAAATAGATGGACTATAGAATGGGTCATTAGTGAATACTTTTCTTACGCAATATCCATATATAAAACAACATACTTAGTGGTATAATAATAGTAATATGTGCGTGATTTTGTGTCTAAATTTTCCCCCACTTTATGTTGGTGAACAAAAGCTTGGTAACATAAAGTAGATAGAGATGCATACATGAGAAGTTTGGAGAATCCCATGTCACTGAAGTATGCAAAGAGTGTAGTAGAAGTGCATTCCAAATGAGAACACATCATGTGACAAACCATGGATCAATGCATTTTATCCATGCGTTGTAACAAGAGAAGTTTTGAGTGAAATTTATGATGTTAATAGATATTGAATGGAGATTTCGAGATTGTTGATAGTGGATATGTGTTGGGGTAGGGAGTGATCAATTCCCAACCCAATTTTTATGCATATGAGAAACTAATTATTTAGGCATCCCGGTGCTAGAGAAAGAGTGTAGGGAGAAAGGTGTGTTATCCTCCAACTTTAACTACATCCTCAAAATATATAGCCATAGAGATGGACACAGATCAAATTTTGTTGATTATGGATCCAAATTTTTGATCAAACATGATAACCCATATAGGAGAAGTATAGGAAAGGAAATGATGTCTCATTTCCCCACTCCAAGGGTGTCAACACAATGTAAATGTATCAGCTTCCATGTTGGGTCAAATGCAAGCACTCGTGAAGTATATAATAACTTCACATGTTAGGACATCTGGGAAAGTGATGATGTAACTCCCAAGTTAGGTCATCTAGGAGGATAGATGTGTTGTGTTATGTTGATTGATTGATGATATTTTTGTTGTCAAAATTTGAATGTATATGATTGATTGATTAGTTACTCATAGAGAGATTTTACTTTTGTTTCCCCGGTTAGGTCATTAGAAGGAATCAACGGGAGGTGATGTGAAATGTCATGTGGTGTATGAATAAGTTGTTTGATAATGATGAATTATGGATGTAGATCGATCACATAGTGATGTAAGGGGAATTGTAATATGACCCCAATTGTATGCCCCCTTTCGGCGAAAGGGAGAGTGGTGATGAGAATGCACGTTGAGATGAAAGTAATCACGTAATGATGGGTATAGGATTTATATCGCAAAAGGTTGTGTACATTGAGTGTAGACAATGTTTAGGAGGAATATATTGTGTGTGAGATATATACGATACGGAATAAGGTGGAATTTTGAAAATAATTTTGCAAACAAGATAGTAATCAAAGTAGGGATGCTCAAGATATGGTTAAAACCATGTGATGTGTATTAGTTGGTATGATAAGTGTACTTAATGACCATAGTGTAGTGAATAATTAAGAGTTAATATAAATAGTAATGATAAAGTGATTAGGCAATTCATTTTTATTTTGTGCGAGTGTGATAGTGAGCTTGGAGTGTGTAAGGATGTCGCAAGTTAGAGCAGCATGATGTGAGTCAATTCGAGATGGTGGTGATGGTGTGGTGTCGCATATGATGAAAAAGTTGGTAAGTGTGATTTTTAAAAAATGTCCTGATATGAGTCATTATTGGATGATTTTTGTGAAGTTTGTGATTTTCTTGGCATTTTGGACTGGAAAAAGTGGTGAAGGTGCTAGTGACCTCCAGGGATAGGAGTGCAAGACATAGGCACTAGTGCCCCGATCCTAGGTGCCCTAATCCTACTTGGGGTGCCCATGTCTAGAGAGAACGAGATGAACCTAGAGTGTTATAAACATGAATTTTTATGTATATTGATGTCATAAGTGGTTTCTTTAAGTATGGGTGATGTGCTAACATTTTTCTTGTTGTTGTTTTGTGGGGTGTAGAGGGATATACATTTGAGGGAGTTCCATGGTGGCCATCATTTAAGTACATTTCCCATATTGGGGTTGTTTAACAAGGATTGGGATATATTATACCATGCTGGTTTGAAACACATAGCAAGGATGGGAGATGTGACCCATAATATGCCTATACTTACAACATTGTGTGAGAGGTGGTGTGTAGATACATGCATGTTTTGGCTACCTACAGGGGAGATGAAAGTCACACTAGAGGATGTATATTGCATACTACAATTACCTATTGTGGGAGAGAGGGTACAAGTTATGGAAGTGGATGATATGTAGAGGTAGATGAGAGAGGCTATGCGGTATTTTTAGGGACTCGTGTTCCTACCGAGGCCCATATTAGTATGGATGTTATTATGAGATCAGGTGTTCCATGATTGTGGAAGCTTATTTCCATGGTGATAGCATCATCAATGCAGTAGAGGGTGGCGGTGTAGGTGTCTTATATAAGATGCATGATATTTATCACTGGATTGAGGAAGAGCACTAGGTATGCTTTTGCACAGTGTGTGTTGGCCCACCTATATAGGGATCTATATCAATTCACAAAGGAGGAGCATGGTGGCAGCATTGGTGTAGTGACATTATTACATGTATGGGCCTATGAGCATATCGTAATATTGAGGTGGATTGGTGGACATCAAGGATATTGGGTGAGGATAGACATTTTTTCGGTAGATGGGTAGGTGTACATGGGAGGAAGAAGGATATAGATTCCTATAGAGCTATCATAGATTGGTTAGGGCTGCAGACGTATCGAGACTATGGAGGATGGCCGAAGGATGCTATAGAGCTATGATGTGTGTGTCATACTATGTGGTTAGAGGATCACTTTGATGGGGTGGCCAAGTTATTTCAGGTTGAGAGGGTGTCACGATAGTTTGGTATGGATCAGGATGTACCCCTAAATCCATATGTGTAGTTACAAGCCATTAGGTACTCTTGGGGAAGGCTGGAGCTAGACTAGGCCCCACAGAGCACAACTAGTACCTTGAGGGCTAGATGAGTTAGATGCGACAATAGAGTTGGTAGATGGGGATGACATGGGATATACAAAGGCATACCATGTATGGTGGGCCTCACATCGGTGGGCATAATTGTTTCCAATCTTTCCAGTGGCAACATGAGCACCACTAAGAGGAGGAGTAGAGGGGAAAGAACTTGTCCCCAATGATGTCTTGGTGATGATAGTTGAGCGTGAGTATTTACGTAGTTTTTGTATAATTTATTATGTGTTTATGTGATGATTATGGTTGTCTAATGTGTTGTTTTTATGGTTGTAGGTGATGCATATTGGTCATTGATTGTGGACACATCTATCCACACATTATCCACTGATATGCTTGTGAGTGGAGGTATGTTAGAGTACATAGATGATATGCAAGCACGGTTTAAGGTAGTGGATGTGTTATACTAATGAGTAAGATGATAAGGATGGAGGAGACACGATGAGTGGAGAAGTTGATGAGAGCACTATGCGTAAGTGTACAAATTTGTTTATTCAAATTAGTGAAGAGATGACACAACAAAGATAACTAAGTTGGGAGTAGTACGGAGGCACACTATTACGTAGGTAGGTAGAGAGATAAGGGGTGTTGAACTAAATTCAAATTAGTGAATAGATACTAAATAAAATTAAGAAACTCAAACTATGCAAGGGTTTAAGGTACCTTGGAGTGAGATGATGATGAAAGGATGGGCGTAAAGTAGATTTCCTTGCTGCAAATCTGATGAACTTGCACAACAAAGATAACTAAGAGGAAAATGGATTAGATGGTAGATGAGGGGGTTTCTAATGAAGTCAATTCCAAGAAGTGTTAACTTCCTTATGTGGATGTCAACCCCCATATTTGATAAAAGAGGATAAAATAAATGATAAAGGACTGAATAACATGCAAAAAATGAAACTAAACAAAATATGGAAATTATAGAAATGGATGGAAAGTACAAATCTGATCTAAATCAACACAATAAATTTTACCTAATACATGTGTCTACGGTGACCGCATTGTGGAGGGAAGATCGATGGTATGACCGAGTAGATGGATAAGAACATCAAGCTAAAAATGCATATATGGAGAGATCATAAAAACCCCTAAAATGATGTATGATGACATAGACCTCTAAGCATTGACAACAACCTATGGAAGAGGAGAAATGAGATAGGGAAACAAAGGATGCAAGAATAATTTTGATTTGGATGGATTGGATGGCTATGAGGATAGGGTTCGCATTGACTTGGCTGAATTGAGACATGGGTGGATCGAGGATTGATAGAAAAATTTAAACTAACATATAAGTATAATGGAAAATATGAGCGTTGAATAAGGTGAGAGGGATAAAAGAGAGGATGATGTGGAGTTGGAAGCTTAATAAATGATGAAAAAAATAGGATTGGTAGAAGTGGAATGGATGACATGACAAAGGTGATGATGGGTGAACCTAGGAAGTCCTAAACAATGTCAAAGGTGATGGGTTGAATGGACAACTGTAAAAAAAATACAAAAGAAGAATTTGGATCTGTTGAAGGTTTAATGGATGGCATTGGACCTAAAAATGTAAGTACATGATAATAATTATAATGATAAAGCAACAAGAGTATAAACCAACAAAGGCCAAGATAAACTCCCCAAAGTCTCCACAAGTGATGCAAATAAACTCAAAGGGACTCTAAGAAGGTTGAAAATGCAATGTAAATAAGCTCAATCTCGAAAACAAGGTTGCATAAAATGCAATAAAATTTAATTATGCATCCCTAGATGGGAAATGAAATGGCTTTATAGGGTTAACAATGACTTGGGTGGGTCACCGCCAACTATGGGAACCATCCATTTGGCGGTGAGAGGACCTAACTTGAGGCATCACAGCTTTTTGAGACGGGATTAGGATTTTAAATCCTAGATGGGTTAGGGTTTCATAGGGAAGTGAAATGGGTAGGTTAGAGGTGAAATGGAGTAAATAAAGGCTAAGGGAAGCCTAGGGATGAACAACTAGGAGTTTAGGGATGATAAACAACCTAGTAGAGAAGAGAAATTAGGAATGATTAAGACTAATTAGATAATGAGATGAGGATTAGGGGATAATTGATGAGAATTAATAATAAATTAAAATGGATAGGATAATAGGTGGGAAAGATGGGAATATTAATAAGAATATGAATTAAAATAAAAAGGGTCTAGATAGGTGACCATGGTAAAAGAAGCGAACATGGGAAACAAGGGTAGCGATACCAAATTTTGGTGTCTACATTTGCCCCTTTTTGTTGAGTGGTTTGCACAAGCAAGCCATGAGACAAAAACGATATGAGAGAAAGAGGTAAGATGGGATGATAGAGGATTGATGATGAAGAGCTCCCCTCAAATGGGATCAATGACACAAAAGGGGAATTGATCACAAGTTTGAAAAAATAAATGAAGAAGGGAGGGTGGGAAAAAAAGAAGGGTGAAATGATAAGGTGAGGTAAGATTCCCCAAGCAAGAAGGATTCAAAAAAAAAGGTTAAAAATATGGCGGTGATCTTAGGAGTCACATTGGACAGGAAACAAAGGTCATAGTCTTTAGGGAGATGATGAAAATTCCTATGGGCCGTGAGTTGGTGAAAATCACAACAAAATGGAGGGAATCTAATGGGAAACCACTCAAATGGATGTAAGTCGTGGGGACTAATGGGTCATAGAAACACATCAAAATTATGCACAACAAATTGAAAATAATGTGAAATCCTTCAAACATGAGGAAATCAATGGTGAGGTATGCATCCAATGAGGATGAGGATGAAATAAGTAATGGTGCCTCAACAAAGGAAAAAATATGGCCAAAAAGGAAAAGATATAAAAAATGATGAGATATAGAAATGCCTCGAAGGGAATAAAAATGGACAAAAAGTGGACTTAAGGTGAGATAGATGATGAAGATTGAATGAGATAGATAATGGTGAATGATAGGATAATGGATTTAATATATTGGATGAGATGAGAATAAAAGTTATTGGAAAATAGATGATAGATAAGATAAGATATATGATAGATAATAGATGAAATAAGAAATGTGATATTTTTGATATGATATCATATGATGTAGAATTTATGTTAGAATAAAGATAGGAATGAAAGATAGAGACTTAGATAGATAGAATAAAATAACAAATTGATAGATGGTGACCTAAGGGTACGAACGATACTACATCATAAAGGAATGCATGAGGAAACAATGCACCTTCAATATATTAGAGGTAAACAAGAAGAGGATCCAAGTAATGAAATGCACATGTGACCAAAACATGTGTTAACATATAACCAATGATAGTTAGTTATACCAAAGATCATGGGGAAATATGGATGATGAACTTATAAACCTAATGTTGACATGAAAAAGGGGTTTGAGATGTAACTTGTATGTGGGAAGATGGTTCTCCATAGGTGGATTTCCTAGGTCTATGCCCCAACTTTGGGTAGGGAAAGAGAAAACTGATCAATGTGGGAAGTTTTCTATGAGAAAGTTGATCAATGCGGGAAGATTTCTTAGGATGCTAATAAGATAGAAGCCGATAAATCAATGGGAAGCCTCGATGCCATGATATAAGAGAGTAGCCATCCTTTGATGGTATGGTCTACTTTATACATTTATGATTTCAATGGAAATAAAGATGATGTCCTTTGAGGGATACTATTTATGATATGATTTTTTTGACATCCTTATCCTTTAAGAGAGCAATTTGTTTTTTTTTAACTTTGACTTTTGATTTGCATCCATGAATTTTGACTTTTTTACATTTTTGGGAATAACTAGTAGACCACTTTAATGGATGTTCTGACACCTTATGACCCTTACTATGGTTTGAAGAGGTAAACAAGAGGGTGATAAATGTAATAATCACATAGTTATAATAACTTATCCATAATGAAAATTTATGGATAGATCCATGGATGCCCATATTTAAGGGGAATAGGAAAGTGAGGTAGAGACACATAATTCCAGGGACCATTATAATGGATATATGGAAGAGGCTAATGATGGAGGAATAATCTAAGGATATGACTAAGTGGGTGGTGTGCTAACAATAGAATGGGTGCAATGTAATGTGTTAATGGTTCATGGAGTTTACCAAGATGAGGAGAACCTATCCATAGGAAAATTATGTGTGATACAAAGTTTCAGTTGGGGAAAATTTCCATAATGTCATTCTAAAAGTAACATTATGATTTTATAGACCACATTATTCTAAACCATTGACAATGATAGATGGAAGAGTCTAATATGGGAGGAATGATCTAAGGATAGATGAATAAGTGCACTTCCCTTGGTAGGTATGTCTCTAACAAGACAAATATATGGCCATAAAAGTGGGCTTAGGATGAAAATATGGTGCCCGATAAGGGCACAAACATGACCACATTAAGGGTTATTTGGATGAGTTTACCATCGAGGAAGCTAAAAATGGCCATACAAAGGTGGACTTTGGATGAGGGGATGCATGAAGGTTTGTAAGATAGACAATAAGATTGGATGAGAAATATGATAAAGTTGGCTCCTTTCTATGAGTAGTAAATTATCTTATTTTATTTAAGGATGAGGTCACCAACATGGGATTCATGATAGGATATGGTGCCCAAGATGGAAAAATATGGCCAAAATAGGGGACTTGAGATGAGATAAATGGTGCCCCAAGAAAAAATATAACCACAAAGGTACTGAGGAGGAAGAGAAGAAAACATGTCCCCTAAGAGACAAACATATGGCCACAAAATTTGGTCTTAGGATGAAAATATGGTTCCCCGAGAAGGGCACAAAAATGGCCACAAAGGTGGACTTTGGATGAGAAAAAATGGTCCCCAAGGGAAGCATAAATATGGCCACAAAGGTGGACTTTGGATGAGGGATAGATAAGAATATTTGGACAAAATATATTAGATAAGATTGGATGGGATGGATATGATAAAAATATAACACCTCAAAATGGACTTGAGGAGATAATATGGTATGAGAAGGAAAAAATGAGAAAAAGAGTGGACTTAGGATGAGAATATGGTGCCCCCAAGAAGGGAAAAAATATGGACACAAATGTGGACTTAGGATGAGAATATGGTGCCCCTAAGAAGGGCACAAATATGGCCACAAAGGTGGACTTATGATGAGAATATGGTGCCCCCAAAGATGGGCAAAAATATGGCCACAAAGGTGGACTTAAGATGAGAATATGGTGCCCCCAAGAAGGGAAAAAATATGGCCAAAAAGGTGGACTCAGAATGATAATATGGTTGCCCCCAAGAGGGGAAAAATATGGCCACAAAGGTGGAATGGAATGAGAATATGGTGCCCCAAAAGGGCACAAATATGGCCACAAAGGTGGACTTAGGATGAGAAAATATGGTGCCCCCCAAAAAGGCACAAATATGGCCACAAAGGTGGACTTAGGATGAGAATATGGTTCCCCCAAAAAGGGAAAAAATATGGCACATGGAGGTGGATTTACGATGATAATACGCTGCCCCCAATAAGGGGAAAAATAAAGCGACAAAGGTGGACTTAGGATGAGAATATGGTGCCCCAAGAAGGCAAAATATGGCCAAAAGATGACTTAGGATGATAATATGATTCCCCCAAGAAAATAAAAAATATAGCCACAAATGGTGGACTTTAGGATGAGAATATGGTACCCCAAGAGGGGCACAAATATGGCCAAAAAGGTGGACTTAGGATGAGAATATGGTGCCCTTAAGAGGGGCATAAATATGGCCACAAAGGTGGACTTAGGATGAGAATATGGTACCCCAAGAGAGGGAAAAATATGGCCACAAAGGTGGACTTAGGATGAGAATATGGTGCCCCAAGAGAGGGCATAAATATGGCCACAAAGGTAAACTTAGGATGAGAATATGGTGCCCCAAAAAAAGGGCACAAATATGGCCATAAAGGTGGACTTAGGATGAGAATATGGTGCCCCCAAGAAGGCACAAATATGGCCACAAAGGTGGACTTAGGATGAGAATGAGATGATAGATAGATTGGCTAGCTAAGATGAGACAATAAACTGGATGAGATCGGATGAGATGGGTTTGATAAGATTGGATGAGGTAAATAAGACAATGTCAAGAATGAAGAGGAATTAACCTGATGGTACACCGATCCTAAAGTGAGTCCCCTACATCAAGGAGTTTTTGGATGGATAGGGGATGAATTGATGTGGATAAGATGTGTGGATGAGGAAAAATATGTGAGAGGATCAATAACAAGGGGAAGATGTTCCCAACAAAAAAGAGACTATATTACATTGGGCAACTTAGATGTAGATGAGCTAGTGGATGTTGAAGGAGATTGGATGGGATCGTTAGAAGGAATGTCGATGATAACTTTAGATTTGGATTGGATAGATGGTTGGGGATCATAGGGGTGATTGGAAAGACAAATATATGATGAATAAGGGAGGACCCTCTTTAGGAGGAATGATATGCGGAGGAGAGATGATAAGGGATGATGTGGATGAAGGAGGAGACTTAGAAAATTTGATGGATGGGGATGTAGAAATAGGAATTGGATTGGTTGTGGTGGATGGAGAAGGAATATCCCCTTGGATGAGAGATTCATTATCCTCAATAAGATCATAGATGATGGTTTGGAGGGCCTTACAATGCTTAGTGTCATGACCCGGGGTATGATGATAGGTGAAAATGAGATTGGGATCAAACCATGATGGTTTCTTACTATGAGGATCAAAATATTTAATAGGAGGAAGTGTGATGGAAAATATTCGAATTAAATGTGAAGGGTATCTGCGTAGGACCCGATTGAAGTGTTGGGAGGAAGATAGATCTTGTGGGTTTTGATAGGATATTTTGACTTGGATTTAGGGAAGGAGTGGATGTAGATTGGATGGGTAAATTAGATGTCTTAGAAGATGAATCAAATTTGGGAGGAGGATTAGATTGTTTGGATTTGGATTGATCATTGGGAGATGTCTTAGATGAAGGACCTGGCCCTAAAATAGATGGGGTGCTCCTAGGATGGATTTTGTGACATTGGATTACTGAGGAGAGGTAAGATCTAACTTCTTACGAGGATGCATGAGAGACCTTTGGGGATGCTTACCAAGAGTCTTAGGTTTTGATCGAGAAGGTTTACCCTTGGAAGTATGGATGACAATAATCTCAACTGGAGGATTTAAAGATTGTGGTGTAGGGGTGGATATTGATGGAGAAAGAGGTGTTTGTATGATGTGATTAATGAGGTCTATGTGAGATGTGGATTGTGTAGGTTTTGGATTGGTTAATGTGGAAATAGTTGTTTTGTAGAGGAGACATGAATACCCTTTGTGTTTGTCTTAGGTGGGGTGTTTGTTTCATAAATGTTTCAAGGGGTATCATTGATATGTTTGCAAATCAAGAAGATGTGATTGGTGTGGTAGTGGGTATAGATGTGGAAATGGTAGATGTTGAAGGATTAAGTGTAGAATATTGGGATAAAATAGGTGATGTGGCCATGGGAAAAGATGTAGGTATATGTGATGAAGATGTCAAGGTAGATGTAAGTGAATTTGTTGATGTGGTAGATATAGGGTAGTTGGGATCGATAGAGAGGTGGGTATAATTGGGACGTTTAGGGATATAAGTGATGTAGTGATAGGTGTGTTTGATGTAGATGTGGATAAGGGGTTAGATATGATAGGTTGGGGCATGATAGATGTGGATGAAGTGGTAGGTATAGTCAAAGTCGATGTGGATGTGGTAAAGGTAGGAATAGATGTAGATGTAGAACAAGTGGTAGAAGTTAATGTGATAGGTGTGGTAGTCATGGATATGGTTGATGTAGATGTGGGGGTAGATATTGAAGAAGTCATAGGCACAATGTCTAAGGTAGGGTAGATGATGAGGTAGATGAGATAGGTAAGGATGGAGGTGTTTGATGTATAGTATTGACTACATAAGGATTAAATTTGTAAGATGTGGAAGGTGGAAATTTATTTTTGATGGTGGATTAGGAAAGGGTTGTTTGAAGATGTCAAGGGGTTGGCTAAGAGATGAGACAAATTTTCTATTTGGAGATCCCCTGATTTATAAGTTGTTGAATGTGATCTTTAAAAGAAAAAACTTTTGATGTTGTGACCCATGACTCGATGATATTTACAATAGTGACCCTCATGATACCAAGTGGGTTTGGGGTGTGAGTCATCAATAGGTTGGATGGGAGGAAGTGTGATAAGGTGAACCGTCATCAACTTATCAAAGATTGAACTGTAAGATTCCCCAAGGGGTATAATTAGAAGATGGTCTAAAAGTTTCATGTGAAGGCACCACATAAGAGGTAGATGGTTGTGGCTGTACACAACATGAGAAGTGGATGGATAAGGATGTAAAGAAGCTTGGGGTATGTTAAAGTTGAAGGGAATGTTTGATAAGAGGGGATATAATTAAGGGGTGGAGATTGAGTTGGTTGGGGGAATGTGTGATGTTGGAAAGTAGGAACATGATAGGATGGTTGGGATTGGATGGAAATATTTGATTGTTGAGGCACATGAGAAGTAGGAATGTTAGTAGATTGGGATGGTTGGATAGGCATTCTAGTGATAATATCAGATGAAGTAGGGATAATGTTGATATGAGGTGATGGGGGTGGAATAGGATCCACCAATTGAGTGGATTGATAGGATTGAGAGATTGTGGGAGATCTATGAAATAGGAAGTCATAAATGGGGCTAGAAGGAGGCCCAAGAGTTTCTAAAGGAGTAGGAGATGGAGGTGTGATGGTCGAGGGGAAATAGACTGATGAGAGATAGGAGAATTGGTTTCAAAAGGGGGATCGATTTGGATGACATGGTCTTCACAAGGTTGAGAGACCATGGAAACACAAGGTTGGGAGACCCAAGGTGAGGTCTCAAGGTCATCATTGGAGGAAGGAATATCATTGGATATATTATATTTTACATTGTCTTCATCTTGAGAAGGGGTATTAATAGGCATGAAATGGGAAAATATTTGTTTATGAAATTTGTTAACAAACAAATCAAGCAACAAAGTTTTTATTAACATGATTAATTAGAAATGTGAGAAAAAGATAAAAGTGGATAATGAGGGTACCTAAGAATGGAATTCTAAGGCTGGTTTCAGGTAGTTATGGATGTGGAGTCCTCGATATACCTAAAGGTACGTGAGGCCCAAGTCTGTATAGGATTTATAACGTGGACAAGAACACCGTGGTGGATTTCTATTGGGTGATCAAATCCCAATTAGGTCCACCTAGTATGGGATTGTTTTGATGTGTAAATTTTTGTTTGTTGTGTGTGAAGAAATGTGAAATGCAACCAATTAAACCCCTACTTACACTAGATTTGCAAGCAAGAATGCAAGAGGTTTATTTTAATCCCAAAACCAAATATGGAAATTCGATGAGAACAACCACACAAGGAATGGAAAATGCAATGTAAAAGGAGAAACTAAGAAAAAAGGGAATACCTAGTTTTCACTTTTCCTTTTATTTGATCTTTAAAATGAAGCAAGTGAAGATCAAAATCCAAGAAATCCAAAATCCCAACACGAACAAGAAAAATCAAAGCCTCTACCTGCAATGTTAGTGGAAAATAGAAGAAATATGGAAAATGAAATAAAATGTAAGAGACTCACCTAAAAGGGTGTCCCACCGAGGCATGCCAGAATGTTGGAAAAAAATTTCTATTTCTTGTTCAGATTAGTGAACTAGATACTAATAAAATAAGTAACTCAAAGATGCAAGGGTTTAAGGTACCTTGGAGTGAGATGGTGATGAAAAGGACAGGCACAAAGTAGATTTCCTCACTGTAAATTTGATGAACCTACACAACAAATATAACTAAAGGAAAATGGATTAGATGGTAGATGAGGGGGTTTCTAAAGAAGTTGGTTCCAAGAAGTGTTAACTTCCTTATATGGATGTCAACCCCCATATTTGATAAAAGAGGATAAAATCAATGATAAAGGACTAAATAACATGCAAAAATTGAAACTAAATAGAATCTAGAAATTATAGAAATGGATGGAAAGTGTAGATCTGATCTAAATCAACATAAAACAAATTTTACTAGTTGGGGGTTGACGGTGACCCATGCTATAGAGGTAAGATTGACGATGACAACCTGAGTAGATGGATAAAACAACAAGCTAAAATGTAGATATGAAGATCTAATGTGCAGATCGAAGATGACATATACATGTAAACACTAACGGAAAAATATAAGAGGAAATTATAGACAAGGAAACAAAAGGATGCAAGAAAATAGGGATTTGGATGGATTGATGGGCTAAGATAGGGTTTGATGGTGACTTGGCTCATTTGGCGATGATCGGAGACTAGTAGAAGAATGGACTGACGAGAAAAAATAGAATGGTAGATTTGAGTGTTGAATAAGGTGATAGAGACAGAAAAAGAGGTTGATGTGGACTTGGAAGATGGAATGGATGATGACACATAGAAATAGGTCAAGAAGGTGACAGGTGAAGTGACGGTGACCTGGGAAGTCCTAAATAATGTCGTAGGTGGATGGAATGAATGGAAAACCTACAGATAAAATGACAAAAAGAAGAAGCTGGATCTAAAGATTTGATGGAATCAGGACCTGCAAAATGTCAGTACCTAATCATAATAATAATGATAAAAAACAATAGCATGAACCAACACAAGGCCAAGATAAACTCCCCAAATTCTCCATAAGTGATGTAAATAAAATCAAAGGGACTCCAAGAAGACTGAAACAACTATAAAGAAGCTCAATCTCGAAGACAAAGTCACAAAATGCAAGAGAATTCTGATTATGTGTCCCCTGGATGGGGGGGAATGTTTCTTTATAGGGTCATGAGCAACCTAGGTGGATCACCACCAACTACAGAACCATCCATTTGGGTGGTGGGAGGATGATTTACTCGAGGGATGAGGCTATTATGAAGTGTGATTAGAGATTTAAACCATTTAGGCGGGTTAGGGTTTCATAGGGAGGTGACATGGGTAGGTGGGAGGTAAAATGGATTAAATAAAGGCTATAGGGAAGCCTAGGGATAAGCAACTAGGGATTTTAGGGATGATAAACAACCTAGAGAAGAGAAATTAGGAATGATTAAGACTAATTAGATAATGAGATGAGGATTAGGGGATAATTGAGAATAAAAACAAAATGGGTCTAGATAAGTGACCATGGTAAAAGAAAAGGCGGGTGACGAGGGTAGCGATACCAAATTTTGGTGTTTAGCAAGGGGCCACAAACATTGGCGTAGAGTGAGTGGTGAGGATTCTAGTTCTAGGGCTCTTACAGCCATAGATAACGATAACGATGATGAGATATGATGTATTGATGTAGTGATGGATTAATGTAGGAGAATTTCTCCCCTAGTGATGAGATTCTTGTAACTATGATTCTATATATATGTATATGGATTATTGGCCTATGTCGGTGTATTAGATGTTTTTATTGATTTGATGATTGTAATGTGTATGTTGGTGTATAATGTGTTAATGATTATTTTTTTGCTATTACATTGTTTAGTTTTTATGATAATATATAGTATAGATGATGATAGATAATGTATGTCTGTGTGATGGTTAATGAGAAAATAAATATAGTATATGTGTAATGTTGTGATGAATGATAAAGTAAAAATAAATAATATAGGAGTAGGAAATGGTCGTAATAGTGTAGAAGAACACATGTTAGGATGATGAATAAAGGGGGACTAGAATTACGATACCCCAATGTAGAGATGATAGGGTTCATTTATATAATACCCCTCAACAGTCAAGAATGAACCATATAGCAAGAGTGTGTCATTGGGAAGTGATATGAGAGTGTACACTAAAAATATGTATCAATATAATGTTTAGCGCAAGTGGTGATGAGGTTATTATTGTAACATATCCCTCAATAGTCATGTAAGAACCATGAGAACATGAGTGCATCATCAGGGGTAAGGTGATAGAAATCACCTACCAAATACCAAGCCGACGTGAAGCGGTGGAAGCATGTGGAATGGAAGCAAAAATGGATTTTCATGCAGAGAAACACTAATGATGGGTGAAGAAGTGGTGGGAAATGGAATTGCCAATGGTTGTGGAAACTAATGTGTATTAGGAACATGATGTAGTGGATGAGATGGTGGAGTAGTGGGTGGACGCGATGAAGAGTGTGTGTGAGAAACAACGTGAGGTGGTGGATGAGGAGTGACATTAGAACTAGATGGAGGAGATAAATCAACTGGAGTAACAACATGCCCACAAGGGAGAGGAGATATAGACTACTCACATGAATGAGAACCAAAAGAAATGATGCCCTTGTCTTCTAATTGTCTCAAGTGATCATGAAGGGTGTAAAAATTGTTGTCTCTATGGCCATTGATATGGTGATAGTTATATTAGGGTCTATCATGTTGAATTTGTAAGTGATGTTGTGGATGTTTTTGGTTAGAATATAGGTGAATCAAGTTCCTATTAAGCAATACATGTAGCACATCGTGAGGTCTAGTGTGATGAGATAAATGTAACGGTCCTCATGAAATAGGTGTAGAAATTTTAGGTGTAGCCTAACATGGAGTAGGGCATGAAGGATGCTTATGCCATGTATTATAATGAAATTTTTGTGAGGAGGAGATGGATATTGTGTAGGACACTCAATAGATGGAAATGGAGAAGAACTAGATGATGTAGCAAAGTAGTAATAACAAGTGGATTATCTATAACATATGTAGAAATGAGGTATTGTTCTAGATCAATAAATCTATAACATAGAAGTGTGAATGATTCACATGTGTCATATTGCAATATTTATTTTAACACTGGAATCAAGCCATGGTAAAAGATAAATTTATTCTCTAAGTTGATAGGTTGAAAAAATAGTTGGTGCATACATGAATTGAATCGCAAAATACATTCCATGATAGGTTTTGTTTTTCTCGATGTAAAGTAGGTAGATGATCATATGTAACTCTAGGGCCATTGTTGATGATGAAGTGATGGAGAAAATCTTCTTCCATCTCACAATAAGTGCTAATAGAGCCAAATGGTAGATGGGTATACCATTAGAGAGCATCATCCGTAAGATTGTGGAAAAATCATTTAAGTAATAGTCGATCATTAGAATATGAAGCCATAGCCATACGAAAATTCTTGAGATGCAAATAAGGGTTTCCAGTACCATAGAAGCAGAAAATTTAGGCATGGTAAAATTCGTAGGAAATGTTGAGTTATGAATCTTCTTAGGAATGGGATTTCCATGCAATGAATTATTATCAATGGAAGCATAATAGGCCTTGCTTTCTAATGTGAGATATTGGACTTGAGATTGTAAGTGACCAACAACATGCATGAGGGACAAGATATCCTGTGAAGGAATAATAGAGGATGACAATAATGTGTTAAGCGGTTGTAATTTTCCATTATGAGTAATCATAGGGATATCAAGAGGAGACATAGGATATTTGAATGCAAAGGTAACACTAGAAAGTGGTGCTAAAAGAGTACTAGGTGATGAAAGACATAGAACATACATAGAAGCAATAAGACTAGCATCAAAAACATACCTAGTAGATGAAGTGCCAAATGGAGATACGGTGGTAGGAGGAGACAAAGTAATAGGAGGAGATGAAGTAAGATATGGAGATGACTCATGCATGTTATTAGATACAACATCAGAAGAAGATGACAATGGAGCAGGGGATTCACACTCGCCAAAGTATGCAAAGAAGTAGAATCATGACTATCAATTGGTTCATTGAAAACAAAGAGAGAATCATATAGAATATCTTAATTAAGTGTATCATCAATATAGTATGAAGAATTATGCGAACTAGTATGCGGTGTTTCATGAGAAGAATTTTCAGAAATAGGAGCAACATGAGATGTAGCTAGAGTAGTGTCCTAACTAGTATGAGAATCAACATGCACATGTGTATTATCGTTAAGGCCAAACATGAAATTAATAAGAGTATCATCTAAATTTTATTTGGAAATTTCAGAAGGAGGATCATGGCTAACTGTATAACAAGGTTGTAACTAGAAAATGCATCCTAATATGAAACGATGCTAAAGGAAGAATTTTTAAAACTAGTAGGCACATTATATTTGTTAACTAAGAGTTGTTGTTGAATATGATTTGGTATAGTAACATCACGATATAGGACATGGATTTCAACGATGTTTACCTCATCATAGATGGGGTTGATGCTCACGTAAGGCATGATTATCCAAGAGGGAGAAGAGATATAATTTTCCATGATATTTTGTAGTGGATCCTAGGGTAAATAGTTCAAAGACACAGATTCACCAAAATGATTCAATAAAATCTAAATTTTATATATGAATCTAAATGTATAGAAATGCTATAAATGAAATATTATAGAATATGATTGATACACAATTTATTTGATTTCATAATGAAATTAAATAAGAATGATAAGATAATAACCTCAATTTTTCTTACCTCGTAGTGACTCGGGGGACTGAATAATGTTATGAAACAAAATAACATACCATCGTAAAAGAGCATAAAAATGTAGGAAAGGTAGATATAATAGAATTAGAGTTCTGTGGAGGGTTAGAGGCACTTATGGGTGCCATGGTCTCGATTGCAGGAATCTTTTGTCTGCGCATAAAATGTTGGAACTTGGTTTTGACAGGTCTCTATGGTTTCACGTCTATTTGCCTTTTATTGCTGAGCTTTGTTGGATTTCTTTATAAATAAATGATGAAGAAATCACCTTAAAACCTCAAACAAATCATTAAACCATAAAAAATAAATATGTAAATGTAGGGGTCGAATGTCCTCGAGATGCCATAATGGCGGTCTTACAATCGAGTGTTGCACTACATCTCGAACCAATGTAGTTGTGTGTGTGTGTTTTTGTGTACAATAATGTGCCTAGGTCACCTTCACGTAAATGACGCAAAGGTAGAGGAAAATAACTAGATAAAAATGTAAAATGGTGGATGGAATAGAATAGAATCCCCTTCCTATGTAGTGTGTATGCAGAATAGTAGCCCAAATGCAATCCCTTGCTCTATGTAGATAGCTAGCCCTTGATAATAATAGTCCTCCCCTATAATGCAACATATTTTGTGTTTATATAGGGATACCTTGTTTAAATTTGACACTAATGACCCAACATGCTGACTAGTACCTCAGGAGATGAAAGGAAAAACCGAAAATACCGACCTCAAGTATCAAAAATTAAAACAAACATAAAGGGGAAAAGGGTGCCTAGGATGGACATGAGCGCTTGGGTACCTAAGTTCAGTCCTAGGCACTATTATCTAGGGATACATGAAGATAGATAAGTGAAAACTAACTTACAAGGATCCCTAAGACTGAACAAAGCTGTAGGTATGAGTGCAGGATGTGTAAGAAAAACAACAATAAATATCAAGAAGACAATCAGATGGACTATGGAATTGGTCATTAGTGAATAATTTTCTTACGCAAGATCCATATATAAAACAACATACTTAGCGGTATAATAATAGTAGTATGTGCATGATTTTTTGTCTACACATATTTACATATTATAACATTACTAAAGATATAGTCAAACATTAAATAAAATTACATTACTCAAAATAGAACCCACCTCATAGATATTTTTAATTGTTTTTATGTAAACTAACATATCTATTAGTAGAAAAATATTTTAATCCTTTTTCATAGTATAACATTACTAAATAATAAATCACACATTATACCAATAAATTTGAATTTTTATTCGTAACATTGTTATACAATTGTATTTCCATACATATAAAACCATTACTATAGATAGAAACACATCAAATAAATACCATTTATGTTTTTTTCGTAACATAGTTATGCAATAATTTGGTATCAACATGGTAATGCAATTAAGTGTAAAACCATTCCATATATATTTACATATTTAAATATGGATATGAAGTTAATTATAATACCATTACTAAAGGTAGAATTATAGTAAAAAAATTTAAGAAGTTTTTTGAAATTAATTGTAATACCATTCCCGAAGATGGGCTCCCAAATTAACAAAAGAAATCACAGAAAATTTTCCTAAACTAAACTCCTTATAATTGGGTTTTTGATCTTATAACACCTCAAATGTCTTCCATATCCTTCAATGGTTGTAAAAATGCCATGCAAATCATCTAAAGAAGTAGATGTTTGTAGAATTAGAATTTATGTTAAATGTTTTAGCAATTATGTAGTTCCCCACATCATTGAACTTGTTTTCTCTAAAGATTCATCTATAAGTACTTGTACTTTTAAATAATAAGATGCAATAAACTGGCACCAAATGAAGCTAAGTTTTTTTATAAATAAGTTGCAATTCCTAAAGTGATTTAAAAAATATTGAATTATGTTAAACCCTAATTGCATAGTCACATATGATAAGTACAACAATAAAGTACATATATGACCTAAGAAATAAGATAAATAAATATAAAACCATAGGTGTAAGAGATAAAGTGGAAGACTTAGTTGATTTCACAATTGATCAAAAAGTATGTTGGAATGGAAGACTGATGAACATGAGGAGGAAGCTATCGCAACCGGAAATGGAAAATTGTAGAACTATTGGATATGTCGGGACTAGGTACTGGACTAGGTCAAGGATGCCTATGTGTCGAGTCTTCCTCTGCGGGTGCATATGAATGTGAAAATACTCGAGAAAATGATTTTTTTACGTATCACAAAAGTTTCACTAACCTTCATTTTTGATCACGTACGTGTCACACTATGCTTGCAAAATTCACCTCTAACCTACAAAACAAATGATCTTCTCAGAAACCCCGAAACACATACAAACATAAAAATAAAAAATATGTAAATGGAAATTCGGACTAACCCGATGATCACCCAAAAGAGTGAACTTACAATCGAGTGATGCACTATATCTTAAACTCCACATAGTTTTGTGTGTGTAAAATTGTGCCCTAGGAGGATCTTACATAAGATGCACTTGATAGTGAGCAATAACTATATGTAACAATGTGATTAGATGTGTGTATGTAAAAATGAACTTCCCTCCTATGAATTATATGTAGAAAATAAAGTCTCTTGTCCCTTGAATGATAGCTAGATCGATGCTTTGATCCTATAAAAATGCCTTTGGATGCAACCTTAGGTGATGATAGCAGATGCTTAAAGATTGGTCCTTTATTATGATCACATAGCTTTATATTTATATTATTCCCTTGTTTGAATTCCATAATTAACCACTAAAAGGCCAACCCATAAGATAAAAAATTCCCAAAAGATAAAATAGGCCTAAAAGGGGCGAGTAAGATATAAAGATGTCGGCACACCCCGGAAGGATGATGGCGCCAGGCACTAGCATCCCGATTGGGCGTTGGTGTCTAGAGTAAAGAAAGATAAAAAAGTGAAGGTCAAATTGGGTAGTAGGGTGTAGAATACTACAACGAAGACCATAAGCAAAGAAAATATGCCAAAGATAGTAGATAATTACTAGGTTTCTCACTTATTAATCATATGAATAATAGTATGTGGTTATGACCTATAGATATACCCCAAGTGCATGATTTGGTGTCTACATTTTCCTCGCTTTATGTTGTTGTGATAATGATCAATAACATAAAGTAATAAGAGATTTGTACTTGATAACCATGTAGAATGATGGCGAAAGCGTCTTGAGGATACAAGAAAAAGCGTGGGGTGAATACAATGAAGCATGTAGGCTAAGGAAGAGGAAGTGACCCTAAGGGGTCAAGTGTATAATGTTGTAGTGTGTTGTGTCACGTTGTACATATTTTCATTATCTCTTGTGCTTGATGTGTTCACTGATGTGATTATTTCTTCCCATAAGGATCAAACTACAAATAGAAGACCAAAAGATTATTCGGATATGTGTATATGTAAAATTCGATCCACATGTGTAAATATGTAAAAAAGTAGTAAAAGGAACATGTGCACTGATCCATGATGAGTGAAAAAGATCGAAATTATCTTGAACTACAATAGAAGAATGAATTTTTGGTTGATCTCATGCCAAGAACGAGTTTTGGGGTGATCTCATGCCACAACGAGAAGAATTGCTATGGAGAAAAGTCTAGTGTTATTCTTCATCCTAATTTACCGCTTCCTCTCGAAATTTATACACCACTACAAATGGCGTGATCCTTCTTTGTTCCATTTCAATCCAATTTGATCTAGTTTGATCCAATGAAATAGAAGAAAAATGGAGACAGAATGCATTCTGATTGCTGGACGACTGGGCCTGTACTATGCCAACTTCTTTGTGCAATTCCAAATATTGTGTTAATATGAGAAAATTTTTGTAACTTCCCCCAATTATAGGTTCTCGGGAAAAGTAAGGAGCACCCAAGTGCTCATGTCTATATCTATGTGTTGGCGTATGTGTTGTGCTAAGGACCTAATTCATATTCTGGGCCATTTTTATAAATGAAGGTTGTTATGTTCATGTACTATGTAGGTCTAAATTGTGACTATGTGTTATTGAATGGGGTGAGTGATTCACCCAATGTATCCCCCTTGTTTTGGGTGCATGTGATGTTTCTAGGAGGATTTAGACTAAAGAAAAGGACAAAATGTTGATCTTGAACTAAAACCCTATAGGGGTAGGGAATGTGAATGATAAAAATCAAGGCACATGAAAATAAATTTGCTAGAAACATGTGTTAGTGCAAACAAGATAAATACACATATAGAAGATAGTGTGTAATCTAACAAGCAAGAAAACAATGTAGAAATTGTGAAAATTGGATTTTAAACATGGGACATCAATCATAATGTTGCAATACAATCAGGCAAAGTGACCAAAAGTATACAAGAAATGAAAAATCAAGACATAGGAAAAGCCGAAACAATGGAAAACAAAGTATCGGATAAATGTTGTTGCCAAATCACTTCACCCTCCAAATGGACAGAATGTGAACAGAACATTTGGTGTGATTGGGAAACATGGGATCACCTCTCAAGCTGTGGGACTTGGGCTCGAGGTGAACCTTCGGAGAAGGATGAATTCCTCTTCCTAAACTAAGTGTTGTACTACTCCTAGTGTAATAAAATGGTTATCTAGACCTATGCTAACATTTTCATGGGTTTTAGGGAAAGAGATTTACAAGAAATGAAACTATACTAGGGATGGTGATGCACCAAATAAAGGGTATTGCTAGAATTCAGGAAGGGTTAACTTGAAGAGGGTGTTGTGCACCACAAGACAACTTCACCTACTATAACTTAGAGAGGGTAAATGGTAGACCACAAACTAAGAAGCATGTGTTCCCTTTGTTAAACTTCAATTAGATAATGGCATATCAATCTTCTAGTGAAGAAGGATGAACTTGAGAAGGGTGAAAAATCACCACAACTCAACCACATGCAATAATCCACCACTTGATAAACACAGAACTCCAAGAACTTGCAATAGAAACTTAAACTTGCACAAAGTGTACCTGCAAGCATGAGAAAGGCACAAAGAAGTATATAAGGATGAAAGGACCAAGATTAGTCACAAAACAAACACTTTTATTAGTTCAACAACATGCATAATGCATCATACATTTAGGAGAGGCAATAACTTCCATTACAATCTTGAAAGGAGGCTTGAAAGTTCCCTCAACTTACAAAAGAAGGAGGTTTCTTGAAAACTATACACCGATCTTAGAATTCTAAATTGTCCAACCTGTTGGAATGAGCTTCCAACTTACATTTATAGAAGAATTTGTGTGTGTGAGAGAGAAGAAGTCATAATTTCCCTTACTAAATTTAAGGCACATGATGTATTTGTTATAGTTGGTTGAATCACTTGAGAAGGTTCAATAATGTACCATTAATTGCCTGTTGACCTAATCCTATCAATTAATTAAAGGATTATTTAAGTAAAATATTTTGATAATAATAATAAATATTATTAATAAAATATTTAAAATAAAAAATATTAATTTAACTAAAAAATAATGGTGGGACCCCGATTGATTGGTTTTCCTTGAAGAAAGTGGGGGCAATGAAAATAGGGTCACACATAGCTAAAATCGGTGGTTGGCTCACCGAGACAACTCATTAAGTTGGGCTTGAGATCCTCCACCCTTCACTTCAAACAATCTCCCACTGCATCGAGATCCTCTCATATGTCGGTGAGCTTCTTTCTTATAATGTTGAGCCGGTGAAATTTCTATTGGATTGGTTAGCGGATCATCCCAAGTCAGGCTAGACTTTCACAAGCTCACCTTTCCATATCGAGTTCCTACCACATTTGTTTGGCTCAAGCACTCTCTTCAATGAGCTTCATATTTCATTCTCTTTAAGAAACTCGGCCATCATTCTATCACATCGATGGAAATCCCTATCATGAACTCACCGCCAAATGACTCGGCCTCAACTTGGCTCATTCAAGTTTCTTCCCATGCATCATACCAATTAAGCTCATCATGAGCTCATTACCACCATCCACCAAGCTTCTTTAGCCTTTATGTCGAGATCCTCTTCATGAAATCACCTCCATGAACCATCCTTAACTAGATGCCTAAGATCCTTCTATCAAAGAGTCCCTTGTGTCGAACCAAGCCATTAACATCGAGCTACATCTACTATTTGTTAAGTCTTTACATCGGCTCACATAGTTGAGCTCGTGACCTACACGAATTAGTCTTGACTCAGCTCCTAGAGTTAAGCTCTATCATCCATGAGCTCATCCCACAATGATCGATCTCTTCAAACACTTGACTCTCTCACCCTACCAATCTAGTTCTTTGTCAATGGTTCAACTTTAGCGAGTCTAATCCTTCTGTTAACTGAGCCTATCTTTAAGTTTCTCCCACAAAGTTTGCTAACTTATTTATCTTGTGAGCTTATGCTTAGTGATCCTAACAACTAGCTCGGTCGAGTGACTTCAATATTTCTCCCTAGCACATGACTCGGTGGCTTCCCACCGAGTAGCTCGATGCAATTGCATCGATCGAGCTAGATACTATCATTCCCCTGCGAACTTGGACCGATATGAATTTGTTTCATGCTTCGTAGTTATCTTATGAAATGAACTCGTCACACCATCTAA
Organism: Taxus wallichiana var. yunnanensis; assembly: GCA_018340775.1. NCBI lineage: Eukaryota > Viridiplantae > Streptophyta > Pinopsida > Cupressales > Taxaceae > Taxus > Taxus wallichiana. The sequence goes on from CM031243.1 coordinate 647,311,548, forward strand.
ACACTTGGGTAGCACAACTTTCTTGCCCATCATTGATTCATGATCTTTAATGATATTTTTCAGCTCGTTGCTCCACAAGCAACCTTCCTTGTGCATAGCCCCGTGAACTCAATGTGTATACGCTCATGATGAGCTAAATCCTCTTGAATCATCTTAATCTCTCCTTGCACTTGGTAACCTAGCTCACTTTGCATTATCCATCCCAACTCACCTCTTTTGTACATTAAGGCCGACCGTCATCTAGCTTCTTGTGCGGCTAAGCCAACTCTGTCATGAGCTTACCTAGCTTGTTTCTCACAAGCTTACACCATGCATGACTTAACGCCAAAGTGCCTCTTATTCTAATCATGCATCAAGCCAATCTCCTATTCATGAATTTACCACCAAGAAAAACTAGAATTAACTAATTCATCCCCCATCTTCGATCCAATCAAACAATTTGCATCGAGCTACACAAATTATTGAGATTCTATGTCGAGATTCACGAGTCACCTATCAAATGAGATATTGCACTTTGCCCTCTCACTTCTTTGATCCTCAACCTAATCTCCCAGATGTTGAGCCACTATATTTCGATGTTGTGGCCAACTGAGTTAGCTTAGCCTTCATTCCACATGATATTTATCTATCGATTCCTCCCACATTTATTTGGCTTGGGCACTCTCCTCTGTTTCATTGAAGGAGCTCCACATATTTCTTGCCTTCACTCAATTTATTGAATGGATCGAATCAGATTCACCTCTAAATGAATCATCTTGCACTGACTCAGTTTGTAACAGCATTCTTCTATGCATTACCTGCAACTTTTTTTATTTTCAAGCTTGGAAATGACCAAATCAAACTTAGAGGTTATATGGAGATAAATTTTGCAAGATAGAATCTATCTGAGTGATTTTTCATGCTTGTGTATTCATAAAAACACTCATTCATTGAGTATTTCACTCACTCTAATTGTACATAGAGCTTAATTCGAGGAATCTTGTCTGTTGCATTCATTAGATGACCAGGTCTTATGCAGAGTTTCTAGGTTTCTACCAACCTCCCACTTAACTTAGTTTAGATGGAGTCTTAGTGGAGGACTTGACACACCTAAGCCAAACTCACATGAATATCCACGTGTAGGGAATGCACCTTGGCCCACCATCGTTGGAACCCCACCTAGAAAATTATCCATGGATCTCCACCTAGTGGAAGCCTTATGATGGTTTTCCAAATGCAAAATATCCCCTATGGAATTTCGGCTTGGAATGCCATCGCGTTATCTCCAATTGGAAATGAACCTTAAAAATTCCCCCATCGAACTTGATTTTTCTCCTAAGTCAAGATCCAAGCTAGCTCCAACATGCATGCCTTACCAAAGTGAGCTATTCCATGACTCACCTCTAAGCTCTATTTTTGTGGGCTCTAGACTCATTGAGATCATTTGTATCTACTCGTTCGAGCCATCTCATGCTTTCGCCATCATTGGTAATCAACTCAGAGTTATGAGTTGCATGAACCACTCAATATTGAGTTCACGGTCGAGCTCAAACATAACCACTGAATCACCTTTGAATCTTGGCCTAATGCTAAAACATTTATCCCAAACTCATTGGAATGAAAATAGCTCAAACATCACCTCACGAGCTTATCTTGGTGAGCGAGTTAACGACCTACCAATGAGAAACTTTTTAAATCTACTCGCTGGCTCTAATGAGTTGGCCCATGACTTTACTCATACTGGCTGAGCACGAGAGATGTCCGCCAACTAAGACCTTAATGCAGTCTTGAATCATTATTTATTTTCTTGGTCCCAAGCTCTGAGTCGAGCTCTACCCTTACTCACTTTGAAACTATCCTTATTTTGTGTGGGTTCACCTGTGGCTCACTCGACTTATTACAATCGAGTACCTCCATGATTTAGCACTGAGTTGGGATCTGAATTGAGAAAGTTATCAATATCCCATTCGAGTTCCAAAATGAACAATTCACTTGAGATACTTCTAGTCTCCTTAGTTCGAACCTCTGAGTTATGTCATTTTATTTTTATAATGATCTTGAGCCCCTTGCATCGAACCATTGTGACTCACTCACTACACGAATCAAGCCCTCTTTGAGCTAGCACCAAGTTGGCACTAGGCTACACATCGAGCTGGCACCGATTTGAGCTTAAGTTGGGCTAGTTGGCACTCACTACTTATCAATTTATTAATTATTTTAATTGTGTTATCTCCGTGATGACCGAAAGTGAGTCCCTAGGACCAATGTCATAATTTGATCGTAATAGGACCCCGTTGTCCAATTTTGTCATGTGTGTAAAATTGGATAACATTTTTGTGACCTCTCGGGGATGATTGCCTACTAAACATGATTCTAGTTGATGGGTCGTTGTATTACCAGTCATTTAACCAACTCATAGACAAGTTGGTGTCTAAACTATATGCAAAAGGAGAAAGGAAAATCTTATTCAACAATACTTCTTCCTAAGAAAACATACAGAAATTAAACATGCATGAAAAAGAAACACACAATAACTAAACTACCGAAATAAATCTGCAGTAAATAAACTATGCTAAGAAATAACAAAAAAATCCTCCTCCTTGGGGAAGAGAGTATTTTGGCCATTCTCTTCCCTTTGGATTTGGAGAAACTACAATTAACTTTTAAAATTTTACTTATATTGATTCAAAACTGATTTACAAAATATGCCCTCCTTTCCAAATATATGGAAGAGGTATATATAGACATTACTCCTAGTTTACTTGGTCCACACTCCAAGAACTACCTATTCTTGGGCGGATTTATTCAAAGCAATAAATACTAAACAAACTTGACTACAACAACCCACTTATCATGGAGAATATTTCTACAACTCATCCCTTTAATCTAGGAACACAAAGTGGGAGAGTACTTATTCAACATTCCTAATACTATTCCACCATTTGCTCATCCTTGAAACATGGAGAGAAAAATGGGGAGTGCTAAGTCCATGACTTTGAATTCTTCTTGGAATGCCACATGCATTCATGACTTTGGATTGCCACATGTTTGGATCTATATTCTTGGTTGATGACGTGGAAGCAAAGAGTAGGCTGAATAGTTCGGTGCTCCTTTACATTATTTTGGAACAAACCAAAATACTTTCACTAGCTGGGCGTTTCCGTAGCTGCGTGAAGAATTTCCGTAGCTAGGAATTTCCATAGCTATGTGAAGAATTTCCATAGTTGCATGAAGAATTTCCGTAGCTACAATCTATGAACTTGGAGTATAGTTGTTTATGACCTATTTTCTACACACTATTGCATTCCAACTTTAGAAGAAATATCAAGAAATAACAACAATTAGATTGCAAATAGATTTCTAAAGAGATGATAAGATAAATCCTATATTCTACCTTAAATATGATATCTATTATTAAAACTACATCTAAATTCACTTGAAAGATTTATTTTGAGAGAGAGAATAAGAATATTATTTGGTGATATAATGAGACATATTTTGGTCTCATCACTAGTATCCTTAAGTAATCCATTCGTCATGGAGTCAATGTTGGAATCTTGAAAGTGATTTGATCTTCTTTGATATATCCCAGAGTCTCTTTGGTATAGGCAATCTTGGATCTCCCTGGAATGCTAAGCATGAAGTATATTGAATCTGATGAATACTTGACATTTATGTCATACTATGGAATTTTGACTGAAGCAACATCATGAAAATCCTAGAAAATTTGAACCTTCCTTCTCCTTGAAAAACTTCCAATGATGAAATTGTGCACTGAACAACACACATACACAAAAAAAAGGAAATAAATAGAACAAGAACACATAACAATGTGCCTAAGCACTTGGAGGAAAAAACCTAACTAAACTATACAGGGGTGGAATGCTTCTCAAAAATAATCTTTGAGATGTATCCCATTCATGTGAATGGGAATTTCTTCTCCATTGAGCCTGGATAGATGAAATGAATTCACCTCTTTGCCATGCGTGATGATGTAGGGCCCACTCTAGAGAGCTTCAAATTTGGCATGTTTTCTTGGTTTTGCTCTATCTTCATCCCATTTGAGAACTAAATCTCCCTCTTGAAAATTCTTGTCAGACACCTTCTTGTCAAAATATTTCTTAACCTGAGCTTGATGTTGCTCCAAAGTCTTCATGGCCTTGTTCTATACTTCTTCTAACTCCATGAGCTTAGAAAACTGACTATTAGAGGATCACTCTCCATAACTTCAAGATGATGAGCTAACTCCAAAGAAGGTAACTCCAAGGAGAGCAGAAGTTTTGCTTCCTTCCATATACAAGCATGAAAGGAGAATTCTTGATGGCATTTTTAGGTGTGATCCGATCTACCCATAAGGCAGTCTTAAGTTGTGTATGCCAAGTCCTCTGTTAGTTTCCATTGTGCTCTTGATAATATTTGTGAGTTTTTGTTTGTTAGACTCAACCAATTTGTTTATGTGCGGATAGTAATTGGATGAAGTCTTGAGGTAGACACCATTTTTAACAACCCATTCACTTAGCTTCAAACCAAGAAAATCCATCACATTGTTTGAAATGACTGTAAATGGAACATTGAACCTTGTCATTATACCTTCTAAGAAATCAATAACTATCTTCTCATTTCTCTCCTTCAATACTACCGCCTCTGTCCAGAGTAAAATCATCCGTTGTAGTAAGGACCCATTTATGTCGCCCTTTGGATGGAGGATTAATCATTCGATGAAATCCAATCCCCATTGAATAAAGGGTTGATCCACTTGAATTGGATGAAGCGAGAAGAGGTGCCAAATTTTGCTTGCTAGTGAAAAGGGCACATTCCTTACACTTTCTTACCTATAGATGGGCATCTTTGAACAAATGTAGGTAATAATAATTGGCTCGCATGATCTTGGTAGTAGTTGTACATGCAAAATAATGTCCTCTAGATATACCATTGTGAAACTCTTCCAGTATCTTACTTACCTATTCCGGTCCCACACACTGAAGGAGAATACCATTCAAATCCTTTTGAAAAGAGAACATTATCTAGTAGAACATATGGAATAGAATGAAGATGGAAAGCCTATCTTTGATTTTTATCCATGTTCATAAGATATACTCCTAAGAAAAGGAAATTCTTAATTTTGGATAACTAGTCAACTTGATCATCACCCTCATCGAGTTTAGGAGTGTCACATCCTCATCACCTTTTGATACCATGTCTACAACAAGTTTTTTACATAAACCTTTACCTCTGATAAGTTTGGTAACTTTTATATGCACTTCATACTCCATCACCTTCGTGATCCATCCAACAAGCTTTTTGTTCATATCTTTATACAGGTAAAAAGTCCTTGACACTGGATGAGACACCATTAGATGAATTTTGTTGTTGGATAACATGTGTTTTAATTTCTTCAAATCTTGAATAACTGCAAAGACTTGTTTTTCAACGAATGAATATTTGAGCTCATATTTGTTAAGGGATTGACTAAAGAAAGCAATTGGTTGCTCCATCAAATTGTCATTTTGTTGGGTGAGGATACTTGAAATGCTCTCTTGACCTACAAAATCATAGAGAATAAAATATTTATCAAACTTGGGGTTCACCAGTGTGGGAGCTTGAGAAATGGCCATTTTGATGGCTTCAAAGCTCTCCCTTCCTTCCTTTGTCCATGAGAATGACATATTTTTCTTTAGCATGGTTGTCAATGGTTTAGCCAATGCTACAAATTGAGGGATGAATCTTCACACAAAATTTATGGTTCCCAGAAAACTCTGGAGACCCTTCTTGTGAATTGGGAGAGATAAGGACATAATTGAACATATATTAGCGGATCGATTAATATTCCTTTAGCTGAAACAACATGCCCCAACAATTTTCCCTCGTGCATTACAAAAATATATTTCTTGGGATTAAGTGAAACCCCGAATTCCCTACACATTCGGAAAATGTTTCTTAGATGTGTGACGTGGTCTTCCGCATGCTTAGAATATACAGTTATATCATCAAGGTAAACCAAGATGATGTCATTGATTAGTCCCTTAAATTCCATGTCCATGGATCTTTGGAAAGTATCCCCGACATTGGACAATCCGAATGGAATTTTTTTGTAAGAATACGTGCCCCACTTGGTAGTGAAAGATGTCTTGAATTGATCAAATTCTGGACCAGAATTTAATTGTAACTTGAATATCCATAGAGAAAAGACAATATTTGAGCTTCGCCACCGTTCAAGAATTTTCTCCATTGATGGAAGAGGATAATGGTATTTCAACGAGGCACAGTTCAAATCCTTGAAGTCCACACATAACTAAATCTCTTTGTTCTTCTTCCTTACAAGGACTAGATTGGCTACCCAAGAGGAATGCTTGATAGGAAAAATTATACAGGCCTCGATGAGTTTGGTTAGCTCCTTTCTCATTAGCGGCTCAATTTTGGGGTTAATTGGCCTCTGTTTCTAATGAACTAGTTTGGCATTAGGATCTAGTTTGATGGTATGTTGTGCTAGACTTGGATAAAAACACACAGTCTTCGTAGCTCCACACAAAGATGTCATGATACTCTTGAAAAAGTTTGATGAAAGATTCTTTCTCTTCGGAAGTACATACTTTTCTCGATCTTCAAAACCTTTTCATTTGCTACCTTGACTTCCTCAAAATCTTCTTCTTTGACCACCATGTTAGAGCTTTCTCTTTTGGCTTGATCATCTGAATTGAAGATGGATTCCAAAGTAACTAAACCTTTTGGTAGCTTGTTGCTTTTCAATTGTATGATTTGATCACCATATGATTCTTGAAGATTATCTTGATTTTTCACAGTAAGATCCACCTCTTCTTATAGGAAAAGGAAAATTTGTTTGTCATTATCGAACACTTTCCAGATACTCACATTATCGGGGATTGCAGTCAAACCACCATTTAAAAAATTACTTGCCTTTCTTTCATGATATTAACTAGGTATGTCGTATTGTGAGCCAATTGTAGAAAGCCTATCAACATCTTGGTTTTGATTTCTAGGAACCACATGGATCCCAAAAGCTTCAAAATTTTCAATCAAGTCCCAGATTTGGTTCTTATATGATCTTAAAAGATCATTTTTGGATGCACTACGTGTCGTCACTTGATGAACAACTAACTCAGCATGTCTCGATGCGACCTAGAATTCACCAAGTAAAATTCCAAGCGTGTTGGCACATCACTTAGCCTAGACTAAGCACTCACCCGAAGCATGAAAAGGTACTAGGCACCTCTTTAGGTTTGTTATTGTAGGAGGTTAACATGATGAAGACTTAATACATTCAGATCCATAATTAATATAACATTCTACAGAGCATATCCACATATAGATCTTAAAGAATCATGAATAACATGATAAACATAGAGAAATTATTTATGCAGTAATAAACTAAAACCATGATTAAAACCTTGATTCAGCCAATAACCTCCATTATATTAAATGCAGTAATACATAGAAGCTTCCTTATAATAACAATAGTATACACTTATGCGGAGTAAAGAACTTGACATCATAACTTCATACTAACTCTGCTCTCACACTCTCATACTTATATCTATCTCTATATATATCATACTACACAAACCAATACATATTTATAAGGGTGGGGAATTTCCCTTCACCACTTATCTAATCCCAAAATAGGTCACATGCTATTATTATCCACGTGCCTTTATAATAATAACCACACATGCAAGTGCACTAAAAATATACTTCTTCTAGTTAACTGTCAGTAGTAAATATATTCTCAGTATGTACCCATGTAAAGCGCTTCATAGCTAATCCTCCAAAAATAGCCAATGCATGTCGCGCAAGTCTTTAACTGGTTTGTGTGTTCGGCATGCTATCTCCAAAAATAGCTCATACACGTGAAAATGGCTAAGTCCCAAATCTATCTCTCTTCTTCGTGCATGATTCTTTCTTGATCCTTCCGTGCCTTTGAACATGCTCTGTTCTTCCGCACAAACCTTCTATAAGTTTTTCACTAAGTGCCACATTTTGAGTGACCAACATTACCCCACACTAATTGCATTACTACTCTGGAAATGGTGTTCTACAAAATGAATCAAAGAATATGAATAGAAGAATAGAAAAAAAAATTATGAATAAAAGAATGAATTTACCCTGTAATATCTTCTTCTTCAACCAGAAGAATCAATTCTAGATATTCTTCTTTTATTTCTACCTCTAAAGTCTGCCAATCATTGAGCGCGACCTCTTCCTTTTCTAGGATATCTACTGCAATTGACTCTAGCTCATCTCGTGCAATCTCTCCTTTCTCGTTCTACAAGACCAAAATAATGTTGGACATTGCATTCATTCTTCCTTCTAATAAGTCCATCTTTTGCGCGATGAGTTTCCCAAGCTCATCTAGCCTTTCCTTGTGTGGTTCTTGTGTTGTTGTAAGGGCCTCGTGCTTCTTCTTGATAAGCACTAATCATTATGTGTGGCCCAAGGTATCATCCTTCATGGATTTTAGGACTTCATTGTCCTCTACCATGGTCCTAGTTCTTATAACGGCTTCTAGGGCTGTACAAATATTCAACGCTTGATTTGCTTTCTTTAGTTCCTCTTGCAAGCTTTGGAGTAATGCCTCATATGATGTAATCTTCCTCATCACCAAAGAATTTTCCCTCCTAATTCCTATGTTGGATCCTTTGGTGCTTGCATGTGCAGAGGTCCATCTTCAAGCACCAATTCCACCAAGGTACGCACATAATGCATCGCTAAAGGAAACTTTTCTGGTACCTTGTATTCTAGGTGTTGTCTCACCTTCAGGAAAAATTCTCTTATTTCCTCCTGCCATGCTTATAAACACATTCTTCTTGTTTTTCTCCAAGTCATTTTTTTGATTTAGGTGCTCTATTTCTACATCCTTAGTTTTGATTTCTTCTTCTAGCACCCTAATTAATGTAGCCTTATCCACATTTCATTGTGCCACATCTATCGAGACTTGTACCAAAGCATTACTCACTTGTTCATTTGACATAACAATAGGCTTTACTATTATGTGTCTGGCCTAAGGTGTCTTCTTCAACCTCCTTGATACACATGACTCTTCACATACATCAAAGTCTGGTTTGTCCATGTGCGTGTGCATAGACCATGAAAACTACTTCCTTGTGTGCATGATTACCATATCTTCATCCATTAGCTCCCACCCATACAAATCCTTTGGTGTCATTGTGCTTTGAAAAGCTGGCACATAAAATTTTACTTGTGTCCTCAGCATATCCCATGACCTGTGCAACATATTCTACACTTTTTTTTTTTATCTTGGCCCCTTAGGAACCTGAGTGCGAAGATTTGGAGCTTGTTCTGCTATACCCTAAGCACTCTCTTATGATATATCACTTGCCTCCTTTTCTCCTTCTTCTCCATCCTTTATTTATTCATCCTTTGGATCTTCCACATCCTCTAGAGGTGTAGGATATTTGGGCACTCTTTCCTCGGACTCTTCCTCCACATCTAGCTTCAACTTTCTCCTTCTCTTCTTAGTTGTCTCCTTCTATGGAGAGAGTCGAGGTGATCTGCGCACTGATTGTGGAGTAGCACCTTGGGTTATGGTTCTTTGAATACTATTTTGAAATGACACTCTCCTTTTAATGCATCCAATTTCTCATCATCTCCCTCTTTTGGTGGGGTGGAGTAGTCAAATGCTCATCTTCTACCTTATTTGTAGGCTACCTCCTACCTCTGTGCTCTAAACCACTACTATCTTCATGCTCCTCTTCTTCATCATCTACTTTTATTGTCTCTAAGGGATTAGGTGCTTGTTGGGCCCCTAATTTATTTTCCAATTACAAAGAGGCATGTGGGCACACAAGGCCTATTTGAAGAAGGGCACGCAAGGAGAAAGCACTCATGACTGGGTTCTAGGAGGGTTTAGTAGAACAAGTGGTGCACTCGTAAGGTAGAGTAAAGGTTTGGGGACTTAGCCATATTTGGTGTAATATATAGAATACGAGAAAATTTTGACCCGAATGCTCATACGGAATGGATAAGGTGCCGGCAGCAGCGAGGTGGCCTAGAAAGGAATATACCTTGCGATGGAAGATTCTAGAAGGCCATCATTGCAAAGAGTGGAGAGCTCAAGCCTAAAGAAGCATGCTCCCATGGAGGACCACCTTGGACACTTGGCAATGGATCTGCAACTCCCACAAAGGCTTGAAGGTGTTGAGAAAGGCTATAAATACAAGCACCTAGTAGAAGAAAAAGGGGGAGAAAGAGGAAAGAGACAGAGAGGTACACATAGAGGAGATTAGAGAGAGAAGATGAGAGGTGAAGCTCTGTAGAAATACATGGAGAGCTTTATGGGTTGGGCTAGGAGATTTGTAGGAAGAATGATGTATCAAGGGATGGGTACATGTTTTTCTTTTGCATTGTAAGGGACATAGGTCCAGTCTTGCTACAAGGTTCTAATCTACACTATCATTTTGGTCTGTAATGACCTTGATAGATGTAATGTGATTATTGGACATGTTCAATTATGAATATATGTGGTTTATGGTTCATACATATATCTTTTTGTTATGTTCAGTGTGTTTCATATGAATGAGTATAATCATTATGCATCCACTTTCCCTCATGGTTCAAATATATCTTTTTAATATGCTTCTTGTTTGGATGAATATATAAGTGTAGCATTTACTCGAAGCACTCAGATGAATAGGGAGTTTATTTTGTCTTCTATTATGCATTTATGATACATTCTTGCACAAATCACATAAAAGAGGGGCTCGGCGCCCGCACGTGCCTCGAGTGGGCACCCGGTTCCTATTGGGTGATAGGCCGATGCGCATGGGATTGTCCTTATTTGTTAAGGGGTATAAAAATTGACTACATCTTGGTTCCATTGCTGGGACCTCCTTTTGAAGTTGTTGTAAGAAATGACATGCATCTTTGTATCTGTACTATGTGATGACAAGGTGTTTAACCTTGGAAAGTTTTGAAACATGGTTCAAAAGCACGGAGGACGAATTTTCTCAAAGATTAAACATTAGAGCTGAGTTTGATGCACATAGATGGGTAGAAGAGAACCTCTACCATGAGTTGTATGAAACTTTCTTCTGTTTCTTCCTAATAGATTTGTACGAATGGCTCTCAAAATTTTCATCCAGATCAAGCTGGTACTATAGAGCATGCATATGGACCCAAGATGATTACCGAGAGGCTACAAGATGCATATCGACATAGAATCATGTTGTGGATCACTTTGGTGGAAGGGAGTGATGGCTAGCTACACTCTGGAATATGTCATTTATACGTACTCTTCTCTGTAATTTTTTGAGTTCTAGTTTCCGAGGGATCCCGGAGGATCATTTCTACATGTTATTCCTTTGGTGATGAAGACTCTTGATCGTTACTTTGAGTTTAGAGACATTTCCAATGGCCACCTAAACCCTTACGAGCACTACAAGATGAATCTAGGGTGGAGGAGGATGGTAGACATTGTGGACTCGAGAAAGAAAGGGAGGAGAGGTGACTCAATTATAGTGAAGCACATGAAAGGGAGATTACCAGGACAACGTGAGGTTGCATGAGTGTGATGGATATATGGAGGAAGGAGTTGAGGTTCACGTAGAGGACATGAAACCCGAGTAGTCTATGCTACCCTATCTTGGAAATCACGGGAGAGAAACCCCTTTGGCTTTTGTTGAGAGTTCATCACATGGAGAAAGAAGATTCGTTAGCGTGCATCCGAACCCACCTAAGGACTGGACCTTGGTGCTTGGTTTTCTAGATCAAGGGAGAAGTATTGTCAACCTAGTTTGTATTGGTAAAAGTGACCAATCATGTGCCTAGGAGATATAATTTCTCATTTAGGACTTTTATGGTGTACATACCATTCCAGTGTTCGGAGGAATTTTTGGGCAAGGGGAAAGTACACAAGGTTTGAGAAACTCATTGGGGAGTGGCGCGAGACACACATCTAACAAAGTGGAAAAATCTCATAGACCATTGGCACGTAGTTCATTAGGACGTTGGGGACACTAGGCATGAGCACTTCAAGCCCATTGCTGGCCAATGGAGGATCTGGAGGTGGAATTGGTGGATTGGGAGGCACACGGCTGGTGGAGGAAAACCAAAGGAAACCAAGGATCTGGATCAAGAGGATAGGGGCCTTAGCCACCTCCTTAGGTAATCTTTGAAATTTCCTTACACTTTCCAAACTACCAGGGCATAGAGGATGCTACAGATCATGTTCACAAGTGTGAGTTTCTATGGTGCGCGAAGGGGATCACAACCTTGAAATGGAAGGCCAATAAATTTGTAACAACATTTTAAGGGCATGTGCATAACGGTATGCAAAGTATGACCCCATTAGATGGTAGTATATTACACCACGTTGAAAAATGCCTTCCTAGTAGAATTCTACATCCCGAGTTTAAGCGAGAAGAGCATCAACTCTCTAAAGGAGATTCACTAGGGAATGGCAGAAAGTGTGCGGGAGTATGATGCATGGTTTGAAAATCTCATGTCAAAGTTATCATATGACATTCACCCTTCACATCATGCTCAATGGTTTCTTTGGAGGGCTGATCACTCCATTTAGGAGGGCATTGTCCCATAAAACATTCTGACATGTGTGAGGCTTTAGAGGCTTCCTTACGTGTTGAAGTAGTTGGGAGCATTGATACTAGTGTGAGCCCTTTTCTAGAGGCTCAAATCACTATCATGGCCAAATAGTTGGAGAAGTTGTCTGCAAAATCTACACATGAGACTCATAGTGGTCTTTGGTGCATGGATTGTGAAGTAGAGGGGCATGCCAAGGATAGTTTCCCCTGGAAAGCCAAGACGCGCCATAGCGGTAGATTGTGAAATTTGTCATAGGGACCATGATGCGAGTAGATGCCCCTTGTTGTAGCATGTAATTCGGAAGAATGTGTCTTGCTATTGTAAGATTTGTGCCTCTACGACCCATGATACTAAGGATTGTAGGATTATTGACTAGACTCATGAGGCTATTAATCATGGTGTGCTCGAGACCAACCTTGCCGGTGGATCAAGGAAGATGATCACCTTTATGAAGGGCACACATATGGAAGCACACGGGAAAATGGTTTCACGGAGAATTTTGTGGTCATGGTAACCACAAAGGAGGATGAAGTGGGTTCTGATGAGGAACCTATTTCAATTTCAGATCTATAGAACATGACAAGCATGAGTGCCCATAGTTAGTACAATGCTTGTGGTGCGGAAAGAGGCACAAGTATGAGGAGTGCCCTAAATTGTTTGATCACATGAGCCAACAACACCGAAAGGACAAGGGCACTACCATGGTGAGTATAAAGAAGGCCGAACATAGTGGATGCCTAGAGTGGCGCGTGATTCAAGGTTATAACCTGTTTTGGTGACAACACGAGTAGAGGATGCGCGTTCCAAAGAAGTATCAAGGCAAAAGACTCTAGTCTTGAGAGAATAAGTGGTGCATGGGAAGTATCCGAACCCTTCCCATAAGAAGGTGGTGTATCAAGAGATAATGGATGTCATTCGGAGTTTGCATCGAGAAATCCAGTGTCTAAAGGAGCAGTCTAGGTAGCAGGAGCAAAGAAAGAATGTTGAGGCTCGTAGAAGGACCTGGATGAGGTCAAGGAAGTATGCAAATTGTTAAGGAAAGAGAATATTATTCCCTTTCTAGGAGAATGGCTACGAGAAAAGATGGCATGCACTGTGAGTGGAGCATGGAAGGCATGTGTTACATGCAAACCTCCCTCCCCATAACCTTGATTATGAAAAAGAAATCACATTGAATGCAGTTGTGGATGGTTGGCTTCTAAGCAACATATTAATTGACATGGGAGCAGAAGTCAATATTCTTACGCTAGATTCCTGGCATCAAATGGGAAGGCCCACATTGCAGCCATCTTCGAATTTGTTGTTTATGAAAAAAAACTAAGGCAATTCCCATTGGATTATTAAAGGATGCAGTAATTACCATTTAAGGGCTAAATTTACTAGAGACTTCAAATTCTTGGCACTCGCCAAGGTAGACAATTTTCAAGCATTGCTTGGTGATCATGGTGCTATAAGAAAAACTCGACCCGAGGTTAAAAAAGGATATATCGGTTTCGAAAATAAGGATGATCAGGTCATCCCCCTAATGAGATGGAAATTCAGCACCTTACACCGAACCTTTGGGAGAAGAGGTCCTTAATAGAATTTACGTGTGCTCCATTAGAGACCCAAAGATAATTCACCCTACGAGAAGGAGTTATCTATTTTGAGGATGCCCGGATCTGTGAGTGATACCACAAGCATGACATGTGCCGATTGAAAGGGGTGGCGCACAAGACCTATCGATTAATTGGGATATAGTTGAGGAGGTCTGTAACAAAAGTGATCAAGGTGCGCTCACTCAGGCATATAGGAGGAAATAAGCTACCAAGTTACTCTAGAGGGGCGTACCTTGAAATTTTCTTATGTGACAAGGAAGCTCAATGGAAAAGTGAGGATGAAAGATGAGGGATTCTCAGTTATAGCCTACTCAGGACTGCTGCACAGACGCTGGTGGGATACACATCGAGAGATCCTTCTAGAGTGGTGCAAGGTAAGAATCACATTCTTTGTAAGGTTTTCCAGAAGCAACATGCCCATAATCATTCAAGACTACCATGGTAAAGAGATCACTTCATTCCATATCCAAGTGTGTGAGAAGGCTTGGATAGGAGGTGCAAAATCCTTTCCACTATCACTACGGGTACATAAGTTGTATTCCACACTACAAGATTGTGTGTGTCTGCGTGGTATATCCATTCAGAAACACACCATCAGATTGGTAATTGGAAAGAATTGATGGCTGATCTCATTCAAGTGTTCGAGTATCAAAGTACAGAGCCATCAGTGGATAAGGCATTGTAGGTAATCAAGTGCCTTACGATGGGGGATAGTGCTATGGTAGAGGATAGAATACAAGAGTTTCTAGGTGAACCTAGCTTGGAGACGTGCTTTGAGGAAGAAGAATCAGAAGAGACACAAATTGAGCACGTGTGCACGAAAAAGAAAAAGGGAACATGGTGTATGTAATTGATGGGGAGGAAGCGGAAAGATTGGATGTTAACCATTTTGTAGGGACACGTGAAGTGATAGATAGTGTTGATGAATGGGTGCACACCTACCATGAACCGTTAAAAAAAAGGTTAACCTTGGTACATAAGAGGAACCTAAGGAGGCCATCATTGTGGATTTTGGTCGAGAAAGAGGTCTCTAAGACCATTGATCTGTTACATGAGTTCTAGGATTTATTCCCTCATGGGTATCATGAACTCAAAGGCGTTCACCATTACTTGGGGGAAATGAGGGTCAAGTTAAAGGAGGGTGTGTTCACAATTTGGAAGAGACCATCTTGAATGAATCCTAACCTACACATGAAGGTCAAGGAAGAAATAGATAAGATGATAGCATCGGGCATCATTGAAGTTGTTGAAGAGTCAGAGTGGGTAAGTTCAATGGTCATTAGTATAAAAAAGGATGGAAGGATAAGGATCTTTGTAGACTATAGGGAGTTGAATGTAGTTTGTGTCATCGATCCTTTTCCAACCCCCTTCACTGAAGAAATTTTGGAAGGAGTGGCGGACGTAAAGTCTATTCCTTTACGGATGGATTTTCAGGGTACCACCAGGTTCGGATCACAAAGGAGGACCAGGAGAAGACAAATTTTGCCACTGAGTGGGGAATTTTTTCCTATACGGTCATGCCCTTTGGGTTGAAGAACGCGCCTGCGGTGTTCTCACACATTGTGGTGCAAGCCTTTTAGGACTTCATCCATAAATTTCTTCAAGTCTATCTGGATGATTAGACAATGTATGGGCTAGTCAAGGACCACTATGATAACTTAAGATTAATGTTTGAGAGATGTCGGCATTTGAGGATATCCCTCAACAATAAGAAATGTGTCTTTGCTACCCCATTTGCAACATTATTAGGGCATATTATATGTAGGGAGGGCTTACTAGTATATCCCACCAAAGTTGTTATCATTATGGGGTTGGGGGATCCTACTAGCCAAAGTGCGGTGTGCGGATTCCTTGGGTATATAAGGTATTACAGGAAGTTCATCAAGGGATATGCCATGATAGCCATGCACTTAGAAGAGTTTCTTAAACACAAGAGTGCCTTCCTTTGGGGGGAGGTACAATAGAAGAAATTTAATACATTAAAGGATAAACTTGTCACACGAGCCCATACTATGATTCCCTTTTTGGGATAAGCCTTTCCATCTCCATGTTCATGCCTCGAGCACAACTATTGGAGCAAGATCGGCACAACCAAGTGAAGGGATTGTTGATCATCCCTTTTTTTTAGCAATAAGTTAACAACACTAGAGCAAAATTACACAAATGCTAAGCGTAAAGATTTATCCATGATTAGCGTGTTGCATAAGTTTAGGAAGTATCTATTAACAAAACCCTATATATTCTACACGACCGCATGGCACTACAATACTTAGTCAATAAGCATGTTCTTCAAGGGCACATTTGTTGGTGGGTCCTGCTATTTCAAGAATTTGAGTTCACCGTGGTTGTGAAGCTAGGAAAGAGTAATTCTAGACCCGATCATCTATCTAGGATTGAGTCGGGAGAACACACAGACGCACAATTTTTTAGGTTCGGGCACCCTCGATTTAGAGGACATTGCAATATTTCTTAAGACAGGTGTGGCACTAAAAGGAATGAAGGCCTTAGAGAGGAAAAAAATGTCCATATGCGTCATGGCTTACATGCTTTGATTAAAGAAGATCTATACAAATTAGGCCATGATGAGGTTCTGCGTCGATGCATGCTAGAACATGAGTGCATTGCAATTATGGAAGAAGTGCATGGTGGGATCGCAGGAGGAAATTATGTGGGAAATGTAACCATGTGGAAGATTCTGTTCATAGGGCTTTGGTGGGAAACCATTTCCAATATTTTATTGAGCTTTACAAGGCTGTGACCATTTCCATTGCCTTGGAAAACCTAGAAAAGGGGATGAAATGCCCTTACGCCCAATAGCCAACACAGAACCATTTGAGAAATGGGCTATCAAATTTGTAGGGCCAATCTCACTAGTGGCATAAAGGACTAGTTTGCGGTATATCATCAGTTACACTGATTATTTGAAAAGGTGGGAAGAGGTAACACCTATAAAGGATTGTATAGCAGAGAATACAATCGCTAGATTTTTATAGGAAAATATAATCAGCGGTATGAATTCCCATTGATTTTGACAAGTGATAGAGGTACACACTTTCTCAATGAGACAGTTAGGATTATGTTATCAGAATTTATGGTGGCCCATCACAAGACTACCCCTTATCACCCTCAAGTAAATGGAACTACTAAGGAATTTAACAAAATACTTAGTAACATGTTGACTAAGATATGTGATGTTGGTAGACGAGATTGGGATGAAAAATTATCAAGCTGTTCTTTGGGCATAGAGGACAACCTACAAGAGGTTAAATAAGGCCACACCATTTCAGTTGGTGTTTGGCACGGAGTTTGTCCTACTAGTTGAATTCATGTTACCTTCACTTTGTATAGCACATGTAGAAGGATTGGCTGATGAGCAAGTGCTAGAAGAAAGGATTGACAAATTAATGTAGTTGGACGAAAGACGGTCACTCGCTAGGTGGATCCAGAAGACTGAAAAGAAAAACAAAAGACATAACATGATCATCACATCAAGAACAAGAAGTTAGAGGTTGGGAAGATGGTTTTTCTATATGATTCCAAGTTTCGCACCACCGGGAAGCTAAAAGTCCATTAGTTGGGCCCTTACATCATCTCGTACATCCTCGATTTAGGCACATGCCAGTTGTAAGCGTACTGGATGGGAGAAGATTAAAAGGACACTAAAATAGGAGTAGGTGAAGCTCTACAATAAATAAGTCTTCTTGGTGTTTGTAAATAAGGCAAGATTGCGTTAGAATATATTTTCCTTTATTTCATGTTTCTTTTCTGGTGTTTCCCTTTCTCGTTGTTCATTCCTTTTTGTTGTTTTGTTTTGCACAATGTGCACTAGTAAGCACATTAATTTTTGAAGGTTGTGCATGCGTAAGGGACCACACATCTGTTTTAGTGTGGGGTAGAGTGATGTGAAGTATGGGCCTATAAGACAAGTGTGCATTGGTAGTAGAAGTTGTGGTGAATGGCCTAGTTAAAGGACTAAACATGCGTAAGGTTAATAGGTGTGTAGAGGAGAGATGGACGTAAATGGTTAGTGTCAAGAAAGCCTTAAAGAAACCACATACAAGAAAAAGGAAGAGCGCATGAACAACATAAGGTAGGCGAGGGAAAAAATAGGGAAAAGGATGGAAGAAGTTCCTTCGGTGCTATGAACGCGCGCGTAAGAGTCTTTATTCGAGTTGGATTTTTGCGCGCTAGAAGGTTGTAAAGGGGTTTACGCACAAGATGTGGTCCGTGGGAAAAGGTGTTTAAGACTGACTTAGTGAAAAAATCCGCATTTAAGGTTTAAGTATGGTGGTATGTGAGAGAGCATTTAATGTTGGGAAAAGAGAAAAACTATAAATAAAAGGTCAAACACTTCATTATTTGCATTGCGATTACAAAGTAAAGAAAGCTCTTATGAACTAGGGCATCCAAAGCAAGATCTTTGTGACGAAGGAAGAATTCGAGAGATCTAAAGTGCATAGCTAGGGTAATTTCACAAACCAGTAGGAAAGGAGTACATGAGCGTGGAGAAGTTAAGTAAGCAAGCGTCGTCTTGTGGAAGGGTTTTTTCCAGTTAGGGTTCGACGACTAGGGAAAAAGTTATAAGGATTTTACGTGAAGAGCGAGCTTGGGGCTGGATAGAGGGATAATGCAGAGAAAGTTAAAGAGGTTCTAAGTACTAAAACTAGTCGAAAGATGGCACCCAGAAAACCAACCATCTCACCAAAGAAGAAAAAGCAAAAGTGCAAGGGAAAATAGACAACAACCGTCAAGAGCACAAATGAAGAATGGTACGCAGAGATGCAGAACTAGACGGGGTGTTTTCGGGAATAGAATGGGAATAACACATAAGGAAGATGATGGTGAGAGATTATAACCATCACAAAAATACAATAGAGAAGGAGATGGCCTTAGAATTAGTGCGCTTGAACAACAAGAGAACGCTAGACGGCATGCCCATTTACAAATGACGAGGTAAAGGTTAAGTTGGAGAAGGTAGGGTTCTTTGTGAACTTTATGAGCTACCCTAATTTGGAAAACCCGAGTGTCTCTACCAATGGCTAATGGCACGTGTTCATGAAGACCACTTTTATTTCACAAGGTGCAATATGTGCATAACTCCCAATTAATTTCCAAGTTCACAGGCCTTATCTGCGAAGGGGATAACATTGATGATGACCTAAGTGACAAGGAGGCCATCAAGGAAACAATTTTTGCATATGACTATAAGAAAGGATCACAATACTTTGACATCGCAGAGATCCTAGACCCCATGATGAGGATGGCCACATGCTTGGTAACCAAGCTCAATGATCAAGAGAGATGGAATCAAGTGAACAAGGCATGGCTGAATGTGTGCCATAAAATATATGAGGGGACCATCTACAACTTGTCCTTTCATCATGGATGAAATCATTAGCAGCGCACAAGAAAGTGAGAAGATACTATTTGGTAATGTCTCATTATTTTTGTGGAGCCTATTTTCATGTTAGAGTGTGGTACACCTTCTATGTGTTACACTCGGGTATTTTTACGGTGGTCCCGCTCGCCGGTGAGCGGGTCAGGGGGGTTCGGGGCGAAGCCCCAAGTAAATTTTCATGGGTGGTTTATTAACCCATGGGTAATGGGTAACCGTTATGGGCTGTTTTTGGGCCCATGGTTTTTTCGGTACCCATTGTTTTGTAAAACCACCTCTTTGGCTACCCATAGGTTTATGGGACGGTTTTGTTTTTTGCCCATTGTTTGATACCCACGGTTTTGTAAAACTACTTAAGCAATTGTCTATTTATATGGTCTTATGCATATGATAGATAGACAAGCAAATGTATTGTAGATGTGCTTTGAATTTGGGTGTGAATTTTGTAGAGTTTGTTGAGCATAGCTCCAAATGGATCTGGGTATTGTATTGAGAGAGTGGAGGCTTGTAATAAAATTTGAGCAAGTGATTCTTAGTGGACATAGCCCAAATTGGGTGAACCACGTTAAATCTTGTCTCTCTGTGTTGTGTTATTTATTCTGCACTTTTATTTGAGATCTGTAATATTTTCTGCATATTAGTTTCTACTATTGCGATTCTGTAAGGGATTATTCCGCATATTTTATCTCTTATTTCCTAACAATGTCCTCCTCACAATTTCCTTCTCATAAATCGAGTGCACGATGGGATGGAAAGGTTTGTTTGGAAGTACCCGTAAGAGTATCCTCGCCCATAAAGTGGTTCACAAAATATATTTGTGAGACAATGACATGCCACTCGAAGGTGCACTTAGAAAAATGGTACAAACGCCACGAGAGATGCATTTGTGGTGGAATGGATAATTACAAAGTAGTTAACCATGTTCATGGAAGGAGAAGTAGAATTCACGATATATCAAAAATTTTACATTGGCAGATTTAGGTTGTGAGATGAAACTATGAGCCTGTGGTCCAAGCTTCCCTTCTCCTTCACCATGCTATACTTCCAAGTGGGGGTGAACAAATTCAAAGAGGTAAAGAGACTAAGGTTCAACCTTAGTGAGGTGGATCAAGACCATAGGGAATTGTGTAGGAAGTTCATTTACCCCAAGAAGCATGCTTACATGGAGAGATATGTCTCCCGGGAGATACAGATGATGAAACTAGTGAATTTTCTAATCATTTGGAAGGGGTGCGATAAGTATATACCTTCCCATCTGGCCAAAATTTGAAAAGGGCACTTACTTGGAAAATGATATATCCATCCCTGAGGACCCCACAAGTAGAAAGAAGCCCACACCAATGAAGAGGGAAAGGGAAGAGGTGTTGAAAGAACAAGTGTTCATGCTACACAAGCAGTAAGCGCATCGAGGATAAGCACTAAGCCTAGTACTTATATGCAGAGAAAGAAGTCCCTGGTGAAAGAAAGGACTCTAGAGGAAAAAGCATTGGAGCACGAGGAACCCATCACCTAGGAGAGGTCACCAGAGGAGGAGGAGAAGGAAGCAAAATATCCTGCCAAGAAGAAGTAGAAGGTGACAGAAGAAAATGATTCGGAGGATACAGAAAGCTTGGAGGCCTATATAGGCGAGAGGGATGATGATGATGAAGATGAACTAGGAGGTGAGGACCATCCTATCTATGAGGTTCATGAATCGGAGGAGGAAGGAGAGGAAGAAGAAAATGAATACATATTTTCCAAGAGGGAGAATAACAAGGAAGAAGAAGATACTTAGAAAATGGGGGTAGGTGAGAAAGTCACCAAAAACAAAGGACCCCAAGTCTCATTAAGGAATAGATAGACACGAGGCCGTAGGGAAGGAATTCACCAAGATCATTCAAGACATAGTAGAGTAAGAGATTGAGTGCAGCGTGGACCTAATGATGAAGGACATAGAGGAGGGAAGAATAGAAAAGGAATATGGAAGCATGGGAGGGGATCCTAGTTTGGTTGTGAGCTTTCCTAAGGCCACACGCACAGGGAGAAAAATGTAGAGGCATCACAAGTTTAGAGGATGGGCTATATTGATGACCCGAACAAGGTGTTGCACACATGCTTTCAAAGCACCATACCAATGGAGCAACTCTTGGCTATGGCATCATTTGATGAGGAAGGTGCATACCCTTAGATAAGGAAAATGCTTTCTTGGGCATTTGAGTCCCACATCGATGAACCAGAATTCAAAGTAAGCCAAGGGGCAATAATGAAGGTACTAGAGTCAAAAGGTGACAACCCCTTGGTAAATTCTCAACAACTATTAGACGAACAAATTTTCAACGTCTTTGAATAAATTTAGGAGGAACGATAGAGTGAATTTTCTAGAGGCAGAGTTGGAGAAGAAGGAAGAGGAGCTGGAGAAAAGAACTAAGGAGTTAAAACATGAGGAACTAGTCAATGCTCAGCTAAGGCATGAATTAAAGGAAGAGAAGGACAATGTATAAAAATTCTCCAAGAAGGTGGAGATGATCACAAGCATCATTATCTTGAAGCATCTAGACTTGACACCACCCGCACAGAAATATGAATCAAGCCTGCAATGCCTATAATATTTAACTTGTGTTCTCACAATGGAAAGAGGACTACTGGCCTTGGAGTCCAGAGGAGGCATCGGTGTGCAAAGAAAAAGAGGACAAGATGAAGGTTGTGGCCATTGTGGCCCAGTATAAGAAAGTCCTCACAGATGTAAAAAGAACACGAGAAAAGTGTGACCCATTTGTGCATGCGGAGTGGATAAGGTGCCATTTGTTGGTGTGTATTATTTTCCACATCATTAGGTGAGTCATCTCACTTAGGTGAGATCGTAGGTCCATGTGTCATTTAGGGGTCATTATGAGATTCTCTTACGCGTCAGTGCGTCAGTGCGTCAGTGTGTCATATGCATCATTGGGAGTTACACTTCTATTCTGGGAATGTAACTCCCCTCTCTACTTGAGTTGTCATGATTGCAGCACTGGGGGTTACTCAACACCTCCTATATGTACATCCCATTTGATCTATGAGATAGAGGAGAGTTTTATGGCTTAACCAGGTTCTGCCCATGTTTCAAATATTTGCATGCACATTCGGTTGATGCTCACTCTTCCCGAGATCTCTTCACACTTCCGTTCACATGTCCGTTGATGTGCACATTGTCCCTCGTGATCCTCGCTTGTGGGTTTTAAACCCTCTTTCACCATCCCTGGTAGTAGGGTGGCCTAGAAAGGAATATACCTTGCGATGGAAAATTCTAGAAGGCCATCATTGCAAAGAGTGGAGAGCTTGAGCCTGAAGAAGCATGCTCCCATGGAGGACCACCTTGGACACTTGGAAATGAATCTGTAACTCCCATGAAGGCTTTAAGGTGTTGAGAAATGCTATAAATATAAGCACCCAATAGAAGAAAAACGAGGAGGAAGAGGAAAGAGATAGGGAGGTACACATAGAGGATATTAGAGAGAGCAGATGAGACACGAAGCTCTACAAAAATACATGGAGAGCTTTATGGGTTGGGCTAGGAGATCTGTAGGAAGAATGATGTATCAAGGGATGGGTAAATGTTTTAATTTTGCATTATAAGGGACATAGGTCCAATCTTGATATAAGATTCTAATCTATACTATCATTTTGGCCTATAATGACCTTAATAGATGTAATGTGATTACTAGACATGTTCAATTATGAATATATGTGGATTGCGGTTCATAAATATCTCTTTTTTTATTTTTAGTTTGTTTCATATGAATGAGTATAATCATTATGCATCCACTTTCCCTCATGGTTCAGATCTATCTTTTTTAATATGCTTCTTGTATAGATGAATATATTAGTGTAGCATTTACTCAAAGCTCTCAGTTGAATACAAAGTTTCTTCTATCTTCTATTACGCATCTATGATACATTCTTGCATAAATCACATAAAAGAGGGGCTCGATGCTGCGCGTGCCTCGGGTGAGTTCCCAGCACCCTTGGGTGATAGGCCGACGTGCATGGGGTTGTCCTTATTTTTCAAGGGGTATAAAAATTTACTAGAGTGATGGAACATTTTCCATTGTATGCTTACCTCTTGGAGGCCCTGGGAGCGTAAAATCATTCTCCACATACTTATTGTTCTCGAGCTTGGGCTGCTCTCGATGTCCCTAAATACCAAGCTTACAGGCTTCATGATTATAACATCTAAAACTATCCTCTCAATCTAGGCAATCCATCCTAGGTATAAATATGTCTTTCTCAATGTATGGTAGTCATAATTTACCTTGTCTGCATTGAAGCTTAGGTGGCGCACATCTGAAAACTAGTGAACTGATGCCTGGAAATATTGTGTTGTGAAGGCATATGGTAATTTGCACCATGGGCTCCAAGCCCCATCTTTCATAGTGAACCACACAATGGAAAAGTGCTGGTATACCACAAACTACATTGCCTTCCCTACTACCAAAGTTAATTCCTTGGGTATGCACCATTCTTCTTCGAACGCTGCATGGAGCCTATCATACCACTTCTTTGCCCTTTGCTTGAATGGTCCACTCATTGATCCTTCACACAAGAACTTGCCAAATATTTTCGCAAGTGACTTATTCTCCATAGGGTATTCCCAGATTTTCTCCTTTGGCCTATCAGGCACCTTGATTTCCATAAACACCAGAGACAATAAAATAGCTTTGAAACAAATTTTCTCTCCTGAGTGCACTTTTTCAATGATAGTTTCCATGATGTAACTGGAGATGTTTAATTCACCCCCTGTGACATATTCTTCACAATGTGTAGCCACATTGTGTTTACTTGTGACCATATTTCTTGGTCATTCAACTTTGTTACTAAGTGTGTAGCTTCTTGTATGATTGGGTACTTCTTTAGTTTATCAATGTCCATGCCACGCGGTCCCTTGGTATAACCCAACTCCTTTGTCTCTAGGATTATGACCTTATCAGTTAAATCACTGTTTAGATCTACCCATGTGCCTTTTTACCCTATTATTGTTGAGATCAACATGGTTGTGATCCTTACCCTACGTCCTGCAAAGTAGAAAAAATCTTCATGTACCCTTCTCATCAACCACTGGTACAAGGGTTCATATTTACCAAATTAGGGGAGCTCATACAACTGGTAAACTCCAATCTGCTTCAACAAATTCTCCCCAGCATCGTCATACACCGACATGTCTTCTGTTGTGCACTTATTTGTCTTTGTGTTTAATAACACATCCAACTCCTTATTTTCAGGTGTATGGTGGTTGTAATCACTGATATTTCTCTTCCGGATGTGGGAATCCCATTCCTAACCCATAATCACACTATTCGAATACTACATTTATGAGAAATTACTCTCAGGAGTCATTTCAACCTCTACTTCCACTTTCCTAACTCCTACGGTAGGTGCTTTCTTTGGTACCATCTATAACCTACAATATTCTAACTTCAAATACTCGCTTTCTATCTCCTGTAACATGTAAACCCAAACCCTAGCTCGATTCGCCATGCCCTAGTTGAAGTTATGTGCCCTAGATCTTTTACATTGCCTTGCTTTTCTCAAACCCTTTGCAACTAGGGACACAAGCTTCCTCTGCACACAAATCTACTCATCACATCTTGATTCACACTCTTTGCACCTGAATACTCTTCTCGCATCTCAATTGGTCGCACTTGGCTCTTTCAAATTATCATGATTGCAACGGTAAGAATGAACTCGCATCCCCTCCTTTTATAGATTTTCAAAAAGTTAGTGTATTTATTGCTCCTTCACCTACCAAAAATCCTCATTAATTGATCCTTTTTTTCCATTTTCCATGCGGTACATCTTCGCACCCTAGTCATAACCTTCTAGCACGCCCTCCTACCTTTTGGTTGCAGACTTCTCTTCAACGCACTTCCATGCACCCGAGTACCTCATCACTGCACCTTCCACTAGTAGTCTTCACGGCCTCCACTTACCTCATGTTATATTGTTCCATCATTTATCTCCATCTATGGTCATCTTGTCTAGAAGAAATCTTTTTTTCAATTCTCCAACTTGAATAACACTCATAGCAGTTTGTTCCTTTCATGTGTACTTATTTTTCAACAGTCCTATACCGGATATCAATAACCACCCCACACTAAGGGTATGTGCAATCCTCTACACATATAAATGCTTCAAATAGTAATTAGCTTCTAGCGCACAAACATGCTTATTACACAAAAATACCAACTAAATTGACAAAGCATAGTGACAAAGAAGGAAATACAAAATTGAAAACCTAATCTAAATGGAAACACTTCCTTATTAAAAACACCAAGAAGACTTATTTATAGTAGGGCTTCAACCTACTCCCGTTGAAGTACCGGGTAATAGTGTTCCATCAAGCGCCTCTAATTGGAAAGCGCATGTTTCAAGTATGTGAGTGATAACATACAACCCCAACTAATGTACTTTGAGTTTTCCTGGATGGTGCAAAAACTTAGAATCATAAAGGAGCACCATTTGTCCAATTGTGAACTTTTTATCCCTAATGTGCCTATCATGCCCTTCTTTTTCTTGGCCTTTTCTTATTTTTGACTCTAACGTGCTATTGCGCATCGCTCATCCATCTTAATTAACTTTTCAATCTGTTCTTCTAATGCTTGCTCATTAGCTAGACCTCTAGTGCATGCAACACGCAAATATGGTAACATGAATTCCATAGGAAGAACTACTTCTACTCCAAACACTAATTGAAATGGTGTGGCTTTTTCAACCTTTTATATGTTGTGCGATATGCCTAAAGTAATGTAGGTACTTTATCATCCTAATCCTTTCTTCTAACATCACAAATTTTGGTCAATGTCTGGATCAAAATTTTGTTGAAAGCCTCAGCAGTCCCATTTTCTTAAGGATGATATGGTGTAGTCTTATGGTGTGTAATCATGAATTCATCCAATAAAATTCTAATTATCTCATTCAGAAAGTGTGTGCCCCTATCATTGGTCAAACTTAAAGGACATCTATACCTTGTAATAATATTTTCCCATAGAAACCTAGCATTGTTGTACAATCCTTTGTAGGGGCTGCATACGCCCACCTTATAAGGTTATCCATGTAAGTAATGATGTAGCGTGATCCAGTTCTACATGCGGCTAGAAAAATAGGACCCAAAACATCAATTGCCCATTTCTCAAATGGCTCTACACTACGAATAGGCCTTAATGACATCTCATCTCATTGTCCTAGTTTTCCAAGACATTGATAGTGATCACATGCCTTACAAAATTCTTTACAATCTTTATACAAGATCTCCCACCATAATCCAAGTAGTAGAATCTTACGCACGGTGGCATCACCTATATAGTGGCCACCGCAATACCACCATGAGATTCTTCCATAATATATGAGTGCTTATACTCCGGTAAACATCGACGCAATACTTCATCGACCTAATTTGTATGGGTCACCACTAATTAACATATATGGTTCTACGTGTATAGTAAGTTGTTTCTTCTCCATGGATTTCATTCCTTCTAGTGTCATGCAAGTTTGTAGAAAGACAAAAATGTCATCTAATTCGATGGTGCACGTTGTATCCTATATAATTGTGCATCGAGGCATGGTATCTTTAATTGCATGTGCTTCTTCTCTTGACTATATTATGGATAAATGGTCTAGTCTAGAATTAATTTTCCTTGGTTTGAACCCAATTGTGAAATAAAATTCTTGAAATAAGAGTACCCATTTTCATATACACCCAAAAAAACAAGCTTATTTACCAAATACTTCAATGCCACGTGATACGTATAAAATAAAAATGGTGTAGCTAGCGAGTAACTTTACGAAATTATGTAGTGCATAGATCATTGACAAAGATTCGTACTCTTTAGTTATTTAATTATGATCTCGTAGGAGTGAAATTTCTACTATAAAACATATATAGGATGATCTACAATATCTTCTCTAGGGTGAGCTAATACCACGCCAATGGTCATGCCATAGGCATCCACATGTACATGAAATGGTTGGTGCCATAAAGGAAAATGCTGAATAGGTGCGGTAGTAAGTTTCTCCTTTAATGTATCGAATGCATGTTATTTTGGTTCTCTCAGTAGAACGTACCTTTTCCTTTCAGTAAATCCTCCAAAGGTGTGGTAACCTTGGCATATCTTTTAATAAACTTCATGTAATATCTTGTATGACACAAAACTTTGCGTACCTCACTTTTTGGGTAGGATCTTTTAGGTCGATAATGATGCAACCTTAGCTAGATCGACCAACAAACCTTCCGTCATGATTATGTGTCCTAATGATATTCCAAATGGTGTAGAAAATATGCATTTCTTAATGTTCAAATAGATACTCAATTATCTACATCTTTCAAATACTAAGCGTAAATTGTCACAATGATCTTTGACTAGTCCATACACCATCCAATCATCTAAATAAACATGTAAGAAGTTGTGAATAAACTCTTTAAATGCCCGAACAACTATGCAAAAAAATAGAGCAGGCACATTTTTCAAACCAAAAGGCATCACAGTATAGGCAAAACTACCCCATTTAGTAGTAAGAGTAGTTTTTTCTTGATCCTCCTAGGTAATTCTAACCTGATGATACCTAGAGAACCCATCTATAAAGGAATAGATTTCACGCCCTACAACAATTTCTAGTATTTCCTCAGTGAATGACATAGGAAAGGGATTAGTCATACATGTAGCATTCAGCTCCCTATACTCCACACAGATCCTAATCCAGCCATCCTTCTTGATCATCGATCACCATTGGACTAACCCATTCGACTCGTCCAAGGGCTTGATAATTCCAGAATTCAACATTTTTTCAATCTCTTATTTGAAATTTTTTCACAAGTTGGGGTTCATCTGTAGGGTCTCTTTCTAACTGGGTGTGCACCCTCTTTAAGATTTATCCTCATCTCCCTAATGATTCATGCACGCCTTTAAGCTCATGGTACCCCTCGAGGAAATAAATCTTGATAATCCTGTAGTAACTCTATGATTTTTGCCACTTCAGAGTCTAACCAATAGTCCCCAATTATGGCCTCCTTAGGCTCAACATCTAATCCAATATTCACTTTCTTTGTCTTCATAGGTTCATGGTAGGCACACGTGGTCTTATCTGCACTATCCAACACCTCACACCTACCTGTTGAATGGTTTACATCTAGATTTTCTACTTCTCATCATCCACTAAGTAGACCATTTTTCCTTTAAATTTCTCAAGGAAATCACACTAAAGTAGTGTGGCATCAGCCTTTATCTCTTGAAAAAAATGTTCTCCTGATTTTCCTAAATCCAATAACTCTTGAATGAGTTCTTTAACCTTAGCACTATCTCCCATAGTTAAGCACTTTATGACTTTTAATACTTCTTCCACCGAAGGCTTGGTAGAGAAGAAGTCAAATGTCTGGGTCATTCCTGTAATTAAATCCTACCAATTTCCAATCTCTCTATGGAGTTATGGATATACATACCAAGCACATGTGCATCCATATAAAGTGGAATAAAACTTGTGCACCCAGAGAAAAGGTGGTAAAGCTTCATGCCCATCTGTCTAGAGTCTCTCACATTGTTGAACGCGAGTCCTGAACATGTTGATTACCATAATAAGTGCATATTTGAGTAGGTGCATTGCTCTTGAAGAACCTAGTGGAAAGAGAAATCATGATTTCATTCCATCCTACAACATTATCCTTGTGGACCACCCACCCGGAATTTCTTATCCCACATAGGGTATATGCTAGCATATTCCTTCTTTCTAGTAGGTCTATCCACTATTCTTCCATGGTGCACAGGAACACCATAGGGTCTCCTTCTCTAGTGTAACAAGGTATCGATTTGTTACCTATTATCCTGATATAATGTTGTTTTCTAACCCTAGGAAATATGCTCTTTACTTCGTGCCCTACCAACTCATAAGTGTTATGAGCCAAATTATCACAAGCAACACTTGTAGTATTGCTAATAGACTATGCATCCTCCCACTAAAGGATTCCTTCTTTACATGGCTCAAGCACCTATGGATCCTAGATGGCACATACATAAATCCTATTTAGGTCTTCTTCACTCAAGGGCTCAACATAGGGTGCAGATTTTCCATCTGTTAAATGGATAATAACTATTTTATCCTTGTTTTCAAAGCTGATATAACCCTTGTTAAACCAAAGATCAACATCATTTGCATGGCAACAAGGATGCCCCAATAGATTTGGGAAGCTATCTAACTCTACCAGTGCTAAAACCTTAAAATCAAGAGTGAAATTTTCTCCTTGTATGGTAATGGATGCATCTTTTTAAAATATGATGGGAGTGGCCTTAGTCTAGTTATCCATGAACAATACATTAGAGGATGGCTGCAATGGAGGTCTCCCCATTTGTACCCATGCATCATCGAGGTATAAAAATTGACTTCGCACCTATATCAATCAAGTATATTACTCAATAGCCACCCATCCACAACAACATTAAGAGTTATTTCCTTGTCATAATCTAGGCTATGAAGGGGAAGATTTGCATGTAGGATCTGTCATCGAGTCTCAGTACTTACGCACAAAGTGTTTATTTTTAACCAATTCCCTAATAGTGGAATGATATTCTCTAGATGCTGACATATTGCCGCAGTTCTTTCAAATCATCCATATCAAATTAGGCCGTCTTTGATGTTTTATTTTGCTCCATCTTCGTGATTACTCCTTTAAATATTGTATTTCACCACGAAGATTCCTAAGTACCTCCATAGCTTCTGGTAAACCAACCGATGGGCGGGATCTGGGTATCATGCATGTAGAACCTCCTCCTTAGTGATGGTAGGATTTTGTTGTAATGCCTCTTTGGCATACGTTTCTTCGGCGTGGGTTGTGATCTTTACTTGTAATATCTTGGATTCTAGTTCTAACTTTGGAATCCATTGATTTTCTGCATGTGATGTATCCTTACCATCCCTACACCTTTGTTTTCTTGTTTATGTTGCTTGTTAAGATGCTCATAAAAGTCAGGCACTTCTTATAATTATGATTCCTTCCACAAAAAGAACATGTAATATTCGAGGACATTCGAGCTTGTAGTAGTCGGGAAATCCACATGTGTAACACATTCCACCAAGGAACTTGCTTCTTCCACCACCATGCACTTGGCCTCCATATTCTCCTTGAAACCCTTGACCTCTGCCATGACCTCCTTTAAAATGTCCTTCACTCCGATCATAGCACACCTGATTGTGATCCCGATCCTGATGCTCGTTCTTGCCTTTAGAGTTATCTGAAACTCATGTCTATCATACACCGATGTCTATAGCATCATGGATTTGACAAATTAGCGGTAGTATTCCGTGTCATGAGTCGTGGACCTACAGATTTTGTAGTATCATGAAATGTTCTTCCTTATTGCGCGTTGTAGTAATGGGCAGTGGCTAACATCATGGTTTAGATGGTATATCTCATAGTCCAACAACAATGAGCATACTGATCTACAGGGAAAACTATCCTTTTTTCACCTTCTACTTCACAATCCATGCACCAAATCCCTATGCACGTCTCATGTGTTGAATTTTCCGATAGCTTCTCAAACTGCTTTGCCATAGCTACGATCTATGCTTCTAAAAATGGGCTCACCCAGTGTCTATACTTCCAACTACCTCTGCATGTAAAGCTACTTTGAGTGCTTTTTGTGGATCGGTGCTTGTCTTACGTGATAGTTCCCTTCTAAAATGTGTTATTAGGCCTCCAATGAACCATTATGCATGTTGACTTACATGAATATCATAAGAAATATTAGATAACACTTGTTTTGAAATGAGCATCATACTCTCTGACACTTTCAGTAGTGCCTTTCTTAATATCCTTGAGCGCACTTATACTCTTCTACTCAAACTTAGGGATGTGAAACTCTTTAAGGAAAGCATCTTTTAATGTTGCATAGTCTACACAAATATGTTCAGAGTCAAACTTTTTGTACACTTTGTGTGCGCTCCTTGTAACGTAGTAGAAAATTGACTTGCCCTATGCTCAGAAGTCATGATTCCTTTTGCACACCACAGTATTTCACACATGTGCACATGTTCGAGAAACATATTCTATGCCCCTATGTTCTTGAAGATGAAGAGACATCTCCATGTAAATATTTTGGGGTTGGTGCAGACCTTGCTCATCTGATCTAGAACCTCATGTTTTTCCTCTACCTCCAAAACCACCAGATCCACTAGAACAACAACCACCTATAACTCCTGATCCTGACCCCGTAGCTAGAGTTGGACCAGAAGATGTACTTCCATGTGTCCTAATAGTAGTACTGAACTACACCTCGATAGTAAGCGAAGTGCTACTACTCCCAGAAGATAGTCCAAAAATCTACACACCTGAATTATGTGCAGATGATACACCCAAAAAGGTACTCCCATATAACAACAAAGCCATTTATGCTGCCATCGTTGTGCTTTTTATATGACTCGCTCCTACTCTCCCACTTTGCCTAAATTATCTTGTTGACTATTTTTGTACTAGATCTTTGGAAAACCAAGTGCAAGGAAAGGTTTCCCGGGTGGATTTAGATGCGCGCCCGTGGCCTAGGTCATCTCTACTGGCGCACTTCTATGTGAGGTGAGGAGGGTTCTCTATCATGCTTTCCCAAATGGGGGAGTTCCTAATGCTCAAGTTCCACGTCTTCTACGTGAACTTCAAACCCTTCTTAAACTATCTCTCTCCATAACGTCATTCGTTCTGTAACATCCCGATGCTTCTCTATCTCCCTCTCGTGTGCCTCATTATACTTAACCCTCCTTTCCTCTCTTTGCCTTTCTATTTTTAGATCTTTCATCTTTCACCAAACCTACTCCTACCCCCACGTGTGGTGGGGTTTATTTAGCCATTAGTTTAATCTCCAAGTTTAGGGTTACCATCATAATTTTGATCACCGGTGGAATGCCTTGTGGAAATTGAGTATTCTAAGATATAAATGTTCAAAACACCACAGAACCACCTATCCATAATGTGATTCTAAATCGAGATCAACATCATAAAAGGTCTAAAATTCTTCTGCATCCAAAATAGTGTGTGATACCTCCAATTCCGTTTAGATGCATAAGTAACCAGCCACTCGCAGATTCTATCGAAAGATAGAGAAGAATCTCTCGTATAAATAGTCATACTGATTCTACCCCACCCACATGTGTGCATCAAACTTAGATCTAGTCTTTGAACCTCTATGTGTATTCTTCTTCTAGGTCATGTATCCACTCCTCAACACTTGTTAGGGTCAACCGGTATGTCTTCATTACGAACCATCCCGATAACAATCGAAAAGAGGTTATGATGGAACCAATGATGCAACCTATAATTCACGGTAAAATCCTAGGTGCGCTGGCACATAACTCATCCTAGACTAAGAACTTACGAAGCATGCAAAGATACCAGCCCCTCTTTAGGGTTATTTTTATTGGAGGTTAGCATGATGAAGACTTAATACATTCAGATCCATAATTAATATAACATTCTACGAGCATATCCAGATCTAGATCTTAAAGAATCACGAATCACGTGATAAACATAGTGAAGTCATTTATGCAGTAATAAACTAAAACCATGATTAACACCTTGATTCAGCCAATAACCTTCATTATATTAAATATAGTAATACACATAAGCTTCCTTACAATAACAGTAGTATACACTTATACGCGTAACAGAAATTGACATCATAATTTCATACTAACTTTGCTCTCACATTCTCATACTTATATCTATCTCTGTATATATCATACTACACAGAACAATA
Organism: Taxus wallichiana var. yunnanensis; assembly: GCA_018340775.1. Taxonomy (NCBI): domain Eukaryota; kingdom Viridiplantae; phylum Streptophyta; class Pinopsida; order Cupressales; family Taxaceae; genus Taxus; species Taxus wallichiana. The sequence goes on from CM031243.1 coordinate 647,344,838, forward strand.
CATATTTATAAGGGTGGGGACTTGCCCTTCACCTCTTATCTAATCCCAAAATAGGTTGCATGATATTATCAGCCACACATCGTTATAATAATATCCACACATGCAAGTGTGCTAATAATAGACTTCTTCTAGTTAACTATCAGTAGTAAATCTATTCTTAGCCTGCACCCATGCAAAGTGCTTCATAGCTGATCCTTCAAAAATAGTCAATACGTGTTGTGAAATTCTTTAAGCGATTTGTGTTTTCAACACGCTATTTCCAAAAATAGCTCATACACATGAAAATGGCTAAGTCCCAAATCTATCTCTCTTCTTCTTGCGTGATTCTTTCCTGATCCTTCTTCACCTTTGAACACGCTCTATTCTTCCACGCAAACCTTCTGTATTTTTTTCGCTAAGTGCCATATTTTGACTAACTAACACTGTCTCTTAAAATAGTCAGGGCTTTGATTCCATTTCTTTGAGCTAGTTGGATTCCTTGTACAAGGGCCTCATATTCAACAACATTGTTAGTGCAATGAATTCTGACGAAACTTAAAGATGAAAATTACTTTTCTCCTCACGGATAAATTAGCATGACACCAACATCGATTCATTCTTACTTCTCGAGCCATTGAAGAATAATTTCCAGTCCTTGAGAATTGTTTTGCTTTTGACTAGTTGTGGTATGATCGTACCTTCTTTGTGAATGCAATATGTACCCAATCCCATCTCTTCCAAAAACAACAAACCAACTTCTTCCTCTGCTAATACATCAGTGTGGGATCATACTAATGATCTCCACTCACTTCATCAACACAACTCTATAGTTGGTATTATGCGAGATCTAATCCTATTAATAACTCAAAACTATACATATCACTTGATCTTCCACTTGCCCAAAATAGCCTTGCTTCACTTCTAATTCTTCATGATGATGTGTTCCCTACACTCAACATCTATATTTATCTGTGGTACAAAAATGGCTAAGTCTTAATATCATGCTCTCCCAAGCATACCCTTTTCCACTATACTTCTACGTGCACCCTTCTTCTTCTATATTTCGTGCACACCTTTACACTCTATGCCTGTGTGCCCAATCCTTATGTACCTTCAATACTTAGGCTGTAATTCATCATCCCAAAATTACCCCACACTTGCTTCATTTCCATCCCGGTAATGGGTAACCATGATTTATCTTTCCATGAATAAAGAATAAGGAATGAAATAATATCTCGTACACAAATAATGAAGAATACTTGGTCATTCTATCCCTCTCGTACGTAGAATTAGCTCTTGATATTCACTCTTTATCTCTTCTTCTAACTCATTCCAATCACTGAGCACCTTATTAGTTTTTTTGGGATGTCTACAAGTACCCCATCCATCTCATCCATAGTCATTATCTCACCTTCATTCTGCAATACTCGATAACATTCACTAGGCTTGAGACCATCCCTTCCATTACATCCATTCATCACACTATGAGTTTTCCAATCTCCTTGATCTTTTCCTTGTGAGGGTCTGGGTAGCTTCAAGTGCATCACACTTCTCTGTTACCAAAGTGAGCCTCTCCTCACACCCAAGGGCCTCATTCTCCAATACCGGGGTCTTTGTCATAATTGTGATTTCGGGATCCACACACATATTTAATGGAAAATATACCTTTTCAATTCATCCTTGAGTGTCTACATTATAGATTCATACCCAGTTATATTACACATAATCGTGGCAACATTCTATGGTTTTGGCATGCGCACTGGACCTTCATCCATCACCATATGAACTAGGGTGTGTAAGTAATGCATTGTAGATGGAAACTTCTCTGGCACTTTCTCTTCCAGATCCGGCCTTTCCTTTAAAATTTCATCACCAATTTTTTCCACTATACTCGATCTTGTATGCGCCTTCACCTCAATGTCACCTTTTTCTCCATTAGGAGCTTGATCTCGGTGTCTTTATCTTTCCTATCTTCCAATAAAGCCTAAATATTTGCAATTTAACTATGTTTCGTGCATAACCTATGTAGATACCTTTGTTAATGAACTACTCACTTGCTCATCGATATCCGAGTTGGTTTAATTGTCACATGGTGTGAATGTGGAACTTTCTTCATTCTTTGTGAGACACATGATTCTTCACGCACATAAAAATCAGGTTCATCCATATGATTTTGTATACTCCATGATAGTTTCTTATGTGTGCATGTGGTTGTCATCCCTAAATCCATTAACTCCCAACCATAAAGGTCCTTAGGATCCAAAGTGCTTTGGAACCTAGCACATATGATTTTGGTTGGGTCATTAACATACCGAACTACAGGAGTTTTATACACTCCTTCATCCTTCTCCTTCTTAGAGAACTTACCTTTGGGAACGTGTACACCGGTATTAAGAATTGGCCCTCCATCGATCATGTATCAATATGCTCACCATATGGCTCGCCCTTATCTACATCAATCTCTGTAGTGATAGCGCCACTATCTCATCTCCTTCTCTTTCAACTCCTATATATCATGGTTAAATTCTTCGTCTGAGATTCCTCTACATCATTAATGTTAGTCGAAGTCTTCGGCATGTTGCCCCTCGATTTCTCACCCTCATCATCCTGAGTAGGGATGTACATATACCCTTTCTTTCTGGCTCTACCTTGACAAGAGAAGTCTTAGGTGATCTCTTTGGTTGTTGTGATGGCCTTTCACCTTGAGTTTTGGTTCTTCTCAATGCTCTCCTATATTTCGGTCCCTATCGCCCTCTCCCGAACCTATCTCTAGTACACTTATCTCTATTCCCACTTCTTCATCTTCCTTATGTAATGGAGGGGTTGTTTAACATGCTCTTTTCTCCCCTACGGTGGGTTGTCTCTCCTCTTGACATGCTCCAAGACAACACTATCTTCCCTTAGTTCCTTCTCTTCTTCTTCTTCTTCATGGGGAAAAGTTTCCTCTTCATCCTGTAGTTTGCCCATAGTATGTTTTCACTTGGGAAACTCACGGATCTTGAATTCGTTCTCAATATATTTCCTATTCTCCAACTTGGGATTAAGTTAGATGTACACCTTATCCGCTCCAGCCTTCCCAATTACTAGGGACGTAGAATTGATATGAATATCATCTAAAATTAATTTCTCAATATAAGCAGACTTACTCGGTTAAACATATGTCTTCCAGAGTGTATGATAGTCACAATCCACTTTTCCGCATTAAAGATCAACCTACATGCATTTGAAATTTTTGTATTGATGCCTAAAAATTGTGCTTAGTGAAGGCATATGGGAACTTGCACCAAGGGCTCCACTTCCCATCCTTCATGCCAAAATGCCCTATGTAAAAATGTTGGTAAACAGAAAATTGAACCTATTTTTCCAATACCGAAGGAATATCCTTAGGTATTCTCCATTCTTCTTCAAACGTAGTGTATAGGCACTCATACCAGATTTTTTTTCTTGTGTTTATAGGGTACGCTCATGGACCCATTAGATGTATACTTTGAAAATATTTCTGCAAGGATCTATTTTTCTCTGGGTATCACCATACCTTATCTTTTGGCACTCGTCCAAGCACTCTAATCTCTACAAACACAATAGAGATAAGGATTGCATTTCTTATCCGCCTAGTGCACCTCTGCAACAATGGTCTTAACAATAAAGCTAGCCAAATTGTAGACAACTCCTTCTATCATCTTCTTAGCAACGTGTAACCATGGTTTGTTCACATGTCACCAAAGACTCTGGTTTTCAAATTGGTGAGGAGGTGTGCTTCCACCTGGATAATAGGGTATTTCTATAACTTAGGAATATCCATTCTATTCTCTCCCTTCAAGTAACCCAACGCTTTCTTGGTTACTTCTATTCCCTCATTATCGGTGAGATCACTACCAACTTTAGTGACCGAGCTTCTTAACTCCCAATTAGGGGCACGATAAGCCTCATTCACGCCCAAAAAATTAAAATAATTCCTCATGGACTTATCTCATCAACCACGGTAAATATTTTCTGGTTTTCCAAAGTAGGGAGTTCATAAAAGCGTAAAACTCCCATATTTTTCAATAGATTTTCTCTTGCATCGTCATATATGACCATATCATTCCCTGTTCGCATAGCTATTTTACCAACAAAATTTTTTCAAATTCATCTTTATTATCCTTGGCCCTATGGTTATAGTCACTTACTTTTCAATGCCAAATATGTGACTCACAATTGCGTCCCATGAATACCCCTTCAGATACTAAATCTCTCTGAAAAATTGACTTTTGATGGTGTCTTGAACTTATGTTTCTACTTCCTTCTACTTTATGCCCCTTGTAGTCACTCGACGTGCTCACTTAGGTGTTGTAATGACTATAAAAATGTGTTCTTATAGTCAATTTGATCTTGGAGTCTGGAACTCAAGATATGTATACCCTAGCTCAAAATTCACGTGCCCTAGCTTCGGACTTGAACCCTAAGCGTTGATTTTACTCCCCACACGCCTTTGTTTTGATCAAACAATTTATCCAATGGAGTGCCAACCAATCCCATGTATAAATATGTCTAGTTCAATTTCTTATGACAGATCTTCTCACTTCTCACGCAAATTTCTCTTAGCTCACTCTTCAACTCGATAGAACGCTTCTTCTTATCAATTGTAATGCAAAAATGATTTCACAACACCACCTTTTATAATGTTTGTAAAATGTTCCACATTTATTGCTTTCTACCTACCACTGTACTCAACATTGAATGATGTTTCGTTCCATTTCCACGCTAATTTTTCTACGCCCTAGTCATAACCTTTTGGTACACCCACTACTTCTCAGCCACATACCTCCTTTCACGTACATTCATGCACGAAGTACCTATCCATTTCACCTCTTACCAAGTAGTTTCCCATGCTGCATCCAACCTCGTGTTACACTATGTGTCCATTCATCCACAAGTGGTCTTTGTTTATGAGTAATTTTTTTGTATCTACACCTTTACTTCAAACACCTGCATAATATCTCCCTATGCATACCCATCTTTAAGATAACATTCAAAATCGATCCATTTATCTGGAAGGATATTCCATCCCACACTAAAAGTATGCATGGTTCTCTATACATGAATTTTATAGATAGCAATCAACTTCGCCATTCAAGCACACTTATTACAAAAAACATTGAACTAAATTGACAAAGCATAACAACGATGAAAGGAAACACATATAAAGGAAATGCATTAAAGGAAACCTAATATAAATGGAAATAATTCCTTATTACAAACACCAAGAAGAATTATTTATAGTAGGGCTTCAACCTACTCCCGTTGAAGTAACCGGGAAAATGTGTCCCATCCAATGCCTGTAAATGGAAAATGATTGAATCAAGTATAAAATTCACAACATACGGTCCCAACCAATGCACTTGGAGCTTTCCAGGGTGGCAAAAAAACTTTGAATCAAACAGAAGAACCATCTTTCCAACTTCAATATTTTTATCCTTAATATTCCTATCATGCCAAGCCATTTGCCTATAGTTTTTATTGTTTGAATCCAACGAGAAATGGTGTGACTTTCATCTAAGCGCATCAGTTTATCAATAAGCTATTCAAGTGCTTGTTCATCATCTAGACCTCCTACGAGCGCAATACATAGAAAAGGTAACATAAATTCCTTTGGTAAAATAGCCTCTTTGCTAAATAACACCAATTGAAAGGGTGTTGCTTTGTTCAATATTTTATAGGTTATCCTATATGCCCAAAGTACAACAGAGACTTTATCATCCCAGTCTTTCCTTCCAAAATCAAAAATCTTAGTCAATGTATGTCCCAATATCTTATTGAAAGCCTAAGCAGTGTCATTATCTTGTAAGCGATAGGGTGTTGTTTTATTTTTGCCACCATAAATTGAGCCAATAATATCTTGATAGTGTCATTAAGGAAATGAGTACACCTATCACTTGTCAAGCTTAATGGGCATCCATACTTGTTGATTATATTTTCCCATAAGAACATTTTTGTTGTATTTGTTATGCAATACCTTGTAGGTGTTGCTTCTACCCATCTTGTAAGATATTCTGTACAAGTTATAATATAACATGATCCGATCTGCGTGGGGTAGGGAAATAGGACCCACAAAGTCAATTGCCCATTTTAAAAAAAGTTTTGCACTTGTTATTGGCCTCAAAGGAATTTCATCTCTAAGTCCAGGCCTCCTAAGGTGATGACAATGATCACATGCCTTAGTATATTCTCTACCATCCTTGTATATTGTTTCCCACCATAGGATAGCCAAAAACTCTTATGCATGGTAGCATCTCCTACATAATGTCCACCTATAATCTCACCATGAGCTTACTCCATAATAGCTTCATGATCATGATCAAGTACACACCGATGTAAAACCTCATCATAACCTAGCTTGTATAAATCTCCACAAATCAACATGTAAGGAGTGACACGTATGACAAGTTGTTTCTTCTCTAAACTTGTAGTGCCCACATTTTTATAGCCTCAGTTATTTGTTCTCTTTACTCATAGACATGTTTTGGCAGGGATTTGATATATTTTGGACATTATATTAGGATATTTGACCTTCTTAGACATGTATGGAGATTTGGGCGTATAGCGCCAATTTGGCTTGATTACTATGTTGACACCTTATCTTATGATGTCACGGATACTAACTAATATGATGTTGTTTGGACCTTATTTATATTTGATGGATACTCAGTTTAGTTGCATGTTTGGATTTTATGGATGTATGTCACTTTATTGTTATGGCTAACTCATGGTGAATTGTGTATAATTATGCATGTTGTCGCATTTTTGATTCCAGAATGATGATATGCTAGCATAGAATTCATTTATTGCTCATTGAGTAGTTGATTTACATTTTATCGGATAGGTGCATTTAATGTGTGCAATGAGTGTGCAGGTGATAGGTCACAGGAGAACGTGAGATTCAGGGTAGCTACACAATTTTGCACAAGCAGCCCATGGGGCTAAGTCCTAACCGTGTTTATTGTATGAGGCCTTAGTATTAGATTTCATTATTTTGGGCACCATGAGTGACCCTCATTTGTAATGTAGTATGTCATGTAATATTGATCTTGTTTAGGATGTTTAGTTGCTTTGTAATCTTGACTTGGGGACTTAATGGTCCCCACTTGCATTAAGTTTTGAGTTTGGATAATGATGTATTTAATTATATGGGATTAGGGTCATATGTAAACCCTTGGGTGGGCCCCACATCCTCTACACTAGTGCCCAAATGTGCCAAACCCGAAATTTGGCTATTTTAATCATTTTAAGTGACCCCTTTTTAGTTTGGGAGTTCCCTTAGCATGAAAATAGGCCCTTAGACCCTACCTAATATGTAAGGGGCTTAATTCCAAGGCATAGAGGGAGTTTCCCTCCCATTTTCCTCCCTTTGGTCACATCCATGTAAGGTGGATGGGTATGTGTGTTTTGTTAAAAGTTGCACAAGTTTGTTTTTTTTTCATTTTGGGTAATTTGGGAGAAGAGGGTTAAAAGCTATTTTATCTTTTCTCTCTTTTATTTTGAGAATCTTTGACCTTGAGGGAAGAGAGGGGTGACACATGTCACCCCCTCATTTGTGAGGATTTTTGTTGGCTTCTCTTCAAATTATCCCTCATGGGGAAAGAAGAGAACTTTTTTGTGAGCTTTTGCTTGGAGGCTTGTGGATTTTGGAGCTAGAGCTTGCTTGGATAAAGAAGAGGAAAAGTTAGAGTGTTGGAGAGATTTTGGAGGTAGGCTCCTTGAGCTCATTTTATGTTTTATATCATGTTAGATATTAGTCTTGTTTTGTTTAAAATGTGTGTTGTCATTTGTTGATTATACTTGTTTTTTATTTTCTCCATCCATCATATGGCATGATGGATTTTGGAGTTTGTGGGGGAAGAGAGAGGTATTTTTCCTCTCAATCCTCATGGCTTGATGGGAAAGCCATGTAGGATTTTTGTTACTCCCCTCAAATGGTTTGAGGTGGGGAAGGTGGTTCATATGGTTTGAACCCCCTTCCCCATTCTTGGAGAGGAAACCCTTTGGGTTTGAAAATCCTCCCAAGAAGGATTTTGGTGAATGGGTGGAGAAATAAGGAGGGTTTGATGACTTTGGAGGAATAAGGAGGTTGTGGAGATTATTGTTTATGTGTAACCAATGTTGGCTACACTTTTGGCACTTGGAGATCTCTTTCTTCTCTTCCCCATTTTGGAGGTAGAATATGGTTTCTCCTCCTTTCCTTCCTTGCAAAATTTGATGTTTTTCTTAGTATTTGTCTTGTCTTATATGTGAAAATAATGTAGGTTTTTCTCCCTTAATCTTGTGTAAAGTTTGTGGAAGCTAGTCCTTTCTCCCATGGGCTTGGGGGAGGCTAGCATGCCTTCCAACCTTGGAAAGGCATGTAATGATGCTTAAAGGTTGGGTGGTTAAACAAGCTCTTTCTCCTTGTGTTGGTCCTTTGGAAAATTTTGGAGTTGGAAAGCTAGTGGAGGACATATGAAGTCTCTTGCCAACTTGGAATTCTCATTGTCTCCTTCATCCTTTTATGGACTTCATTTTCATTGTATCTTGAAAAGAATGACTATGTGGAAGTTTTCATTATCTTGTAAAATCCCTACTTTGTGTTTGGTATTACTTGTAAACTTAAGTCATTTTTTCTTGAGAAATTTCCCCAACCTTGCAAGGAAGCTTGTGATGGGGATTCTTGGATAGTCATGTATTTTGGGAATATATTGCTCATTAAGTTTAAGCTTTTGGAAATGAAATAGTGTAACAAATATTTCTTTTAATAGTAACTTGATGTAACTCTTATCTTTTGAAAGAAATTTGATTTGTGGAAATAATGTTAGTCTTGTAATAGTTTACTTCCTTACAAATTTGGTGGTTTTAAACCAAGAGATGAAGTTAGTTTATACTCTCCTATTTATGTGAAAACCTATTAAGTGCTTGCATTAGAAATTCAATTCTAAGATGTGGATTCATAGTAGCAACTTATTTTGTCATGTTTCAAGCTTCTTCTCTTGATTGAAATACATTTCTACATGCCTTCTTTTCACATAGAGAAATAAATCATTTTAACCTAGATTTGAGTTTCAAAAGAAAATAACTTATTAAGTTCCATGGTCTATGTTGATAACCACCCAAGTCTATTATTATTTTTTTATTTGTGCGATTATCTTGTTCTTAGGATATTATATAAAATATTAAAGTAAATGCCATTTATCTATATTTAGAAAACAATTGCCTTATGTTCTTACACATTAATTTTTTATTCAACATTCATTTTTGTAGTGAATAATCCATTTCAATATTCAAAAATATGATATATCATATAATATATAATACAAAATGTATTAGTTAGTATAATAGTTATATTGTTATATAGCTCACCAAAGCAAAATAAACTGATATAATAATTTATAATATAATATATTACAAATATATATATATATATATATATATATATATATTTTGTAATAACCTTTTAGCTTTTATTAACCATTATAAAACTAAACAAAAAAAAATTGAAATTAAAATAAATATAGTGGGATTTATTTTGGTTTAACAAAATAAATGGATGGGGGGGGGTATAGCCCTCCCCAAAACCTGTGCCACTCCCCAACCCCGCATGCAAACCCAGCCACCCACCACACCATCATCCATCATCCCCACACTCACGCAACCCACGCTATCCATTCCTCCTCCGTTCCCAACTCTCTGCGCAGCCTCCCCTGTCTCCACACTCGTCCCTTGGGCACCCCCCTCTGCACACCAAATCCCATCCTCCACGCTACCACTGTACCCTCTTCCTTCCCCTCCATCTTCCACACAACCTTTCCCTCCCACACAGACCTTATCACCACCCCCAAAGCACTACCCTCCACTCCTCACCCTACTCAAGGCTTTTTGTCTGCTGCCCCTCCATCACCAATCCCTGCAAACCTACTCCCGAATCCCTCCATTCATTTGCAAATTTTCCTTACGGTTAATTTAAATATGGATTTACATGCGAATACTTCAATGTGTGTGTGTGTGTGTGTGTGTGTGTGTGTGTGTGTGTGTGTGTGTGTGTGTGTGTGTGTGTGTGTGTGTGTGTGTGTGTGTATAGACACACACACACACACACATTACATACACCTAAACTAGTGGTTTTACTTAGTAGATGAAGTAATGTGAAAAGGAGGGAACTAAATAATCTAGCTGGTGTAAATCCATGAATCAATTCTTCATGGCTCCTCCACCCTAACCTGCACAAGAAAACAAGAATGAAAATCAAATGAAAAGAAAGGAAAAGATAAAGTTGTATTAGGGAAAATTTAGGGTAAGATGAGATCTAGGGTTAGGATTAGATCTATCCTAGGGCTCACAATAAACCCTACACTCTTTAAGTTTTGATTATTTCATGGGATTATAATGGGAATGAGAAATAAGACAAGGGAGGTGTCTCTAGGAAAATTAATGCAAAGGGGGAAAACTAATTAATTTAAAAAGGTGTGTGGATTTATTTTGGGGACCTTAGTAAGCTAATTAGAAATAAATAATTAATTTGTTTTGGTAAACTAAAGTTGTATAAATTAAATTATTAACGAGAAATGGTTCAAAAGGACTAATATTAATTAATCTCTTAAAAAATTTACGCAAAATTTTCTAGCCAAATTTTGGTGTGGTTTCCAGCGTCCCAAAGTGGGCATTACAAAACTCTTCATCCCTTAAGGCACCACACCAAAGACGTAAAAAAATAGAAATATCTTCTAAATCGGATGGTGTGTGATTCAATCTAAATAGTTGTGCATATGGCATTATATTCTCAATGCTATGCATGTCCTCACATGAATTAATCCTTGATAAATGATCTAATCATGAATTTCTCTTGCACGGCTTTACTACCACCGTAAAGTCAAATTCTTGAAACAACATAATCCAACAACATATGCACCTCGTAAAATGAGATTTTTCACTAAGTACTTTAGTGTCATGTGATCTGTATAGAATATAAAAGGGGTAGCCATCAAGTATTTTCTAAACTTATGCAACACATAAATCATGGATAAGGCCTCACCCTCTGTAGTTATATAATTCTTCTTAGTTGGGGTCAACTTTTTGCTTGCAAAAAAATGGGATGATAAAAATCCCATCACTAGGCTAAGTTAATATTTCACCAATGGCCATGCCATAAGCATCAATAGGCACATGAAATGAATTATCCCAAGAAGGAAAGTGTAGAATGAGCACAAAAGTAATTCATTTCTTCAATGTATCAAACATTGTCTGTTGTGCCTCATTCTAATGAAACTTTCCTTTACTCTTCAAAATTTCCTCCAAGGGCACGGACATCCTAGCACAACCCTTAATAAAGTTTCTATAATAACTTTTATGTCCTGGAGAATTTGCACACCTCACTCTGATTGGTAGGTTCCTAAAAAACCTAAAATAACTCGCAACCTTGGTTGAATCCACCAATAATCCTTCTTTCGCAAATGATATGCCCCAAGATAATGTGCCAAAGTGTGTGGCAAAGATAGATTTTTTAATGCTCAAGGAGATGTTTAACTTTCTGCACCTTTTAAATGTAAGTCTCTAGTTATCACGGTGATATTTTACCAACCCATATATAGTCTAATCATCCAAGTAAACCTGTAAAAACTTGTGTATGAAGTCCTCAAAATCCTATACAACAATGCGTGAAAATACTACGGGTGCCTTATTTAATCCAAAAGGCATGATGTGTATGCAAAACTTCCCCATTTAATGGTGAAAGTTGTCTTTTCCTAATCCTCTTTTGTTGTGTGCACTTGATGATAACCAAAGAACCCGTAAGTGTAGGAGTGGATCTCACACCATGCAACACCTTCCAAGATTTCTTCAAGAAAAGGTGTGGGAAAGGGATCTATTACACATGTAGCATTCAACTCCATATAATCCACATGATTTGTATCCTGTCATCTTTCTTGATACTAATCACTATAGGGTTGACCCACTCGACTCCTCAATGGGCTCAATGATCCCAAATTTCAACATCTTATCAATTTCTTCCTTTACCTTGACATGTAGATTAGAATTCAACCTATAAGGCCTCTTCCTAACTGGGTGTGCACCTTTCTTTAACTTGATCCTCATTTCACCTAAAGAGTGATGCACCCCTTTTAAATCATGATAGTCTCTAGGAAATAAGTCTTAGAATTCATGCAACAACTCAGTTATCTTTGCAACCTCTGAGTCAGACTAATAATCACCAATGATGGTCTCTTTAGGTTATGTATCAGTCCCAATGTTGAATTTTTATTTTCATACTCTCATCATACCCACGTGCCTTCTCATATGCATTGTCTAAGACATCGCGTGTACCCATAGTATGATCAACATCCATATTTTCTACTTCTTTATCATCAATCATGTAAACCAGTTTCCCTTTCTCTTTTTCCAACCAAGTGCACCCAAGTTGTTCCTCATCTGTCATCTCTTCTTCAAAGCACGCCTCCATATCTAATTCTCCTAGTAATTCCTAAATAAGCTCTTCAAACTTTGCACTATCTCCATTGTCAAACACTTCATGATTTGTAACGCCTCATTCACTAGAGGTTTAGTAGAAAAATAATCAAAGGTCTAAATTATACCTGCAATTAGTTCTTTCTATTTCCCTATTGCTCTATTCAACTCTGCATAAACATACCATGTGCGTGTGTAGCCATGCAAGGTGAAGTAGAACTTATGCACCCACAAAGTGAAGGTGGTAAATCCTCTTGCCTCTCTATCTAGAGTCTCTCACACTTCTAAACATGGTGTGAAGAAGAATGCTTCCTATGGAATTCACATGTCTTGGTAGGCACATTTCTCTAATGAAATATTACAGAGAAGGTGATTCTCACTTCCCACCACTCTAAAATATTATCTATGTGCACACTCCACTAGCACGTTGCTTTCTTGTGCAAGGTATATATCAACTTATTCCTTATTTCCATTTGATATATCCACTCGCGCTTCCATTACATGTAAAAACACATCAATATTCCTTTTTCCAAAGTGTACGGGTACTAGGTTACTTCCTAAGTGCCTAACACTACACAACATGACTACGCGTGTCACAATAATTTTCATCTCATGTCAAACCATTTCATAAGTCCCATGCAAACCATTTGTCACATGCAACACTAGTTGTATCACTCATAGACTATGCATCATCCCATTAAATAACTCCTTCCTTGGATGGCTCAAGCACTTTAGGATCTCTAATAGTGCACACATAAATTCTATTCAAATCCTCTTCACTCAAAGGTTCTACATAGGGTGCAGCTTTTCCATCTGTCAAAGGGATGATCACGTGCTCCTCCTTGTTCTTGAAACTGATATATCCTTTGTTAAAGCGTAAATCAACATTATTTAGATAAAACTAGAAAAATGTCTAGAAAAATGTCTTCCTCCGCAAGTGCTAAGACCTCAATGTCCTCAAAGTAAAATTTGTCCCTTGAATAGTAATAGTGGCATCTTTCAATACTTCAATAGGCATGGCTTTAGTCCAGTTTTCCATAAATAACACATTTGAATATGGTTGTAATGGTGGTCTCCCCATATAATTCCATGTTTCTAGAGTGAGTAAATTTATTTTCATGTCTATGTCAATACATATATTACTCAACATCCATACATCAATAATTGTGTTCAAAGTGATCTCCTTTTCATAATCAAGACTATGAGGAGGTAAGTTCATGTACAATATTTGTCTCTCGCGCTCAACTCCAATGCCCTGTATCTTCTCCCTTAACCATTTGCCTAACAAAGGAATTATGTTCTCTTAGCGTAGTAGCTTGCAAAACATCCTTCAAGTCATCAACATATTTCTAGGGAATCTCGACTTCTTTGGCCTACTCTAGCTTTTGCGATTGCTCTTTCAAGCATTGTATCTCACCCTACAAATTTCTAATAATCTCCATAGTCTCTTGATAAAATTCCTTCTGATGAGTAAGGTCTAGATAGTTTGCATTCAATACCTCTTGTTTCTTAATGAAAGGATTCTACTTTGGAACTTCACGGCGTGCACTTCCTCAACACATTTAGTAACCAACATAGGTAACATTTCAGGATCACGTTCTACCTTTGACATCCACTAATCTTCCACAACATGTTGTACTCTAACCATCCTCACACCCTTATCCTACTTGTGCTGCTTTCTCATATGCTCATACAAATCTAGGAATTCCTCAAACTTGTGACCCTTTCTCGCACCATGAGAAAATAATGTTATGAGGGCATTCGTGCTTATAATGGTCAAGGGATCCGCATGTATAACATGTTCCATGAGGGAAGTCACTTTTTCCACCACCGCGACCTCAGCCTCTAAATCCTCCATGGTAACCTCTTCCTCTACCACCTCCATTAGAGTGCCCTTTGTTATGATTATGATGCTCACCTTGTTCCTTAGAACTATTTGTAACACTTTGGTCTAACGATACACCGGTTTAATGACATCATGGATCTCGATCAATCAATATGTAATTCTCTATATCACGAGTGGTCATTCTTTGTAGCAACATGGCACACACTGATTTATGAGGGTAGTTTTCCTTGGTATGTCCTTCCATCTCACAATCTATACATCAAATACCACTACGTGTCTCGTGGGCTGAATTACCTGACAAAATTTCTAACTGTTTTTCCATAGATGTAATCCTGAGATTCCAAAATGGGATAACACCAATGTCTATGCTCTCAACTACCTCATCACGTAGAGTCACCTCAAGATCCTCACGTGGATCTATAAAAGTCTTGTGTGAGAGCACCCTCCGAAAGGTGTGATCAAATCTCCAAGGAACCATTGAGCATGCTTGACTAGTGTAGATATCATAGGATATCTTCAATAAATTTAAAGGGGGCATCATACTCCCTAACACTCTCAACCATTCCCTACTTGATGTCCTTCAAAGACTCGATGCTATTTTTCTCAAATTTAGGTATATAAAACTATGTTAAGAAAGCATCATGCAGTTGTAGTATAATCTACACAATTATGGTTTGGATCATACTTCCTATACCAATTATGTGTGCACCCTTGCAAAGTAGTAGAAAACTAAATTTCCTTACGCTCAAAAGATGTGATCCCATTATTACACCATAGTATCTCACACATATGCACGTGCTCAGATGCATCTTCAATTCCTCTATATTATGGTAGGCAAAGAGACATCTCATAATAAACTTGTTGGGGTTAGTGCAGACCGTGCCCACCAGATCCAAAACTTGTATTACCTCTAGTATTCCCTCCACATCTAGTATTCCCTCCACCTCTAGTATTTCCTCCACCTCTAGAACCACCAAATTCACTAGATCCCAAACCACCTGATCCTCCTCATGTACCAGAACCAAACCATAGAATGTGTTGCCTTGTATTCCAACAGTTGTACTAAACTGAACTCCCACGGTCTATGAATTTGTGCTACTCCCAAATGTAATACCAACATTCTACGTGCCCATGTTCTATGTTAATGAGCACTAGAAAATATACCTCCAACTAGACCCCCAAATAACAAAGACAACATCTGCACCACCATAGATGAATGTTCTATCTGATTAACTCCTGAATTTAAGTGAGAATGAAATCTACCTATCACTACTAAAACACCTACACTAGCTGGATTCTTAATAACTATCTCAAATGTACACCCGAGGTTCTTAGTATTTCCTCGTACATACTCTCATCTGAAACTAAAGAGGATTCTCTTCCATACTTACTTAAATGGGGGAGTTCTAGATGCTCTAGCTCTATGTCTTCCACGTGATCTCCAAATCCTTCACGATCCATCTCACTATGTAACACTATTTGTTCTTAAATTCCACGCTTCTTTCCAAGTCACTCTCGCACACTCGTTAAAATTAATCTACCATTCCTTTCTCCATCTTTCACCATGACTTCTCCTATCCTCGTGCATGGCGGGGTTTAGCTAGCCATAGGATGTTCTTCCAAATCTAAAGTTACAATCAAGATCTTAATCGCTAAAGGGATAACACACAAATAAGATCCTCTAGGTTCATGCAAGAACTGGAACTCAACAACTTCTGGACAAGAATAAGTAGAAACAATGTACTCCAAAGTATAACTCTACAAAACACCACTCCATCAATAATCTACAATGCGATTCCAAGACAAATCGACATCATAAAAATTATGGTAATCTTCTTGGTCCAAACAAGTGCTCTATACCTCCAATTCCTCTTTGATGTGTATGCTACTAACCACTCATACAACTCTATGGGAAAATAACATAAAAACATCTCATAGAGCTCATGATACAGATTCTGTTCAACCCACATGTGTGCATCAAATTTAGGTCCAATGTTAAATCTATGAGCAAACTCTTCCTCTAAATTCTCTACCCAATCTTCAATGTTGGCCAAAGTCAACCAATACGTCTTCATCATGTAACATCCTTGAAACAACTTGAAAAGAGGTCCCAACAATGAAACCAAAATGTAGTCTTTTATTTTACAAAATATCCCAAGGCACGTTGGCACATCACCTAGATAGATATGAGTTCTCACTCGTAGCATGCAAGGGTACAGTGTACCTCTATTATGAAATCCTTGTCAAGGATTTAGCTAAACACACATATAGATATATTCCATATACATAATAACAATGCAATGATAAACCATAAAAAGATCTAGATCATAACCACATGTAAAAATACCTTATACAAGAATCAAAGTTAAGTTTACCATGAAAGAACCAGTCACATATATGTTAACAACCAATATCCAACCACAAAGATCCATTGTATTAATTACTATAAAACACAAAAGCTGCATACATACATAGTAATGTCACCATAATTCATGCGTGCTCATAAACCAACAACATAACTCTATTACATAACCGACAAAAATATTCTAAACCATGCAAATCAATACATATTTATAGGTAGTGGGGACTTTCCCTTCACTACTCATGCACTCTCCAAAATAGGCTACATGCTAAGAATAGCCATGTGCCCTTACAAGATAAATACAAAAGCATGCAAGCTCACTAATAATAGATTATCTAATAATATCAACTGCAAATATAATCCTATTAATAACTCAAAACTATGCATGTCGCTTGATCTTCTACTTGACCAAAATAGCCTTGTTTCACTTCCAATTCTTCATGTTGATGTGTGCCCCACACTCAACATCTATATTTAGCTTCGTGGTACACAAAACAACTAAGTTGTGATATTACACTCTCCGTGCATGCCCTTTTCCAAAGATACTTCCTTGTGCACCCTTTTTCTTCTATATTTCCATGCACACCTCCACACCCTATGTCCATGCACCCAATCCTTATGCGCCTTCAATACTTAGGTTGTAATTCATCATCCCAACAAGCATGTTATGAGTGAGCATGGAATGTAATGTAAAGTGAATGTGGTAAGAACAATGTGCCCCCGACATGATGTGAGTGAGTATGAGTGAAATGAGGTTAATTTATAAAATAGCCATCTACATTCAAGAATGAACCATATCACAAGAGTGCATCATCAGGAAATGGTTTGAACTGTGTGTTATAAAGATAGATCAATGATGTATAGAGCATGAAGAGTGTGAGATGAGGTGAGTTTCATTTCAGATTTAGACCTTCACTATCGAGTATGAATCTGTGGAACTAGATTGTGTCATAGGGTAATGACGATACAAAATTGTATAAAGGGTTTTGTAATGATTCGTAGGAAATATTAGACATTTAAATGCAGAGCATCAAGTGCATGAGATGATAGAAACATTTGAGAACAATGCAAGAGGGGTAGTATGTATGATTCCCCCAACTATGTATGTGATGGAGATCAAGTCAATGAAGCTAAGGGGATCGGTGTAAGGAATATTTTCCTTAAAAAATAATTGGATGTGGAAATGGAGGTGGTGGAGGGACCTTTAACGATGGAAGTCAAACTAGGTCAATGATAGTTTTTCAATATTTCTCAATGAGTGGCTGCTTATTTGGGATTGGTAATGGCATATAAGACTTTAGAGGAGAAGGTGATGTACTAATATTAAGAGGAGGTTGTTTAGTTGGGATGGGTTGAATAGGTGATGTTTGACTCACCGCAGAAGTAATAAAGTAGAAGTGATGGCATGATGCTCATTATAAATGGAAGGAGAAAATTTAGGAACTCATTGGAATGCATTCATTGGAGATGAACACATAGCAACATGTTTTGCAGCAAATAAGATAAAGCCTTGACACTCAAGATGTTTGATTCTTCATTGTAAATCATAGCAATCATTTTCATTATGTCTATTGATTTGATGGTAATTACAATATGGATGACCTTGATATTTCACAAGCCGATAAGGAGGATAACAATGAGTAGATAAAAAGATGGTCAATTGATGCGTGAGGAGATGTGGAAGAATATCTCACTCGCTTAGCATTGAGTTCAAAATAAAGAGGTTTAGGTAATGGTAAGACTTGGGGTTCACTGATATGAACAAATTTAGAAGAGATATAATTGGGATGATATGAATGAGATGTAGAAGGAGAACTAGCATGAGCTTGAGAAACATCCTTGAGATGTTGAATTTTATATTTAAGAGATGTAATCATTGCTTCCATATCCTAAAACTTGTCTTGAAATAAATAATTCAAGGCTTGAATTGAATCGAAAATGGGCTGATTGGATGGAGAATAACAAAGGCTAGGGTCATCAAAGAGACATAAAAATGGCACTTACTTGAGCAGGTGGCATATGTCTAGGGAGAAACATTGTGTCAAGGGATTTTGGATGAACCTCTTTGTAAGGTGAATGAATTTTATGTAATTCATAAAAAGAGACTTGATGAACCTTAGGAGCCATGATAGAAAATATGATGTGCCAAAGAAGGATCCAAATGAATGATCACGAGTGGGGTTCACCAAAATGATTTAAGAAAATCCGTGAAATCCTAATTTCATAGTCATATATGATAAATACAACAATAAAGTACAGATTTGACCTAAGAAATAAGATAAAGAAATATAAAACCCTAGGTGTAAGAGAGAAATTACAAGACTTAGTTGATTTCTTAATTGATCCCAAAGTATGTCCGAGTGGAAGACTGATGAACAGGAGGAGAAAATTGTTGCAACCGCACAAAAAAATTATAGAGCTATCATATATGCAGGACTAGGGTGCTTGGACTAGCTCAAGGGTGCCTAGGTGCTAGATTCTTCCTCACGGGTGCTTATGGTGTGAAAATACTCAGAAAATAATTTTTGTTTTATCGTTAACCTTTGTTTTGATCACCTATGTGTCACACTATGCCCGTAGAATTTACTCAGTAACTGAAAAATAAATGATCTCCTACAAAACCCCAAAAGACATCAAATACTAAAAAAAAATATGAAAATGGGGAAGATAATCTGACCTCAACAATCACATGAAAAAGTTAACTTATAACCCAACATTACACTACATCACATACTCCATGTAGTTCTCTCTCTCTCTCTATGTGTGTGTGTGTGTGTGTGTAGAATTGTGCCCTAGGAAGATATTGTGCAAGATGCTCTTGATAGTGACCAATAGCTAGATGTAATTGTTAGGTTGTGGAGCTAGATTGCTTCATAGTTAGCATGTAATGGAAAGTTACTGAAAATATAGCAACCAGTCATTGGTCAAGAGGGGAACCAGCATGGTCACCTAACTGTCATCATCAAACATGCCCGACTTCGATCGGAAAAGTGGGAACCATGACCCTTCATCCGGTCATACGGAAAGACATTGGTCGAGCAAGTGGGAACCATTTTGTGGTTAGGTCTCCAATGGTGTCGATTACTGTGCGAGGTGTTTTATTTTTATTCACATGCTTTAAATATAGATTTTGTTTAAAGAAAATCTATTGGATGTAATTGCATAGCTAAGGATCCCTATGTTTATATATTTATTTATAAGCGTGAAAGTTAGGGTTGAGTAGTAGATTCAATTGAGAAGAATCGATTAGATCCTTGATTCTCGGAGACGAGAGAGAATGAAGAAAAAGAAGAAGAAAAAGAAAGAGTAGGTTACATGAAGACATAGTCTCCATGGATAGGAGATGGACAAAAGGAAATAGCAGGTACATCTCGAATGGTGAGAAGAGGGTAATGTCTTCTATTGTATTTCCTTTGTATATTTCTTGTCTCATTGTAATGGCTTGCATAATATGCCAAGCACATAGCATTTCTTCTTGTAGATCCACATGTTGGTGAGATCTTGTATTATATATCCATGTAGATCTTGTCTTGCATTGTAGATCCATGAGAAGATCTAGATATTGTAGAGGTCTCGTTTGTAGATTCACAATATAGTGAGAGCTTGGTTGCATAGTGGCAGATGCAGGGTAGCTTCAGGTATGTGAGATCTGGTTATATTTGAGAGGCATGGTTGTAGTGCACTCAGGTAGATCCGGTTGGAGATCTGGGAGGAAGAGATACTCTTGTAGAGATACATGTACTCTTGTGCAGAAGAGTTAGTTTGTAATCTCTTGTATATATATATATATATATGAGATCTCTATTTTTGGTGGACATAGCCCACATTGGGTGAACCACGGTACATGCTTGTTATGTGTGTGTAATTTTGTGTGATTTGGATTATTCTAGTCTATGCTCCCCCACCTTGTAGATTTTGTGGGGATTTGTTTCGGTCATGTGTGCATGATTTTGTTTGTTATTGAATCATAGCACTATTCCGCTGCCCCGTATTTCCCTAACAGCTAGTATAAGAGCAACATTTGTTTTTCCTGATGAGAAGATCATAGGAAGAGATTTAATCTCAAGTGGGAGTTAGAAGAGTAAGGTTGCTGGAAATTATAGTGACCGGCGTCGGTTATGTGGCAACCGTGGTCGATTCGAGCGGCTGGTTTTAAATAGAAAATCACATATCAAGAAATGGAAAGATGCATAGAATGTATCTTGTTTGTTGAGGTGTCCCTAGTTCTTGGAGGGACAAGCATGTTGGTCAGATTGTAGATCCGGTTATTGAGGTATGGTTTTATCTTGGTATTGCAGTGCTTATATTATTTTGGTTGCACATGCATATTTGGGTCTACTGAGATCTAGATTTGAGAATGAGAAAAGGAGCAGTTATGCATCCTTTGGTGCAGTTAGATGCATGGGCTTTGGTAGAGAGGTAGTAGCACAAAATGAAGATGGGGCTTCCATCAAAGAAGCATGTACTTCAGTTGAAGATGTGGTTGAGTGTCTTGGTGTTGGTAAGGTGATGTGTTTCATCTTGATGCAATTTATTGCATGGACTTGTTGTTAAGTTTTTTGTACAAGATTTGGATGCTTCTTGAAATGACTGGCTCAACTCAACTATCGGCTTCAGTCAAAGTAGGCACCTGGTGTGGTGTGTTATGTAAAATTGTGTGGCGCTGGGTTCATTCCAGTAGCATTGACATCGGTCTGAGAACCGAGGTCGGTCACAGAGGAACTGACATTAGTCGCCTAACCATGGTTGGTAAGGGAATGACCATGGTTGATCTTTGTAAAAACTTATTTGTACAAGGTTTTTTTTGCAGCAAGAGAGGGCGTTGGTTTTGTGTCCTATTTTGGAGGATCGGAGTTTTTGGCATAGTGTGTACTGGGTAGAAACCATGTTGATCACGTCAATCGCTTAGATCGAGAAAGAGGATAGAGTCAGCTCGGTTAGTCCATTGATACTTTGAGTCGGGTGTCTCTATATGGTTCATGTTTTATTTTTCTTTCATTTGGAGTAACCGATATTATGTTTGTGTGTGTGCACAAATTTACACCATGGTTTCTTGGTGTTGTTTGAATTTTATTTCCCGGTTGTGTGGAATCTTGAGGAAAAGGTTTCTATTCTAAGGATGAGATCCTCAATGAAAATTCATGGTTAGACATAGTTGTAGGTAACGAGAGATGTTGAGTACATACGGATGGAAAGAAGGTGATTCACCTACTTCACAAGAAGTCCAAACTTCTGTGATGTAGAAGTATTCTCAGAGAAGAAAGGGAATCAATTTTATAGGTCTTTCATCTAGTTTTATTTCTCACTGACGTATTAGTAGGTAGTGCAGGGGATTTCGTGTTCAGTGGGAGCAAGCCATGGTTGTTGGCATTACAGGATTGAATACATGATGCACATGCAGAGTGAGAGGAGATTTCTACTATTCAAAGTGGCAGAGGCACTAGTTGGTTTTGGAGGATAGTCACGGATTTGTAGGTATATTGAGTTTATTGCTTTGTGATGTCACTTCTAGTTTATTTTGTGGTGCCTGGATATCCCTATGGGATTACAGTTGATGGTTAGATTCAGCTGGGTGAAGATGATAGAGCAATTTTTTAGAGTTTTAAGGGTTAAAAGAGAAAATCTGACTGTTACAGAGACCGGTGTCGGTTAGGATTAACCGTGGTCGGTCATCTGGTAATCATGGTCGGTTAGGCAGTGACTGGGGTCGGTTAGGAAACCATGGTCGGTTTGGTCACTAGGTTTAACAACAGTGTTTATTTACCATTTTTAGATGGTGCCCTTGTTTTGCTTTCATCTTGGTTGATCTATGCAAAGTATGTTGATGACATGTATGCTGATATTTGCACTTGGTATTAGTGGCATGGTTCAACATGGATGTTTTTATTGACATTGATGAGCACGGGATTCATATTCGGCTTTGGAGTTATTTGGTGGCATACTTGGAGCTTCTAGAGAGTTGGTGTTATGGATGGATGCACATGGTGAGTTTGTACATGTTGGATAGATTTAATTTTGTGAATCTTTGATGATGTAGATGTTTGATTTGCACATGGATGCCTTAAGCATGAGTAGGGGATGTTTGTATTTCCTCTTGTTACTATGTTACTCCTTGAGAGATGTTATCTATAGATGATTGTCTTGGACATGTTAGTTGTTTATGCAGGGTTGGATTTGCATATTAAGTGTTTGGATTCTTTGAGTTATGCAAGTTTGTGGATTGATCACCCACTATTGCAGGTAGAACTCATTTGGGTTGTCTTTACCCAAGATCTTGTTTTTCTTTCACATATTCCAGTTTGACTTGTCTTGGTTAGTTGCATTGGTGGTTGCATGGAGACATGGATAGATGGATGGAGAACATGGTTGGTTTTACAGGTATGGCTATGAATGTGATTGAGGCTCGAACTTTATTTTGAGTGGGAGCTCTTACAGAGTGTGTTAGTCATGATGGATTTGCTGCATGAGAGGCTTGGTGTAACGGATCAGTTATAGCTTCGTGCAGGTTTGGTAAGTCATGGTTTCATCTTCTTGGTTTGAGAAGATGGTTTTGATCTTCCTGGTTTTATTTTTTGAGAGAATTGTTGAAGGAAAGAATAGATGGTCTTCACGGTGCATAGAGGATGGTGATGTACAGGTACAGGTACAGAGATTCAACAATTTATCTCCAAGTGGGAGATTATTAGGTTGTGGAGCTAGATTGCTTCACAGTTAGCATGCAATGGAAAGTGACTGGAAATACAACGACCCATCATCGGTCAAGGGGGGAACCGGCACGGTCACCTAGAAGCTGCCATCATCGTTTAGACAGCGACTTTGGTCAAAACAAGTGGGAATGCAACCCTTCATTGGTAAGATAGATAGACATTGGTCGAGCAAGTGGGAATTGACGCAGATTAGGTCTAACCGACGCGGTTACCTATGTGATGTGTTTTATTTTTAGTCATAGGCTTTAAATATAGATTTTGTTTAAAGAAAATCTATTAGATGTAATTACATAGCTAAGGAGCCCTAAGTTTATATATTTATATATAAGCGTGAAAGTTAGGGTTGAGTACTAGAGTCAAGTGAGAAGGATCAGATTAGATCCTTGATTCTCCGAGACCGAGAGAATTAAGACGAAGAAGAAGAAAAAGAAAGAAAATGCTACATGAAGACAAAGTCTCCATGGATAGGAGATGGATGAAGGAAATAGTAGGTACACTGAATGGTGAGAAGAGGGTAACGTCTTCTCGTATTTCCTTTGTATATTTATTGTCTCATTGTAATGGCTTGCATAGTATGCAAAGCACATAGTGTTTCTTCTTGTAGATCCACATATTGGTGAGATCTTGTATTATAGATCTATGTAGATCTTGTCTTGCATTGTAGATCCATGAGATCATATTGTATTTTTGATCCATGTAGATCTAGATATTGTAGAGGTCTCATTTGCAGATTCACAATACAGTGAGAGATTGGCTACACACGGTGGTAGATGTAGGGTAGCTTGTATGTGAGATCCGGTTATATTTGATAGGCATGGTTGTAGTGTACTCGGGTAGATCTATTTGGAGATCTAGAGGAGACACAAGTGGTGGTATGAGGAATGGTTTAGTGTACTCACGCAGATCTGGTTGGAGATCCGGGAGGAAGAGATACTCTTGTAGAGATACGTGTACTCGTGATATATTATGTATATATGAGATATCTATTTTTGGTGGACATAGCCCACATTGGGAGAACCACGGTACATGCTTGTTATGTGTGTGTACTTTTGTGTGATTTGGATTATTCTAGTTTATACTCTCACCGTTGTAGATTTTGTGGGGATTTGTTTGGGTCCCGTGTGCATGATTTTGTTTGTTATTGAATCATAGCACTATTCTGCCCGTATTTCGTAGTAGTAATGTAAATAGATGTGTGTATAGAAAAATTAAATTCCCCTCCTACGAATTGTATGTAGAAAATGAAGTCCTTTTTCCCTTGAATTATAGCTAGATTGATGCTTTGATGCTCTTAAAATGCCTTTGGATACAACCTTGGGTGATGATGGTAGATTCTTAGAACTTGGTCCTTTATTATGATCACAAAGCTTTATATTTATATGATTCCCTTATTTGAATTTCGTAATCAACCACTAAAATGCTGACCCATAAGAAAAAAAAATTCTCAAAAGATAAAAGAGACCCAAAAGGGGCGAGAAAGATACAAACAGGCCGGGGTCACCCAAGAGGACGAGGGCACTGGCATCTTGGCTGGCCATTGGTGTCTATAGCCAAACAAGATAAATTAGTAAAGGTTGGACTAGGTAGTAGGGTGTAGAAGACTAGAAAGAAGACCAGAAGCAAAGCATAGAGGCCAAAGACAATGGTTAATTACTAGTTTTCTTGCTTAGGAATCATATGAATAGTAGTATGTGATTAAGACCTAGAAATGTACCGAAGTGCGTGATTTAGTGTCTACACCAGGAACCTTGATAATCGATACATTTAGACTCAATGAAATCTTCTTGTGTAAATATAAACTCGAAGTTGTCAACATCTAAGCCAATGTTTGAAGGAATGAAGGCATCAGGTCATTAACATTTGACTTTCTCGCTGATGTCCATAACATTATTTTGAAATATTTTTTGCAATGTTGCAAGAAATCTTTCACATTTGGTCTAAGAAAATAATTATTTTTTTGATCTCGATGTGTCAAGCATTTTTAAATTTTCTTGTGACAAATCAGCCTTATGGATGGTGTGTGCCAAAATACCATTATAGAATATTATCAGTTTCATGTTGCATATGTTCTTATCTCTAGGATGAAAATCAAATGGTTGGGGAAGTGAATTAATCTAAAAATAAAAAAGTGTCCATTTTTTCTTTTTATACTAAGAATAACTTTTTTGGAGAAAACATTTGAATCGAATGAAAGGTTTGTGGCGGGAATCTCTACAAACTCTAATGTAGTTATTTCATTCCCTATACATGTTTCATATTTTTTAATTTTGGAAGCACAAAATATTATTCAAGCACTAATACTATGTTTGAAAGTTTTTAGCGATGTACAAATGTTCTTTTGTTGTCCCGCACGTTTCAACCATGTACACAATGATCAGTAAATCAATGAATCATTCTTATATTTTTGATCAAATTTCCAGCAAGTTGGGGTTTGTGATTAATTTCCTCTTTAACATCGAAATACATGAATCTCTTGTCATCGATCAAAAGAATATTGTTTTCACCATAGACATTACTAAAAATGTCTAGTATCTGTTGACTAGTATTTGTCCTACTATTACATTTTCCACTTCCCCAAACAAACATGAAGTGGATTTCTTGTGAGACAACTAAATTTTTCTATCAAACTATACTTCACAAGTGTTGAATCCATACATGTAGACCATAAGGAAACGTCAAAATATTAAATTACGGTGCTTATAAACTCAACACTAAATACAAGTTCAACATATTTATAATTCCTATGTTTAAAATATGGAACCCTATTATGAGGTATTTTGTTGCTAATAGCAGAAATTCCAAATAGGAAGCCTTCAACTCCCAAAAATAGTAATTTCGAGGCTTCCCAATTGGATCTATAAAAACAAATCAGAATTAATCTATGCTTCCTAATTTGATCAATAAAAACAACTCAAAATAGTGTTATAATAATAGTTTTATTTAGGAAATTATTTTTTCAATATGGGTGGTTTATTACGTGATATAATTAAAAGTGAGATAAATTAGTTTGGTCTGAGTTGTTCGGTTGTTAAATGAACTCATGTGAATAGGATATTGTTGAATAAGTTAAAGCTAACTCCTTATTTTTAAGAACAACTTGACCTATAAATATGTAATATGTTTCGTATGAAATAAATGAAGAATATTATTACTATTATGCTAACTTGGTATAGAAAATTCATTTAGTATCGTAGAGCATTTTAATTTCCTTCGCTTATTCAAAATGAGAGTCTTTTCGGATATTATTTGTGTGTCTCTTTGTGAGAATTAAATTTTATTCAAAGAGTGATAAAATTCTCTTATAGTTCACCACTTATTAATCGTATATGTGCATATTGGTTTATATAGAGTATGGTGTTATATTTTGGTTTTAGATACTGTTGTTTTGATCTAAGAAATCAAAAATATATAAATTTGGTTGAAATAGGTGCAACATCTCTCGGAGGAGATAAATCATGTACGGGAATATTATTATTCAGTTCACATACCGCATACTTCGTTCATTGATACAAATCGGATCGATCAAGATTCCCTATCCAAGCCATTAATATCGAGATCACCTTGCTCCTATCTCAAATATTCACAAACATTTGTGAAATAGATCTTAGTTTTCACTTTATTGTTGCATTACTTAGATCCTGATCTACTTGATTTTACGCTTGTATTTGGATCAAGATCTCGATTTTTTTCATTATATCAAAGATAATGTTTCATTGGTGTTTCAAAGAAATTCCCACTCACCACTACACCTTATTTGTGCCCTCTACATCTTGTATGAGTTTGTAAATAAAGTAGCACAAGTCGATTCCAAGTTGTTAGAGAAGGAATATAGTGTTTGGAATTGACATACATGTTCATGTTATGTATAAAGAAAATAGTATCACCATTTTGGTAAAGTTGTAAATGCAATTTGTGAGACTGTGGATCCAAATCCATCTCTTGATCTGGCATGTGACGGCTCCAAATAAGAATTTGATTTGTTGAATATGATATTTGATCATGATCTTGTTAAGGTGTTGTTTTAGTCTTCATTGTACATCATTTCATTAATACAAATATGTTTCAAATGATAAGTATTATATCCCAAAAATGTGAAAATTTATTGAAATATCAAATGTATCTAACCAAGTATATCAAA
Organism: Taxus wallichiana var. yunnanensis; assembly: GCA_018340775.1. NCBI lineage: Eukaryota > Viridiplantae > Streptophyta > Pinopsida > Cupressales > Taxaceae > Taxus > Taxus wallichiana. The sequence goes on from CM031243.1 coordinate 647,372,335, forward strand.
TCAAAGTATGATTAATTAATCATTTACTTTCAAATCTAATAGGGGAATCCCTATCTTAGTAACCATCTCCACATACTCATATGGCTCAACAAGAAGAATAGTGTGGGTGAACACTCTAGATTCTTCTTCTACTTCCATTTTTACCCTTTTTACTACCCCTGTCACCTTAGGTATAGTGGAAGAGGACCTAGCATGCTTAGAAGTGTGTGGGGACTCATGAGAAGGTATAGTTTAGTTTCTTTCAAGTAAAAGAGTGGTGTAGAATGGGACCGTGGAATATATACCTCCACTATTATTCCTACTAAGCCATATGAATACATGGAGATGGTTCGAGACAAGGATTCCCCCGCTATATTTTACAATAGATGATTAATTAATCATACTTTGATTTTATATACTTGGCTATATACATTTGATATTTCGATACATTTTCACATTTTTTGGGATATAATACTTATCATTTAAAACAAACTTGCATTAATGAAATGATGTACAATGAACGCTAAAAATCCTTAACAAGAGCATGATCAAATATAAGAGCCAACATGGCCACATATTACATTCATTTGAGATAGAAGTGAAGACATAATCGGGCTTGTTTCGGATATACATATTTGCTCTGGATATACGAGATAAAATCTGCAATCATTTAGATAAAGAATACAAAATACTTAATCAGATAATCGAATAATAATATCAAAACTAGATATACCTATTGTATTCAAAAATCACACTTAAACCTTGAAACAATGTTTTCATGATTTGAGGTTTAAGTGTGAGTTTTGATTACAATGTATATCCATTTTGATATTATTATTCGATTATCTGATTAAATACAAGAATACATAATATTTAATCAGATAATCGGAATAATAATATCAAAAATGGATATACCTATTGTATTCTAAACTCACACTTAAACATAAAATCATGTCAACATTGTTTTGGGGTTTAAGTGTGAGTTTTAAATACAACATGTATATCAAGTTTTGATATTATTATTTTGATTATCTGATTAAATATTTTGTATTCTTGATTTAATCGATTGTAGATTTTTGTCGTATATCTAGAGAAAGCTTGATGATGTCTTCACTTTTATATCAAATGAATATAATTTTGGCCATGTTGGCTTTGGTATTTGATCATGATCTTGTTAAGGTGTCATTTTAGCATTCATTGTACATCATTTCATTAATGAAAATCTATTTGAAATGATAAGTATTATATCATAAAAATGTAAAAATGTATCGAAGTATCAAATGTATCCAACCAAGTATATCAAATCAAAGTATGCTTAATTAATCATCTTATGTCAAATCCAGCGGGGCATCCTATCTAATTAACCATCTCCACATACTCCAAATGAAAGAAAAAAACACCCAAAGACTCAACAAAAAGAGATCACCAACCATAAAGATTAATACCAATAATAAATACTTTCTTCATGTATTCATATCTTTCAGATACAATTGATCACTCTTATATCAAACTGATTCCTTTATATCCAAATAAATATTATCAACCTTTATCTAACAGAGTGAAATCACTTGAAAAGGTGAAAATGAGTGATATTATAACCTTCACTTCTATATTATTTCAAATATTGTAATGATCTCATAAACAAAAACATCAAACAAAGACAAAGGACAAAACAACATATGGACATATTTACATATTTGATGAAAAATGTAATTTAATATAAACAAGGTAATGAAAAATAAATTTGCATTAATAAAATGATGTACAATGTATTGGTGCTAGTTTTGATCTCGCACCATTTTTCCCTAGTTTTCCTCTGTCTGCATGTTCTGAAACATATTGTCTCTTGATGTGGGTGTTCTGAGAGCTTCTACCTCCACTTAAATGCCTCGAGTTGTTTGCAAAATCCATTGTCATGTCCCTCCTTGAAGGAGTCTCTGAGTTTTCCTTGTTTTTGCCCTAAAATTTTCAAAATCCACGAGCTTTGCCATTTTTCTTATTTTTCCCGACCATGGAAGCTCGAGAAGGATCAATTTATATTTGTATTCCTTTGAAAATCCAAATCCATGGTTAAAAGATGCTCAAAACCATGATTCACTTGGTTTTGTTACTGAAAAAAATTTCATCCTTAGCGAAAAAATCGGGTTCTAGGCATGAATGGTGAATTTCTGTGTTTTTGATGGTCTGATGGGTGTCTTTTTCTTGTCAAAGTTATTCCTTAGCATTCGGTGGTCACATGGATTCTTTTGGTTGGTCAGGGGATAACGGGAAAATGCTTTAACTTATCACTTTTTTCTTTTTTGGCAAAAAGGAAAATTTGGTCCCTTATCTTTGTCTCTACGAGTTTTCCTTGTTTTTGCCCTAAAATTTTCAAAATCCACGAGCTTTGCCATTTTTCTTATTTTTCCCTGACCATGGAAGCTTGAGAAGGATCAATTTATATTTGTATGCCTTTGAAAATCCAAATCCATTGTTAAAAGATGCTTAGAACCATGATTCACTTGGTTTTGTTACAAAAAAATTTCATCCTTAGCAAAAAAATCAGGTTCTAGGTATGAATGGTGAATTTTTGTGTTTTTGATGGTCTGATGGGTGTCTTTTTCTTGTCAAAGTTATTCCTTAGCATTCAGTGGTCACGTGGATTCTTTTGGTTGGTCAGGGGACGACAGCGGAAAATGCTTTAACTTATCACTTTTTACTTTTTTGGCAAAAAGGCAAATTTGGTCCCTTAGCTTTGCTCAAATCTTATTGGTTCTTTTGGTGCTTACGTGGCTTTTTCTGATTCAATGGGGCGCAGAGGGGTTTTTTTTTTTCAACCTTTTCTATTGGCTGCTTTGGCAAAGATTTAGAACCTACCCCGTGGCCCCACCAAGCTTTGATTAAAGAAAATTTTAAGTGGTAGGGAAAAGTCTTACTTTGACCCCACAGAAGGACACGTGACAAAGCTAATGGTGGAGATGCGGCCCATTAGAGGAAACTTTTATTTTTTTCCTCTTGTCATCAAAAGGATTAAAATCTCAAAATGGCCCATGAGCTCGAAAAGGAGGTCAAGGTTGGCTTTGAAAATGTTAAGAGGCGAGAAGGTGGGCCATCAGGGGCAACTTGGGATTTTTTCCCTTGATATTTAAAAGAATGAAATCATCAAAATGGCATGAGGTCTCGATGGGGAAAGGTCAAAGCTTTCTCTAGTCAATGGCGGAGGTGCGGACCTTCGAGAGGAAAATTGGAAAATTTTCCTTTTGTGGAAAAAGGGAGTTAAAAGTGAAAAAGGAAGCGTGGTTCTCTGGGACCCACCTTAGGACATGTGTCAAGCTCATTTCTCAAGGGTGGAGGTGCGGAGCAAAATGTGAAATTTCTACATCTTTTTCAAAAGTTGTAAAAAGAAAAGGGGACCCATTTTTCAAACTGTTTTCCCGCCCATTTGTACGGATTCGATACAAGCTGCGAAGGGGCATATCTTTCGACTCAAAGCTTGAAATATTACAAATCTAACACCATTGGAAAGCTCGGACCTCCACTATTAGGAAATAAGAGATAAAATTTGTGGAATAATCCCTCACGTAATCACAATAGTAGAAACTAATATGCGAAATTATTACAGATCTGAAATAAAGTGCATAATAAATAACACAACACAGAGAGACAAGGTTTAACATGGTTCACCCAATTTGGGCTACGTCCACCAAGAATCACTTGCTCATATTTTATTACAAGCCTCCACTCTCTCAATACAATACCAGATCTCGTTTGGAGCTCTACTCAACAAACTCTATAGAATTCACACCGAATTCAAAACACATCGCAATACATTTACTTGTTCCTCTATCATATGAATAAGACCATATAAATAGAAAACTTCTTAAGCAGTTTTACAAAACCATGGGTATCAAACAATGGGCAAAAAAAAAACCGTCCCATAAACCTATGGGTAGCCGAAGAGGTGGTTTTACAAAACAATGGGTACCGAAAAACCATGGGCCCAAAAACAGCCCATAATGGTTACCCATTACCCATGGGTTAATAAACCACCCATGAAAATTTGCTTCGGGGGCTTCGCCCCGAATCCCCCGACCCACTCTCCAAGGAGTGGGACCACCGTAAAATAGCCGGATGTAACACATAGAAGGTGTACCACACTCTAACATGAAAATAGGCTCCACAAACATAACAATCTCCCACTTGGAGATTGATTTCCACTGAGCAAGCTTCTTAACCCTTCACTATCATCCGCGAAGGCCAACCAAAGCTGAACATAGCTTTAGTTTATCCCTTGTGACCACCTTGGTCATCATGTCTATAGGATTCTAACTGGTATGAATCTTCTCCAACTTCAACTTATCTTCCTCCAAAGTTGTCCTGATGAAGTGATATCTCAATTGTATATGCTTCGTCCTGGAGTGGAAAGCAGAGTTCTTAGCTAGGTGTATAGCACTTTGACTATCACTATGCAGCTTACATTCCTCTTGCTTATGCCCCAACTCCTCAAGAAATTTTTGTAACCAAATCATCTCTTTGCTTGCCTCTGTGGCAGCAACATACTCAACCTCCGTGGTTGACAAAGCCACCAGCTTTTGTAGTCATGAAATCCATCTCACTCTACTGTCCCACCTACAGTATAAATATAACCTGTCATGCTCCTCCTACTGTCTACATCTCCAGCCATGTCTGAATCTACATAACCACGTAAAGTGGTGTCTGATCCACTGTAGCACAAAACTGTCCCCATGGTTCCTCTCAAATACCGAAGGATCCACTTTACTGCTTGCCAATGCTCTTTACTTGGATCACTCATAAATCTACTCACAGCTCCCACTGCATGGGAAATATCAGGCCTAGTGCACACCATAGCATACATCAAACTACCAACTGCTGATGAGTAAGGTACCTTGGACATCTGGTTTCTTTCCTGCTCTATCTTGGGACATTGCTCCTTTGATAACTTAAAATGGCCTGCCAAAGGAGTCCCAACCAGTTTAGCATCCTACATGTTAAACCTGTCCAATACCTTCTTAATGTACTCTTCCTGAGATAAAGTCAACTTCCATTCCTTCCTATCCCGAGTTATCCTCATACCAAGGATTTGTCTAGCTGCCCCCAAATCCTTCATATCAAAGGATTCACTTAGTTGTTTCTTGAGTACTTTTATTTCCTGCATGTTTTTACCTATAACCAACATGTCATCAACATACAAACACAAGATAATATAACTTCCATCCTCAAATTTCTTTGTATACATGCAATGGTCAGAATGACATCTAATATAACCTTGCTCCATCATGAAGCTATCAAACTTTTTATACCATTGACATGGAGCTTATTTCAAGCCATACAAGCTCTTCTTCAGTTTACACACCATCTCCTCTTTACCTTTGACCTCATAGCCCTCTGGTTGCTACATATATATTTCCTCCTCCAAATCACCATGGAGAAATGTAGTCTTTACATCTAGCTATTCTAAGTGCAATTTTTCTGCTGCCATTATTCCAAGAACAGTTCTAATAGAAGTCATTTTTACTACGGAGAAAATATCTCATCAAAATCAATACCTTGTTTCATGCAAACCCTTGACCACCAACTGGGCCTTATATATTTTCTTTCCTCCTTATTCGTCTTTAACTTTGTACACCCACTTGTTCTACAATGCTCTTTTGCCTTCTGGTAGCTTCACCAAATCCCAAGTCTGGTTCTCCATGAGAGACTTATGCTCCTCATCCATGGCTTGCTCCCACTTCTTACTGACATCTACCTGCATTGCTTCATCAAATCTCTCTGGCTCTCCACTATCAGTGAGTAATAAATAATAAAGAGAAGGAGAAAACGTTCGTGTTCTTTTCTTACCCTAGAAGACCTCCTCACTTTGTAGGAGTTTGGGGTTCCTATTTGAGTAGGTTCTGAACCGATTCATGGGTCACTTTCCCATCAGGAAGATCCTCTACCACTTGTGTATTATTTCTTGGATTCTTCCCTTTTTCTTCAGTAATCGCTGCTTATGCATGACTTTCTCATTAAAGACCACATCCCTAGACCGAATGATTTTCTTGTCTTTAATACTCCAACATTTAAATCCAAAGTCATCACCACCATAACCAATGAAAGTACATTTTTCTGATTTAGCCTCTAGCTTGGTCCTATCATCCTTGTCTATATAAAAATACCTCACATCCAAAGACTCTAAGAAATGAATAATCAACTTTCTTACCATACCAAGCCTCCTCAGGTATGCCTCCATCCAAGGTACTTGAGGGTCCTCTGTTTATCAAGTACACAATTGTGCTCACCGCTTCTACCCAAAAAGAAAGAGGAGTCCCGCATGTAACCTCATGCTCCTAGCACTTTCCATTATTGTTCGTTTATCCTTTCGATACCCCATTCTACTGTGGAGTTCCTGGAACCGTCTTTTGCCTGCGGATTCCATTCTTAGAACAATAATCATTAAATTCATTAATGCAATACTCCCCTCCATTATCTGACCTAAGACATTTTAGCTTAAGACCTGTTTCATTCTCTACCAAGGATTTCCATTTAACAAAAGTGTCAAATACATCAGATTTGTTTCTAATATAATAAACCCAAACTTTCCTTGTTGCATCATCAATAAAAGTAACATAATAACTTGAACCCCAAGAGATGATACATGAGCTGGGCCCCACACATTAGAATGTACCGGCTCTAACTTACTCTCTTTATTCATAGGTCCAACCTTGAGAAACCTTACTCACTTCTGTTTCCCATATATGCAGTTCTCACATAAATCCAAACCTGTTTTTGTATATCCAGGAAAATTCTTCCTTATGATGTCCATGCCCTTATGGCTCATATGACCGAGCCTATAGTGCCATAATGTTGTATCTGCATCTAAAGCCATAAGATTACAATCATAAGTACTATCAGTGGTTAAATACAAGGTTCCAACCTTCTTACCTCTTGCCACCACAAGAGCACCCTTGGTAACCTTCCAAGAGTTAGCTATAAATATCACAGTACAACCATCACTTCCTAATTGCCCGCCGATATCAAATTTCTCCTTAATGTAGGCACATGTCTGACATCCTTCAATAGCCATGTATTCCCATTTTGCATCTTAACTTGAACAGAACCTTTTCCAACTATACTGCAAGGCTCATCATCACCAAGAAAAACATGCCCAAAATCCCTTGAACATAATCAACAAAATAATGCCTATGTGGAGTAGCATGAAAAGAAGCCCCTGAATCTAAAACCCAAGATTCAGTAATATTATGCAAAGAAAGAATCAAAGCATCCTGACATACATTACCCGATGCCACATTTACCTCCTTGTTTTTTTCTTCTGTTGTTTCTTCTTGTCTCAAAGCTCCCAAAAATCCTTCTTTGCATGCCCAGACTTTCCACAGTTCCAACATACAATCTTGCTCTTGGATTTTGACCTTGCCCGATCTTTCGATTTTCTACTGATTTCCTCTATTCTTCTGTCTCCCTCTAGTTTCCATTGTCAAAGCATTCCCTGAAGTAGAAGATTCCCTAGAGCTTTTTCTTCACATTTCCTCGCTTAGAATCACCCCTACAACATCCTCAAACTTCAACTTCGAGTTAGCTGGAACCGAGTTGCTTACCGCCATTACCAGGCTATTCCAACTTTCAGGTAAAGAGCACAGAATTAATAAATCCCTAACTTCTTCATCAAATTCTTTATGAAGAAGCTAGCATATTCACAACCAGTATTGAAATCATTTAAATGATCGAAACTAAACTATTCTCGAGACATCTTCATATTAAACAACTTTTTCATTAAAAATATCTTGTTAGAGGTCAGAGGGTTTTTCATATAACTTCCCTAATGCATCCATTAGATATTTTGTAGTCTTTTCCTTTGAAACATTAAATAATACCGAAGATGCAAGACACAGCCAGATCATTCCAAGTGCCTTCCAATCCAACAAATCCCATTCTGCATCTGTCATACTCGAGGGTTTGTTCACCTTCTCAAACAACGGAGTATAAAGATCCTTCTGATAAAGGTAATCTTCCATCTGCATCTTCCAAAGACTGAAATTCTTCCCGTTGAATTTATCAACCCTAGATCTTCCATCATCTGCCATAGCTCCCACTCAAGATAAAACTTTCCCTGCGATTCAACACTTCAGCAAACCAAACCAGGCTCTGATACCAATTGTTAGGAAATAAGAGATAAAATATGCGGAATAATCCCTCACAAAATCGCAACAGTAGAAACTAATATGCAGAAATTATTACAGATATGAAATAAAGTGCATAATAAATAACACAACACAGAGAGACAAGGTTTAACATGGTTCACCCAATTTGGGCTACATCCACCAAGAATCACTTCCTCAGATTTTATTACAAGCCTCCACTCTCTCAATACAATACCCAGATCCGTTTGGAGCTCGCTCAACAAACTCTCTGAAATTCACACCCGAATTCAAAACACATCTGCAATACATTTGCTTGTTCCTCTATCATATGCATAAGACCATATAAATAGACAACTGCTTAAGTAGTTTTACAAAACCATGGGCAAAAAACAAAACCGTCCCATAAACCTATGGGTAGTCGAAGAGGCCATTTACAAAACAATGGGTACCGAAAAACCATGGGCCCAAAAATAGCCCATAATGGTTACCCATTACCCATGGGTTAATAAACCACCCATGAAAATTTGCTTCGGGGCTTAGCCCCGAACCCCCCTGACCCACTCACCGGCGAGCGGGACCGCCGTAAAAATACCCGAGTGTAACACATAGAAGGTGTACCACACTCTAACATGAAAATAGGCTCCACAAACATAACATCCACTATACCATAGGAGCATAAAATATTACTTTCAATAGGCCTTGATGGGAAAAAAACTAAAAATGGATTTCACACCATTCAAGTGGATCGGTTGCTTCCGCTACCCATTTTTTGATATTATTTTCCATTCTTCCTCCTCTAATATGCCAAAGCAAGAATGGAGGATTTTTTTAAAATCCAGTTGTGGACAGATTTGTAGGAGCATTAACAACGAGGTTGTCGAGATGTCATGATTCTCCTTTTTTCCACTGTTTTGGTCACTTCTAATATAAATACAAGAGCTATGCTCTTGGTAAGGGGTTGGAGGTTGGAATGTTGGAGTGTTAGAGGTCATAACTGATTTTCTAAAAAGGCTTGATAGAGCCCGTCTTTTGAGGGACTATATGAGAGACATGTATGTCTATTTTGTGTTAAACTTGATTGTGTCAAGGTGGTTGTAAGTGTACAACCATTGAAAAGCTCTGAGACTGTTCTAGAAACTTTCCCCTATTTGATAAGTTTAATCAAATTTGAGTTATTCTGTGTTGACTCTGAGCATTTAGTGTCTGCTTTGTTTCAAAATGTATGCAAATAGTTCTATTTGTTCCTATTGCAATCTTATACTGAAATTTTTGAAATCACACAAGATCTCATCCCTGTGACAATTTAATGGTATTTGTAATTTCATTTCAAGAAGAGCCTTCATCTTGGATGAGATAAACAAATTTAAAATCAATTCACTGTCATTTGTTGATAAATATTGTCTATAAGTCTTTGGGTGTACCTTAGGCATGGTTAATAAAAAACTATAGTGTTTAATTGAGTTTTCCAATTCGAGCCTTCGTATTGGAGTCTTAAAGATTATGTGAAAATGTGCTGATTTGGGGCTCCATTGAAGCACACCTTCTGGTTGAAGGAACGTCTTGACTATTCTAAAGCTTTATATTGTGAAGTTTCTCATTATTGTAAAGTCCCTCCAAATATTTGGTATAATAAACTTTATCCTACTTCACCTCCCACCAAAAATTCACTTAAAAATAATTAATCATACCCATACTACCCCTGTTTGTCATGTATGTATACAAATGCATAACTTTTACCATCAAAACATGCAGAAATAATCAAGTTTTCATTGTCTTTTTGGCCCGAACCTTGCGTAGAAAATATCTCCATTATCTAGAGTGACAACTCGTGAGAGTTAGGTTTTGTTGCATTGATCATATTTTCTTGAAGGTCTTCTTAATAATCTCACAAAGAAGGATATCTCCATCTCCTCCACAAGCAACAGGATACAAAAAGGGTCCTATCACCCTGGTTGAAAAGGCACAACCATAAAGTAGTGAGGATAGGTCAAATTCTCTTGAGGGTGCTACCCATTTCTCCACATCTAAGTGACAAAGAGCAAGTTGTATTTCATCCCCGGCTACTAAACGATGCACTATATGCTCTTCTTGTCTCTAAGCTTCCTGCCAAACTTGTAATGTTGCTCGGCACGAGGGAGAATCAATTTGGGTACCAACAAAATGAATGCTAAAAAAACTCCTTAACAAGACCGTGATCAAATATCGAGCCAGCATGGCCACAAATTACATTAATTTGAGATAGAAGTGAAGAAATCATCAAGCTTGCTCTAGATATACAAAAAAATCTGCAATCAGTTAGATCAAGAATACAAAATATTTAATTAGATAATCAAAATAATAATATCAAAACTAGATATACTTGTTGTATTTGAAACTCACACTTAAACCTCCAAATAATGTTTCCATGATTTGAGGTTTAAGTATGAGTTTTGAATACAATAGGTATATCCAGTTTTGATATTATTATTATTATTATCGATTAAATATTTTATATTTTATCTAACTTATTGTATATTTTCTCTGTATATCCGAGCAAGATTGATGATTTCTTCACTTCTATATTATTTCAAATATTGTAATGATCTCATAAACAACAAACATCAAACAAATATAAAGGACAAAATAACATATGGACATATTTACATATTTGATGAAAAGATAATTTAATATAAACATATTCTCCAAGTGAAATCTTTGTGAGCTCTAAGTCAGCAATAGTGATATCCTTTTCATCCTTGTCTCCCTTTGGTTTTGTAATTTCAAAAGAAAATTGTCCTTTTGAGTCTAAAACTAATCGGGAGGTTGTTTTGTCCTTCTTGGGCGGAGTGGGATTCATGCCAAGTAGAGGCGAGATACAACATCAAAACCAAGGGAAACTAACTGAGTAGAAGACTTCCTATTCCTACTAACAATCATGGTTTGAACCTATGTGAATGAGTCACTAGAAGGTGGAGAAAGAGGAGGAGCCAACTCAAAAGAAAAGAGAGGACCAAGAGGCTGAGTAGATGGAGTTTTAGAGTAAGTACTTCAATAGTGGAGGAAGAGACTTCTTTTATTGGTGATTTGGGCTTTGAGGCACTTACCTTCCCAGTATCTGGCTCTATGATTTTTACATCATGTTCCTAATATTTTTCTTCCTCGGCACTTTCTTCTTCATCACCACTCTTTTCATGATCCTCAACCTCTTCTTCATATTCTTCCTCTTGTTCTTCAGTAGCTTTCTCTTCTTCTTCTAAAGGCTAAGATATTTTTCAACCATAGGGACTTCTCTAGTTGATTCATGTTTCTCTGGCTCTACCTCTTTCTCAAGTGTTTCTTCAATTTTCTCTATTTCCTTGACTTTTTCCTTCTTGGTATACACTTTGGTAGTTACATCTAGAGGTGAAGAAGAAGGAGTTAGGCTGAGTAGGAATATCTTTAGAGGTGGATACTTCCTTATGTGAGGTGGAGGCCTCTTGAGAAGAAGATTGATTCACTACCCGATTATACTACTTCATTATCTTGTTAAACCATTGCCTTATTCTTACTATGACTGGATTGTTCATGTCAAAAGGATCATCACTTTCCTTTTGGGAGTAGTCAACAATAGGGAGAGGCATATGTTGGATGGTTTTGATAAACTCTATGGAATACAAATCCTTATTGTCATCCTCCAAATATTTAGGAGTTTGAACTTGATATACTTTGAAGTCCCTGATTTGTTGCAGTGAAAGTATTCCAAAGCATCTCTTCCTCACCTCATAATCATCAATGAAATCTTCCCAGTAGTCCTCAATGGAAGGGAGGTGGTAATAAGACATTCTCAAATGTTTTGAAATGAAACCTTTGATATCAAAATATAATCTCTTCTGGTATGAATGAAATTTGAAGTCATAGATTGTTCTCTCGACATTCTAGGCATCAAGGGCTAATCTGCATGTATAATTCCCCAAGGAGATGGGAAATTGGATTCTTGATATTTTCTTATCCCTTCATGTCCTATGTAGCATGTCAAGCTACTTGTTAACTTCCACCAAAATCAATTTATCATTATAATACATAGGCAACTTATTGGGTGAACCTTCAAAACCAGCTAGCCTAATGTATGAGAATTTCCTAAATTGTATGAAGAGGCTGCCATATGTTGTAATCAATTACTTAGCTTTTGAAACACTCTTTCATTTTTTCCCTCAAGGAGTCTAACAATGTACATTGTAAAGGCATCATTTACCCTCTTATGATGATGTTTACTATTTTCAAAGGTGAGTTATGGATAAAATTCATATATAGGATCATTTTTCTTATCACTTTGATATGAAAATACCACTCATATCCTATAGGATTTAATTGTATACATAAGATAGGAAGTCATATAAAAGGTTTGTCTCTATTGCACATTGACCAGTTGTTCAGTGATATTTTCACAAATGATTTCCCCCAACTCAAGTTTTGTTTTCCTTCACAAATGATATTGATGTAGACATACATCAAGAATTGAAATTCATTTGTGGAAGGTAGGCCCATCAATCTATCTAGTAGGGTAATCATGTCAAATAAATTCTCTTTGAAATATGATCTAGTACAAAACCTTAGGAAATTTTGAAACTCCTCTCTTTGGGGCCTTGAGCCATGATTTGGCTATCATTTCTTTGTATCTATCTTTATCATGATCAAAGATATTTTGAGCTTAGGAAAAGGTCAAGGTGTTATAATCTTCAAACATAGGGATAGACAGGCTGAGTTTATATATCCGACATCAAGTTTAACAATGATTTGGCCTTGGGGATATTTAATTTCTTTAGTCACATGATCAAAACATGAGGCGCATGACAACAAGGACAATATCGTACCTTTGGACAAAGAGGGGGAAACTGATAGCATAGACAATTCCACAATTATTAATTCATTGGGCCATAGGAGTGGGAGCATTATCGGTAATTCTAGCCCATAAATCACCTAGATTCAAATGTCTTACATTACTATCCCCTATGTTTGGTACATAGGTTTCTAAGGAAGGGATATGCTCCTAACCTCCTTACTAGAATTTCATGGTGATTATGGCTTTTAGGATAAACTAAGAAGAAGGGCACAAAAATCAATTTGAAATTAAAAAAAAATAAAGAGGCTCTAGAATGACTCACCATTATCACGGGAAACGGTGTTTTCTCAAGGATCTGATGTAATTTGATTTTTATATTGGATGAAAAATGAGGGAAATACGGCTAAAAATTTCCTTAAGGGCATGAGGAACAAGGGCACGGTAATCGAGTTAAAAATTCACAATTGGAACGGTGAAAAATGAGTTACTTTTACCCCTTTTATAGCTTTCCGTTCAACAATGATTTGATAAAATGATCAATTTGAGGGTTATAATGAAATGTGGGGAAAGAGGAACTATAAAGAACATTTTTTGTCACTTTTCCTTTATAATGTGTATATGACGGGGTTTTAGAGAAATGGAATCCCAAGGGAACAAGGAGATTGCGGGCTCAAAACACTCGAAACACCCGCAATGTGAATGAAGGCTATGAAGTGTGGAAAATGTGGACTTGCAGGGAATAGAGGTCGGACGGAACAAGGGCCATAAGTGACCAAAAGGTTTGAAACACCCTTAACACTTAGGAGGTCCTCATGAAGAAAGAGTAAAGCTTGCGGATGGAAGTCTAATATGGAGAACAAGGGAATGTGGGGAATGTGGGCCTAAGTGGTACAAGGGTCAAGAGTTACGAATTCATGTGAAATAAAAAGGATACAATGGCTAGTGCGGGAAAAGTAGGTTTTTGAGGAACACAAGATCTGAAGGAACAAAGGGCTCGAGAGAGAAAAATTCCAAAGTATCTGCATATAAAAGAAAATAAGGATTTTTGGATGACAAGGGGTGCAGAGAATAAAGAAAAAAAAGGAACAAGTTCCTTTTGTTCTCTGAGACTTCCGATAAACCCACAATACAAAGGATTTTTCAAAAAGAAATTCCTTGTGAGAAACAAAGGACTTGTGAGATCAATTCCATGAAACACAAAAATATTTTCACAAAGGGAAACAAGAATACTATGGGTAAAGCAGGAATGCGGGGAATTGGAGGCCTAGAGGAACTTGTTCTTCATGTTCCTCTAGAACCTAAAATCACCGCAATACAATCGATCTTGACCCAAAATACTTAAAATGGTTAACTTTTTTGAACATTTTCACCCCTCAAGACTTCACAAAGGCAAAAAAAATTAGCAAAGGAGTCACTTGACCAAAAATTTCAAAAAGTTTTTAATAATTACACATTTTTGGGTAAGTGACAACACCTGTCTTTAAAGATGAAGACCTAGCTTAAACTTACCACCTCAACTATGGAATGTGACTACTCATTGGAAAATTCTCTGACCCAAGAAACATCTAAAACTACTTTAGACCTCATGACTCATCTCATAGAGTCATTAAAACATCTTTGTCCTTAAAGATACACATGTTACCCAAAAACCAGTCTTGGAAATTTGTTCTTCTCATACCTTTGCTGAAAATTTCAAGGCCTTTCAATACATGGAACAATTTCATCACTCTCCAATAGCTATCTATCATGAATTAATACAATATATTTTTATTTCAGACCATTTTTACCAAAGAACCTTCATTTTCCTTAAACCCTATCAAGTAGGTCAACTTTTAGCCCCATCATTGCCAACCAAACAAACCTGTAGAACATAACCAAATCATAAATCATGTCACATTAGATGTGTAAAAACCCTCATAGTCATTATACACTTCTTCTTAGGCCACACATGCCCAAGAACCTCCTTTCACCATGAATGTTAAAAACTACAAATGTGTCTTCACTTTTAGACCTATGCAAACCTTTAAATGGATCTACAAAGGTTTTAAATAACCTCAAAGATGTAGTATAGCTTCCTTTCTACTTAGAAAATTAATTTATACAATGGTTCAAATTGAAAAGCTAATATCAAATCAAACTTTCTGAAAATATACAAATGCTGGGTGGGCTCGATTCTTGTCAAGACTCCAAATCACCACCATCGAAATCTAGGAGAAACCTTTCCATCTGCAAATCATGACATTTGATGATACAAAGTGCATTTTTATCTCACACCAACAATTTCTCCTCCATCGTTAATAAACTAGGTTTTAAATAGGATTTTTGACCACCTTAGATTCTTAGCAATCATTCATAAAGCAAAGGACCTCATTTGATCTCATTACAACTATGAAACCTTCTTAGCTCCATGCAAAAAAATATTGAATGGATCAGGTCACCATGCAAACTTTGCACATGCCAATCAACACAAAACATCTCATATTGAGCTAGGAAACTCACCTTCTTGATCTCGGTAGGGATAAAAACATCATATCATGCAAACTACAAACTTGAAATTTTTTCCATAGCACTATATTGAATTCCTTCAATTAGCTCAAGTCTCATTTTTTGCTCTCTATGAATCTTTCCAACCTCCATTAATTACCTAACTAGGTCATGGAATTAGGTTTGGTTTAAACCTAAACAGAGTAGGTGAACATCAAATTTGTGCTTCAAATCCCTTCAAAATGCCCTAACATCCTTGAGATACAACATGTATCACTTGTCTTTCCCTCATGAGCCCACACACCTCTGCAACTAACCTCCATTCTCTATTAGACCACTTAACATCTAAACTAGGTCTAGACGTAGACCTACAAACCATGCTCACACCTTGCAATCACCTTCTAATACATGTATCGGTGTCTCAACACACTTCCGACATATTCTCCATGACTCTATCATGCTTCACAAACCTCCATACATCTTTATCCTTCATGTACCATCACCCATGTTGACTAGACCTCCTGATTAGGCCTAGTTGACTAAGTAATTCTCACCATTACCAATATTATAATCATGTCATTACTTGTCTTCCCATGTCATCATCACTAAAAACTTCGATTACATACCTTTTCATTAATTTCCTTACTCCTTTTACATCAATGAAAACACAAACACACACATGCCAACAATCTCCCCTTTTTCATTGATGGAAAACAACCTAATACTTCTCCCCCTTTTTACATTAATGAAAAAGAACATACTTATATCACTTAGTATTCATCTTCAGCAACATATTAGGACCACCTCTTAGTTGGAAACATCAACCAAATCATCAAACCAGCTCAAGATCTTTTTATTCTTCTTTAAACCCTATGTTGACTTTATCATATCATGAGAACATTGTAACTCCCCAAAGCAGATGCACATCATCACATGCATAACTACATACCTAATTTTGAACACAAAACATCATGATAAATTATGCACAGTCCTAGCCCAATTGAAGATGCCACCAAATAGACTTTCTCTTGCTCTATACATATTGGAAACATAGTTTAGGACCGGGGCCCTAAAACACTCCTTCAAACCATTTTTTCCAAATTTTTATATTCTACAAGAGAATACTAAACCCATAAAACACCACCATATTTCTTTCTTTAACAACATACCTTCATCCTCTAATTTTATATGCAAACACAAGAGAACATACCTTGACTAAATGCCATGGATATAGGTCATATCCAACACCGCATTTCTAAAGAAACTCTTTAGTGTTCTCAATCTTCTTTTCTAGGCATCACAACTTATTTGACCATATGACTAGCTCCCCCTTTCAATATGCCTAAAACCATCAATAAATATGAGTAACTAGAACTTCTTGACATCTTAGACACCCTTTGAAGATCAATATCTTATCTCCCTATTTCATGAATTCTTCAAACTCCTATTACTCACCATTACAAAACTCCATAGCATATTGTACCATGTCATGATGTATTATTCAAACATACTTATCTTACAAATTTACTAGGTTCACCTCATATGGATAATGAGTACTTAAGCTCCTTCTCAAACTCATGTAATCATATACATCATGATGAATCTTCATGCGTAATCAATTATAGTACATTCTTTTCCTTATTACACAATTATGTCATTAAGGATGAACTCATAAATACCTTAGCATTTGAATCATATACATAATCTCCATAGGATTTTATTAAGATTAAAACCTTAATCATAATCATGTATAGGCTTGAAAACCATCTTGACATCCTATACTTATATTTAAGACAACACTACAGACCCAATAATCCACATGTAGATTTGTATCAATGCCCATAAACTAAAGAACTCATCTTTTGATCTTCACAGACAAGAGCAAAGTGCTTAACCTTCTCCATACTACCTCCATGATGCATGAACACACTTGATACATTTCACAATATAAATCAGGGATTGAGAAATAAGATATAAAGTCATTCAAGATAGAATCATACGCGGAATGCAACATTACACCCGCCTCTAATGGTCGATCAAGTCATCATAAAGAATGATTTTCTTCTTCATGGATCTAGCAACCTTGCTATATGACAGCACCTGAACTAAATCTTAAGCTAATTGGATACCTTCAAGAACACAATGAAAGCATCTTGAAACCATGACTGCAATCCTACATTATCATACCTCAAACCATTCAATCTCCCCCTTAACACCATGCTTCATATGGATGATAATGTATATAAGAAGCCTAGTAGAGACATCCTACAACATGAGGAGTCTAAAATAACAAGCTAAAGAGGTTCCATGACCTCTTTTTCACCTTTTCCTTCTTTATTTTTATTAGTATCCTGTGAATCCTCTTTCTTTCCTTCAACATATTTTTGAGTGAAATGACATGATTTACTCTTGGTTCTCATATCTTTCCTTACCTCTTTTCCTACATTTTAGGAGCATGAAACCTCTTGGTTTTCCTTAAAGGACCATAAAAATAGTTTCTAGCAATATGTACGACATCATTGTAGTTAAACATACCATTTTATTCTTACCTATGGGACCTTGATTTCTCCAACTTTGACTACATGATTCATATAGACGGTATTTAGCAATGTGTCCTATCTCATGAAAATTATAGTAAATAATGTTCCTTGACTGATTATCTATACTATCCCTCCATGGGTGATCATATTTGGATATCCTTATACACTATTTTTCTCTATACCCAACACCATTACAATTATCACATTATCCATTGAAAGATTACTCATACCTTGATGCATTGGGCTTCCTAAATGATTTTGTCTTCACATTATCTTTGAAATTTCTCTCCTTCTTATCTTCTCTAATACTAGTATATTCAATCTCCTTTCTTGGAAAAATGTCTTCTTACATCAATTGTTTTCCCTTGATGTCTTCTTTGAACCCCTAACTTATTTCGTTTCTAGCATGTTTTTTACTTTCCAAGAGATCATCAAGGTCTTTGGATCTCTTATCAAACTTTTGAAATGTCATAATTTTGTTAGCTGCTTGAGATAGCTCTCTCCTTAGAAATATCATCTATTCTTCAAGCTTAATGCATTCTTCCTCTCTAGATTGTAGGCTTAAATTCATGGAACTACTTTGAATTTCTAACCTTTTTATCATCTCATCAATCTTATCTATTTAAAACAAATTATTCTCCTCAAGATCATGAATCTTTCCTTCATATTATTTGACTTGTGCTCTCAACTTCTTGATATTCTTCTCAGCATGCTTTAGCTCTGTCTGAACACACATTAGCTTAGTTTCTAGGTCATCTCCTTCTTCTTCTTCCTCAAAGTGTATGGAGTCACAAAAATATAGAGTCTTCACTCATAGATCTCATAGCATCCTTGTCCATAAACAAAACTTCATCACCTACATTACCATGATAAGACTCGGAGTTAGAGTCAAAAGCATCATCATTGTTACTTTCCTCAAATGAACAACAATATTATTTGCTATTTATCAAACCTCTTGAACTTCTTCTTTCCCTTATCAAACTTGTGATTCCTCTTTTCATGATATTCATCATGCTCTTCATCATCTTCATCATTTTTCTTATGAGGTAAATTGTTGCAAAAATGACCTATTTCACCATAGTTAAAGTAGTTAAAAGGAAACTTTCCTTTGTACTTACTTGAACCAAGTTTCATCCTTATAGAAAACATGACAATTAGTTCATCATTATCAATCTCAGGAGTAGCATCATTATCATTATTCTTCATATCCTTTAACTTCTTCTTATTCTTGAAAGTAATGCCTTCGATAGGTTTTAAATCCATGATTATCATCTCATATGTTGTTAAAATAACATGTAGCTCATCCATCAACATGACCTTAAAATCCTTGGATTCCTCAATGACAGACACTTTAAGTTCAAACTTGGGAGTGAGAGATCTCAAAACCTTTTGCATACTACCTCTTTACCTAAACCTCGATGGTGTTGACAAATTGATCACCTCTTAGTAGATATACATCAATAAATTCATATTCCTTAATCTTTAGGATTTTAAAATGATTTCTGAAAGTTTTTAGATTTTCATCCTTACCTTGGAATCTCCTTCATAGATTACCTGAATCTTATCCCACATGGATTTAGAAGATGTACAATGCATAACCTTGATAAGTTCTAATTCGCCAAACCACAAAAATTGCATTCATTATCTTGGATTTTTCATTACTAGCCTTCTTATATGTAGTACTAGTTAAAATATTTTGAGGAACTATATACCCATATAAAAATATTCCCAAATGTCACATCCAAAGAACATGATGTGAGTCCTCATCCCGATGCTCACAAAAACATAATTTGACCCATCAAAAAAGGAGCTTTCTTGGTGGAAGTGTTAATTTGTTGACTTATTATTTTAGTGCTTCAAAAGACATCCTTCAAGTGATTAAACTTCTTCAAAATTACCTTTTATATGATGCCAACTATTATAAGTAATACAACTAAGAGGGGAGTGAATCAATCTATAAAAACTTTCATGTAATTATATTTATCTTGTGTGAACCATTAACCATTCAATCATGCATCAATGTGAGATTATTAACATGAAACAACCAATCATAATAAAATTAACCAAGATACATTACAAGAACACAAGATATGAAGTGGTAAAACCTCAAGGGTAAGAAACCCCACTGAAACTTTTGAATATATTACTCAATCCAAAAGACTTGCATGAATAATACACATCACAAAATATTTGTTTAGTGAAGCACCCACCCCTATTCAGTATAGTGCCCACTATATAAAGAGGATACAACCCCAAAAGATGATAAATAACCCACTCAACCACCTGATGATGAATACCACTTAATTATTTTTTCTCTCTACAACAAATTGTGATAACAATTTCAGCTCCAACACCTTAAACCCCTCTCAAACAAATCTCTCTCCTACTTCACTCAACCTTTCTCCTTCATAATATTATTATGTTTAATGATCATAAATACCTTATACTATGAACTCCTCACCTTCTCATGTTTCTTCTTATCTCTACCTTAGACCACTCTAACACTCTCTTTTACCTCCTCTAGCTCGCTCACACTTCTATCCACTCCACTAGCAAAAATGAGCAAATACATACACTTTATATACATGAATCATCATAACAACCACAAGTAGGAAAATAAAATTAATTTTGGTATTGAAAACATTAAAAACACCTAAACACTCACATAAATTTACATTAAAGGACCATATAGGTTGGCATTAGACTAAGACACTCAACATGCACAACTAGACCTAAAAGGCTAATTCCATCTCCACCGAATGCAATATGGACTCCATGGGAATAATAAATCATCATAAATACTTAAATATCTCCATACATGTCAATTAAATCCTATCAATACCTTATACAAGATCAAGAATCTCTGCGCCATCCATTCTTATCATGACACCATCAAGTAGGATTCTTCCCTACTCATTTTAAGTACCTCTAGTGAGATAGGTCTTCAAAGATGAAGACCTAGCTTCAAAATAATAACTCAAATATGGAATGAAAACACTAATTGGAAATATAATTACTGAAGAAACATCAAAAACCACTTTATACCTCATTACTCAGCTCATAGATTCATCAAAACAAGATCTTTTCCTTCAAGATATACATATTGCCCAGAAACTAGTCTTGGAAAATTGTTCTTCTCACACCTTTGATGAAAATTTAAAGACATATAAATACATGGAATAGGATAAAATTGAACCCCTCATCACTCTCCAATATCTAAATATCATGAATCAAGACAATATATTGGTCTTCTAGACCATTTGCACCAAAGAACCTTCATTTTCCTTAAACCATGTTAATTAGGTCAACTTGTGGCCTCATCCTTGCTAACCAAACAAACCTATAGAACTAAAACAAATAATAAATCATGACACATTGGATTTTTACAACACCATCATAGCATTATATGGTTCTTTTTAGGCCACACATGCCCAAAACCTCCTTTCACCATGTGCTTGTAAAAAAGCCTAAAAATCACTCTTCACTTTTAGACCTATACGAGACCTCCAAATGTCTCTACCAAGGTCTAAAATCACATCAAACATGTATCATAACATACATTATGTTGAGAACATTGATTTATACAATAGGGTAAATGGCAAACCTTAGAGAAAATCAAACTTTCCTAGAAACACGCAAATCTAAGTGGGCACCACTTATTGTCAAGACTCCAAATCACCACCATCGTAAAGCTAGGAGATTTGTTTCCATCCTCTAATCATCACATTTTAGGATCAAATTCATTTGATATCACACCAACAATTTTTCCTCCATCACTAGTGAGCTAGGGTTTAGATAGGGTTTTTTACCACCTTGGCTTCTTAGCAATCATTCATAAAGTACATGACCTCATTTGATCTCATTTAAAATCTTAAGCCTTCTTAGCTCCATGAAAAATAATAATTAAATGAATCAAGTCCCCATGCAAATTTTACATGTGCCAACCAACAGAAAGCATCTCATATTGAACTAGGAAACTCACCTTATTGAGCTCGGTAGGGATAAAAACATCATATCATGTAAAATATTCAACACACAAACTTGAAATTTTTCCTATAGTGCTATCATGACTTCCTTCAACTATCCCAAGTCTCATTTTTATCTGCACTCCTTTGAATATTTCCAACCACCATGACTTTCCTAACTAGGTCATAAAATTAGGTCTAGTTTAAACCTAAACAGAGAAGGTGAACATCATATCTATGCTTCAAATCCCTTTAAAATTCCCTAACATCCTTGAGAAAATATGTATCATTCCTATGCATGACCTTATGGGCTCACACACCTCTGTAACTGATCTTCATGTTCAATTAGGTCACCAAACACCTAGACTAGGTATATATGTAGACCTACAAAAGATGCTCACACCTTGCAATCAACTTCTGAGACCTATATGAGTGTCTCAAGACACTCAAAACATTTTCTCCATGCCTACCATGCTTCATAAACATCCATGCATCTATATCCTTCATGTGGCATCACCCATACTTGACTAAACCTTATGATTAGACCTCTTTGACCAAACAATTCTCACCATTACCACTCTTGTAGCCATTGCACTACTTGTCCGCCCATGTCATCATCACTACAAACTTAATCTTGAATTATTTTTCATCATCATTTGTCATGAATGTCCGACTCCTTTTACATCAATGACAACACAAGCATAAACACACACCAAGATAAGCCAATATTAATTTTACCAAGTGATTAATTACCAAATTTATGTGTCTACACAAACCTTAAACTAGAACACCAATATGTGGTTCATAATTATTTGGCCAAAGTAGTGTTATAGAAATTTACACTTTACGCCCATAGTAACCCCTCAATTTACATGTATATCAAACTAGTTAGATGATAATGGAGTTGTCAAGAGTTGTCTTCCTAACTTTTATATAATAGAGGTAGTACAATAGCACATATGGTTCTTAGATTGATATTTAAAGATGTGAACTCTTGTATATACTTCCTTCGTTAAAGGTCTAACACCTTCCATTTAGGAAGTGAAGGGAGAGATTCTTGGTCAAATGTTTGAGATTAAAGTACATAAATTATGCTTTCTTTCATAGTTACAAAAGTATTGGTAATACCTACACATAACGAATGACATCATTATTCAAGTTACATTTTACTTTTTCATGATGTATTCATTTATTGTAATAATAATGTTAGACCTATAATTTGTAATGCTAACTATAGACACTATTTTTATAATTCATGTCTTACAACAACAAAAATTGTACAACATTCCTACACTAGCCCAAACTTTCTCAATGTGACCAATTATATTATCCCTATATATATCTCACTCATTCTTACTTGTCCACAGAACTTGTTTGTTCACATAATAGTCATATTAATCCATCGAATCAGGTGTAGACATAAAATCATGCACATATTACTATTTTACGATGCAATCAAGTATGTTGTTATATGCATGGATATTAAGAAAGAAAATTATTCATTGGTGACACAATCCCTTTTCCATCCACTTTTTATTATTGACTTCTATTTTATTACTCTTCTACATTTGTCACTTTTGCACTTATTTTTGGTCAGTCACAGGGATCCCTATCTATCAATCTTTTCACATATGTCATCATTTATCTCAAGACACTAGTGCCCAGGTGCTTGTGTCCACCTTAAGCACTCTTGTCTTCTTTGTTCTTTCTTCTTATTTTTACATTTGTGGTCAACCTTTCTAGATTTCTAATCCTCATAGTTGGCCTTTTGTGTCATTAATGTAAAAATTCAAACAAGAGATCCATATATATACAACATACATATTATTATATTGGCTGAAAATTCTAAGGGGAAAACTCATCTGCATACTATATCTTCCATTACAAAGGACTACATTTTTGGGCTGCATACACTTTGCATACGAAGGGGAAGTGCTAAATTCCATCTCACACATTTGCATTGAAGCTATCTATAGCCCACTATCTTGGCGTCATTGGTGCGAGGGAAACCTAAGGAATCTATTTCACACACAAGCACAAAATACCGCATGCATTGGAATGTAGTGTAGTGCTCGATAATAAGTTCACTCTTTGGGTGATTGTTGGGGTCGGTTTGACTTCACACATTGCATTTTCATTCCAATTTGTTGTGTGTGAGATTTTGTAGGTAGTTAGGGTTTATCTTGAAGGTTATATGTACCATAAGAAATTAAAGGACAAATATCGTGTGATCAACAACAAATAAGTGTGAAACCATAACGACACAAAAGAAAACATATTTCGAGATTTTGCGTAGTCACTAAGCACCTAGAAGTAGTCTCTAGCACCCTCGCCCCGATACAAGCACCCATGTTTGGATATGTTTGTAAGTTACAAAATTGATACTAATAATTTGTGAAACTCTACCCATCCTATTCATCAACTACTCCAGTTTAAATCTATTATAGGATAAGTGTAAATAAGCTAAGTCTTCTATCTCTCCTATTTACTCACACGATTACATCATTAGAGTGCCTAAAATTTGTATTATAATGTGTTTTATAATTGTTATCCATATTTCTCCCCCTCGGGAAAATTATTGGATCAGCCAAGACCCCACGCAAAATGAACAAGAGAATCACGGTTAAATATTGAAAATAGGTCATGAAGGACTCAACAATGAAGTGGCGGGGCTTGCGAAAGACTAAGCGACCTCGTGTAAGAAGACAGAGAAGAAATGACTGTCGGGTAGATCCATGTCTTAAATATATCTAACAGGTTACAAGTGGGCTCGGAAATAGAATAAGCAGGGTCATAGGAGGAGGATCAATGTCACAAAGAAGCCAAGAGCAAAGAAAGGGAAGAAACGGTGAATATCTGAAGTATTTGGGTACAAAAAGCTTGATTGTAACGAGTCCATAAATTGACTAAGTATGGAGGAAGTAACGGAGATAGCCACGTGTTTACATGGAGCTTCTCCAAAGTTGAATCCAAAATGGTTAGCTCAAATAAGCGCCAAGCTTCCACATGTTTAGAGCCCCAAAAAATTACACAGCCATTCGACTAGGCAAGAAGGTGTCAGGTGTCGGCTCGGCACAAATCTGAAATGGGAGCCCAATGTGGAGATTCAAACTCATGCTAGCCCTCCACGTAGAAAATGGTCAACAGAGGTCAAAAGGCAGACAAGGAGGGCCTCAAAAAGGCTAAGTATAGAAGTACTGGTGGGAACTGCCACGTATCCAAGTGGAACATATCTAAGGGTAGATCCAAAAGTGAAGGCTCAAACAAGCACCAATTTACCACATAGTCCAGGGCCTGAAAAGGTAAGGGAGAGGTGTTGAAAAGTCCAAATACCTATGGAGGATTCCATGTTTTAACTTGACGCTCCTTTAAAGGAAAATTTTGATCGGGATTTCAAGCGAGCGTGGAGCCTCCATGCGTCCAGTCTCAAAAAGGGGACAGAGTTGGGTTGAATAGTCAATGCATGGTGGCAAGCCGGTGGAGAGTGCCAAGTGTCCAAATGACGCTAACTCAAGGGTCAAATAAAGAGAGGGTTTCCAGACGAGTACCAGACTGCACGCATGTCCCTAGTCAAGAAATATGACCCCATCAAGCAAAGGACTTAGCCAAAAAAACATAGAAAACCGGACAGCCAGGCCGGTGGAGGAAGTACCATGTGGCAAGCCTAAACCAGTAGCACTAAGGCGGGCCATCGGGGAAAAATTGGATTTTTTCCTTTTATTCCAAAGATGTAAAAGTTGCAAAATGGGTCGTAACTCTGCCCAAAGGGAAAAAGTCAGCGTTTGAGCCCGAGTCAAGGTCAAAGTGGGGAATCGGAGGAAAAGGTGAAAATTTTCCTTTTGTCAAAAGGCACAAAGATGAAAATTGAAGCACATCTCCCTGCCAACCAGAGGGTGCCACGTGTCCAAGTGGAGTGGCAGGATGTGGGAGTTTTTTGGATTTTACAATTTTTGCGGAAAAGGGGAAAAGATAAATTTTGGACCATGCAAACCCAATTTTTGCCCTAATTTTCCCTCCACGTGTCCCATATTAAAAAGGGGTCCATTTTTCAAACTGTTTTTCCCACCCTTTTGTATGGACCCAATACAAACTTTGAAGGGGCATATATTTCGACTCAGGGCTCAAAATATTGCAAATCTAACACTGTTGGAAAGATCTCGGCCTCATCTACGCCATGAAGATCTGAAACTTTAAGATCGGGGAGGTTAGGTGGGAGAAAAATGGAGAAACATCTTTAGGGCCATTAATGCAGGATCTATTTTTGCCCCAACAACCCAGATCAGATTCAATCTACTCTACCATTTCCTCCTCCTTCAAGGCATCGAACCAGTGGTTGATGCAGTCAAGACAAATTTGGGGGAAAATTTTGTAGGAGGCATTGATAGCAGTGGTTGAGCTTTGACCTATTTTTCCCACTTCTCTCTCTTTCTCCTTTCTGTGTTGAATCTATAAAACTTGAGCTGAAACTCATTGTAAAGGGTTAGATATTCTTAGTTTTCACATGCTCCTCCTTTCCTTACATGCAAAGGAATTTGTGGAGTTCAAACCTTCCATTTAAATCGCAATATGTTTCTGGCTTACGGCCATTTGTAATGCATTGTATCAATCTGCAGAGCAATAAAATACATTTGCGATTGATTTTAGATCCTTTCTTGTATCCTTTTCTCTCATTTGGTATTTCAATATAAATCAAGTTATCTGTTCTTGTTATTGTATGCATTTTGTCGGTTTGTGTCTATCAAAGCAAAACTAGTGTTCATCATTCCTTCGGTGCATCACCTTATAGCTTAGTTTGATTTCTTGTATACCTTTTATCCCTATCTCCTTAGTAAAACTTAGATTAGGTTTAGGAATAGGTCCTTTGTAATTTTCACGTATGCACCTAAACAGAGAAATAGGAACTAGCCTTTAACGGAGAGTTTTTCCATTCGCGAAGTCCTACATTTTGGGAAAACTCAATGTTATGAATCACACCAAATGACTCTTGCCTTAGAAAAGTAGATCGACCACTCATTTGAGGGTGTTGTGATTTTACATTAACAGTTTTGGCACGTTTGGTGGGACAAGAAGTCTTCATCTTTATTACAAGTAAGATTGATGTGCACTTGTTGTGATTTTAGCTTTTAAGAAGCTTGTAAGAACTACACATCTGGCGACTCAAAAAGGGATAGAATCCATTAGTATCAGCAATCCAAGTTTCCTAAGTTCATGAGAAGGAAACAAACAAGGTCAAGAACCATAGAAGAAGGACAGTTTGTACACCTACACTTGTCTCCAGACAGAAGGAGAAGAGGAAGAAGAGCCCAGAGATCTCTATCTCCACCAAACATAGCCTTATCAACACCTCCTCCTAGTAGGTCATTCTTTCAATCAAGAAGGGTACTCAAGCCGATCAAGATGGCATAGCCAAATCCTTATGTAAATTTCGCTTGTAGTAGCCCACTTGCTCTAAATGCACAAAACCCAATCCTAGTGGCAACATTAATGAGCATCCCATATTTCATTGGAGAAAATGAGAATTTCTCCTTGTGACCACATTCAAGACATTGCAAATGTATGTAAAATCCATGATATCATTGAGATGGACATTGTAGTTAATTTTCTAGCCTCTTCACTCAAGGGAAAGGCTTCTGATGGTTCGGGAGCCTAGAAGTAGGCTCTATTCAATCTTGGGACCATCTATGCACAACTCTTCATGACTAGTTTGGAGAAAAGGGAGATAACTTATCCTTGTTGGAGCAAATGACAACAATCAAGAGAGCTCTGAATGAGTAGTTGATGGATTTCAACCTCAAATTTCAATGGACCTAGGACAAGATTCTAGTAGTAGTAAAGCCCACTAATGAAGGTTCCTTCTTATACTTTCTTAGAGCTTTAAATTCGATATTACTTTGATGATTCAATCAATGGGGGCACAACCTTACCTGCATCCTATAGCCTTTCCATAGGAGCTAAGAATCATTTAATTCAAGCTGGAAAACTTTCTCTTAGGCCATCCATGCCCCTATACCCCAAATTGGGTAACCCAAGTACCATCCAAACACCCACATTAGCTCCTATACCCACTCCTAGGAGTCAAAGTTCAGCTGAAGCCTCCACTTCATCATCTAACACCTCAAAGGAGCTTCAGGAAGTTATGAAACAACTTCAAAACTTGGGAATGAGTTAGTGACCATCAAAAGACAACATGCTCATAGTTCTAGGCCATATCAGCCTCAAGCTCAATATTAGGCTAGACCCCCATATCAGCAAAATAGACCACAAGCCCAAAGCTGTAACTAGAGTCAATACCAAGGGAAACCTCAAACTATTAGAACTTTAGGTCATATGATCCAAACAAAACTTCAACATCGAGGGCATTGGTTCAGCACATAATAACATGATACACGAATATGATTGGTTTTCCCATGCAATCAGCCACATAATCAATCGATGTGCTTCAATGGTGCACTAAATAAGGATTTAATGGTGCAAACCATTGGTGTGCCACAATAACCTAGCCAAGAAGAAAATCAACAAGGAGCTCATCAAGAGGGACACTCAAGTGAAACTATGCTTGTTAATTGGCAATGTATAAACTTCTATGGAATGAATCAGACTCCTCAAATTATAGCTACCAATACATGGTCTAAGAAGAGAAATATTGAGAAGAAGACATTCACCAAACTCAAGTGATCCTCGATCCTCTATTTCTCCACAAGGTATTGGCATTCAAAATACAACTCCTAATATGTAGAGTCAATCCAAGCCACCTTCCAGATCTACTCAGGCACCGGATGTAACAACCCATGTGCAAGAGAAAAATGTGTCGGGAAAGGGTAGTAGAAGGATAGCCCATTTAATATCATTGAGAAAATTAAGAAGACAAGTGTGAGCATCTCACTATGGGAGTCACTAACCATTCCAGGGTAGAGGGATCTATTGCAAACTGCCATGCAAAATTGGTCAAGCTCAAATCAACCCCCTAACCAGCAAGAGAAAGTGCTTACCAATACAACTCAACCTAGGGAAAACCATCGAGAGAAACAAGGTAAGAACCTAAGACCTCCTCCATTATATGTTTCATTAATCATTGAGGATAAATTGGTGCATAATTACATGATTGATTCTAGGGCTAGTAGTTCTATAATGCCCAAACAAATAACTTATCAACTGGGTCTCTAGTATGAAGTCATCTCTATAGGGGTAATACAATTGGATGGGACAACAAAGTGACAATTGTTGGAATCATCAAGGATCGAGCCTCACTCTGCATGTATCCGCCCAATGTGACTATGTTGCAGAATGTATCGAGTCATAGAATTACCACCACATTTTGCATTATGTTTGTCTCAGGGACTTCACTTTGTCAAAATTAGAGGCTACTTGTCTCTTTGGTCATATATGCTCTTTAGAACAAGGTATGTAGTGAAGGCCACAATCAGATCCAATCCCATAGTGGATTATCACATTGAGTCTTATGTGCCTATCATAATCAATGCAAATTGTTTGGATTTTGATTAGGAGGACCTCCTAAACACTTGTGAAGCAAATACCAAGGTGGGGTGTATCCCGGACCTGACTCTCGATGAATGGGTGGTCAAAAGACATGATTTTGATCTCTATAAGGAGATGGAAGAATCTAAGCTAGGAGTCTCACACTGCATGAAGAGAATCATCCTCTTCTTGACATCATTAAGCTGGAACACAAAGATGAAAATGAAGTATGGAAATTGTTCTTTGATGGCTCGAGAAGTAGGCAAGGATCCGTAGGTGGAGCTATGATTGTGTCACCTCAAGGCATAAAGTATTACTCTGCTTTCCATTTCCAATTTTCTTGCTCAAATAACTTTACGCAGAATATGAGGCTTTGGTTCATGGATTTTATTAGGCTAGAAGACAAGGAATCAAGAACCTGCAAGTGTTTGGTGATAGTGAACATCAAGTCAAAGGAAAAAATGCTGTCAAGAATGACCTACTCAAAAGTTACAAGAATAGGGTATGGGATCTCTTTGAGGATTTTGAAGCCTTGACATTGTGTCCATACCTAGGAAGGAGAACAAAGCTGCTGATAGGATTGCAGCGGTTGGAGAAACATTTTATGTGGTGGACAACATCAAGAGAGACAAAGGACAACCACATATCCATGTGGTTGTGAGACCAGTAGTGCCAGATAACAACACATGTTGGTAGGTGTTTGAGAATGATCAACAGATCATTAATTTTTTTGCAAAAGGAAGTTGAATTCTCAGCTAGAAATCAAAGTAGATTAGAGCAGCAATTTGAATATCAGTAGTAGTGCACTTGCATACAAACAATCTTCCCAAAGGCTTAGTGACATTGGATTCTATCTTCAATCCTAACGATCAGTTTCAAAAGAGAAGGCTAACATATAGATCAAAGGAGAATATTCAAATTCAATCCTAGTTGGAGAAGGCAAAACACTTCAAATTGGCAAAGTGGCCATTAAGCAAGAAAGGTATGAATTCATGCAACTTTTCCAGGAGTTTCCAGATGTATTTTCTTGTAGCTATGAAGACCTAAGAGGGTTTAATTTAAAGTTAACACAAAACATAATTGAACTAGATCTAGCTGCTAAGCCCATCAGGAAAAAGCAGAGACCAGTCAATCCACACATTGAACCTCTAATGAAGAAAGAGCTAAACAAGCTAATAGAGGCAAGTATCATATTTCCAATCA
Source organism: Taxus wallichiana var. yunnanensis (assembly GCA_018340775.1). Classification (NCBI taxonomy): domain Eukaryota; kingdom Viridiplantae; phylum Streptophyta; class Pinopsida; order Cupressales; family Taxaceae; genus Taxus; species Taxus wallichiana. The sequence goes on from CM031243.1 coordinate 647,402,915, forward strand.
AAAACTCAAGCTGGGTTACAAACTTGGTCCCAGTCAGGAAGAATAATGGAGAGATTAGGTTGTGTGTAGACTTTTGAGACTTGAACAAAGCATCCCTCAAAGATCACTACCCACTCCCCTCAATGGAGCAAATTTTGCAAGTGGTGTCTAGATCAGAGAGATTCTCTCTCTTAGATGGCTACTCAGGGTACAACTAGATAATGGTGAAGGAAGATGATCAGTTCAAAACAACTTTCACCACCAAATGGGGCACCTATGCCTACAGAAAAATGCCATTTGGATTATCTAATGCCGGAGCCACTTTCCAAAGGGCAATGGATATGGCATTCAAAGGGTTGATCAAAAAAATAGTACTGATCTATCTGGATGACATTACTATGTTCTCTAAAAATGTAGCAGACCACATTTTCACCTAAGGTAGGTGTTTCAAAGGTGTAGGAGATTTGGGGTATCATTGAACCCTAAAAATTCATATTCTTGGCCCATGAGGGTAGGCTTCTAGGCCATATTGTGTCAAAGGAAGGTTTGGCAATTGACCCAGAGAGAGTTGAAGCAATAAGAGCATTTCCATTACCAAGCCATAAGAAGGCTCTTCAAAGCTTCTTAGGAAAAATCAATTTTGTCTCGCAGGTTTGTACCAAACTTTGTTGCCCTTGTCAAGAGAATATGTTGATGTTGAAGAAGAGTTTGGCATTTAGGTGGACAAATCTAAAGGAAAAGCAAGTTTTGAGGCCATCAAAGAAGCTATATCACAAGCCCCAACTCTCGTGAATCTAGATTTTTCTAAGGACTTCATATTATATGCCTTTGGTGGTAGTGACATGTTTTTTACGATCCTAGTATAGTAGAACAAAGAAGATACAGAGCACCAATTGCTTTCTTCAGCCAAGGTCTGGAAGATTATGAAGTGATATACTCTTTCATCGAAAAGAAATTCCTAGCAGTGATCGAGAGGGTTAAATAAATTTAAACATCTGATTTCAAACAATAAAATACAAGCTGTTAGTCTCCCATGCAGGAGTTAAAGACTTCCTTCTCGTCAAAGAAAGATCTAAATGAAAATTGTGCAAGATGGATCACTCATGTCATGGATGAAATTAAGATCAAGGTTACTAAGCTGGTCTATGGGAAGGGATTGTGTGAACAACTGGCCTCGAGTCAAAAAGACGAAGCAAGTAGTGAAAATGAATTTGTTTTTGTCTGCATAATAGTCAAGAGGAAGAAAATGAGGATGTGCCCACTCCTTGTTGGACTTAGAACATGGTGCACTTCCTTCAAATAGGCATGTGTCCTCCAGAAATGAGTAAAACAAAAAGGATACATTTCATACTACAGACCATCCCATATGTGCTTATTATTGATGATGTCTTGTTCAAAAGGGACATCAATGGTGTTCTGTTAAGGTGCATTAGGACAAATCAGGTTGAGAGAGTGTTACAAGAGTTCCATGATGAAGTAGCTGGAGGCCATTTTTCTCCATGGGTGACACACTCAAGATCATGAAGGTGGGTTATTATTGGCCGGGGTATTTAGTGATTGCTACACATGGATCAAAAAGTGTAAGAACCGTGCGTTCTTTAGAGGCAAAGAAAAGCTAAGAACTTCCATTGCACCCAATTTCAGTAGATCAGCCATTCATGTAATGGGGGTTGGATTTCATCGAGGTCATCAATCTAAATTCGAGCCAAGGCCACAAATGGATTCTGATGGAAACATACTATTTTACCAAATGGACCAAGGCGTAGTGGCACTCAAAGAAGCTAATGAGTCGGCATACTAGATTTCTATGAAGGGATAGTGACCAGATTTGGAGTGCTAGCCACCATTATATTAGAAAATGCATTGGCATTCATAGGTTCTAAAATCACAGGATGGGCCATTAGGAATGGGATTTACTTGAGCACTTCATAAAATTATTACCCTTAGGGTAATGGCCAAGCAGAGTCCACAAATAAGAACTGCTAAAGATTTCGAGAAGAACTCTGGATGAAAATCAAAGAACTTGGCACACGAAACTCAAATCAGCCTTATGGGTTGATAGGACAACACCAAGAGGTCTACGGGGAATCTCTCCATTTAAACTTGTCTATGGGAAAGAGGCAGTGTTTCCTATATCACTTGAGTTACCAGCATTGGAACTCATGAAGTAGCTAGAGATGTCGAGTTTGAACCAATGGAGGCGGGAATGCAGAGTTGATGTAGTTGGAAGAAACTAGAGAACATGCACTTTAAAAATTTAGAAGGATCGGGTCTCAATCAAGAGATTCTTTGACAAGAACACAAGAACAAGGACCTTAGGAAGGAGACCTAGTTTTAAAGTGGGATGCGAGATCGGGAAAAACTAGGAAGGCATTCCAAGTTTGATGCCATTTGGATTGGCTCTTACATGGTCTTAAAATGTAAAAGTAGCAATGCCTTCTAATTGTTTACATTGGATGGTGAAGAGTTGCATATTCTAGTGAATGGAATTTATCTTAAATCTGCTACTAGAAGGAAATTTCTCACCTTGTACATATTAGTTTAATTTCTCATTCCTCTAAGTTCTTGAAAACATTGTCTTGTTGTAGTTTAGGTTACTTTGATCCTAAGTGCTTTGCATGCTCTGCATGTTCTACTTGGAGCATGTATGATTTAAAATTTTGTATATATTTGTGGTGTTGTTTTGTTGCTCTTGCATAGCCCATTCAGAGACAGATGAAGCCCCGGGTCAAAGCAATTTTCTACTCTCAGAAACCATCGTTTTGAGATTTCTTATAAAAATTGAGAGTGTAAACAATCGGGCTCGTGAATCAGAGGCAGGATTAGTATCAGACCATCATTCTCGACTCCATGCCCAATGGATATGACAAGGAAATTGGTCTTTTCATCTAGCCGATGAGATACCCCTATGAATCACCAAATTATTATCCATATTTCACCCCTCGGGAAAAGTATTTGATCAGCCATGACCCCGCGCAGAATGTACTAGAGAAAGCATGGTTAAATCTTGCAAATAGGTCACAGAAGGACTCAACAATGAAGTGGTGGGGCCTGCGAAAGACTAAATGACCTTGTGTAAGAAGAAAGAGAAGAAATAAATTTGTTGGGCAGATCGTGTCTTAAATCTATCTAACGGGTTACGAGGTGGGCTTGGAAATAGAATAAGCAAGGTCGAGAGGAGGAGAAATGTCATAAAGAATCCAGGAGCAAAGAAAGGGAAGAAATGGAGAAGATACAAAGTCTTTAGGTTCAAAATAGTCCAGGATGAGTCCAGAAATCGACTAAGTATGGAGGAGGCAGCAAAGAGAGCCACGTGTTTTCACGGTGCTTCTCTAAAGTTGAATTCAAAATAGGAAGCTCAAATGAGCGCCGAGCTTCCACATGTCCAAAGCCCCCAAAAATTGCATGGCCATTGAAAATTCTTGACTGGGCAGGAAGGTGTTAGGTGTCAGCTTGATGCAAATTTGAAATGGGAGCACAAGGAAGAGATTCAAACTTTTGCTAGCCCTCCACGTAGAAAATGGTCAACAGGGGTCAAAAGGCAGACAAGGCAGGCCTCAAAAAAGGCTAAGTATAGAAGTACTGGTGGGGACTGCCACGTGTCAAAGCGGCACATATCTTAGGGTAGATCCAAAAGTAGAGGCTCAAACAAGTGCTAGTTTGTCATGTAGCCCAGGTCTAAAAAGGTAAGGGAGAGGCCGTTGAAAAGTCCAAAGACTCTGCGGAGGCTTCCAAGTGTCAACTTGACGCTCCTTCAAAGGAAAATTTTGATTGTCCTTTCAAGCGAGCGCAGAGCCTCCATGCGTCCAATCTTAAAAAGAGGATAGAGTTGGGTTGAATAGTTAATGCATGGTGGCAGGCCACGGAGAGTGCCAAGTGTCTAAACGGTACTAACTCAAGGGTCAAATAAAGAGAGGGTTTCAAACGAGTGTCAGACTGCCACATGTCCCTGGTCAAGAAATATGACCCCATTGAGCAAAGGAATTAGCCAAAAACATAGAAATTGGATAGGTCGGTGGAGGAAGTGCCACGTGGCAAGCCTAAACCAGCAATACTAAGGTGGGCCATCGGGGAAAGTTGGATTTTTCCTTTTTATTCCAAAGATGTAAAAGTTACAAAATGGGCTGCAACTCCACCTAAAGGAAAAATTTAGCTTTTGAGCTTGAGTTAAGGTCAAAGCAGGGGAATTAGAGGAAAAGGTGAAAAATTCCTTTTGTCAAAAGGCACAAAGATGAAAATTGAAGCACATCTCCCCAGCCAACCAGAGGGTGCCACGTGTCCAAGAGGAGCGGCAGGACCACGGGAGCTTTATGGATTTTGAATTTTTGTGGAAAAGGGGGAAAAGATAAATTATGGGCCCGTAAACCCAATGTTTGCCCCTGATTTTCCCTCCACGTGTCCCATATTAAAAAGGGGGTCTATTTTTCAAACTGGTTTTCCCACTCTTTTGTATGGACCCAATACAAACTTTGAAGGGACATATATTTCTACTCAGGGCTCAAAATTTTGTAAATCTGACACCATTGGAAATATCTTGGCCTCATCTACGCCATGAAGATTTGAAAATTTAAGATCGGGGGAGGTTAGGTGGGAGAAAAAGGAGAAACTTCTTCAGGGCCATTAATGCAGGATCTATTTTTACCCCAACAACTAAATCAGATTTGATCTGCTCCGCCATTTCCTCCTCCTTCGAGGCACCGAACCAGTGGTTGATGCAGTCAAGACAAATTTGGGGGAAAATTTTGTAGGAGGCATTGATAGCATTGGATGAGCTTTGACCTATTTTTTTCCGCTTCTCTCTCTTTCTCCTTTCTATGTTGAATCTATAAAAGCCGAGTCAAAACTCATTGTAAAGGGTTGGACATTCTTTAGTTTTCATAGGATCCCCTTTCCTCCTGGCAAATGAATTCATGGAGTTCAGACCTTCCATTTAAATTGCAATACGTTTCCTACCTTTTGCTCATTTGTAATGCATTGTATCAATCTGTAGAGCAATAAAATACATTTGTGATCAATTTTAGATCCTTTCTTGTCTCCTTTGATCTCATTTTGTCTTTCATTATAAATCTGGTTATATGTGCTTGTTATTGTATGCATTTTGTTGGTTTGTGTCTATCAGCAAAACTAGTGTTCATCATTCCTTCGGTGCATCACCTTATAGCTTAGTTTGATTTCTATATTCCTTTTATCCCTATCTCCTTGGTAGAACTTAGATTAGGTTTAGGAATAGGTCCTCGTAAGTTTCACGTATGCACCTTAACAGAGGGATAGGAACCAACCTTTAACGGAGAGTTTTTCTAGTGGCAAAGTCCCACACTTTGGGGAAAACTCAATGATATGTGAATCACACCAAATGACTCTGCCTTAGAAAATCAGATCTAATGACTCATTTGGGGGTGCTATGATTTTGCACTAACAATCATATTCATGATTCTGAAATTATATTTAATTCAGATTTTATTAAATCATTTGGTGAACCCATCTCTTGTTCAAACTCCTTGCCCTAGGATCCCAATAACCCTCATGGATAAAAATAAGCCCTCTTTTCCCAAGTTGGTTATGGATCATATTAGTGTGCAACCTATCCTTGATGATGTTTTCATAGAATTTAAACTTAATGATATTTGTTGCAATGCCCAATTTGATAACGAAGTCCTCCAACTTTTTTTTTCTTTCCAAGACACCATTCCTCTTGGCATTGATAACCCTCATATTTGCATGCTCTCTCATGATCAAAGCTATGTTGCATGTTCTCCATCATCATCATCCATAGTCACCCATGTTGTTGTACCTTCTTCTCCTCCTCTTGTAGTGCATGATAATGTTATTATAGATCCTTTGTTTGGTGACATTTTTACTTGTATAGATGTCAATAAATCTACTTCTAAGGTTACAAATGTACATGTGCATGATGATATTTCCAATAATAGTCAAGATGAATTTAAAGCTCTCTCATGTTTCCTCTATTTCTGAAAAAAAAAAATTCACCGATTCGCAATGATAAATCTCATGTTAGTTCTCCTACTACTTCTTTATATGTTGATGATACTCTTGATGAACTACTTGCTTGTGAAAATTTGACTAATAGTGATGTGGATTATACTTCGATCATGAACATGTTAGTGAGGATGTTACTTCTCTTAATCTGTTGAATGTGAATTTACCACTCCTCTTTCTTCTACTTCTGAGGTTGTTTCTAATATTCTTCATGATGATTCTTCTCCTTCCATTAGTGCACCTCTTATTGTGACTCCCGATTCTACATCTAGTATTCCCTAGATCCTCCATGTTCTTCACCCCCTCCCCCACCTCCTTCCACATCTACTCCTCCTTCTCACATCCCCATGATCAATCATAATGGAAAATTCCAACTGTTCAATGCTCCTATCACCTCTTCTATTATTCCTTCACGTGATATTCTATACCTCATGCATGTTTTTGGTAATTTTCAAGTTCAATTCCATTCCCTCACTCTTGAAAGAAAATCCTATTATGCTTCCATTGATAATAATTCTCTTCTAGGAAATCCAATCCCTAAAAAATTCACAATTCAACTTTCCCTAAGGATTTCATCATGCCTACATTTACATGTTTTGATGGCACTGGAAACCCTTATTTACATCTCAAGCATTATCACTTAGCAATGGCTTCTTATTCTAATGACTGCTTGCTCCTAAAATCCATTCGTCATAGTATTTTTTAATCATTCTCTTCAATGGTATACTCATTTTCCTTATGGATCTATTAGCACTTACTATGATATGGAGGATGCTTTTCTTAGGCATTTTATGGTTAACAATGGTCCTAGAGTTACATATGATCGTTTACCTACTTTTGCATCAAGGAAAGAAAGAACCCATTATAGATTACATCTTATGCTTCAATTCTTGCATGCATCAATTATTATTTCAGCCAATTGATTTAGAAATGTAATTTATCTTTTGTCGTGGCTTAATTCCTGCATTAAAATAAAAACTATTGTATGATACATGTTAATCTCTTATGATTTTTTTCTATAAATTTATTAATCTAGAACAATATTTAATTGCAGCACATGTTATTTCATCTCCTTCTACATCTTCCATCGCATTGTTTCTCACTACTTCTTCCCCTCTTCCATCTATTGAGCGTCCTCCACGGTCCCCATCTCCTCCTTCACGTAAGCATCTTCCTTCACCTCCACCACATCAGCCTACACCTAAGTCTTCTCCATCTCCTCCTTATGAACCATTACACTTTCCATAGACGTTAAGCCTCATGATGAATTATGCAATTTTCTTAATAAGCACTTACTCGATTTCCTTCTAATCAACATCATCCTCCTCATTGCTTACATCACTAATGTGATCTCCCTTACTAAAATTTCCACACATCAATGGCCATCGTGACGATAAATTTTATGTTATACATGATAAATTACAATAATTAGAAGACAAAGGTGTCATTTCCTTTAGCTCTTTCTCCCATTCCACATAAGCATGCTTCCACAACTATTCACTTGTCTCCTCCACCCACTTCTAAGGTTTTCATTCGTCCACCTCCTAAGATCATTATCCATCCACACCCTTCACCTAGCTCATCCATTATTACATCATCTCATCCTCCTCACAATACTGATAGATCCCATTGGCATCCTAAGTCATCTACATTTGTTCTTCCCACCGCTACACCTCCCATGATTGACACCATTTCATCGACATTCAATTTAGCTCTTACACTCATGTTGATCTTTGCTTCACATGCTTCCACCATCCCTCACAAGCCTCTCCATCTTTGGTAGGTGATCTCCATATGATCACCTCATTACTTGATGACACACTCATGTTCTTAAGGTTCTTACATGACTATTGAGGGTTATTTTACAAAATTAACCTCCCATCACCCTCTCTTCATGCTTTGTGCTTCATGGTCTATCTTTTTATCATACGCTCGAAACCATTTCCTAATGACACACTCTTGTTTTATAGTTTATTCTTGATTGTCAAGGTGTCTTATATAAATGAACCTCATATTCCTACACATATGTTAGGGGGCATCACTCTTCCCCCCTTCTCATCTTCATTACACACTATTACAAACATAATCTTACATCTTCTCATTATACACCTATCACCATATCATTATTCTAATATCTTATACTATCTACATCACATTACCATTTACACTAATTTATCACATTACATTAAATACATACATTATTATAGTCATATCATTATACTACCGCACATAAAAATCATCTTCAATACATTACTTATCGATTATATCTTGTTATCCCATTTTTGAGTTTATTGATAAAACAGATAACCAATCAAAATTTTCATGATAAACATGTTTTATGATTCATTCTTCATCCAAGAATTATTTTAAAGATGTCTTGCTTGCTTTCGAATTGGTTTTGAGGTCTCTATTATCCCAAATTAACCCCCTCATGGATTAATTTGAATAACTCAAAATGCACTTGGCACTTTAAACAAGCCTAGGATGTTCAAACGGTTATCAAAGGTCTACACCACTAAAGCACTAGCCATTGGAATTTACAAACCTGCGAAGACTAAGGGTTAAAGAGTTAGAGGGTTATATTTAAAAGGTCATGTGAGGTTCATTTGGCCATCAAATTCAATACAAAGAATAAAGAATCAGGTCACGTGGTAGGATTTTGGATCTCTCAAAGGTTTAGGGTTTTCGGACCTCAAGCCCACGAAATAAATCAAGATCAATAGTATTTTGGGTCCACAATGATGCAAAAAAGTCAACAAGGTTAAAGGAAACATGGAACAGTTAGGGGATAATAGGTAACACAATATCAATGATCAAGGTGGGACACATGTTACCATTTGGGTGAACTTCAAAGAATTTGCATTTTGTGGACCTCAAGTCCATGGAATAAACCAAGTTCGAGAAAGCGTTGGGTCCGGGTAGCTAGTAGGTCAACAAGGATACGTGGCTTCATTTCTATGGAACCAAAATTTTTAAATTCAGCCTTAGCTAGAAGTTATGATTCGAAGGCACAACCAATCAAAGGCAATCATGAAAGCAAGAAGACTAACATTGCGAGAAGCATGGAGCTTTCTCATTGGGTGACATTATCGTGGTTGTCGGTCGGGGAAAGAAGATGATCTAACATGAGACATATATGGAGCCTTCTTGTTGGTTCATGTTTCGCAGGGTCAATCTAATAAAATGGAATACCGACACTTTGTGAGGTTCTTCGAGCTTCCTATTATTTTATGTTTTGTGGAAGTCCGAAAGGGCTATCAAAAGACTAACATTACGAGGAATGTGGATATTTTCTATTGGCTCACATTTCTTGGTTGTTAGTTAAGAGTAAGAGAAAGTCTAACACTGCGAGGAGCATGGAATGTTCTCAATGGTTTGTACTTTGCACCATGACAAGATTTTTATAAAATAAAGTGTATTACGAAGGTGTGTGAAGCTTTTTCATTGGTCTATGCTTCACAATGCTTAATAGATGTTTCATAAGACCCAATCTATGAACCAATGAAAGGCCTACATGTGGCAAAGGAAAATAAATGTACACGTAGACAATGAAAATCCCGAACTAATCAAATACTACCACATATCACTCTCTTGTTCATCCCGGCATGCAAATATTCAAATGGCCATAAATTTCACTCTAGAGCTCCAAATCACACAAATATTATATCGATTGGAGGAAAAGAGGAAAAATATTTCATCCATTAATCAACCAATCCACGAGATCAACTAGAACGCATCATATGTCATTGCATGTTTAGTTTGTGCTCCAATCTTTAAATTGTCATAGCTCTTTGTTAGAGATCGATTCATATGCTTTTGGTATTATTGGAAAGTTGTTGATCTAGGTCACACTTTGAACCATTCAAAATCATATTTTGGCAGATTATTATAGGTGGAAAATAGGGAAATGTTAATCATGTCATTAATGTGTAGATTCAATTAGCTCAAGCACCCTGATTTGATCTAATTTAACCTCTTTCCATTTTCTATGAGAAAAGAATATTGGGGAATGAGTTTAACAAGGTGCTCATGATGTTTTTCGGGGATCAATAGAGGATTGACGGTGGTTGAAGCTTTAAAATTCATGTTGTAAGGAAATATAAAGATTTCCATTAATGAAAAGATCAAATCCGATTTCTTTCTCTCTTTGTTCCCTCTCTCTCTCTCTCTCTCATTCTCTATATATTGTAAAATGATGTGTATTCCAAGGGTTGGAGATTATTTGTATGAATTAGATCTAAAATTAAATGAGACAAAAAAAAATTGTTTTCTATTTCCCCACCGAAGAATACTAAAGATATATGTTAAAAAATTTGTGTTGTGGATGTATATTTTTCATTTGAGGTATTGTTCTTACGTTCAATGCACTAAATGGTTCTTTTATTTAATATCTAGTTTATTGAATCTACAGCTAGTTATTAATGATCATGTGTGATTATATTTTGATCTTTATTTGCTTAAGTTAGAGCATGTTCCTTCTCATTCTCTTCTTATTCTTTTGAAATTAACCTCATCTTTCTTCTTCTTCTCTCTTTACACACATTCCTTTCTAATAAAAAATAAATCTATTGGGATGATATCCCAACCCGAATGGTTAGATTAGTGTAGATATTGTAAATAGTCTTTGGCGTGCATTAGATTAGTAATAAATAGGGTGCCTCCCCTTATGTGAGGAGGGGCTTTTCATGCATGCATGTTGTGGTTGAACCTTATATTTTGTCTTTGAAAAATATCCAACCAATAGTTTTTGGTGACTCTGTTGGGGAATACGGACAAGAAAGACTAATCTGCTATATTATTGGTGACTCTGTATTTTATTTGTTCTATTGTTTATTTCCAAATTCAAGCGAGTAAGAAGGGTATAAAATCAAGAATAATTCTCTACAAGTAACTTTCTTGGTTACACACCAACCACAAGCTCCGATTCCTTAGGGCCTAGCTATTGGCTCTCTTGGATTGTTTCAATCGATGCATGAATTTCCACATAAATTACACAAGAACTTCCAAAAATTCAATGACGATAGGAAGAAACACCGGATGAACATATACCTACATTTTTGTAGCTTGTGTGAGTCCTATGAGTGGCTCATAAAGATGTATCTATTTGGTTGTTTATTGAGACACTCCGGGGCACTCTCACGAGAATGGTTTTATCATCTTTCTCGGATGCATGTATCACCAATTGGGCTACTATGAGAACAAGTTTTGAGGCTAGATTCAAACCCATAGAATATTCACATGTATTGTGATCCCATCTCATGCATATGAAAAAAGAAGCACATGAGCCTATGCATGATTTTATAGCCAAGTTCAATAAGTTGATCCATAAAATCCCAAAACGTGCAGTTCCTACTCTTGAAAATAAAAAATGATTCTTCATCAATTCATAATTTCCTAAAGTAAGTTTTTACCGAGAATATCTAAGATTCCTGACTTGGCTACTACATAGTCAACTTCCATGGAAATTGGATATGATCTTATCATGGACGGTAAGATCAAAAGAGATTCTTCCAAGGCCAAGAATATGAATTCTTCTCCAGCTGTTTAGGTGATCAAAGAAGAAGAAGAAGAAGTAAACGATGAGGCCAATGATGCCGTTGAATCTTTTGGTTACGTTGATGAGTCATATGATAAGTTAGTTGGAGACTCCCACTTTGGGTATCTAGAATATGAAGAAGATGATTACAAGGTTAGTGGTCAATATTTTTTTTTTTCACTTTATCCTACAATTCAAGGAAAGATGTGGATAAACCTAAAGTAAAGAAGATCTGACAATCATTGTCAAAAGGGGAAATCCTTTGCCTATTTAACTAAAGGAGAAAATTGTTACCAAGAAAGTTTCCACTGCTTCTAATCCTCCTCCTTCCCATGTTCCCAAGATCAGCCCTCCACAAGCCAACCTTTCACCTCCTCCACCATTTGAACCTTTTCCAATTCAGCAAAGGGATAAAACCTTCTCCCATTTTACAAAACCTTATTTACATGTGCCGAGCCACCGAAGAATCGGTTGAAGATCGTGAAGTACTGGAGATTAGCCAAACGACTAAGGGCCCAATTTCTTGATTCCCGAGGACCCATTCCTCACCAAACAAGATCATGAATCCTTCGTGACAACGAGGGTTAACCTTCACTCTTCTAGATAACAATATGCACATGTATGCCTAGAGGCACAAGCTGAAAAGGAGTCAAACATAACAGATATAACATCTCCATTTTAGAACAATAGAATTTTTTTATTTTTTTTTATAAATGCTTCCTAGTTCTAAATACATAATTTAGAACTCACAAATCAAAACAACCATTCTTATAACAGATAACCATATGTTGCTGTAATGACTCGGAGTACCTCCGATCTATTCATTCCATGACTCGGTAATCTACCGATCTATTCATGAGTATCAAGAGTTGGCGTTTTTATTTTAACACATCACTCTTGCGGTTCTCTTCCCTAATCTGGGATTCAGAATGCTCTATCCAAGGAACCTATCTGAATAATTGTTACCATTATTCATCGGCATCTCGTCCCTTAGACTAGGTGACATAGGACAACGCAATCAGCAGCTTGCGATACTTTGGCCAAAGATTTGAAACATACTGCTTATGTCTCGTATCCCTTGACGGCATACTCGTCAATCTGGAATACATCCTTCACCCCATTCCTATGTTATGTAGAATGTCTTATACTGACTTCTGTCAGTCTCTCCTGCCCCAAGTTATTCACTCAGGAACGGATTAGTAATATGACAACATTATAGGGATGCTCCCGAGGACTAGGGATACGCTGACATACTGGGTCAACCCTAGTTAACCCAGTGTGTCAAGATACCCCGAGTCTCCTGGGGCAGCCTTATAACATGACCACATTCCTAATCAGTCCCAGAGTAAAACTTGTTCGAGTTTAAGGTGTAAATCTTAACGATCAATGCAAAGGGTGTCGCCATAAGTCACCTGCATTGTTGTATCTTCGAGAAGATCCTAATCTTCTCGAAGGTACAACCCTGCAGTTGACTTGTGCCATCAACCTTCAAATCTGCCTCGAAAAGATCTACTCATTTTAAGGTGTTACTTTCGTTGAGTTAAAGTTATACTTAAGACGCTCCTTTTAGGGTAGTCTTTTCCCAACCCCTGGGTTCCTCACCTTAGAATTACCTTTCTTAATAAAACCCATTTCACAAAGAGAAGTTATTAAGACTTGAGGTCCCATCAAGGAGTTCATTGAAAAACAGAAATCTAAATCAACGAAACTGGACAATAGCCCTTAATCTTCACATAAGGTTGCTAACCATACCCTTTTTGGTTTATATCAGTTCTCATAACTGAAATATATCTTACTTATTAGTATTGAGATATAGTGATTAAAAATCCAATTAAACGTTGTCTTGACTTAGATCAAGACTAAGGAGTAATAATTTATTCAGCCCGTTTAGCTTCCTGTTGAGGTTTATTTTAACCTTAACTTCTCGAAAGACAGTGATCTAAATTCCAATTTAGCTTTAGATAGATCATAACAGAACTACTAAACATACACAAGTATTCAGTCACATAATCTTTGCAAAGCTTACTTAGAGGATCCCAAATGTCTCCAAGGTATACAATAATAACAATGCTCTTAAAATCATTCGAACCGAAGAAGTTCAATCCATCAAGATACGAATGCAACACATACGTAACAAATACCTCATTTCATTCATTTCTAAGCTAATCAAATACATTTTATGCATTCAGCATATTTGATACAATACTCAATAGCAAAAGAACATCTTTCTTCAAGTAGTACATTTAGAGAATCAAATTGGAATTCATCATAAAACCAAATTAAACAATCTGAACATCACATCAGATCTGCGTGTCTTTACCACTTACGGCAACCATCTGCAAAAATTGTCAACATGGGTCAGTTCGGTGAACTGAGCATGATAAGCACTAATTCTTAAAACAATTGCAATCCACCAATTGTTCTCATTAAACAACCTGTTTATATGAAATCATTTCTTCACATTCCAAACTTAAATCAGGCTAATCATCCTATATGTTAGAGACTAAGAACATATGAATACAACCATTCTAAAGACAACAAAACTCCTACAAGATTGTTTCTAACAATTTCTCAAAGGTAGTTAAAACATTCAACAAGCTCACTGTCTTAATTCTTTTATCATCATAACACATTTCAATGGTATTGACAAGTATACCCATTTATACAGCAACACACATTTTATACCAGTCTCTCCATACAATACCACAGTTTATTCTTGTTATGCCCATACCGTAGAGATCGCAAAAGGATGCAAGAAGAAAGCACACAAGTTTTCCTGTCTAGAGAGAGAGAATTTTCCTATTCCACTTATTATATACATCAACATATAAATTACAGTCTAGAAGAAAGAAACAGAGTCCATCAGAATCCTAAATCAATAACATTCTGGACTGTACCGACTCCTTTAGATTAATACATATACATTTACGCATGCGACTAAATAGTCGTGATTACAAGAAGAACTACAGTTCCATCTAAATCCAAATATAAAAGTCACCTGTAGCTACTAAGCGATTCAAGAGCTTTCGCGCCAAGCAACAGAAAATAATCCAACCATGAAAGACTCAACAAATCTTTTCCTATCATTTATCAACATGAAAATACCCAACGCCATCGCCTGACATGGTACAGCTAAGAGCTCTTTGTTTCAGTCAAACTTGAGACAAGATAACATTAAAACAAATAACGTTTCCATATGCAAATACAAGTGACATTCACACAGAGTCGAAACACAACATGCACAGCTTCATTCAACTAATCAAATCCCTACGATTATACAGCAAGGATGTAAATTAGAAGCCATTTTCAAGAAGAATAATCACAACAAGGTCTTCACAGAAGCCAAATTCCATATCAATAAATTTCCTCAAAGTTTCATCTGAAGTCGAGCTACTACAAAATATAACAGGGTATCAAACAAAGTCGAGTTGATAAAGAAACCCCATCCCTTAATTCCTCATAATCGAACTGAACATAACACAACAATATTAAGAAAGAGTCAAAATGATATGCATGCTCAGCGAGGACTCAAATCGAGAAACGAGCCAACACGCAGCATATCATGGACTCCAATAGTGTCAAATCCAACCAGTACTTATAACCAAGGTTTTGATTGAAGTTGAATTCATACGACAACAATTCAAGAATCCTAAAAGTACTCACAACAAAACTTCTACAGAAGTTAAAACATAAATTACATTTCAAGGACTCCATCGAAGTCAATAACATTTAGTATTCTTAACAAAACAACAACATTCATAACCAAGCTTAGATAGAAGTTTGAAATACAAGATACATTTCAAGGACTCTCACTGAGTCAATACCAACCGTATTCACAACTGAGCTTACACAGAAGTAGAAACACTAGTTACATTTCAAGGACTTCAACAGACTCAAAACCAATGAGTATCCACAACAAGCTTCCGCAGAAGTCAATAACATACCACCCATTTCAAGGATTCCAACAGTATGCACAAGGAAACTACTACAGAAGTTAAAAACATAAGTTACGTTTCAAGGATTCAAAAGGAGTCGAAACCAAATAGCATTCTCAACTAAACTTCTACAGAAGTCGTAACATACTATCAATTTCAAGAGTTCCAACCATAACATGCTAAAAGTATCCTCTACAAAACTTCAACAGAAGTTGAGACATACGAAACATTACAAAGACTCTCAATGAGTCATTTTCGTATTTAATCCAAACTACTTTCAAATGATTCTAACCCAAAATCACAAACTCAGTAAGGACCTCAACAATAGTCGCATTCAAGTAGAATAATCTCAGCAAGCATTCCAACCAGAAGGAACTTAAAGTATTCTAGCAAGATTCAACAGGGTTCCACATCAACAATAAAAGCACAACCGGTCTGTACTCGAAATGAAACCAAAAAGAAGAATAATACAGTAACCATTCCAACAAGGTCTTCTAAAACCCGAGATTCATAATTCCACAGGAAAAGAAGAACCAAAACATTGCTTCAAACCAATTGAACTGAAATCACCTGAACAGAGTTGTTTTAATGAAAGCATTTAGAGTAAAGCAAGATTTTTAAAAGTCAGGGCCTATCATGCCTGGTAATGTCGCTTTAAAAATCGAAGAAGACCTCTGAATGAGCTCGAGCCTTCTCCTCTTCTTCCACGTTAGATTCAGCAACAATAATTTGTTACCCTCATGCCTTATAAACTTTCCTCGACAGAGAAAAGAGCTAGTTATTCTCATAGTTGCCATGCAACACCAAGTAGACTGGTTCGAAGAACCAGTGATCAAACAGAGAGAAAACCGGAGCGCATGGAAAACCAAACAACCAACTAGTTTTCCATTTTGCATGCCTTCCCGAGCAATCCGTGCTCGGGAACCGAGTTCATTAATGACATTAACTCCAAAATTCCCGCCCAAACTCCATTGCCACCGACCGCCATAGTTGGCGATTGATAAATGCAAACAAAAGACCATTTCCAGATTTGGCGACTCTGCCACGTCGGTCCCAACAGATATTTACAACCTCCACCAAATCCCAAGTCCTTCATACTTATCCATCTCATAAATGCCATAGAAACTACCACCCATGGCTCGCACCCCTTCATAGGTCCCCCTTCATCCATGGTCATTAGTTAGGTTAGAAACATAGGTTAGATCTTAAGGTGATACTTAGTCTAACTTCCTTAGTGCTAGGTCGCTAACCTTAGAAACATTTAGCTTATAGTTTAGGGCTAGGTTAGATTAGCACTAATCCAACCCATAGGTTATAGTTTAGGTTTAGGTTATTAACCTTAATAAATCCAGTCTAGGTCTAACAAATAGAATCGTTCAGTATAAGAACCAACAGATATACATTCCCGAGATGGATTCTATCCAGCATTGATAATAAGCTAGCAAGTATATACTAGATTTATTACCTGGCTCAAGGTCTAGGCCTTCCTGATATTACGATATCGGGAACCAATTCATTTAACACGATCAACCTGAGTTAGACTCTGAATTGCTTATTCAACACATTCAGACCTTGCACCCTTCGTAAGGTCTATAATTTTTGTTCATCCAGAATAAACTTAAAACATCTCTTGGATCAATGCCACTGATCCAAGGCTGAGTCATAAAGATGGGTAAATCCACAATTCATCCCGAAATCAGATTGAACTCAGGTGCTAAAAATGAAAGAAATAAAAGAGTCCAAGCATATCTCGACTACCAAAGATCTTCAAGAGCAAAGAAGATACAATCAATATCAAGCATGACTTCACAATCAAAGGAACACATCCTTATACAGAAGAAATCATATATCAACACTTGAATGCTCAGGAGGAAGTAACAATAGTTCAGAGTGTTACATGCTTCCCTCCTAAAAGATTCATCGTCCCGATGATTACATATTTGATTTACCTTTAGGTCAACCAATTTATTAGTTCACAATACAATGTGACTATTTCCAACTTGAATAGTTCCAGAAATCAATGTCACGATACATTTTATTCAGACTGAATAATGTTTGCCTCAATCTGGCTTTCATATAGACATGAAAAAGATAAGTTCATAAAAAAATTGTTTTGTCAACAGATTTCATTCTGTTGAAAAAGAAAAGGAAAAGCAATTTTCATCTCTTCCAGATTTTCCCAAGTTGCACTTTCTTCGTTAAACTGGTCCCACTGGACCTTACATTGCTGTATTTCACGATTTCTCAAATGCAATTGGTGAGTTTCCAGCACTCGTGTGGGTTTAACCACGATTATTCCTGGGTCTTGGACCTGCAAGGAATTCCAATTTAAGACATGTGACAAATCTGAAACGTATTTCTTAAGCAAAGAAATATGGAAAACATCATGCATGTGAGACAAAGCAGGTGGTAATGCTAATCGGTAAGCTACATGATTGATTATTTCGACAATTTCGAAAGGTCCCACATAACGAGGTGACAACTTGGCAGCCTTGCCAAAAGTTATAGAACTCTTTCTGGGTTTAACACGAAGAAAAACCTTCTCACCAAGCTCAAACCTTCGATCAACCCGCTTAAGGTCAGCATAGCTCTTCTGCCTATCTGTTGCTTCCTTTAATCGTTCACGAATCAACTTTACTTGCTGTTCCATTTCAGTGAGGATATCTGGTCCAATTACCACTCTATCCTCAACACTATCCCAACTAACAGGGGTTCTGCACTTCCTTCCATAAAGTGCTTCAAAAGGTGCCATTTTAAGAGATGAGTGATAAGTGTTGTTGTATGTGAATTCAACTAGTGGAAGATACTCTTCCCATTTATACTGTTGATCCATGCAATACATTCACAACATATCTTCCAACACTTGATTTACTCTCTCTGTTTGTCCATCCATTTCCGGATGATATGCAGAACTGAAGTTTAGTTTCATTCCAAGAGTCAGTATAAGCGTTTGCCAAAATCTTGACGTCATTCTAGGATCCCTGTCAGATATAATCAATTCCGGTACACCATGTAACCTGAAAATTTCATGCACGAATCTTTTGGCCAACACTGGTGAATCATCCTTTAGATTTCCAGTGATGAAATGAGCTACCTTAGTTAGTTTATCTACAACTACCAGGATAACATCATGTTTATTCCTGGACATAGGTAACCCTTGTACAAAGTCCATGCTTATTACTTGCCATTTGTACTATGGTATGCTATGGGGATATAATAGTCAGCAGGGTGCATGTGTTCTGCCTTAACCCGCTGACATTCCAGACAATGAGTCACAAAATCAATAACATCCTTTTTCATACCTTTCCAAAAGTATTGTTGTTTTAGATCAGCAAGCATTTTTGTGATACCTAGGTGTCCAGAGAAGGGCGAATTATGAAATTCAACTAACAACTTCCTTCTCAAATCGTTCAGCATAGGTACGTATACCCTGTTTTCATAACGTAAGATTCCTTCATTATCAAAATGAAAACCCTTATACCTTTCATCATTAGGTTCTACAGCAAGCGCTGCTTTTACTTGCTGAAAGTATATATCAGATTCTGAGGCACTTTTTACCTCATCCTTAAACTAAGTTCTTAATGTTATAAGAGCATAAATGTGCTTCCTACGACTTAGAGCATCTGCTACCCTATTCTCTTTCCCTTTGATGTAGCTAATATCAAAATCATATTGAGATAAAAATTCTAACCACCTTCTCTGTCTAGCATTTAGATTAGGCTGAGTGAAAATATATTTCAGTCCTAAGTGATCAGTTTTCAACTCAAAAGGTTTCCCAAGTAAATAGTGTCTCCAAACTTGAAGCGCATGAACAATGGCAGCAAGCTCCAAATCATGAGGAGCATAATTCAGCTCATGTAACTTAAGTTTTCTACTTTCATATGCTATGACTTGATCATTTTGTAACAAAACACCTCCAAGGCCTTCCCCAGAAGCATCCGTTACAACAAGTAAAGCTCCCATTAGGGTCTGGTATAGCTAAAATAGGTGCGGAAGTCAACTGAATTTTCAGACTTTTGAAAGCAGTTTCACACTTATCATTCCAAATAAATTTCTTATCCTTCTTCTGCAATGAAGTTATCGGTGCAGCCACTTTAGAAAAATCCTTAACAAATTTTCTATAATAACCAGCAAGACCCATGAAGCTTCTTACTTCGTGCACATTCTTTGGTGTAGGCCACTCAGTTATTGCCACTATTTTTGAAGGATCTACAACAATTCCTTCTTTACTAATGACATGACCCAAATAGTGAACTTCTGAATCAAAGAAAGAACATTTGGATAACTTACCATACAACTTTCTTTTTCTCAAAATTCCCAAAACTATCTTCAAATGCTCATTGTGCTCCTCAACACTTTTAGAATAAATGAGAATATCATCCAAGAATACAAGTACAAACTTGTCCAAATATTCTTGAAAGATATTATTCATTAAGTTCATAAAAGTTATGGGTGCATTAGTTAATCCAAAGGGTAGAACCGTGAATTCATAATGTCCGTACCTTGTTTGGAAAGTTGTTTTATGAATATCTTCCTCTCTAATCCTTAACTGATGATAACCAGATCGAAGATCTATCTTAGAATAAACCGCTGCCCCACACATCTGATCAAATAGATCGTCGATCCTTGGAAGTGGGTATCTGTTCTTGATTGTTGCTTTGTTCAACATCCGATAATCAATACACAGCCTAAGTGTTCCATCCTTCTTTTTCACAAATATTACTGGCGCTCCCCAAGGTGAAACACTTGGTCTAATCAAACCTTTAGACAAAAGCTCTTGCAATTGTGCCTTAAGCTCGACTAACTCTGTAGTAGTCATCCGATAAGGTGCTTTGGAAATAGGTTCTATTCTGGTTTGATTTCGATGGTGAAGTCAAATTCCCTCTTGGGTGGTAAACCTGGTAATTCCTCCGAAAAACATCCTTGAAACTTTGCAACAGTGGAAATCGTTTCATGGAATCACCATCTTCTTCTGAAAATTCAGATATCTTTACTGCATAAAGGGTACATCCTTTGTTTTTAGCCTTTTAAGCTGCATAGCTGACAGTTTTCTAACTGAAATCTCCCGTTTCACACCTTGAATCTCTGCTGCTTTCAGCCGATCATCTAAACATTTTATATTCTTTTCATAGCAATCTACTTTTGCTTTATGGTCAGCTAACCAATTGACACCGATGACAATGTCATACGATCCCAAAGGTGTAACATAGAGGTCAACCTCAGTGGAAAAGTTAGGTAAGTCAAGGACTGCCCCAAAAAGACACATACTCACTGTATGAACAGAATTATTACCATACTGTACAGTCCAAGGTTTATCCATTTTTCTAGCCTTTCTTTTAAGTTTAGAAGCAAGTTTACTAGAAATAAAACATTCAGTAGCTCCTGTATCAAAAAGAATAGTGATAGGTATGCCAAATAACTTACCCGGAACTTCTATAGGTGTCACCTACTTTTCAGCTTGCTTGTCTGCTACTGCAGCATGTATCTTATGCTGCTGATTATGATCATCCTTCTTCAAAGGGCACTGATTCACGTAGTGGTCTTTGCCACAATTGTAGCAGCCTCCTACAGGTCCCTTTTTAGGCTCAAAATTACCTCCAACCTTGTAATTATCACGTTGTCCTCCATAGGGCTTCTGCCCATTGTTATAATTTTTGGCAAAATTATCCCTTACATTTCCAGCAGGCTTATTTGCTACTGCTTTCTTACTATTATCCCCTGGAAACTTACTTCTGTTTCCAAACTTTTTCCATGGTCCCTTTTTGGGTGCAAGTGAAGTTGAAGAAGGGTTTGCAATCTTCTTCCGCACTTCCTCTTTATGAGCAGAAATAGCCTTTAATTTCTGTTCTTGTCTTATGGCCTTTTCAACAACTCCTTCCATAGTGGTTGGACTGTGAACATCGACCTCTCCCCTATCATGGGATTCAGTCCCATGATGAATTTCCATATTCTGAACTTCTCGTCAGTTTGATACTACGGTACATACTTGAGGAGTTTTGTAAACCACTCCCAGTATTCAGTTACCGTTAGCTTCCCTTGAGCTAAATTCTGGAATTCAGTCATTTTCTGATCATAGAAAAGTTGTGGCAGCCAACGTTGCCTAAAATAGCCCTTAAATTGATCCCAAGTAATATTGGTCTCATCAATATTTAGCTCAGCTTTACGGCTATCCCACCACGAAGATGCTTCGTGGGAAAGTTGATAGGCTCCCCAAATAGCTTTGGTTTCCTCCGAGAAGTTTCTTATTGCAAAGTACTTCTCCATTTTGCTGAGCTAGTTCTCAGCTCCATCTCCTAATGTGGTGCCATCATATTTAGGTGGGCTTATCCTTTTTATATCATTAGTGAGTTCTGCTGCCAACCTGGCCTTTTTGTTTTCTGGTTGGACAGGTGCATTTCCAGCATTAATATCAACACCCATATCGGGGTTGTCCTCAGGAGGTTGCTGATTGTTATTACCAGCTTCATCTTCCTCCTCATTTCCCATTACTTGCTATTCAAGTACAGCTAAACGATCTCTTGTGTCCAATAGGGCAGCAAGGATCTCATCAAGCTTTTGGGTTGTTGCTGCCCCTCCTTCTGGTGGAGCATTATTCGCAACGTTCCCCCTTGTTCTAACCATTTTCTGTTACAAGAAAATTCAGGTTTTTATCAGATTATGGACACAATAGGTCCAAGAGCTGCAACCTTCAGCTCTGATACCAAGATGTAACATCTCCATTTTAGAACAATAGAACAATTTTTTTTTTTTGATAAATGCTTCCTAGTTCTAAATACATAATTTAGAACTCACAAATCAAAACAACCATTCTTATAACAGATAACCATATGCTGTTGTAATGACTCGGAGTACCTCCGATCTATTCATTCCATGACTCGGTAATCTACCGATCTATTCATGAGTATCAAGAGTTGGCGTTTTTATTTTAACACATCACTCTTGCGGTTCTCTTCCCTAACCGGGATTGAGAATGCTGCTCTGTCATCAAGGAACCTATCTGAATAATTGTTACCATTATTCATCGGCATCTCGTCCCTTAGACTAGGTGACATAGGACAACGCAATCAACAGCTTGCGATACTTTGGCCAAAGATTTGAAACATATCGCTTATGTCTCGTATTCCTTGACGGCATACTCGTCAATCTGGAATACGTCCTTCACCCCATTCCTATGTTATGTAGAATGTCTTATACTGACTTCTATCAGTCTCTCCTGCCCCAAGTTATTCACTCAGGAACGGATTAGTAATATGACAACATTATAGGGATGCTCCCGAGGACTAGGGATACGCTGACATACTGGGTCAACCCTAGTTAACCCAGTGTGTCAAGATACCCCGAGTCTCCAGGGGCAGCCTTATAACATGACCACGTTCCTAATCAGTCCCAGAGTAAAACTTGTTCGAGTTTAAGGTGTAAATCTTAATGATCAATGCAAAGGGTGTCGCCATAAGTCACCTGCATTGTTGTATCTTTGAGAAGATCCTAATCTTCTCGAAGGTACAACCCTGCAGTTGACTTGTGCCATCAACCTTCAAATCCCTCGAAAAGATCTACTTATTTTTAAGGTGTTACATACGTTGAGTTAAAGTTATACTTTAAGACGCTCCTTTTAGGGTAGTCTTTTCCCAACCCCTGGGTTCCTCACCTTAGAATTACCTTTCTTAATAAAACCCATTTCACAAAGAGAAGTTATTAAGACTTGAGGTCCCATCAAGGAGTTCATTGAAAAACAGAAATCTAAATCAATGAAACTAGACAATAGCCCTTAATCTTCACATAAGGTTGCTAACCATACCCTTTTTGGTTTATATCAGTTCTCATAACTGAAATATATCTTACTTATTAGTATTGAGATATAGTGATTAAAAATCCAATTAAACGTTGTCTTGACTTAGATCAAGACTAAGGAGTAATAATTTATTCAGCCCATTTAGCTTCCTATTGAGGTTTATTTTAACCTTAACTTCTCGAAAGACAGTGATCTAAATTCCAATTTAGCTTTAGATAGATCATAATGTAACTACTAAATATACACAAGTATTCAGTCCACATAATCTTTGCAAAGCTTACTTAGAGGATCCCAAATGTCTCCAAGGTATACAATAATAATAATGCTCTTAAAATCATTCGAATCGAAGAAGTTCAATCCATCAAGATACGAATGCAAACACATAAGTAACAAATACCTCATTTCATTCATTTCTAAGCTAATCAAATACATTTTATGCATTCAGCATATTTGATACAATACTCAATAGCAAAAGAACATCTTTCTTCAAGTAGTACATTTAGAGAATCAAATTGGAATTCATCATAAAACCAAATTAAACAATCTGAACATCACATCAGATCTGCGTGTCTTTACCACTTACGGAAACCATCTGCAAAAATTGTCAACACGGGTCAGTTCGGTGAACTGAGCATGATAAGCACTAATTCTTAAAACAATTGCAATCCACCAATTGTTCTCATTAAACAACCTGTTTATATGAAATCATTTCTTCACATTCCAAACTTAAATCAGGCTAATCATCCTATATGTTAGAGACTAAGAACATATGAATACAACCATTCTAAAGACAACAAAACTCCTACAAGATTGTTTCTAACAATTTCTCAAAGGCAGTTAAAACATTCAACAAGCTCACTGTCTTAATTCTTTTATCATCATAACACATTTCAATGGTATTGACAAGTATACCCATTTATACAGCAACACACATTTTATACCAGTCTCTCCATACAATACCACAGTTTATTCTTGTTATGCCCATACCGTAGAGATCGCAAAAGGATGCAAGAAGAAAGCACACAAGTTTTCCTATCTAGGAGAGAGAGGATTTTCCTATTCCACTTATTATATACATCAACATATAAATTACAGTCTAGAAGAAAGAACAGAGTCCATCAGAATCCTAAATCAATAACATTCTGGACTGTACCGACTCCTTTAGATTAATACATATACATTTACGCATGCGACTAAACAGTCGTGATTACAAGAAGAACTACAGTTCCATCTAAATCCAAATATAAAAGTCACCTGTAGCTACTAAGCGATTCAAGAGCTTTCGCGCCAAGCAACAGAAAATAATCCAACCATGAAAGACTCAACAAATATTTTCCTATCATTTATCAACATGAAAATACCCAACGCCATCGCCTGACATGGTACAACTAAGAGCTCTTTGTTTCAGTCAAACTTGAGACAAGATAACATTAAAACAATAACGTTTCCATATGCAAATACAGTGACATTCACACAGAGTCAAAACACAACATGCACAACTTCATTCAACTAATCAAATCCCTACGATTATACAGCAAGGATGTAAATTAGAAGCCGTTTTCAAGAAGAATAATCACAACAAGGTCTTCACAGAAGCCAAATTCCATATCAATAAATTTCCTCAAAGTTTCATCTGAAGTTGAGCTACTACAAAATATAACAGGGTATCAAACAAAGTCGAGTTGATAAAGAAACCCCATCCCTTAATTCCTCATAATCGAACTGAACATAACACAACAATATTAAGAAAGAGTCAAAACGATATGCATGCTCAGTGAGGACTCAAATCAAGAAACGAGCCAACACGCAGCATATCATGGACTCCAACAGTGTCAAATCCAACCAGTACTTATAACCAAGGTTTCGATTGAAGTTGAATTCATACGACAACAATTCAAGAATCCTAAAATTACTCACAGCAAAACTTCTACAGAAGTTAAAACATAAATTACATTTCAAGGACTCCATCGAAGTCAATAATATTTAGTATTCTTAACAAAACAATAGCATTCATAACCAAGCTTTGACAGAAGTTTGAAATACAAGATACATTTCAAGGACTCTCACTGAGTCAATACCAACCGTATTCACAACTGAGCTTACACAGAAGTAGAAACACCAGTTACATTTCAAGGACTTCAACAGACTCAAAACCAATGAGTATCCACAACAAGCTTCCGTAGAAGTCAATAACATACCACCCATTTCAAGGATTCCAACAGTATGCACAAGGAAACTACTACAGAAGTTAAAAACATAAGTTACGTTTCAAGGATTCAAAAGGAGTCGAAACCAAATAGCATTCTCAACTAAACTTCTACAGAAGTCGTAACATACTATCAATTTCAAGAGTTCCAACCATAACATGCTAAAAGTATCCTCTACAAAACTTCAACAGAAGTCGAGACATACGAAACATTACAAAGACTCTCACTGAGTCATTTTCGTATTTAATCCTTGCTACTTTCAACAGATTCTAACCCAAAATCACAAACTCAGTAAGGACCTCGACAATAGTCGCATTCAAGTAGAATAATCTCAGCAAGCATTCCAACCAGAAGGAACTTAAAGTATTCTAGCAAGATTCAACAGGGTTCCACATCAACAATAAAAGCACAGCCGGTCTGTACTCGAAATGAAACCAAAAAGAAGAATAATACAGTAACCATTCCAACAAGGTCTTCGAAAAACCCGAGATTCATAATTCCATAGGAAAAGAAGAACCAAAACATTGCTTCAAACCAACTGAACTGAAATCACCTGAACAGAGTTGTTTTAATGAAAGCATTTAGAGTAAAGCAAGATTTTTAAAAGTCAGGGCCTATCATGCCTGGTAATGTCGCTTTAAAAATCCGAAGAAGACCTCTGAATGAGCTCGAGCCTTCTCCTCTTCTTCCATGTTAGATTCAGCAACAATAATTTGTTACCCTCATGCCTTATAAACTTTCCTCGACAGAGAAAAGAGCTAGTTATTCTCATAGTTGCCATGCAACACCAAGTAGACTGGTTCGAAGAACCAGTGATCAAACAGAGAGAAAACCTCAAGCGCATGGAAAACCAAACAACCAACTAGTTTTCCATTTTACATGCCTTCCCGAGCAATCCATGCTCGGGAACCGAGTTCATTAATGACATTAACTCCAAAATTCCGCCCAAACTCCATTGCCATCGACCGCCATAGTTGGCGATTGATAAATGCAAACAAAAGACCATTTCCAGATTTGGCGACTCTGCCACGTCGGTCCCAACAGATATTTACTACCTCCGCCAAATCCCAAGTCCTTCATACTTATCCATCTCATAAATGCCATAGAAACTACCGCCCATGGCTCGCACCCCTTCATAGGTCCCCCTTCATCCATGGTCATTAGTTAGGTTAGAAACATAGGTTAGATCTTAAGGTGATACTTAGTCTAACTTCCTTAGTGCTAGGTCGCTAACCTTAGAAACATTTAGCTTATAGTTTAGGGCTAGGTTAGATTAGCACTAATCCAACCCATAGGTTATAGTTTAGGTTTAGGTTATTAACCTTAATAAATCCAGTCTAGGTCTAACAAATAGAATCGTTCAGTATAAGAACCAACAGATATACATTCCCGAGATGGATTCTATCCAGCATTGATAATAAGCTAGCAGTATATATACCAGATTTTATTACCTGGCTCAAGGTCTAGACCTTCCTGATATTACGATATCGGGAACCAATTCATTTAACACGATCAACCTGAGTTAGACTCCAGAATTGCTTATCCAACACATTCAGACCTTGCACCCTTCGTAAGGTCTATAATTTTTGTTCATCCAGAATAAACTTAAAACATCTCTTGGATCAATGCCACTGATCCAAGGCTGAGTCATAAAGATGGGTAAATCCACAATTCATCCCGAAATCAGATTGAACTCAGGTGCTAAAAATGAAAGAAATAAAAGAGTCCAAGCATATCCTGACTCAGTCAAAGATCTTCAAGAGCAAAGAAGATACAATCAATATCAAGCATGACTTCACAATCAAAGGAACACATCCTTATACAGAAGAAATCATATATCAACACTTGAATGCTCAGGAGGAAGTAACAATAGTTCGAGTGTTTCAAGGGAACTTCATGTTGAGGAGGAGAGGTTTGATTTATCAAAATTCTTGTTTGATGAGGAGCACAAGGAAGTTGAGATCCAAGGGGAGTGTCCCACAGAATTTGATCATGAAGAGGTTGATTTCTTATCAAACTTAGAAGATTGCATTGGTGAAGAAGAACCCATTAAACTCACTTCTTGTGCATTTTCACCATCTATCTTCCAAAAAAATATCCTCTTGGTGTAGAAAACTCCCACAAATAAGCCATGGAGGAAATTTTCTACAAAGTTCATGCTACCTAAATCATCCCGCATGAGGAGAATGAAAATGATTTTGATCTTTCAGACTTCATGCTTGAGGAGGAGATCCATGATGAATCATTTACAAAAGTAGAAGACATCATAGAGAAGGCATGGTCTTTTGCATAGTTGTCTATATAAGCGAGAACAAGGATTAGATTAGCTTGCAATCAACTTTATTCATGGAAAGGAAAGTCTATAGGATTCCCCATTTATGGGGATGAGCTTTAAAGATATTGGAAAACCATGAGGATCAAGCCTTTCCTAATAATATATAAGACTAGTTTAGATCCACCTAAGGAGTTGCAAATAGTCATGCTTATTTCGAGAATGAGAATGAGCTATAATGTACCAACGATTAGCTACAATACCTCTCAAATCCAAATACTGAGCAAATAATAGAGGTATTTATTTTTCCAGCTGATACTTTGAAGGGAAGGGTGGAGGACCAACTTTAGAGAAAATTTTTGCCCTTGTTAAAGGCCATGTTCATTGCCAAATTAATTACATGGCCACATTTTGTAAGAAAGGGAAGCTACTTCTTCCTACATGTTGTCAAATTTGTTTGAGTTTCCTTTACCTATGGCTAGATTAGAGTAGGTAGGTTTGTTTTTAGCAAAAGAAGTGTTTGTACACACTCTGCATACTTTACTCGAAGCATGTATCATATTCCATGTTTTTACATATTTTTTACGAGATTTTGTTGTTTGTGTACGCTGATTCATTTTGGGCCAAAATAGATAGTTGGAGTAGTTTCTAAGCTTTATTTAGAGCTCCATAGATCAATT
Source organism: Taxus wallichiana var. yunnanensis (assembly GCA_018340775.1). Taxonomy (NCBI): domain Eukaryota; kingdom Viridiplantae; phylum Streptophyta; class Pinopsida; order Cupressales; family Taxaceae; genus Taxus; species Taxus wallichiana. The sequence goes on from CM031243.1 coordinate 647,431,313, forward strand.
TTTGGCTAGCAGTCATTAGGTAGTTCTAGTTTAGTGCTAAGTTCATGGCAGATTCGGGAGAAATTTTTTCAAAGGAAAAGATTAGTTTCTTCAAGGATAGACTCGACTTCGTAGCCCAATGGATTGACACTTTAGAGATATGGGTTTCCTCTTTCTTCAAAGTATTAAAGAAAGTCCCTAGTCGGAGCCAGTTGTTATCCCATTTTTGTGTTTATCGATAAAATGGGATAACTAATCAAAATTTTCATGATGAACCTATTTTATGATCCATTCTTCATCCAATAATTATTTTAAAAATGCTTTACCTTCTTTTCGAATCAGTTTTGAGGTATTTGTTATCCCAAATTAACCCCTCCTGGATTAATTTGAATAACTCATTTAAAATGCACTAGGCACTTTAAACAAGCACGGGACATTCAAATGGTTATCAAAGGTCTAAACCACTAAAGCACTTTGGTCATTTGAATTTAAAGACTCACAAGATACTAAGGGCTAAAGATTTAGTGGGTTCTATTTAAAAGGCCACGTGACGTTCATTTGGTCACAAATTTAATGCCAAGCATCAAGCACCGTGCCATGTGGCATGGTTTCGGTTCTCAAAGTTTTTGGGTTTCACGAACTCAAGTCCATGGAATAAATAAAGATCAATATAATTTTAGGTTCACGACAGTGCAGCAAAGCAAAAGTCGGTGAGGTCAATGGAAACATGGCAGAGTTAGGGGCTAACAAGTGGTGTAATATTAATGATCAAGGCATGACACATGTCACTAATTAACTAAAATTAGAATAAAATAAGTGTATTCTAAGATAGTTAATCTAATCTAGGAGGACATAAAAATTGTAAATAAATACTCTAAAGCAAAGAAAATGACTAAAAACTTAAAACTAATAGAAAAAAAACCTAATATGCAAGAATAAAGTGAGAAAAGAACTCAACTAATTGTAGATGACTATCGCAGGTGTGCAAGTCGATAGGAAATTCTAGAGGGAGGAATGGCTACACAAAGGACCCGAAAAGGGTGGATCTAGAGGATCTAAGAAAAGCTGGAATTCCTAGGAGGGTATTGGGCGCCTTAGGGCACTTTGGTATGTAGAAATAGGCACCCTGGTCTTTGAAAAAGCTTAGAATCTAATTCTCTTAGGGTCGGAAGAGAATCAGTAACCCTCGTCGGTTGTCACACCGTATTTGCTAAACTGTGCCGAATGAAGCAAGATGATGTTAAAGACCTACAAAAGATAAGAGAAGTATCAAATCCCTAAAAAATAAAAGATGCAAATGAATGGGTTGGACTAACCTCAGCTATCATAATAGTGGGCTTACTACTCTGAGAGTCGTACTACATTTCAGACCCAAATGTAGTTCTAGTGTGTGTGTGTGTGTGTGCATGGTGTGCCTTAGGTGCTTTTATTCCAGTCACACATTTTAAAATAATGAGTAATAACTAAATATAGAAAATGTAATAGCATGTGTGCATGGAATAGAATAGAATCCCTCCCCTATGAAGTGTGTGTGTTGATGCAGATCTCCTAGCCTTGATGCATGGAACTATGTGGATGCAAGTGATGTAATGGATGCAACTCTAGATGGAGTGATAGTAGTAAATGATGTTAGGGCCCTCATTATGGTCTCATAACTTTATATTTATAGGGTTCTCTTGATCTAATTTCATAATTAACCCCAAAATGGCCAACTAGGAAAAAGATAAAGATGAAAAATGGTTAGAAAAGGCCCAAAAAGTGGTGGGAATATTTGAAAAGGATCGGGGTGCTCTAGTACAGGTTTGAGCGGCCCAATTTAGGCTAAAATGATGGGAAAGTGCCAAAACAGACTGGGCATGTATATAAAAATGTGTGGGAATGAAGAAATAAAAGTAAAATAAGATGGCCAAAAGATGGGATTAATTAGTACTTTCTTCACTCAAGAACCTTCTAAATAGTAGTATGAGATTGGGCTAAATAATGTCTAAAGTGCATGATTTTGTGACTACATTTTCCCCCCACTTTATGTTGGTGAGTTGAAAGCTTGGTAACATAAAGTAGATAGAAGTTCTTACCTAATATCTATGGAGTGTAGTACAAATGCGCTGAATGACTACACTCAAGCATGGAATGACAAAAAAGAAGATGGGGGAGGGTGGGATCTAAAGATGAAAAATGTGCATAGAAAAAAAGATGAGAGTTAGCCTAGGGCGGATTGTGTGTGTAGTTGTTGCGGTGTGTAGTGTACCTACATGGTTAGTAAAGTGTGTGATGTCACAGAATCTTGTTATTGACATTGTTGTTATTGTTTCCCCAATTTGACTGCTTATTTCTCATCCATTCATACATAAAGTAGATAGAATTGCTTACTGATATCCATGGAGTGTAGTACAAATGTGCCGAATGACTACACTCAAGCGTGGAATGACAAAAAAGAAGATGGGGGAGCATGGGATCTAAAGATGAAAAATGCCCATAGAAAAAAAGATGAGAGTTAGCCTAGGGTGAATCATGTGTGTAGTTGTTGCGGTGTGTAGTGTACCTACATGGTTAGTAAAGTGTGTGATGTCACGGAATCTTGTTATTGATGTTGTTGTTATTGTTTCCCCAATTTGACTGCTTGTTTCTCATCCATTCAGACCTATAATGAGAAAATGATCAAGTAGTCAAATATGTATCTATGTAAAAATGCTATGTAAAATATGCATGTGCATAAATGTGTAAAATACGTAAATATAAAATACGCTAAATGAAAATGTAAATGGAACATGTGCACTTGATCCATGTTGAGAGGAAGAGTGTAGAAGGATATCCTATACTACAAGTTTTTAGTATCTCACGCCACCTCAAGCTAAAGAAGTATAGGGAGGAAATGATTTGTGTCCTCTAACCTCTAACTACTTATAAAATGTGTGTGAAGATATCTCTATAGCGTCCTAGTTTTTGGATGATCCGAAGCCACCTTTGGCTGAAGTAGTGTAGAGAGGTACACCCACTTTGTAACCTAGTGCTTCCCAGAAATGCTAAGGACACCATGTCCTATAAAATTTGTTATGTATGGGGTTCGTAAGATCTGGTCCGAATGCACTCGGTATAGGTGAACCCCAATGCCAAGGGCGTAAAGTGCTTGTATTGAATAGGTGTAACTGCGTGTTAGTATGCAAACCCCAAATGATGTCCCCCTCTTCGGGGCGCATGAAACATCGATGATAGGATAATGTGGCCCTAAAAGAGAACCCACCACATGTACTATGTAACTCTCTTCTCTACAGAGGAAAGGGGAGATTATTGGTAGAAACCAAGGTGCGTATAAATAAGGATGGCTAGCTAAAGACAAGTGTAAAGCAAACAATGCATGCATATAGAAAACATGTGTAAGCTACACAGATAATATAGTGAATGTAAACACACAAGAAGATAAATTAATTCACACAAAGTGGGCTACAAACATGGGACATCACTCATGATGTCGCAAGACATGCAAAGCCGTCATGGCTGCAAACAACAAGCAAGTGTGCACACAAACATAGGGCAAAGCCCGCATACAATGGAAAATAATGGCAGACAAGTATAGACAAATAAACAAGGAGTCATGGAAACATAGAATCTTTCAAAACAAGTGTTACACATGGAACACCCATTAGCATGTTAGAGAAATAACCACTATGTGAAAATCATGTATAATCAAGTAATGTAATATGTTAAGTACAATATGAAATAATAGAACCTAAATGAGACGAATGTGGATGCCCCGGTGACCACCGTAGTAAGAGTAGAAGGTGAGCATCCATGCCACGTGTACGAGTCCTATATCTATGATCACACTAAAAAAATGCATGAACGTGCATGTGTGGATGGTATAGATAATGACATATAAGAAATAAATCTAACATGTGTAATAAGGAGAACATGTAAAACACTAGCAAGAAAGAATAAATGCCCCCAAGACAATGTAGTATGTAGTGGATGGTGGAATGGAATGCAAGATGGAATGATAGGATCCACATGCCCCTAAGTGGATGGAAGTGTATGTAATGAGGTTCATTTTGTTTTCCCCCTTAGTAGTCAAGAATGAACCATAAACGAGAGTGCGTCATCGGGAAATGGTTGAGTAGTGTTTGTTGTTTGTCTAGCGACGTTGTGATGAGTGTGTATGTAGTGTTGATGAAGTGTAACATATAGAAAGGATGTGCATGAACCCTATAGCTGAAGCATATATCATGACTTGATGAATGGATGAGTGATGATTTATCCTAAGCGTATATCACTATATGATGAATGAACAAGTGATGATGTAGCCCTAAGTGTATATCACTATAAGATGAAAGGATGAGTGATGATTTATCCCTAAGTGTATATCACTATAAGATGAATGGTAAGGAGTGGTGATGTAACCTAAGGTTTATACCACTACAAGATGATATAATAAAGTTGGTGATATAGCCTAAAGCGTATACCACTACTAGATAGAAAGAGTGAGTGACAATTTAGCCTAAAGTGTATGTCACTAGCCTTGGAATGTCACAGGATGAAATGTCTCATGATGAAATGTTGCATGTTGAGGGTAAGGTCCATTTCATTTTTAAACCCTTGGTGTTAGAGTATGGACCTAGGAACTAAAGTACGTCATAGGGTGGTTAGCGCAACATGTAGAAAACAATATGGCATGTGTAATGATGAAACAACCATGTGGTGAGTAGGGTTTGTAAATGCGTGTGTAAAAGGCAACATGTAATGTATAATATGTAATGTAATGTGTGATAATGTAGAATGTAGGGATTAAAAATGTAAAGATAGACTCATATGTAATGTAGACTAGCATAGTATGTAGAATATAGATGATGTATAAATGTGTCATGTGAAATAGCCTAATGGCGTATGTAATGCATAGAATGACTAATATGTGCATGATGAAAATGTAGTATAATGTAGAATGTAGACTAAGTGTAGAATGGATGGTGTATGATGTGTGATGTGTGTGATAAAATGTAAATGTGTAGTGCCTATAGTGTAGTGTGTGGGGTTCAATGTAATGGTAATCCCTCAACATTCAAGTGTGAACCAAAGCACAAGAGTGCGTCATCGGGTAATGACAAGGCTAAAATGCATTATGAAAGTGATAAATGTAGAAATGGTATAACTATGGAGGGGGAATATTAGGTGTGATGCCCCCTAGGTGTGTAGAAGTGATTAAAACAAGTCTATGATAAGGAAGGACGAAGGTCCTCTATCTCATATATGTAGTGAGGAAATATGTTTGAATGCTAAGAGTGGAATGTAATTCTATGTAAGAAGATGAATGTAATGATAATGAAAATATGATAAGGGAGGAGTGTGTGAATGGGATTCCCCCTCAGTAGTGTGAAAATAAAGACTATGTAAACTCGTCAAGAAGATTGTCATCTTCTGGATTGAAATCGAATAGGTATGCATTATTAAATTGGTAGGCTATAATGTTAAGTTGATCATGTAATGAGCCATTGAGGTGTAAATTATACATACCCATGGCATATTATTCATCGGTAAATGGAGGAATTGGACAACCATGTTCATACCAATAAGTAAGATTTTGTGTATAACCTAGGAAAGAACTATTGCAAATGAAAATGTGTCCAAAAGGCATAGGGAAAGATATATCTGTATGATCAGGATCTAGAGTTCCCCTAATGTAATCAAGCCATGATTGGCCTAATGTGAGTGGTGAATATCAAGGGGTGTGAGCAAGAAAAATCATGAGATAAAATATACAAAGACCATAAGCTGTTAGGATGATGACATACCCATAATAAAGGTGAGAAGCATATGGTGTAGGGTGAAGATCATTGAAAGTAAACCTAAGTTAAGTCAATCCCTCATGTGTACATATAATGTCATCACATGTAGGATCAAATCGGATGTTTTCCCAATATGATTTATTCATGAAAATTCTAAAATTTAATGGCAGACATGATGCGGGTGAAGGTGAGTGTGATAGAGTGAGGTCCACATCTGGATAGGACCCGATAAGGAACAATAGCAGCAATAGTAGTAGTAGTAGGTGTCATAGGAGGAAAAATTCTATCACACAAACAATATTGTCAAGTGGTTGTAATTGAGGTAATTCATTTATAGGTTGGGGATCATTGGTAGTATTAGTACATGAACACCTCATAAGTTGAAATCTTTCTAATCACATAGGCCCTTTCCCTCTCTGTTTCATGTTTAACATATTTTGGTGCAAGCATTTGAATTGGTCCATCTTCTAACACCAAATCAACCAAAGTGCGCACATAATGCATAGAAGAAGGAAACTTTTTAGGTAACTTAGGCTCAAGATGAGCCCTTGCTTTCAAAATATAATCACCAACTTATTCCAACATGCTAACGAAATCCTCATTCTTTATACTTTCTCATTCCTTCTATTCCTTTAGGCGCATTGTATCTATAGTTTTATCCTTGCTATCTTCCATCAGCGCTCGAATAATGGCAGCCTTATCAACATTTATCTCGCACCACCTCATTTGACCAAGACATTGCTGACCTACTCATCAAACATTAGAATAGGCTTTATTGTCATGTGCCTGCTTTGGGGTGCCTTCTTCACTCTTTGTGAGACACAGGACTCTTCACATACATCAAATTTTGGTTCGTCCATGTGAGTCTGCATGGACTAGGATAGTTACTTCCTTTTACACGTAATGGGCATATCTAGATCCATAAACTCCTAATCATATAACTCCTTAAGGCCCACAGTACTATGAAAGCGGGAAAAAATGATTTTTCTTGTGTCCTCAACATAGCCCATACTAGGGACAACATACTCCTCACTTTTTCTCTCATTTTGTTCTTGGCCCCTTGGGAACCTAAGCGCCAACATATGGAGTTGGTCCTTATCCTACTTGAGAAGTCATGGGCACCTTTGGTTTGCTCGCGAATAGTTTCTTCTACTTATTTCACCCCTTCCTCTTCATCTTTCATCTCTTCATCTCAGGGTTCTTCCACATCCTCAGGTTGAACTGGGGTTCCTATCGCTCTCTCTTCAGACTCTTCCTCCTCCTCATTAAGCTTCAACTTTCTTCTTCTCTTCTTCTCAAGTGCCTCTTTTTGAGGGGAGAGTCAAGGGGACCTTCTTAAAGGTTGAGATGTTCTAGCACCTTGGGTCCTAGTTCTTCTGAACACCTTCTTAAATTGGCACTCCTCCTAGACTATATCCATGTCTAATTTTTCCTCTCCTCCTTGCTCCTATGGGGGAATATCTTCACGCTCACTCTCCACTTTTTTTGTGGGATTCCTCCGGCCTCTATGGTCAAATCCTCCACTATCCTCATGTTCTTATTCTTCATCTATCTCTATGGTCAAGGTAGGATTTAGAGCTGCCACATTTTCAATTGTGTGTTTTCCCTTAGGCGGCCCTAGGAGCATGAATTCATTCTCCACATACTTGTTATTTTCCAACCTAGGCTTAAGATAGAGATAGAAAAGTATGGCTCCATTGTCCCCAATAGCCAAACTTATCGGCTTCATGTTTATAACATCATAAATAAGCCTCTCAATGTAGGCGATTGACCTGGACATACATAAGTTTTTATGAGAGTATGGTAGTCACAATCTACCTTGTCTGCATTACAACTCAATCAACACACATCGTAAACCTATGTACTAAGGCCTAAAAATAACATGTGTGAAGGCATATGGTAGTTTACACCATGGAATCCATGTCCCATCCTTCATTGCAAACCGTGTGATGCAAAAGTGCTTTGATACACCACAAATTGTACTTTCGTACCTATTACTAATGGTAAATCCTTTGGAATGTGTCATTCCTCCTCAAAGGTCACACACAATCAATCATACCATAGTTCTTCCCTTTGTTTGAATGGGCCACTCATTGTTCCTTCACACAAGTATTTCTCAAACCTCTCTGCGAGGGACTTCTTCTCCACGGGGTATTCCCAAATTTTGTTCTTTGGCCCATTAGGCACTCCAATTTCTACAAACATAAGAGATAAGAGGATAGCACCAAAACTTATCTTTTCACATGTGTGCACTTCCAAAGAATTGTCTCTCTACTATGTAGCTTGCTGAATTGTAGACTTTTTATGACATCTTCTTCATAATATGTAGCCACATGGTATTTACCTATGACCATCTCTCTTGATCATTCAACTTAGTGAGAAGATGTGCGGCTACCTGCACCACATGGTACTTCCTCAATTTATAGATGTCCATTCCGTGTGGACCCTTGGAGTATCCCAACTCCTTGCTTGTGGCTATAACAACTTCCTTATCAGTTAGATCACTAATAATATTTGTCCCAAAGTGCCCTTCAATCCTGTCAATGTGGCAATCAGGCTGTTGTGATCCTTACCCTTTGTCCAAAAAAATAGAAGAAGTCCTCATGGACTCTGCTCATAATTCATTGGTATAAACTTTCTAGTTTTCAAAAATATGGGAGTTCATACAACTGATAAACCCCTACCTTCTTGAGAAACTTCTCCCCATTTTATAAGAGTAAAATTTTCAAAATTTTGAGTTGAAGGGTTTTTCTCTCGAAGTGCCTAAGTCGTGAAGTTGAAAGAATCTGTGTTTTGGGTCTTTTTGTGTGATTTTCGGGCCTGTCGAAACTTTTTGTCCCATCTGTCCCAAGTACAAAAGTGCACTCTGTTCCCCGATCGGCCGAATCATCCTTCCCGCGTACTTCGCACTTTCCTGTCCCAAGTGTCCCAAAACTTTTTGTGCGAGTTGTTCCAATTTCGGCCGAATCATCCTTCCCGCGTACTTCGCACTTTCCTGTCCCAAATGTCCCAAAACTTTTGTGCGAGCTTTCCCATTTTCGGCCGAAACTCCCGAGTCGCGTACTTCACAGCTCCTTGTCCCAAATCGAAAAATGCAAAATGATCCAATTTCGGCCGATTTGCCCGAACCGCGTCCTTCGCGTGTTTTCGCCCCAAATATCCCATTCTCAAAAATGCGCCCTGCTTCATTTTCGGCCGAACCGGTCAAGCCGCGTACTTCGGAACTTTTTGTCCCATCTGTCCCAAGTCCAAATGGGCCCTTTGTTCCAATTTCGGCCGAAACACCCGAATCGCGTACTTCGCACATTTTCGTCCCATTTGTTCCAAATGCATTTGTGCGTCTTCTCCTGTTTGCCCGAACGGCCGAGCCGCGTGTTTCGCGCATTCGCGTCTCACTGTCCCAAAGCGTACCAAGTGTCATTCACACTTAGCTTTTCCCGCTCATTCCGAATATGACGCTCTTTCAAATTGGTGGTTGTGTATTCAATGCGCATTAAATTCATTCCGCTCCTCAAACGGCTATATAACCAAGCATACCACCTTCGCATTTTTCACATTGCTTCCTTGCTATCGTTTGCTCAAACCCTTGCAATCTAGTTCCCTGCGCAAATATCCCTTCCCTTTGCAAATTCCTTCCAGAGTCTGGGTCGCAGCTCCGAATCTATCAATATGAAGATCAAGTTTCAGGGACAGGAGCAAATTTCTCCACTTGAGTCTGCCGTTAGCAATATCGGAGACAGTGAAGCTCGTCATCTCGACTTCGGTGATTTTTGGTCAAGAATGACAGATGCAAACCCTACGCCAATGGCACAGATGATTAATGATAGCGGTTTAGCTTTCGCCGGAGGTTTCCCTATCTCAGTGCAGTGTGCTGATACTGTACTTTCATGCGGAGCTCACTTCGACCCCGATTCGAGCGAATTGACAAATGTACACGGGGAGCTCATTGCCAAGCTGGACGCTGCCGCCATTGGAGCTGCTCTGAGGATTCCGGAGATGGACAATGCTATAGTCGTCTCTCGGGATCAAGCACAGGCCATGTTCGACCAAGACAGTGATAAATATAAAGCTCGAGTGGCGAGGTCTTGGTTGAAGAACCCTAGGAAAGGAGCTTCTCGTCTGACCAAAACCCTCTTCCGGGTGGATTTCAATGAAGAATTGTCAGATTTTATAATCCTGCTGGCTCGGGTTATGGGTTTGCCCTCAACCAATGAGTTTCATTTCTGGATGTGCCCGCTCATCAGCATGGTGTGCGAGGGAACGCAAAACATCAATTGGGCAGAAATCATAAGCATGAATTTGGCCGAGCAACTATCCAATGTGCAGCAAACGAAGAAGTTCTTCATGACTTCGTATCTGATGTATACCCTAGCAGCGTCACGGCAATGGTTTGGCTTTTCCTACATTGATGCGCACAAAGATGATCCAGTGTACGCCTATTGCCCGCAGTTCACCCTAGAGACCAGCAATCGGAATTTCAGAAGGGTCAATGATGCTTTCACCATGTACGTGGTCAGATTGCTCGAAGGTGACACTGCCAGAAGGTTTTCAGACGAAGCTATGAACCTGATATCACAATATGGAGCCTATTTCATTCAGTTCAGGAAATTCTCTTATATCAGGCTTGCTGGCTATGAGAGCACCCCTCTGCGGCTTCCCATGTTCTGCAACGACAAAATGGCCTTGATTGAGATATGCAGGCAACTGGACAAGTTGCACAGAACTTGCAGAGACAAGAAGATTTCTGGCTTGCACTTTCCCATCTCTCTGGGAAACTACACATGCAAAACGGCTCTGGATGCTCAGAACGTAGAAAGAGCCCTGGTCCCTATCACTGTTCATTTCTTCAAGCCAAGAACCTGTTTTGACTTGAAGAAGTTCATTGAACAGAACATCAAGATAGTCTATCATCATAGGGCAGATACAGAAGACTACTGGGCCGACTGTGCAGATGATTTTGAAGCCAGGAGAAGGCATTGTGGCAGGTTCTCCCTGCAATTGATCCAAGAACTCAGTCTGTACCAAGTTCCTGAAGGTCTCCAGGATGACAATTCTGAGCTATACTCGTATGAGTACGAAAATGTGATTAAGCACACCCCTCTGGAGGACCTGGATTGGAACAGGAAAGAAAGAGATGATCTGGCTGAGATTATTGCTCCAGTCTTGATCAGAACTAGGGTCTGGTTCAGTAAGAAGATCCGAGAATTCAAGAGGCACTCAGGAGAATCCAGCTCCAAAGATGATTCGACACCCATAAGGGAGGCATCAGTTCCAGAGTCTGGAACACCAGTGAAAACCCCTTCTGCCTCAACAGCTCAGGGACCTGTGGAATCTACTCCTTCTCCATCTACCCAGGTATACAAGAAGAAACTCAAAGAGGTAAAGAAGGAGCCTGCAGAGAATGACCCTCCAAGAAAACAGGCAGAGTTGCCTATAGGGCCAGAGAACATCATCGTTCTCAGTGAAAGTGAAGACAGTGAGATGCCAACTCCTGCAAGTGTTCCTGAAAATCCAGCAGATAAAGATAAAGAGGTCCAGAGCACTGAACTTCCAGGTACTACTGATTCTTCTGCCGCCATTACCTCCAGTGTTCCGCCCACATCTCAGCTTGAGTCAACAAACCGCATGCTGGACCTTGAGTGTCATGAGCTCCCTGTCTCTTGGTCCCCTTGCCTCTCCTGCAGATTCTTCTTCCTCTTTTGCTTGGGTGCAACCTCTGGTTGATAAAAGGAAGAGAAAATCCTCCTCTCAAAGCTTGGGACCAAATTTTGATGTCAGAGTGACCTTGTTGGGCACCACTCCTTCTCGTGCCAAGAAAGCCAGAACTACTTCCAGGATTGTGTCAGATGCTCAAGGTCAGCAATTCCTGGAGATTGCTAAGCCCACAGTAGACAAATCGGAATCAGAGTTGCTGACATCTGACTTGGAGCTTTCAAGGATCCCTATGGGAGAGTCTACTCGAAGGTGAGATTCATAACCTCCGTGAAGCAGATCACCGAGTCATTGGAAGGGTAGAGAAAGGGCAGCAGACGATTGAACAGCTGGAAGAACAAGCCCAAGTTCTCACGAGTTTTATCAAGTCACTTTTGTCTAAGGACAAAGTTTTGGACCCTACTCCCTTGACTGCTCTACCTCCTCCTGTAATTCTAAGCCAAGATGAAGTGCAAGAAATTAAAGATATGCACAAGTATTCTGTCTATGGTAGAGCTATCGAAGCCATGGTGGATGACATGCTTGTTGCCGGGCTAAACTTCATCGACGAAGCTTTTAAGCTACATGGAAAGGTAGACAATTTGCAACAGAAGCTATCCTCTACCATTGGGGTTATGGATAAGGAGCTTAAACTCTGGGGTAGTTGCATTGTAGACCTTCGCCTCATGGGACAGACAGATGAGAACATCTTACTGGCGAATAAGATTTTCGATGATGCCAAAGATAATCTATCAAAATCCTGGGTCTACAGCGTAGAGTGGAAAATCAGAGTCCTGGAAGAAGCTGTAGGAGAAATGAAGAATAACTGGCAAAAGGGAGAAGCTTTCAAGACGCTAGCAGCTGCTGCTTTCAAAGATATGCATTGTCATCTTCAGGATGAAAACTCTGGCGTTCCCTTGTCCTTGCAAGAAATCAAAGCTCAGTTTAGAGCTTTTGTCAAAGATAATCTTTTCAAGGAAGACTCCATCTCTAAGGACAAGATAAAGGAAATTTGTTCTCTTCAGTCTGCCATTGAAGAAGCAAACAAAGACTATCATACTCACGTCGAGTTTGATAAAGAGATGGAGAAATGCCTGGGATTTTGGACTCAGTCTGCAACCAACACGTCAGTCCCTCGTGGCAGAGATATAGCTGAGTCATTGAAGAAGTTTAGGCAGCGGATTCTGAAGACAGTGGGTCCCTCCCAGTAGCCGGCCACCTGTCTCCTTCTCCTTCCTTTCCTCTTCTTTCCTTTCTTTTCGTATTCTTTGTAATTAGTTAAAGTATTGCAATTGGCGGTACTTAACTATTCTTAGTTAAAAGAAACGGTTACGAAGAGTAACCGACTTGTAAGCTATATAATGGCCTTTCCACGCCATTTTGAAAGGAGGAAGAACTTGGATATTTGCTGAAAGTGTAAATAGATCTTAAAGAAATCAATACAAAAGGGCTTTCCGTTCTTTGTCTATCTGATTCTTATTGTCTCTGTGTTTTCCTTTAATATCGTGAAGATCATTTTGTTCTTAACTCGTTTTGTCTCTCTGATTGCATATTGTCCAGTTTTGCAAATACAGCGATCTTGTACAACCAAGAAGGAACTTTGTGTCCTTGATTAATAAATCCGAAGAAGGTTATTTATGGAACTTTGTGTCTTTAAATTTAATCTCATTCAAATGATCTTGTCTTAAATCCTTTGAAGCTTCGCATACACGAAGAATTATTCTGCTATCTATAATTTTGAATGTTGCTTTTCTGCTCATCTTCTTATCCCCTTTCCTCAGTCCTTGTGTAACTGATGATCCTTGTGGAAAACACTTTCGTAATATCCAGGTTTAACCGTAAAATAATGTTCTGTATATTTGTAAATAAGTTTGTTTCAGAATAAGGGAACCTCTCCCATTAAAGAGGAGGGACTTTTCGTCCCCTGTCTGTTGCTCTCCAAAAAGTCCTATTTGACGACCAACAGTTTTTGGCGACTCCGCTGGGGAAAACCGCATTCCAGTACTGTATTTTTCGATCATCCTTTGATCTGGCGACTCCGCGTTTCACTCGAGGGAGAAGGACCCTTGGCATTGAAGATCCTCAGTTTCAGCTTTTGGAGCAACAGGGTTTTCCTTTCCCTTCAAATAGAAGAACTCGTTCGACGAGCACTCCGCCTGTTCGAGATAAAAGTCCTACACAGCCAGCCAGCCCTAATCTGCGAGCTCTGATCCTTGCTGGTGTTAAAGTTCCCCTCCAAGCCGTATTTCCAAGAATGGCGGCACAATTGCCATGGGGTCAGCGTGTCGGGCCCCTGGCCCTTACTCAACCTTTGCATGAGTTACCTAGAGGTAACCGAAAGAACTTCCCCAAGTTTAGAGGAGATGGCAAAGTACACCCTGATGAGCACATTGCAGCCTTCATAGTTGCATGTGGCGTCTTGGGAGTTGAACATGAAGACGTTTCAGTAAGGCTGTTCGTTGAGACGTTACAGGATAATGCTGCTGACTGGTTCTACCATCTTCCGGCTGGTGCCATTACCGACTGGAATACAATGAGAACTCAGTTCGAAAGCCGTTTCAAGCCGGCAGAAGATGTGCATGCCCTGCTTGCACAAATTTCTCAGATAAAGAAAGATCCATCAGAACCCATGAGAGAATTTGTGGCTCGGTTCAATAGACTGATCAACAAAATTCCTGTAAATACTCGACCGGTTGATCAAATTCAAAAATGTTTCTTTCTAAATGCTCAAACGCCCAAAGTCAGTTATGCTCTGAGAAGGGCTAATCTTGGAACGTTAACTCTGGATCAAGAACTGGCTGTTAGTGTCGAGGATGACCTGATCATGTCAGGGAAGTTGAAGAGAGATCCTCCCAAATCTAAATCTGCTGCTTCTTCCCCTTCCACCTCTGGACCCAATACTGATCCATTAGTCCAGAAACTTGCAAATGATCTCGTCGCTATAAAGAAACAACTAGCTCAGCATGCCCCGTATGCAGATGTTCCAAGAAGAAATTTTCAGCCTAGAAATCGGTTGCCTGCTCCTCACACAAGACTAGCACTTGAAGGACCTCCTGTCAAAGTTCCTGTGAACGCAACCTGTGAAGTTGAAGAGCCAGATGATGACGTGGACGATGAAGCTCGTGAGGAGTTCCTGGAGGAATTTGATGATGAGGCGGAAGAACTCGAAGGATCTCGGGTTAATTTCTTTACCACCGAAGGCACTGATGATGGAGATAACTATGATGAAGTGGTAGCAGATATGAACAGTGAATCTTTTGCTGTCATGACTCGAGAACAGACGAGGCAGAAGGAGAAAGTAACACAGCCCATGAAGAAATCTAAGGAACAGCCAGCAACCATTCCTGTAATTGCCAGAAGAGGATCTCCTATCCCTACCTCATCTGCACCAAAGGTAAGTACTGTCAACACTGCTCCCAAAGTTTCTTCTTCTTCCTTTTCTCCTAAAGTTGATAAGCCTAGAATCCCAAATGATGATGGCCCATCCACCTCTGGATCCTTTGATATTGTTGATCATCTTAAAAGGACTAAGGTTCAAATTTCAGAAGCTGAATACTACCAAACCCATCCTAAAGCTTTTGCCAAGATGATCCAATTTGTTAATTCCCATTCCAAGACCACCTCTAAAGGCCTTTTGCCCACACCTCCTTCTATACCACAGCCTAGTCTGGTAGCTGCTGTCACCTCGCCTGGAGACAAAATCAAGCCTTTTTATGTTACACTCCTTATAGCTGGCCATAGGCTCAGTAACTGTGTCATAGATTCCGGAGCCTCAGATAATGTGATGCCTGCTAAAGTAGCTCATGCTTTAGGCTTGACCCTTACTCGTACTTATGGATCTTGCTACTCCATGGAAAGTAAGGAAGTGCCTCTGGTTGGAAGGATTAAAGATGCACAAGTGGCTTTTGCTGCTTTACCTGAAAAGAAAGTCTTGGCTACCATCCTAGTAGCAGACATTCCTCCTTCTTACGGAATGTTGCTAAGTAGGAACTTCTGTAAAGATGTGGGTGGAGAGATTCAGATGGATTGGTCACATGCACTCATACCTGTCAATGGACACATGAAGAAGTTACTCCCTGAGAAACAGTCTGAGTATATTGTGCAGAAAACAGATGATCCTAAGGCACAAATACTTTATGAAGACATGGGTCATGGTAATTACATGATTCTGTCCCCTGATGAAATCCAACCCTCCAAAGTATCACCTAAAGATCCCAATGGTGTCTGGATTTTAGAATTTGACGGAAGTTGTTCCTCGGCTGGTTCTGGAGCTGGCGTCTTGCTAATATCACCTGAAGGTTGCCTGCACCCTTTTTCATTTAAGTTGCAGTTCGAAAACACTAACAATACAGCAGAGTATGAGGCTCTTATTCTTGGACTGCAAGTGGCCAAAGAACAAGGTGTAAAAAATCTTCTGGCTCGTGGTGATGCAGAGCTGATTGTGAAGCAAGTCAGAAGCCTTTTTCAGGTAAAAAATGGGAGGCTGAAGCATTATCGGAATCAGGTTTGGGATTCAATTGAATTCCTTGATGCTTTCTCCATTGAAGCAATGCCTAGAGAAAAGAACAGCAGAGCTGATTCACTGGCTGTCTCAGGGTCACTATTGATTCCCCATCCTGAATTCTCTCAGGATAAGTTCACTATTGAAATGGTCCACCGGCCCAGCGTACCTGACAATACCCATAACTGGCAAGTCTTCAACGATGACCAGCATCTGCTTTCCTTCCTGGAACTCAAGGGGAATTTCGAGCAACTGTATTTTGAGGGAAGTGACAACCTGCCTCGTGAGAGTGTGCCCTCTGACCAAGCTGTCACCCAAGGAGAAGAAACTGATCAGGAAGGGTGCATCAAGCTCAAAGGAAACAAGATTCCCAAAGGTTTGGTGAGTTTGGAGGAGTTGTTCGATAAACATGACAGATATGTGAAATCCAAAACTTCTACTGGACCTCAGCAATCAGCTGAGTATGATAAGATTGATATAGGGAGTTCTTCTGATCCCAAGCTGGTAAATATTGGAAAATGTTGCACAACCGATGAGAGGAGAAGAGCAATTGATCTTCTAAGGAAGTATAAGGATGTTCTTGCATATTCTTATGAGGATCTAAAAGCCTTCAGGCCAAAAGACATGCAGCACTCTATCCCTCTCAAACCAGGAATCAAGCCTTTCAAGCAGAAACAAAGGCAGTATAATCCCAAAATAGCTGACACTATATTTCAGGAGATCCAGAAGTTGTTGAAGGCTAAGATCATTTTTCCCATTCACCATTCAACATGGATTGCAAACATTGTGCCCGTTAGGAAGAAGAATGGTGAGATCCGCATCTGTGTTGATTTCAGGAACCTGAATCAGGCCTCTCTGAAAGATAACTACCCTCTGCCTATGATGGATCAGATTTTGCAAGCAGTAACAGGATCCGAGATGTTATCTATGCTTGATGGATTCTCGGGATACAATCAGGTAGAGGTTGATACTGCAGATCAACACAAGACAGCCTTCACCACTCCTTGGGGTACCTTTGCCTACAAGAGAATGCCTTTTGGGCTGATTAATGCTGGTGCCACTTTCCAGAGAGCTATGGATTTGGCTTTTGGAAGCTTGAAAGGAAAATGTATTGTCATATACCTTGATGACCTGACGGTGTTTTCAAAGACAAGAGCAGATCACTTCGACCACTTGGAAACAGTTCTGCAAAGATGCCGAGAGCATGGGATTTCCTTGAATCCTAAAAAATCTGTCTTCTGTGTTACAGAAGGAAAGCTATTAGGGCACATTGTCTCAAAGGACGGCATCAAGATTGATCCTGAACGAGTTCAGGCCATTCAGCAAATTCCTCTCCCGACCAGTAAAAAAGGCGTGCATTCCTTCTTCGGTAAGATCAATTTTTTAAGAAGGTTCATCCCTGATTTTGCAGAGTTGACCCTGAACATTTCTCAGATGATGAAAGGGAAGCAAGCATTTGGTTGGTCTTCTGAAGGAAAAGAATCCTTTGAGGGTATCAAGAAAGCCATTGCTAAAACTCCAGTTTTGGCCGCATACGACTTCAAGAAAGATTTCATCATCATCTACGCTACGCTACGCACAATACCCGGTCTTTGTCTTAACCCAAGAAGATTCTGATGGACATGAGCTACCAATCGCCTTCATGAGCTATATCCTGAAGAATCATGAGCTAAAGTACACCATGATGGAGAAGCATGCTTTTGCAGTAGTCAAAGCTGTCAAGCAGTTCCGTTTCTATATCCTCAACTCTCACTCTATGGTGCTGGTTCCAGATACGACTGTTAAGTCAATTCTTACACAGCAAGAATTTGGGTCCAAGAGAGGAAACTGGGTGGCTAAGGTCCAGGAGTATGACATTGATATCAAACCAACCAAGCTGGTTCGTGGAAAGGGTCTTTGTGAGCTCATTGCTGAAGGGGCCAAACATGAGTTGCTGGAGGAGAAAGCCGACATTCCTACTGTTCTATTCCTTAGTTCAGTCGATGAATGGTATTCTGACATTGCCCATTTTCTCACCTATGGGGAATGCCCCTCTCATTTAACTGCCAAGGAAAAGAGGACTGTTAAATTGAGATCAGCGCAATATGTACTGTGGGAAAATGCTTTGTTCAAGCGTGGCCTAGATGGGAGATTTCTGAAATGTGTTGATAAGGAACAACAGAGAAAGTTGCTCTCAGCTTTTCATGATCAAGCATGTGGAGGGCACTATTCATCAACAGTCACAGCTCACAAGATACTCCGGGGAGGATATTACTGGCCTTCCTTGTTCAGAGATACGTCCAAGTGGGTGGATAAATGCGAGGCCTGTCAGACCTTTGTGGGAAGACCCAAACTGGCCGCTTTGCCTCTCAAGCCAGTTGTGATTGAGGAACCATTCCAGCAATGGGGTCTAGATTTCATTGGTACACTGAATCCTGCTTCTAGTGCTGGCCACACGCATGTGCTAACTGCCACTGACTACTTCACCAAATGGGTGGAAGCTATCCCAGTCAAGAGCACTACTTCTGAAGTAGTATGCAACTTCATCAAGGAGAACATCTTGGTTAGGTACGGTGTACCTAACAAGATTGTAACAGATAATGCTTCGAACTTCTCCTCAAATGAGATAATGGATTTCTGCTACGGGTATGGCATCTCTCTAGCTCATTCTTCAGATTATTATCCCCAGGGGAATGGACAAGCAGAATCCACCAACAAAAATCTGGTGACTATCATAAGGAAGTTGGTCAATGAGTCTCAGCGAAACTGGCATAAGAAGCTTTATGATGCTCTTTGGGCAGACAGGATCACACCTAAAAGAGCCATTGGAGTGTCCCCCTTTCAAGTAGTGTATGGAGTAGAGGCCCAATTGCCAGTGACAGTGGAACTGCCAGCCTTGCACCTGATGAAGGCCATAGAAGACACTAGTTTCAGTGATGCTCTGGACAAAAGAATCATGTACCTGCACAAGCTGAACGAGGATAGATTGGAGGTCGCTGACAGAATATCTGCTCACCAGCAGAAGGTGAAGGTTCTGTTCGATAAGAAAGCTAGGTCCAGAGAGTTCCAAGTTGGTGATACCGTGCTGTTATGGGACAAAAGACATGAACCTCGTGGCAGCCATGGAAAATTTGATTCTCTGTGGCTTGGACCTTTCAAGATAAGACACTTTGCTGGTAAGGACTCTTTCTATCTTGATTACATGGATGGTTCTCCCCTCCCACTTCCTTATAGTGGGCAGTATTTGAAGTTGTTCAAATCCTAGGTGACTAGGGAGTCCCTTTGTATATTATGTACAGTGTTTTTGCTTTTCCTGCTTTTGGTGTGTTTCCCTTCTGTTGTGTGTGTTGCCCTCTGTATTGGTTTGTTTTTGACTCCTTTGCCCAATGGATAAGGCACTGGTCTGCTTCACCGAGTTATCTAAGTTCTTGCCTTGTCTCATTCTATGAATTTACACCAAGTCATCCCCAGAAGGAGCCAGCTGTTGTCCACTCAAAATTTCCCTCTCTGATAAGAGTAAAATTTTCAAAATTTTGAGTTGAAGGGTTTTTCTCTGAAGTGCCTAAGTCGTGAAGTTGAAAGAATCTGTGTTTTGGGTCTTTTTGTGTGATTTTCGGGCCTGTCGGAACTTTTTGTCCCATCTGTCCCAAGTACAAAAGTGCACTCTGTTCCCCGATCGGCCGAAATCCCCGAAACTGTC
The DNA here is from genome assembly GCA_018340775.1 of Taxus wallichiana var. yunnanensis. NCBI lineage: Eukaryota > Viridiplantae > Streptophyta > Pinopsida > Cupressales > Taxaceae > Taxus > Taxus wallichiana. Next base: position 647,450,937 of record CM031243.1, read on the forward strand.
CCATTCTCGGGCCCGTCGGAAAATTTTGTCCCAAGTGTCCCAAAACTTTTTGTGCGAGTTGTTCCAATTTCGGCCGAATCATCCTTCCCGCGTACTTCGCACTTTCCTGTCCCAAATGTCCCAAAACTTTTGTGCGAGCTTTCCCATTTTCGGCCGAAACTCCCGAGTCGCGTACTTCACAGCTCCTTGTCCCAAATCAAAAATGCAAAATGATCCAATTTCGGCCGATTTGCCCGAACCGCGTCCTTCGCGTGTTTTCGCCCCAAATATCCCATTCTCAAAAATGCGCCCTGCTTCATTTTCGGCCGAACCGGTCAAGCCGCGTACTTCGGAACTTTTTGTCCCATCTGTCCCAAGTCCAAATGGGCCCTTTGTTCCAATTTCGGCCGAAACACCCGAATCGCGTACTTCGCACATTTTCGTCCCATTTGTTCCAAATGCATTTGTGCGTCTTCTCCCTGTTTCGCCCGAACCGGCCGAGCCGCGTGTTTCGCGCATTCGCGTCTCACCTGTCCCAAGCGTACCAAGTGTCATTCACACTTAGCTTTTCCCGCTCATTCCGAATATGACGCTCTTTCAAATTGGTGGTTGTGTATTCAATGCGCATTAAATTCATTCCGCTCCTCAAACGGCTATATAACCAAGCATACCACCTTCGCATTTTTCACATTGCTTCCTTGCTATCGTTTGCTCAAACCCTTGCAATCTAGTTCCCTGCGCAAATATCCCTTCCCTTTGCAAATTCCTTCCAGAGTCTGGGTCGCAGCTCCGAATCTATCAATATGAAGATCAAGTTTCAGGGACAGGAGCAAATTTCTCCACTTGAGTCTGCCGTTAGCAATATCGGAGACAGTGAAGCTCGTCATCTCGACTTCGGTGATTTTTGGTCAAGAATGACAGATGCAAACCCTACGCCAATGGCACAGATGATTAATGATAGCGGTTTAGCTTTCGCCGGAGGTTTCCCTATCTCAGTGCAGTGTGCTGATACTGTACTTTCATGCGGAGCTCACTTCGACCCCGATTCGAGCGAATTGACAAATGTACACGGGGAGCTCATTCGCAAGTCGACGCGCCGCCATTGGAGCTGCTCTGAGGATTCCGGAGATGGACAATGCTATAGTCGTCTCTCGGGATCAAGCACAGGCCATGTTCGACCAAGACAGTGATAAATATAAAGCTCGAGTGGCGAGGTCTTGGTTGAAGAACCCTAGGAAAGGAGCTTCTCGTCTGACCAAAACCCTCTTCCGGGCGGATTTCAATGAAGAATTGTCAGATTTTATAATCCTGCTGGCTCGGGTTATGGGTTTGCCCTCAACCAATGAGTTTCATTTCTGGATGTGCCCGCTCATCAGCATGGTGTGCGAGGGAACGCAAAACATCAATTGGGCAGAAATCATAAGCATGAATTTGGCCGAGCAACTATCCAATGTGCAGCAAACGAAGAAGTTCTTCATGACTTCATATCTGATGTATACCCTAGCAGCGTCACGGCAATGGTTTGGCTTTTCCTACATTGATGCGCACAAAGATGATCCAGTGTACGCCTATTGCCCGCAGTTCACCCTAGAGACCAGCAATCGGAATTTCAGAAGGGTCAATGATGCTTTCACCATGTACGTGGTCAGATTGCTCGAAGGTGACACTGCCAGAAGGTTTTCAGACGAAGCTATGAACCTGATATCACAATATGGAGCCTATTTCATTCAGTTCAGGAAATTCTCTTATATCAGGCTTGCTGGCTATGAGAGCACCCCTCTGCGGCTTCCCATGTTCTGCAACGACAAAATGGCCTTGATTGAGATATGCAGGCAACTGGACAAGTTGCACAGAACTTGCAGAGACAAGAAGATTTCTGGCTTGCACTTTCCCATCTCTCTGGGAAACTACACATGCAAAACGGCTCTGGATGCTCAGAACGTAGAAAGAGCCCTGGTCCCTATCACTGTTCATTTCTTCAAGCCAAGAACCTGTTTTGACTTGAAGAAGTTCATTGAAAAGAACATCAAGATAGTCTATCATCATAGGGCAGATACAGAAGACTACTGGGCCGACTGTGCAGATGATTTTGAAGCCAGGAGAAGGCATTGTGGCAGGTTCTCCCTGCAATTGATCCAAGAACTCAGTCTGTACCAAGTTCCTGAAGGTCTCCAGGATGACAATTCTGAGCTATACTCGTATGAGTACGAAAATGTGATTAAGCACACCCCTCTGGAGGACCTGGATTGGAACAGGAAAGAAAGAGATGATCTGGCTGAGATTATTGCTCCAGTCTTGATCAGAACTAGGGTCTGGTTCAGTAAGAAGATCCGAGAATTCAAGAGGCACTCAGGAGAATCCAGCTCCAAAGATGATTCGACACCCATAAGGGAGGCATCAGTTCCAGAGTCTGGAACACCAGTGAAAACCCCTTCTGCCTCAACAGCTCAGGGACCTGTGGAATCTACTCCTTCTCCATCTACCCAGGTATACAAGAAGAAACTCAAAGAGGTAAAGAAGGAGCCCGCAGAGAATGACCCTCCAAGAAAACAGGCAGAGTTGCCTATAGGGCCAGAGAACATCATCGTTCTCAGTGAAAGTGAAGACAGCGAGATGCCAACTCCTGCAAGTGTTCCTGAAAATCCAGCAGATAAAGATAAAGAGGTCCAGAGCACTGAACTTCCAGGTACTACTGATTCTTCTGCCGCCATTACCTCCAGTGTTCCGCCCACATCTCAGCTTGAGTCAACAGCCGCACAGACCTTGAGTGTCATGAGCTCCCTGTCTCTTGGTCCCCTTGCCTCTCCTGCAGATTCTTCTTCCTCTTTTGCTTGGGTGCAACCTCTGGTTGATAAAAGGAAGAGAAAATCCTCCTCTCAAAGCTTGGGACCAAATTTTGATGCTGTAGCAGCCTTGTTGGGCACCACTCCTTCTCGTGCCAAGAAAGCCAGAACTACTTCCAGGATTGTGTCAGATGCTCAAGGTCAGCAATTCCTGGAGATTGCTAAGCCCACAGTAGACAAATCGGAATCAGAGTTGCTGACATCTGACTTGGAGCTTTCAAGGATCCCTATGGGAGAGTCTACTCCTGAAGGTGAGATTCATAACCTCCAGGAAACAGTCACCAGAGTCATTGGAAGGGGTAGAAAGGGCAAGCAGAGATGATTGAGCATTTGGAAGAACAAGCCCAAGTTCTCACGACGAGTTTTATCAAGTCACTTTTGTCTAAGGACAAAGTTTTGGACCCTACTCCCTTGACTGCTCTACCTCCTCCTGTAATTCTAAGCCAAGATGAAGTGCAAGAAATTAAAGATATGCACAAGTATTCTGTCTATGGTAGAGCTATCGAAGCCATGGTGGATGACATGCTTGTTGCCGGGCTAAACTTCATCGACGAAGCTTTTAAGCTACATGGAAAGGTAGACAATTTGCAACAGAAGCTATCCTCTACCATTGGGGTTATGGATAAGGAGCTTAAACTCTGGGGCAGTTGCATTGTAGACCTTCGCCTCATGGGACAGACAGATGAGAACATCTTACTGGCGAATAAGATTTTCGATGATGCCAAAGATAATCTATCAAAATCCTGGGTCTACAGCGTAGAGTGGAAAATCAGAGTCCTGGAAGAAGCTGTAGGAGAAATGAAGAATAACTGGCAAAAGGGAGAAGCTTTCAAGACGCTAGCAGCTGCTGCTTTCAAAGATATGCATTGTCATCTTCAGGATGAAAACTCTGGCGTTCCCTTGTCCTTGCAAGAAATCAAAGCTCAGTTCAGAGCTTTTGTCAAAGATAATCTTTTCAAGGAAGACTCCATCTCTAAGGACAAGATAAAGGAAATTTGTTCTCTTCAGTCTGCCATTGAAGAAGCAAACAAAGACTATCATACTCACGTCGAGTTTGATAAAGAGATGGAGAAATGCCTGGGATTTTGGACTCAGTCTGCAACCAACACATCAGTCCCTCGTGGCAGAGATATAGCTGAGTCATTGAAGAAGTTCAGGCAGCGGATTCTGAAGACAGTGGGTCCCTCCCAGTAGCCGGCCACCTGTCTCCTTCTCCTTCCTTTCCTCTTCTTTCCTTTCTTTTCGTATTCTTTGTAATTAGTTAAAGTATTGCAATTGGCGGTACTTAACTATTCTTAGTTAAAAGAAACGGTTACGAAGAGTAACCGACTTGTAAGCTATATAATGGCCTTTCCACGCCATTTAAGGGGGAAGAACTCGGATATTTGCTGAAAGTGTAAATAGATCTTAAAGAAATCAATACAAAAGGGCTTTCCGTTCTTTGTCTATCTGATTCTTATTGTCTCTGTGTTTTCCTTTAATATCGTGAAGATCATTTTGTTCTTAACTCGTTTTGTCTCTCTGATTGCATACTGTCCAGTTTTGCAAATACAGCGATCTTGTACAACCAAGAAGGAACTTTGTGTCCTTGATTAATAAATCCGAAGAAGGTTATTTATGGAACTGTGTGTCTTTAAATTTAATCTCATTCAAATGATCTTGTCTTAAATCCTTTGAAGCTTCGCATACACGAAGAATTATTCTGCTATCTATAATTCTGAATGTTGCTTTTCTGCTCATCTTCTTATCCCCTTTCCTCAGTCCTTGTGTAACTGATGATCCTTGTGGAAAACACTTTCGTAATATCCAGGTTTAACCGTAAAATAATGTTCTGTATATTTGTAAATAAGTTTGTTTCAGAATAAGGGAACCTCTCCCATTAAAGAGGAGGGACTTTTCGTCCCCTGTCTGTTGCTCTCCAAAAAGTCCTATTTGACGACCAACACCCTTGTACCTATTGCATGTGCTTTCTTCAATGCCATGGTAAAAATATCACCTTTTCTCCTTTATCAAGTAATCCCTCATGCCCTAGCTCTAAAACGCATGCCCTAGCTCAAAACCCTATTCCCTAGCTTGAAAACATGATCCCTAACTCATTCTCAATGGTTCTCGCTTTGTTCAAACCCTTCTCCACTTTGGGGATGCGAAGCCACTTCTATACATAAATCTATTATCCGTGTCTGGTTTCACAAATCTCTGCACCTCGACACATCTTTCTTGGCTCGGTCACAACTAGCTCACTCAAATAATTGTGATTGCAAAGGTAAAACTTAACCCGCGTCACATCCTTATATAGATTTTTGAAAAGTTTGGGCATTTATTTCTCCTTCACCTACCACCAATCCTCTCATTAATTGACCATTTTCCCAACTTCTGTGTGGTACACCTTTGCGCCCCAGCTATAACCTTCTAACGCACCTTCCTACCTTCTAGCTGCAAACCTCCTTCTCTGAGACTTCCATGCACCGAATTACCTCACCACTGTGCCTTCCCCTGGTAGTTTCCATGGCCGCATCTTATCTCATGTTATACTGTTCATTCATTTATTTTCAGCTATGGTCTTCTTTAAGAGCAATTTATTTCTAGCAACTTCCTTCCATTTTTTAATATAACATGTAACAATATGTTCTCATGTGTTCCCTTTGTTGAATAATAACCACCCCATACTAATGGTAGGTGTGGTCCTTTATGCATAAAAATACTTCAGATTATAATTAGCTCTTAGTGCGCAAATGCACTCATTACACAAAACACCAAACTAAATTGACAAAGCATAACAACGAAGAAGGAAATACATTAAAAGAAATGTAAAAGGGAAATCTATACTAAATGGAAATACTACCTTATTATAAACACCAAGAAGACTTATTTATAGTAGGGCTTCAACCTACTCCCGTTAAAGTAACTGGGTAACCATATTCCATCAAGTGCCTCTAATTGACAAGCACTTGATTCGAGTATGTGAGTGATAATATACGGTCCCAACCAATGCACCTTAATTTTTCCTAGATGGTGTAGAAACTTGGAATCATAAAGAAGTACCATCTGTCCAACCTCAAGCTTCTTGTCCCTGATGTGTCTATCATGCCATGCCTTCTTCCTGGCCTTTTCCTGCTTTTGACTCCAACGTGTTATGGCATAATTCCCATCCAACTATATTAATTTTTCAATTATCTCTTCTAATGCTTACTCATCAGCTAGACCTCTAAAGACAGCAGGCAATACACAAAGAAGGTAACATGAATTCCATGGGAAGAACTACTTCTACACCAAACACCAACTAAAAGGGTGTAGCCTTATTCAATCTCTTGTAGGTTATTCTATACACCCAAAGTACAACAAAACTTTATCATCCCAATCTTTCCTTCTAACATCATAATTTTTTGTCAAGGTATGGCTCAATATCTTGTTGAAAGCCTCACAGAGACCCATTTTCTTGAGGGTGATAAGGTGTATTCTTGTGGTGTGCAACCATAAATTCATCCAATAATATCCTGATTGTCTCATTTAAGAAGTGTGTGCCCCTATAACTTATCAAACTCAACAAACACCCATACCTAGTATGAACAATTTCCCATAAGATCCTTGTTGTTGTGCAACGATCCTTTGTAGTATCGCTTCTACCCACCTTGTAAGATAGTACGTGTAAGTGATTATGTAGCGTGATCTAGTTCTACGGTGGCTATGGAAATATGACCCACAAAGTCTATATCTCATTTTTCAAATGGATCTATACTAGTAATAGGCCTTAAAGGCATTTCATCTCTATGCCCAGGTTTTCTAAGGTGCTGACAATGATCACATTCCTTACAATACTCTTTACAATCCTTGTACAAGGTCTCCCACCATAATCCAATGAGTAGAATCTTATGCACGTGGGCATCACCTACATAGTGTATAGGTGCAATACCACCATGAGCCTCTTCCATGATATATGTGCGCTCATGTTCCAATACACACCGGTGCAATACTTCATCTCGTCTTAGTTTGTATAAGTCACCACTGATCAACATGAAGGGTGCATCATAAATTGTAAGTTGTTTATTCTCTAAGGATTTCATTCCTTCTTGGTGCCATACCTGTGCATAAAAAGACAAAAATATCCTCCAATTTTGATGGCACGTGATGTAACTGTATAACCTATGTATCCATCATTATATCTTCAATTGTTTATGCATCCTCTCCTGACTAAATTCTTGATAAGTGGTCTGGGCCAAAATTACTTTTACCTCATTTTACCACGACTATAAAGTCAAATTATTAGAATAAGAGCACCCATCGACATATGCACCCCTATAAAATGGGCTTATTTACCAATTATTTTAATGCCATGTGATCTATATAAAATAAAAAGGGTGTTGCTAGCAAATACTATCTGAATGTATGCAATGCGTAGATCATCGACAAGGCCTCACGCTCTGTAGTTTTATAATTTTATTCTACAAGAGTCAATTTCCTACTAGAAAAATAGATAGGATGATCAATAATACCTTCTCTAGGTTGAGCTAACACTACACCAATGGTCATGCCATAGGCATCCACAAGTATGCAAAATGGTTGGTTCCATGAGGAAAAACACAGAATATGCGTTGTAGTAAGTCTCTCCTTCAATGCCTCAAATGTGCGTTGTTGCGGTTCTCCCCAATAGAATATCCCTTTTAATTTTAGTAACTCTTCCGTGGGTCCGAAAATATTCACATATCATGTGATAAATTTTTGTAATACCCAGTGTGGCCCAAGAATCGTGCACCTCACTCTAACTAGTAGGCTCTTCAGGTCTACGATAACTACAACCTTAGCTGGATCTACTAACAAACCTTCCTTATAGATGATATGCCCTAGTAGAGTTCCAAATGATGTAGTAAACACACACTTATTGATGTTTAAAGAGATGATTAATTGGATACATATTTCAAACATTAAGCACAAGTTGTCGAATGATCCTTAACAAGCCCATACACCATCCAATCATCCAAGTAAACATGTAATAATTTTTTAATAAAATCTTGGAATGCTCAAACAACTATGTGTGAAAATATAGCAGGTGCGTTCTTCAAACCAAAGGGCATCACAGTATATGCAAAACTTCCCCATTCGGTGGTGAAATTCATTTTCTCTTTATCCTCCCATGCAATTCTAACTCCGGTGATACCCAAATAAGCCATCTATAAAAGAGTAAATTTTACACCCGCAATGTCCTCTAATATTTCCTCGGTGAAATGTGTAAGGAAAAGGATCACTCACACATGCAACATTTATCTCCATGTAATCCACACAAATCCTAATTTGACCATCTTTTTTAATACTAATTACCATGGGGCTAATGCACTCGATTCTTCCAGGGGCTTAATGATTAAAGATTTTGACATTTTGTCAATTTCTTCTTTAACTTTTACATGTAAGTTAGGGTTCATTTTATAAGGTATCTTCCTAACTGGGTGTGCACCTTCCTTTAGCTTAATCTTCATTTCAACTAATGACTCATGCACTCACTTTAACTCATGGTAGCCCCTAGGGAATAAGTCCTGGAAATCCTGTAGTAACTCAATTATCTTTGCTACTTCAGAATCAGACCAATAATCTCCAATTATGGCCTCCTTAGGTTCAACATCCATGTTAATGTTCACTTTCTTGGTCTTCATAGGTTCATGATATGCACGCACATTTTTATCCGCACTGTCTAAAACCTCACACATTCCTCTTGAATGATCAATTTCGGATCCTCTACATCTTCATCATTCACTATGTAGACCATCTTCCCTTTCTCCTTATTAAAGAAAGTGTGCATAAATAGTTTGACATATGTATCATCTACTTCATCAAAACACGCTCCTTGTTCTTCCTCACCAAATAACTCCTGAATGAGTTCTTCATCATTCTTTGTCTCCCATAGTTAAGCGCTCCATAACCCATAATGTCTCTCTTACCGATTGTTTAGTAGAGAAATATTCAAAATTCTGGATCATTCCTTGAATCAAGTCTTGTTGATTTCCATTTTCCCTATGTAATTCCACATAACCATAACAAGCATGTGTGCATCCTCGCAAAGTGGAATAATGTTTGTGCACCCAAAGTGAAGGTGGTAAAGCTTCGAACGGATTGATTACCATGATATATGCAGATTTGAGTAGGTGCATTACTCCTAAAAAACTGAATTGTCGAGCAATTCTTACTTCATTTCATTCTATGAGATTATCCTCACAACCACCCACGGTGTGGTGTCGTCCTGCGAAGGGTATATACTAACATATTTCTTCTCTCCACTTTATCCATCCACTACTCTTCCAAGGTGCACAAGAATATCACAGGATTTCCTTCTCTAGTATACCTAGGGTACTGAGTTGTTATCTATCCTCCTAATACAATGAGATTTGTTCCTCCATGAAAATGTTCTTCTTACTTTGCGCCCATCCATCTCATTGGTGTCATGCACACAATTATCACAAGAAATACTTGTAGTATCACGAATAGACTGTGCATCTTCCTACTAGAGGATTCCTTCCTTAGATTGCTCAAGTACTTCTAGATCTCATATGGCGCTTGAGACAAAAAATTTTTTTCAGGTCTTCCTCACTCAAAGGTTCAACATAAGGTGCAGATTTCCCATATGTCAAAGGGATAATAAATCATTCTTTATTATTCTCAAAACTTATATACCCCTTGTTGAACCGTAGATCAACATTATTTTCATAACACCAAGGGTGCCCAAGTAGAGTGGGAAGTTGTTTGCTTCGCAAGTGTTAAGACCTCAAAGTCCCAAGTGAACTCAACCCCTTACATAGTAATAGATGCATCCTTTAACACTTTGATTGGAGTGGCCTTAGTTCGATTATCCATAACTAATAAATTAAAGGATGGCTATAATGGAGGTTTTCCCATCTGTAACCATGCATCTAAGGTAAGCACATTCACTTTCGTGTCTCGTGTCAATTAGTATATTACTCAAAACCCACCCATCCACAATAGCATTAAGAGTGATCTCCTTATCATAATCCAAGCTATAAGGGGAAGATTAGCATGCAAGATCTGCCATCCTTTCTCAATACCTATGTTTGGAGTGATTCCCTTTAGAAAATTCCCTAGTAATGGAATAATATTCTCACGCGTAGCATCTTTCATACCTATTTCAAATCATCAACATCTTATTAGATCATCTTTGTTGCCTTCTTTTGTTCCAACTTCCGTGATTATTCCTTTAAACATTGTATTTCACCTTGAATATTTCTTAGTACCTCCATAGTTTCTTGATAAACCTCCTTCTAGTGTGTAGGATCTAGGTACCTTGCATGTAAAACCTCCTACTTAGTGATGGTAGGCTTCTGCAACGTCTCTCTCGGCGCACGCATCTTGAACATGTGTAGTAATCTTCACAGGTACTACCTCAAGTTCCGATGCCAAATTTGGCATCCACTAATTTTCCATGGTGTGTTATATCCTAACCATCCTGCGCCCTTATTTTCCTATTTATGTTTCTTGCTAAGATGCTCATATAAGTCTAGGCATTCCTCATAGTTATGATTCTTCCCAAAAAAATAACAAGTAATATTCTGAGGACATTTGTGCTTGTAGTGGTCAAGTGATCCGCATGTAAAGCACATTCCATGAAGAAAATCACCTTGTCCACCACCATGTCCTCGGCCCCTGAATCCACCACGGTATCCTTGACCTCGACATAACCTCCTTCAAAGTGCCCTTCATTCCAATCGTAGTGCCCTTGCGTGTGCACTTGATCCTGGTGCTCGATTTTACTTTTATAATTATCTAATACTCTTGTCTTTTGTACACCAATATCTATAGCATCATGGATTTGACCAATCAACCTACAGTCTTTTGTATTGTGAGTTGTGGACTGGTAAATATTACAATAGCAAGATACATTCTTTCTTATCGCACATTGTAATAATGGGCAGCGGCTTACATCATGGTCTAAATGACATATCTCACAGTCTAACAACAATGAACGATACTGACCAATGGGAAAAAATATCCTTAGTGTGCCCTTCCACTTCACAGTTTGTACACCAAATTCTAGTGCACGTCTCATGAGCTGAATTGGCAGATAGTTTCTCTAACTATTTTTCCATAGTTACAATCTGTACTTCCAAGAATAAGCTCACTCCATTTTCTATACTTATAACTTCCTCAATGTGCAATGTTGCTTCAAGTGTTTCATGTGGATCCGTATATGTCTTATTTGACATTGCTCTCCTAAAAGGTGTGATTAAGCCCCCAAAAAATGACTGTGCATGTTGGCTTGCATGGATATCATATAAAATTTTGGAAAACAATGTTTTGAAATGGGCATTATATTTTCGAACACTCTCAATAGTTCCCTTCTTAATATCTTTGAGCATGTTTATACTCTTCTTCTCGAACTCGGGATATAAAACTCCTTAAGTAAATATTACCATAATCCGCATAATCTACACAAGTATGATTAAGGTCAAACTTCTTGTACCAACTGTAAGCACATCCCTATTATGTAGTTGCAAACCGACTTGCCTTACACTCAAAATCCGTAAACCCTTTTACATGCCACATTATCTAACACATGTGCACATGCTTAGCAACATCTTCTATTCCTATATACTCGGAAGACAAAGCGCCATCTCCATATAAATGGTTTGTGGTTGGTGAGGACCATGCCCACCCGGTCCGAACCTCATGTATTACATCTACCTCCGCACTCCACCAAATCCACGTAACTAGAGCCACCTATGCTCCCTAATCCTCCACATGTAGTTGGAAGCGCAGACCGGTGGATGTACTACCATATGTCACAATAGTGGTATTAAAATGAACTCCTATAGTCCTAAGGTGGTGTTACTCCCGTAAGTGAGTCCAAGATTTCTACGCACTTCGCTTATGTGCTAATGATAAACCTAAAAAGGTACCTCTAAACAACAAAGAAGATGTTTTCCCAGCCATAGATGTACTTGTTATTTGATTTACTCCTTTTCTCCTACTATCCAAACTAGCTTGTTGACTATTGGTTGTATTAGATACTGAAAAACCAAGTGCAAGGGCTAGGTTGCCAAGTAGATTCATATGCACACCTGCGGCCCATGTAATCTTTTCTAGCCCCTCCCAAATGAGGCCTAGGAGGGTTCCCTATCATGCTTTCCAAAATGGGGGAGTTCCAGATGCTCTGGCTCCAAGCCTTCTGTGTGAGCTCCGAATTCTTCCCGAGCCATCTCTATCCTTAACACCATTTTTTATGTAATATCATGTTTCTTCTCTATCTCCTCCTTGTGTGCCTCATTGTACTTAAGCCACCTTTATTCTCTTTGCCTCGTTGCCTCTAGGTCCACTATCCTTCACCAAACTTGCTCTTGTCCCCACATGTGGTAGGGTTTAGCTAGCCATTGACTTTTCTTCAAAGTTCAGGGTTACCATAAAGATTTTGATAACCAGTGGAATGCCTTACAGATAAGCTCCCCTAGAATAACATAAAAATGGTAACTCAGCTACATCTAGGAACGAGTAAGTGGAAATTGAGTACTCCAAAGTATATCTTTTCATAACACCATGGAACTAAGTGTCTACATCACTTGTCCAAACTAAATCAGCATCATAGAGGGCCTAAAATTCTTCTTGTGTCCATACAAGTGTGTGATACATCCAATTCATTTTAGATGTATAATTAACTAGCCACTCGTACAACTCTACCGAGAAAGATAGCAAAGAAGATCTCATACAAACAATCATACAAATTATTCTTTACCCACATGCATGCATCAAACTCAAATCCGGTGTTGAACATCTAAGTATACTCTTCTTTCATATCTTTTATCCACTCCGTAACACTTGCTAGGGTCAACCGGTACATCTTCATCACGAAACATCCCGAAAAAATATGAAAAAGAGGTCCTGGCAATAGAACCAATGAAGCAACCTATAATCTACTATGAATAACCCAAGTGCGTTGGCACATCACCTAGCTTTGAGTTGAGTGCTCACCCGAAGCACACAAAAGTACCATGGCCCTCTTTAGAGTTTCTTATGCAAGATGTTAGTGTGATGATGATAAACATATTCAGATCTATAGTTAAACATAAGCATTCCACAATGTATAATACAGATCTAGATCTTAGAGAATCATGAATTAAATAATAGCTATAATAAGATTAACCATACAAGAACCAGATTCAGTTATGTTTAACACTATTATCCAACCAATATTATCCATTGCATTCAACACTGTAAAACACATAAACTTCTTAAATTATAAAGTATCACCATGATTCATGTGCACATCAAGTCTAGTAGCATAACTCTACAATATTTCACACAACCTAAACTACATAGTTCAATACATATTTATAGAGGTTGGGACCTACCCTTCACCACATATGCACTTTTCAAAATAGGCCGCATGTTGATAATATCCATGTGCCTTTACAATAGCATGCATACATGCAAGTGTTCTAATAATAGATGTCATATACTTAACTAGAAGAAGCCGTCCTATTATTAGCTACAATCATGCATGGCGTTTACTAGTCACTCATTCTGAACTACCATTGCGTGTCGTGCAAGTCTCCATCTTTATGTGTGCTCCGCATGCTATCTTCAAAAATATCTCGTATCCATAAAAACGGCTAAGTCCCGAGCCCAACGGTTCTAGCGCATGCGTTTCCTTTCCTATCTTTTTGTGCCTTCAAATGCGCCTTGTTCTGCATGCATAAATTTTGTGTTCCTTCTCCTTAGAACAATATTATGTCTACTTGAATAATAGTTAAATAAATTAGCTACAAAATTACTAACATTAACGTTTTTACTCGATATAAATCAAATTTCTTCTCCCGGAAACTACACCAAGCCCATCTACACCACAAAAATGTAAAATAGGAACAACAGAACTAATTTTTTTGTTTTGATTTTCTAAGCTCATATTATTTTTTCCAAATGCTCCCAACATATGCACAAACACAAAAAAGTGGAAAAAATAACAAAAACAAACCAAAAAAAAAAATCTAAAACACATAAAACCATAGCAAGATGAATGTTAGGAAATATTAAACATTTGAAATAAAAGTTTAATGAAATGTGAAACAAAAATGAAAGAAAAATGGGTGCAGTCCCACCTGGGCATGGTAGAATGTGAATAATTAAAAACTAACTAAATAGAAGAAAAACAAAATAGATGTGCAAACCTTCATGTAGCTCTTCTTTGCAAACCTCGGATAAGGTTGTATGAAGCCTTTAAACTTGTGTAACCTTGTGAAATGAATATTTTGGGTGCTCTTGAATGACCTATAAATGGGGATGTAAATTTCTATGAACACCTATGTTTGACTTGGATATAGCTTCCAATATGTAGATATTGGAGCAAAGTTGACAATTTTTTTCAGAGGAAATCCAAGAGAATCAAGAGAATTTGCAAAGGGATGGGCATGCTATTTTATATAGGCTAAGTAGTGGTATGAGTTGGTTGAATGCACATGCTAAAAATAGTAGTTGATGGAGGTTAGATAGTTCCAGGAAGACAAATTCCATTGAAGGGTAGTAATGGAAATTAATTAGCATAAGTTTCATATAGAAAGGTGGTTGTGCATGTTATTTAATTTTCCCCAGCTTTATAGGATTCTACAAGTGTAATTGATCGCACTAGTGAAGTGGAGTATAGGTGGATTGGTGGGATGAGGAAGTGGAGTCCAAGTGGGGTCCAAAGGGAACCTAAGTGGCAATTGACTAGGAAAATAGGTGTATTTTCCTAATTAGATAACTAATTTAATTATCTATAATGTGCACACTAACTAATTAATCATTTATTTAATAAATGATAATTAAGCTAGCTAAAGTAAGGTTTAGAGATTAATTTAATTAATCCAAAGGGGTGTAATGTGCATGATTTAATCAATTTAATCAATCAATCATAAAGGGATGAACTAGGATGTATTGGGATAATAATGGGAATAGGTATGTGAATTTAGGGTGTCTACACATTAGGAATATAAACACGAATATACAATGGATGTTCTTTATCAACATTTTCTCAGAAGGAAGGAAAATCATCTAGAGTAAAATTAATATGTTCAATATTTATTACTATAGCAATGAATATCATTGATTAATATAAATAAGGGAAGTATCATAGTGGAGAAGGGTATGATCCATAGCTTTTTGTAAATCATTACACATTTAGGATGGGTTTTATGAAATTTAGTCATAGAGATATCCATTAGAAAGAAGTAAGAGAAAGAACAATATGTGACCAATATAAGGATCTTATGGAAAAATAGGGTTCAATCAATAAATGGGTTCATCAAATGATTTAACATATTTCAAATTTTAATCAAAGGAATAAGATCAAATAAATATAACAATAACAATAAAGATCTATCATGTAAAAGACAAACAAGTGTGTACAATAAGGAGATAAGATTGAATTAGTTTGTATTTAAAGATCGGGCTAATTTTGGGCTGAAAAATGAGTGGAACGGGATGGATATGGACTCTTTGTGCTTTGTCTAGAAAATTGGGACTTGAAACTCCTTCAAACAAAAACACCCAAAGGTGGACAAGACCTCTCGAGTGCTAGTGTCTTAACGAGGCACTAATGTCCTAGCAAATATTTTGCTTTTGATCTTTCAGGGGTTTGAAAATATTCTTCCTTTTTCTCTTTGTCACTTAAATTTGTTGTAGGCTTTTGTTGTCACACTGAACCTGCTGAAAAAAACCCTATTTACCTACACAAGGCTCAAGAAAACATTAGATGAAATAAATAATGCATATGCTTGAGTTGAAGGCTAACCTTGGGGTCACCCCAATGTGACTATCATCGAGCACTACACTACATTTCAGACTCTATATAGTTCTAGTGTGTGTGTGTGTGTGTGTGTGTGTGTGTGTGTGTGTGTGTGTGTGTGTGTGTGTGTGTGTGTGTGTGTGATAGATAGAATAGTGTTCCTTGAAGCTAGGTTTCCCTTGTGCCAATCACACTACGAGAGTATGCTACAACTACTTTACCCCAAATTGGATGTGTGAGATGGATTTTATAAATATCCCCTCATGTGTAGTGAATGATTTAGCCCAAATGCATTCCTTGAATATCACTCTTTTCCCAAGTAGTAGATAGGAAGCAATAGGCCAAATTTACCAGCACCTAATAATAGTGAGTAAATCATGTATATATATAATTCCCTTGTTTGAATTTTTTCTTTAACAACAAAAAATACCAACCCAAGTGATAAGTAGTAATTTAGAAAAGATAACAAGTGATGTAACATTTCAAATTTGAGAAAATGAGGGAAAAGGAAAAATTTCCCAAAAGGAATAGTAGCGCGCTAGACACTCATGTTCCCTAATGTGTGGTACTATTTAGGATGCTCGAGGGATATAACAGAAAAGAAAAGTTGGGTCATATATTGTCCAATGTCAAAAATTTAGTAGTTATTCTAGAAAAGAAAATGATAAGAGTATAAAAAGAATAAAACAATGTAAAATCAAAAACAAGTGTTGTTAATGTCTAGTTTTCTTACTTAGGAATCATGCATATAATGACATACTTAGAGGTGTGATGTAAGTAGCAAGTGCATGATTCTCGTGTCTACAGGATGAGCTATGTTCCTTTGTCTCGTCCATTATGAAAACATAACACACCCTCATTACCATAGTTATTAATGCTAAGAGTGAAACTTAAGATGTTTTGAATGCTCCTCCCATTTCATCAAATGTTAATCATATTTTAAATATATAAATTATATGAAACAATTATTTTAAATATTTAATTTTATCACTAGAACTAGTAATCGTATGTGAAGTGTACGATGTGAACACGAAGGAGAAACATAGGAGATAGGAAGCTGGGAAATGAAATGAAATCAAAGGAACAAGGTCACTAAAGAAGGGTTTGAGGGAGGAGAGGATGATGGTTATGATAAATGACAAGTGGAAACAAAGGAAAATCCTCTTTTTGATAACCACATCCCATTTTTCTCAATCACAAGGAAGCAAAAGGGGTTACGGTTTGCAAGGCAACATATTTTGGAGATATTATTGAAGGTAAGGAGTTGTTAATGAATATTGCCCATCTGAATAGCTATTTATAATTTTATTCTTTTTTATTTTGGGTATTAAAATGATTATCATGGTAATGAATAATTTGTGCTCCACATTATCATCTCCATGTCACTTACATTTTACACAAGAGTGTGATTTGCAGTCAAAGGGGTCAAAATGAAAAATGGAGAAATTCCAACAAGATCCAGGTTTGAAATCCAATCTTAATTTAGACATACAGAGGGGTCGCTCATTAAATGCCATTAATTTGTCTATAAATTGCAGGTGCCAACAATTGACCCTTACACAACAAAAAGAAATGGAAAATTTATAGAAAAATGGAGAAAAAGGGATTTAATTTTTTTAAAATATTTTTTATGATGCTAACATTTCAAATTGGACTACATTTAATTTGTTAGATGAGATGAAGACCTGAATGGAAAGTATGAAAGAAAATGGGGGACTTTAAGGTGGGAATTTAATATGTACATGTCCCACACCTATTACATGGCTCAAATTATACCTAGCGAAATAATATCTTCTATGTGTGCTCTATTTTATAGGTTTAACCTCATTTACATTATTTATGTGAGTGCAAGTTGAGATAAAATTGAAAAAATGAAAAATTCAATAGGTTTGAGGTTTGAAACCTAACCAAAATTTTGGCTTCTAGAAGCACCATTTAACGGTCCTTTTCACTTTTAAGCTAGTATAATGCACGAACAATCAAGGATAATTGATTGTATTCTATGAGACCACATTTCCTTGAGTCATTTAATGAAATATTTCACATGTTTTGTATATGCCTCAATTTTTCATTAATGTCTACAAATACATGAGCAACTACAACATTAAACAAAAATACACTTTCTGGCATATAATTTGTCAGACATTATTGTTGAATAGATGAATGTTTCTTACTACAATAAGGTAGGGTGTAAGAGCAATCTCTATTTAATTACTCAAGATTAGAATTGAAAGGGGGGCTACAAAGAGATACATGAAGCAAGCATTGTAGTTGTATTTAAAATATAGAACCTATTTGATTTACCCTATTTTATTATTTTGGTCCCTTTAAGCACAAATTGCACTCATGCAAATAATGTGAGATAGATTGAGATGGTAAACTGGAGCACATATAACATATATTATTCAGGTAGGAACAATTTGAGCCATGGAATAGGTGTGTGACACACATGTATTTAATTCCCACATTTTTACTTCCAAATTTCCATTCATGTCTTCATCTTAGCTAACAAATTAAACATCATCCAACCGAAAGCATTGATGCCATAAGAAAAAAGCTAATTTCATTTTATGTCAGTGTTCATTGTTGTACGACATCGTCATGATCATTGAAGGTGGAACCTAATTGCTAACTTGATAGCTAAATAGAGACCCAAATTACAAATGTGCATGGAATTTAAACCCTAGGATGTTAGTTCCACTCACATATCCTGTCTTTAAAGAATATAAAGACTGACATTGCAAACAAAAACAATTTGCAATTTCCATGCCCTTCAACTCATGTTTGTCATCTAACTTATCCTCTCAGTTAAGAGACACCATATTATCAATAAAATAATTTAGTATTATTGTTGGAGTTATGAGAAGCCCCTTGAGGAAGTTTTATCACATGAAAGAGATATTTGGGCTGAGCTACTCCCCTAACTCACCCACCAACATACCCACTGGAAATCATAACTGAGAACCCAACCACCATAAAGTAGGAGACACAACTAATCATATTGTGAAATAGTCCTCAATATCAAATTTCGTGTGTTATAGAAAAAACCCATCTCTACACATTGCCACTTTGCACCACTTACCACCCATGGTTTGTCACATGAAAATATTACACAAACATCCCAATATGTGTAAAAAACTCTCATGTTCATTTTTTTGAAGAAGCTTTTTCATTTTGAACACGTTTTTTACAATTTGCATTAAAAACGAAGTAGCTTATCACAAATTTATTTTTGGTAACTTATGCTCGATATACATAACATAAATTTTTTATGTAACCCTTAAATTGTGTCAAAATTTATTTGTAATATACCATGTTTTTCATTTATGTTAACTTTTTTCTTACAATGGAGTTTATGTTTTAGGCATGAAACCCTAAACCCTAAACTTGAGGACATCAAAAAAAAATTCTTAATCGAAAAGGAATACCCAAAACAAAATAAATAAATAATTTTCTTCCAAAGCTTTTAGGTGTGTATTTATTTTCTTCAAAGAATTTTAAATGTGCAGGTCAACATCAATAATAATACGTTATTGTGGGTCTATTAATTTCAATATTGTGGATGTTAGAGATGATGTTTGAACTTGTACAATATTGTATTAGTGTTATTTTAGAAAGGTAATAATAAAATAGCTCATGAGATATTCATGTAGCGCGAAATAAACAAATTTCACAATTTAAGAACATGAAGGAGATGACAAAAAAATCTAACAAATATTTTGACATATATGTACAAGGTCTGATTAAAATATTCTCCATATCAAGGAGAAAACAAGGGGAGAAAACATGTTACATAAATGCACATAATCAAAAATAACATTGTGTTGCATCCTTTTTCAGCCATATGGAAGGGTTGCTTAGTCAAAAATCTGGCCCTTCCCCTTACACAACTAAAAGATATAGAAATTTGCATGAAAATATACAAAAGGGGGCTTACCTTTTTTAAATATTATTTTTACTTGTGTTGGAAATAAAAAGGTGGGAATTCAAAACCTGTATGTCCTACACCTATTCCACAACTCAAATTGTTCCTACCCAAATAATATTTGTTATTTGTGCTCTATTGTATCATCCAGGCCTCATTCGCATTGTTCATGCAAATGCAATTCACAAAAAAAAAAAGGGAAAATCTAATAGGTTCCAAGTTCAAAACCCAACCATAATGGTTGCTTGTTATAACACTTTGTAGCCCCATTTTTTAGTTTTAAGCTTGAGTAATTATAGGAGAACATGTGATGCACAAACAATCAAAAAAATGAGACCCTCCAATGGTTGATCATATGAGTGGTAGGTAGATTTTTATGTGTAGAACCGAAAGTTTTAGACTCAGAATCCATATGATTTCTTAAGTTGTTAAGAGAAAATTGCTCTCTAATTTATTTTGAGGATTTTTACTAATAAAAGCATTAAAGTGCATCGTGTAATGTACAAGGATGAATGAGGTAATCAAAAGAGATATGCCATGTTATATTATAACATATAACATCTAGGATTTATTGTATCATCTAGGCCTCGCTCGCATCGTTCATGCAAAATGCAATTTGCACAAAAATAAAAAGGAAAATCTAATAGGTTCCAAGTTCAAAACCCAACCGTAATGCATGCTTGTTATAGCACTTTCCATCCCCATTTTCAATTTTAAGTTTGAGAAATGTCAGGAGAACAGGTGATGCAAGAATAATCATAAAAATTTGAGCTCCTCCAATGAATGATCATATGAGTGGTACATAGATTTTTATTTGTGGAACAAAAAATTAGACTTAGAATCCATATGATTTCTTAAGTTGTTAAGAGAAAATTGCTCTCTAATTTACAAGGATGATTTTTTACTAATAAAACCATTAAAGCACATGGTGTAATGTACATGTTTGAAAGAGGTAATCAAAGGAGATCTACCATGTTATATTAAAATAGGAACTGGAAATGGAAAGGGGCTATGCCATGAGGAACTGAGGTTTGGCACATGGGATTTTCACATTACAGTGGCATATTGATATTTGATGAGGGTGGGAATATCAATGGATTTCAAAGCATTAGGTTTACATGGTGTTGCAGCAATACCAAAGCAGAGCTAAAACAAGGGCACAAGGCCAAGGAGGCAACAACACCCACTTCTTAGATTTCCACATGTTGTTTCAATTCTCCATGTTGAGCTCCACAACACTCCATTGACATTTTTAATGTGGTTTGGGTAGAGAGTAAAACATGTCAAACATTGTGTGGAGTGGACTTGAGCTTTACATCTGCCGAATGCATTTGTGAGAAATTCTCGAGGGTCTTTTCAACAAACCCATTATTTTCATGTCCACATTCATTGTAGTCGATATCTTTTAGGCATTTTTTGAACAAGTCACATGCCTCAAATTTACAGACGTATTTGGGAGGGATGTACTTACTATAAATTGAAGTAGTTGATTTTTTTCCAATTCTAGCCATAGAATTTATGAATAAAAGAATCATTACAGATATATAAATGGGAAAGTTTTGAACTTCAATCATGTTGTATCTAAATGCGATCCCAGAGAGAGCGAACACACATAAAAATAGCAGCTGGGAAAAATATTGTGCAACAGGGTTTCTGTTGACTACCCACAAGCTTCACTACATGTTGTTAGCCTTGGCATTTCCACCTCGATAGATCTAGCTCCATGTAAATGAAATCTGCTTGAACGTTTCATTGACCTTGTATTCCCTTCACGCTATAGAGTTTTCCACAACTAGTGCCATTTATCAAAAGCAAACACAAATAAACAAAACTAATGTATAAGCCATGTGTAGATCATAACAAATCAGATAACCCCAAATATGTTGAAAAGAAAGTAAGAGTTATACAAAAATGTGTACCTTCATAAGAAAGGTATGAACACGAAATCAAGCTAAAGAATCCTTAGGTGATTAAGTCCAACCAAAAAAACCCTACAATATACAATGAGG
Source organism: Taxus wallichiana var. yunnanensis (assembly GCA_018340775.1). NCBI lineage: Eukaryota > Viridiplantae > Streptophyta > Pinopsida > Cupressales > Taxaceae > Taxus > Taxus wallichiana. The sequence goes on from CM031243.1 coordinate 647,472,444, forward strand.
TATCTCAATGAACTCGTGTCGGACGACGGTTATAAATTTATATTAACCATATTAAATATTAATTAATTATTAATTTTTTCATATAAATAAATGAATGTGCATAAAGGTAAATACATAGAAAAGTAAATAACACCATAACACAATGACACAAAGTTTAACCATGGAAGAATTATTTCCATTAATTCGAGAAACTTTTCACCCGATCCAAGTAACTCCTTTCCTCATTTTCTACTCCATGGTTTTAACCCAGAGTAAATACAATACATCTAAATATGGCCCATGAACATATTTAAATAACCCCAAGGGTTATGAATATTAAGTGACGGGGTGTGCACCTCGGTTTAATAAATAATTAGTTATTAAATAACTAATAAACATAATATAAAGTTTATATTAAATAATAAAGAATATAAACTATATTCTAAATTATTTAATTATAAACTAAACATTATACACACTTAATATTATGTTCTAACACTCCCCCTTAATATTAAGTGGAGATCCATATGCCAACATTACCTGTTTGTACAACAGGATTTACAAATCCATAACCCCAAAGGTTTAGGCGGTCATGTATTTTTTAAGGAATTATAACACCTTAATCATGCTCAACTTACCTTTTGGTACAAAAGGATTTGGAATCCATAAATTAAACGTATGATTTAGGCTAAGCATAATTTGTGAGACTACATCCCACCGTTTCTCATGGAAATATTCTTAAACCACATCCCTAGGAACCTTTTATAACATAATGACCTCCTTTACAAATAGATGCACATTGGACTATATTTTTCCCGTAAACTCTATTAGTTTACTTTAGATCATACAAGATCTTTTACAATGATTTTAAACCAAAGCAGAATTATAGAAGATAAGGAGTTAACAACTTGATCGACCATTAGGAGGTGACATTGCATGCACACTCCCCCTCAATGGCAACTTTGAAAGGCCAAGAATTGCACACACTTGCAGTATTTTATAGCACACAATGGCTCATAAACTGAAGCTGTGATTTTGATCTTTAGAATTGGAGTTCTTTATCACTTTGCGAGAGAACCTTCTCTTTGATAACATGCATATGAACTTCAATATGCTTCATTCTTTGATGTTGATATGGATATTTTTATCAAGATTAATACCACTTTGACCACCACATAGAAGATGAAAAATTCCTTCAACTTCCATGTGCATCTCTTCAAAATTTGCTTCACCCACATGGCTTCTTTTCTACTCTATTGTACTTACCTAAAATCCACTTATTCACGTGATTTTGAATATGAATTAAATACATATTTAAATAACCCAAAGGATTATGAAAATTAAGTGACGGGGTGTGCACCTGGTTTAATAAATAATTAGTTATTAAATAACTAATGAACATAATATGAAGTTTATATTAAATAATAAAGAATATAATCTATATTCTAAATTATTTAATTATAAACTAAATAGTATACACTCTTAATATTATGTTCTAACAACTCGGTGGTGAGCGGGATCAAAACCAAATACACATAACCGAAAGATAATACACTAACAACTAAAAGGATCTCATTGCAAATACAATCTCTGAAATCCTACAAAGTTGGATTGAAAATAGAGCTTAGCCATAATGGTTTGAACTCGAGTATTGATGGAGGACCAACGGTACTCATTTGAATTTGTTTATCATTGGAATAGGACATCCTTCTTGCTGTAACATACCAAGGTAGTATCATTGTACGTGGCAAGGTTAAGTATTGATAACAATATCAATGATTGTTGTAAGGTCATGCTTCAACGCATCCGTCCTCACCCACCCCCATCGGCTATCTCGTGTCAAAAGTAAAGAACTTCCTCAGATTCCCCACGGGATTAATTTGAAGGGTTGGTCTGAATTTTATTGTGAAGGGAAAATATTGGACCAACCCTTCCATGATGAAAAGTAGTATAAATATTTTATACTTCATATGACAATAATAAATCAAGTACACACGTCATAAAAATTAAGAATAATTTTTTTAATGAGATATTTTTTCTTTTTAAAATCACCAGTTGATTAGCATCTTAAATAAAAAGAGAAAATTCAGTAATCCAAACAAAATGACCCCTCAATCATAATGGTGTAAAATTAAGCTGCATTTAAACTAGTAAAATAATCAAATTATGATGTAAAGAAAGTAGGTCTACCAAGTCTTGTATGTCATTTCTAGATCCCATGATTGTTAAGCTGTGATGATCATAGGCATGACATACAAGACTTGGCAGACCTGCTCCTCTTGAACTTTCATGACAACAATAAATTCAATAATAACATCAAAAGCATATAAGCTGTATGAGCACAGAATTGAGTACGTGTTTGCAGCAGCGGGGTGACTAAGACCATATTTAAAATTGAGAGATATTTTCCTCAATAAATCTTATTCAGAGCATGCATACGAGTTATGGACTATATATGATCATTGTTTTATTGTGTGCAATTCCCATCCTTAGTACCTACTTATGGCTTTGTTTGTTTGTTTCTGAATCATATGATGTTTACCGTGCCTGTGGTTTCAGGGACCAAGGAGAAATGCTAGAAAAAAATGTGGCTCGTGTAACCGAGTACATTAGCATTGCAAAATATGACTACCAAGAATAGCGTTCCCAGTAGCATTCCATTACATATCATACACAAAAAAAACTATAAGTCATGATACGCACCAATGATGATATGTAAGGCCTAACCTCCTTGGTCAAACCAAAATTAATGATGTTACCTCCGAGTTAGACTTGGAGATAACTATATGGAGTATAAGTCTTTAGCAAGAAATGATTTTTTCATTTTTAGTACATGTTGTGGCGAATCTTTGGGCGTGGCTTGTCGGTGGTTGATTAATTCCAATGTGGTGATTTTTTCTAAAGTGAAAAACTATGTTTCATCAAGACTATAGTTTAGCTTTGGCAAATGTTTATTGGTGGTTATTTTTTCTTCATTGCGGGGTACATATTTTATTGTGATTTATTGTTGTTACCTTAGTGGTGTTCATCTCGATGTGAATAGTTGTCAATATGTGTGAACTCTAGTTGGCTGGAGTTGCATTCAAGCACAACTTCACGAGAAATTTCTGACGAGATAGATGCTAAAAGTGAAAGTAAATCAGGCCTAATAAGGACTGCAGCGTAAGCCTTTTTGGTCACTAAAAATCACTACTAAATAAACTTAAATATGTCTCGAAAAGCATATTTTTTCTTATTCAAACGCTCTATGAATCTCATCTTCCCATGACACAACATAGCAAAAGATAAAAAAATACTTTCCCGGTGTGGCCATTAACATTAATTAGAAAAAAATTTATCTAAATCATTGAAATAATTAATGATGTGCGCTAGGCACCCTAGTTTAAGCTAAAATGATAGGAAAGTTCAAAGCAGATTGGGCATGTATATAAAGATGTGTGGGAATGACTAAATAAAAGTAAAATAAGATGGCCAAAATGTGGGATTAACTAGTACTTTCTTCACTCAAGAACCTTCTAAATAATAGTACGAGACCAAGCTAAATAATGTCTAAAGTGCATGATTTTGTGACTACAACCGCCATTTTGGTGAACTTCAAAGTATTTTCATTTTGCGGACTTCAAGTCTGTGGAATAAAGCGAGTTTAGTAAAGTGTCAGGTTCGTGTGGTTGGCAGGTCAATAGGGATACGCGGTTGTATTTCTATGGAACCAAAAATTTTAAAGTCCGTCGTAGTTAAAAGTTGTGATGAAAAGGTGCAACCAATCAAAGGAAAGCATGAAAGCAAGAAGAATTTCATTGCGAGAAGTGTGGAGATTTCTCATTGGCTCAAGTTTCGTGGTTGTTAGTCAGGGGAAAGAAAAGAATCTGACATGAGACATACGTGGAGCCTTCTTTTTGGTTCACGCTTCATGGGGTCAATATGATAAAAGCGAAGACTAATGCTTTATGAGGTGCGTGGAGCTTCCTATTATTTTATGTTTTGTAGTGGTGAAAGGGATATCAAAATATTGAAATTGTGAGGAAGGTGGAGATTTTATATTGGCTCACGTTTTGTGGTTATCGGTTAAGAGTAAAAGAAAGTATGACACTTCAAGGAGTGTGGAATGTTCTCATTGGTTTGTACTTCGTACCCTGACAAGGTTTTTATAAAAGAAAGTGTATTGCGAAGGTGCATGAATATTTGTCATTGGTTTATGCTTCGTAATGCTTAATGGAGGTTTCATAAGACTCAATCCCTGAACCAATAAAAGGAAAACATGTGGAAAAGGAAAACAAATGCACATGTAGATAATGGCAATCCCGAGCTAATCAAATACCGCCACATGTCACTCTCTTGTTCATCCTGACATAAAAATATTTAAATGGCCATAACTTTCACTTCAGAGCTCCAAATCACACAAAATTTATTTCGTTAGAAAGGTATCCTCGAGCCCTTCAATTTGGGATTTTCATAATTAAAAAATTGATAGTGTTTGGTTGGAGAAAGAGGGAAAAAAAGTTATGGCATTAATCAACCTGATCCTTGGATCAACCAGAACACATCATATGTCATTGTATGTTCAATTTGTGCTACAATTTTCAAATTGTCATATCTCCAATTGCAGAGATCAGATTAATGTGCTTTTGGTATTTTTGGAAAGCTACTCACATGGGCCACACTTTGGACCATTCAAAACCATATTTTAGCAGAGTCTAATAGGAATAAAATAGGGAAACATTAATTGTGTTGTTAATGTAAAGATTCAATTACCTCAACCACCCATATCTGATCTGATTTGGCCTCTTTCCTTTTTCTACTAGAAAAATGACATTGGGGAATGAGTTTAACATGGTGCTCATGATGTTTTTTACAGATCAATGGAGGATTGATGGTGGTTAAAGCTTGAAAATATGTGTTGAAGGGAAAGATAGAGATTTCCATTAATGAAAAGATAAAATCTGATTTCTTTCTCCCTTTATTCCCTCTTCTCTCTCTTTTATTCTCTATATATTGTAAAATAATTGTTATTCCAATGGGTTGGAGATTCTTTCTATGAATTAGATCTAGAAGTCAATGAGACAAAAAAATGTGTTTTTATTTCCCCATTGAAGAATACTAAATATATATGTTACAAACTTTGTGTTGTGGATGTATCTTTTCATTTGAGGTATTGTTCTTACATTCAAGCTTTGAATGGTTCTTTGCTTTCATATCTAGTTTATTGAATCTATAGATAGTTATTACTATTTGATTGTGTGTGATTATCATTTAATCTGTATTTTCTTAAGTGAAAGCACATTCCTTCTCATTCTCTTCTTATTCTTGTGAAATTACTAATATATGTATTCTTTTTCTCTCTTTACACATCTTCCTTTCTAGCAAAAAATAAATCTAGTGCAATGAGATCTCAACCTTGAATGGTTAGATTAGTGTAGATATTATAAATAGTTTTATGTGTTCATTAGATTAATAATAAACAAGGTGCCTCCCCTTTATGTGAGGAGGGAATTTTTCCCGCATGTTGTGGTTGAACCTCATATTTTTTCCTTGACAAAATATCTAACCAACATATCCACATCATGATATGTTTCAAATATTCAACAATCAAAATAATCATTACTACATTGCATGTGAAATCTAGCAAATCAAAAGTACAAATGACAAACATTACATCATATACCAATACACGCACACAACACATATGAGATCCAATACATGTGTATATATATCTCATCAAAAATCATAATTACAAAAATATAATCAACTGGGGTAGGCCCTCATGCATCACTACATCCATATACATCATGCATCATCCTCACTATCACTTTATACAATCATGGGAGCCCTAGAAATAGATGTTTCACCACTTAATCTACGATGTTGGTCATGACCTTTATATCTCTCCACCTATCTCCGTAGTATAGACCCCTCGGCCAGACCGCTCCGTGGATCGGTTCTATTGCTCCATATATCTCACAAATACATCCTGAGCTAGGGTTCCTCCTCCTACATCATGTCTAACTCGCTTCTCTAACACGCCGAATCCTCACAAATCAAAGCTCCAATTTTCACTCAATAATGATACAAATTAAATAACTATTCAATTTTACTATTCTTATACATAGCAATATTCAATTTTCCATATAATATAGTCATTATCTACAATCATCCTACTAAATAATACATGACACACGGTTTCACTCATATCTTAAGCTTGGTTCCTCCATTTTCTTCTTCCCGTTTGCACCATTTGGATCTAAATTTCTTCTAGCAATGTACTATACATATCACATAATGATATATTCAAATCTAACACATATACTAATCAACTTGCATGTAATCTTAAAAATCTCCTATAGTACCAAATGTTCACTATTACATCTTTCCAAATTTACTTTCAGCTCATTTATCATTCTCTGCACCCCTCCCCCTTTTGCTGAAAGGGGGCATACAACCAAGTTCACCTTATGATCCCTCTCAAGGCCTAATATAATCATTTGATACTCTTAACACATCACCATTGCAATTTTTCTTTAATTCTATTCAAACGAAGGAACAAATCACTTTGTTCAACATTTAAATACTTTCTACTATTTCAAATCTATTCCCTCTAATGACCTAATCTAGGGGAAAAAGAAAAAACCTCTTTGTGAGTAATATACTAGATGCATCTTATTGTTTCGATCCTTTTTACGTACAATCAAAGACTGAAACAAATAAGGGTGTAGGAGGTTTACCTATTGTTTGGTTGATGGGTAGAAGGTGGAATGTGCGCATGTAGAATTCGATCTCGGTCGATCATGTGAACTCCTTTTTGGCTGGGAAGGACTACCCTGTAATAAGAAAACAATACCACAAGAGAGAGTTAAACAATATATGGCAGTGGACTGCTAGCGTATGCTAGATCCAGGAAGTGTGATACTTCCTAGAGGGTTGTCAATCCACTGTTTTATAAATTAATATTAAATGACAGAAACATGTAAATAAAAGGAATCTAGTGTTAGCGTTCTATTTTTTTAGGTGGCCTACAGTCACGAGACGGGGGTTTGGTTGGGGTTGGGTAGGGTATTTTAGGTTATTTGGGTGAGGAGGTAGGTCACTGATATGCTCTGTGTTAACAAACACAGAGACCGGCGTCAGTCGATCAGCCGATGCGGTTGAGGCTAGACTAATGCCGGTTAAGGTTGACAGTATTAGTCACTGTAGAAGTGACAGAGGTCTAGGTAGGTGGTGTTTAGGTTCCACTCTGTCTCAGAACAGAGTGTTGGGAGGATATGGGTGAGGTTTAGGTGAATGGTAGGTTTAGGGTCAGAGTTTTGGGGTCTTTGGGGGTGGTTTTGGGTGTGTTTAGGTAGAAGGTGGGGAGCGTGGTGCGGTGGTCAAGCGACCATGATGATTAAGGTTAAGGTGATGGTCACTTGAGATTTGGTCAGATTTTGATAGTGGGGGTTAGGGTACTCTCTGTGGATCAAGTTAGAGAGTTCTTAGGGAGAGAAATGGAGTGAAAAGTGGTCCTAGGTGTGGATATGGGCTGAATAGGTAGGGTTTAAGGAGTAGGGGAGAGGTTTTGCTCTTGGGGAGGAAAATAGAGAAGAAAAGTACAAAAACACGAGTGAAGGATAAAGGGATCCACTTACCAGAGTCAATGCATGTAGAAGACTGGAGCGCTGATGAAGAAGAGTGATAGATGTTGGTGAAGGCTGGTAGGTGGTTGGAAAACTCTTCCTCAAGCTCTGTCTGGTTCGGAGTTCTTCCAAAGTGGTTATACTCACAAAGGTTCTTGTGAATACCTCCACTAATGGTCTCAACTTGGAGTTTTGATGGCTCTGTTGTGTTCCAACAAGTTGCCAAGGAGAATGTGAATGCTAATGCTGAATCAAATGCCAACCAACCCGTGGAAAAATCTCCGCCAACAAAAATGTGAGCCAACCCTTTGGAAAGAGTGAGAATTGGGAATTTACAGGTGACCAACGCCGATCCCACCGACCGGCGACATCGGTCAAACTGTGATCAATATTGGTTATGTTGGGGAGGTTTGTTTTTTGAAAAGTGGGGAATATGCCTTCCCCACTTGATTTTGAGTGGCGGAGCACATGTGTCCTCCGCCCTTAGAATAGGTAATAGGACAAAGAGGGGTCCTATGAGTGGGGTGGCCACTATTAGGGATTCTAGAAGGGTATGGGCTAGGTATGGGTAAGGAGGGCAAGTGGGGTAGTGGAAGGGTGAGGTGGTTAGGTGAGGTGGCCGAGTCCAGTGGCAAGGTGAGGTGGCTTGATGAGTGGGTAAAGGGGAATTTAATTAATTGATGTTAATTAAATCCTTGGGTGTGTGAATGAGGGTCATTGTGATGTGTGAAAGGGGTTGTGAGTGACTGAATTAGGGTTAAATCGATCACCCGTGTAGAATGTGGTTATTAGGTTATTTTGGAGGAAAGTGATGAAAGGTGACATGTTTTTGGTGTCTACATTTTGCCCCTTTTGTTGGGCAGCCTGTAGTGGTAGGCAGCGTGACAAAAATGAAAGGTGGTTTTGCCCCATGTGAAGTTAGGGTGAGGAGGTAAAGGTTGGGTGCCCCAAATAGGGGCATGAGTGATTCCCCCTCAAATTAGGCACCGATGATGAAGAATAGAGAGAGTCGGTGGATGGTTTGATAAGGTAAGAGTAGGTGTGAAGGGGATGAGATTCATGGGTATGGTGATGGTGAAAGGTAGGGTGGGTGAGTAGGTAGAGCATTCAAACGTACGCACACATTGTAAAATGCAATGAGGTACAAGGGTTGCTCAACATAATAAATTTACATCAGCTAAGGTCGCAAGGGTCATCCAAACACGGGTTATTGAGGTCTAGTATCCAGGGTAAAGGATTCGGTCGGGCACTCAACGAGGTAAGATGTAGGAACACGTAGGGTGGTTTCGGTACATCAAAAGGTCAAAAGGTAAAGTTTTGTTTGGACAAGGGTCATGGCCATAGGCAAGGTAAGGTCATTAGGCTAAGTAAAATAGGTACTGTCATCACAAGATGCAACAAGTGAGGACATGAGAATATCCCACATAATCAACGGTTGGGTAGGTAGGCATGGGTAGGTAGGTGTGGGTAGGTAGGTGTGGGTAGGGTAGTGTTAATCAAGCGTATGCACACGCAAGATATTATGACATGGTACCATGGTGAAGAGCTTTCGAACTCTACATCGTCGAGTCGATCGGGTTATCCAAACATGGGTTGTTGAGGTCCGGTATCAGGGTAAAGGATACGGTCCAGAACTCAACGAGGTAAGATGTAGGAATGTGTAGGGTGGTTCGGTACATCCAAAAGGTCAAGGTTTTTTTGGGTAAAGGTCACGGCCATAGGCAAGGTAAGGTTGGTAGGCTAACAACGTGGTAACAACATCACGAGTAGAGCAAATATGTAAGGGTGATGATCACTCGAAAGGGGCAAGTGTTGGTAAAATGGTGTGGTGTAGGTAAAGCTATGGGAGAGACAAAAATAAGCCCCAACCTGATGGTAAGGGTGGGTGATTAATGGTGAGGTCAAGGGTCAGGGTGGGTTTTGGGTGAGGTGAAAAAGGTTACGGGTAAGGTGATAGGGTGAAATGGGTAACAGGGGTAAGCGATACACTGGTCGAAGTCAACCGATGCGGTCAAGAACCGACCATGGTAAATAAGGGCACATGACTCTTTGTTGGTTGAGGTAAAACCAATGTCAGTCAGGTCGGGGTTTGTATAAAAAAGGAAAATTCTAAGTTTTGCGAGAATCATTTTTCACTTGTCAAACTAGGAGAAAATGATAGGTGAGAGAGAGAAAGGGTGAAAGTGACCACACGAAATGGAGAGTGGAGTTGGTGAGCCTCATAGTGGGTGATCAGTAGTCGATAGGTGGGTCCACGAGATCAAATTGATCGACTCGGTTGGTTGGAGGTGAGGAGGTCAGTTGGTGATGGTAGAGGCATGAGAGGGATCGGGTGGACCACCGGTGTAGAACCCAACGTACCACCACCTCGAGGACGTAGCAGCCTTGATGAGGTAAGAGTTATCCCTATTCCTTGTTTTGTGAGGTAAACTAGGTATAGAGGTAGGTCAACCCTTTGGTTGAGTTAGGTTATAGGCATGGTGGAGTCAAGTCATAGGCATGGTTGAATTGATTTCTCAGGTATTTGATATGATGAAAAAGAAATGATGATGTATGCATATGTTTTGGTTTAATTTTTGGTATGTATGGTAACATGGATCATGTTGGTATGATTGCAGGTAATGTATGATTGTGGTAAATGTGATGAAATGAATGTTGTAAAAATGTATTAATTTCCAATTGTTTATTGATAAAATGGAAACAAACTTGAATTGAAGGTGGTGGAGCAGGTAGCCCAAAGGAGGGAGGTGAGCGATTGTGGGAGAAAAAGGTGAAGAAGGTGATGATGATGGTCAAGCTAACCTCAAAGGGCCCCATGCCCTCGGAGTGCTACCTACATAGCCCCAATGAAAAGGGGCCTCAGACCGATGTAGTTCTCCCTTAAGCTAGGGAGGAAAAGAATAGGTTTTGAGGTAGGTTGAGTTCATGGTTATGTAGGTAAGGGTAAATGGGTAAGGGTCAATGGTACGGTTGAGTAGGTAAGGGTCATGGGTATGTAGGTAAGGGTAAAATAGGTAAGGGTCAATGGTATGGTTAAATAGGTAAGGGTCATGGGTATGGGTAGATAGGTAGGGTCAATGATTGGGTCAAGGGTATAGGTGTGGTAGACCTTGGATCAAGGTATGGGTAAACGGGTAAATAGGTAATGTGTGTGGGTGATTAGGTCAAAGGTATAGGTAAATGGGTAGATAGGTGATGTTTGTGGGTAAGGATAGATAGGTAAGATGCTAGGTCAAAGGTATGGGTGTGGGTTGGTAAGGTGATGAAGATCAGATGTGTTGTGAAATAGAGATTGATAGGTTGAGGTAGGTGTGGGTGAGAGGTAGGTGGAGGTAAGTTGAAAGCTTCATTTTTGGTGGAAGAATGTCAATAGTTTGAACAACGAGTAGTTGATACTTGAGGTTAATGGCGCAACCAGTTGGGAAGGACCATCGATGTGCAAACCAAGGGTAGGTGTGATGAACCTCAAGCCCCTAAAAGACCTTACGAGGTTGGATGGTTCCAAAGGTGAAGCAATGTGCAGGATCACGACATGCACCATATTCGTGACATCGTCTGTGGTAGGTAGGAAAAGTAGGGTAAAAGGGGTGATATGGTGAAGGGTTGGAAACGTGGAGGAGGATAACGTACCTTTTTTACAAGATGTCAATAACCTAGATAGGCGAGTCCATGGCAAAAAGGGTGTGTTATTTTTGTTGGATAGACTGATCGATGCGGGAAGTCTATGTGGGATGATTAGATAATCTCCTTGAGGTCTTCGTGAATCGATCGATGTGGGAAGCTTCGGATTAGTTCTAGTATATATATATATATATATATATATATATATATATATATATATTACTAGGTAGAGTATGGCTAGTGTAGTATAGTTGTCCTTGAGGGAGCAGTCTATTTATGGTGACTAGATACAAATGGTAGATGTCCTTTTGAGGGATTCATCTTTATGTTTGGAAGTTTGACTCAAGGAGGGTGATCCCATTTTTATAGGTGAATTTGTTTTTACCAATTAAGCCATGGACAAGGCTATAGAGGAATACGAACATCATAGGTCAAAAGGTGGAGTGGAGGTGGAGGTAAAGGTGGATTTTGTGAGGGATATAAGGAATGGTATACGACCATGGGATTCTATCTATGAGGGGATGAAAAGTATCCATGAGAATCATGCCATGAGTAGAGCCATGGTACTCATATTGAAGACGAGGTTGAAAAAGTGACGGAGAGTCACATGATTCTTTGTTTAATCATAGGTATGTGAGGTGGTGATAAGAGGAGTGGGTGCTCACGGGACGAGCCAGTAATAGTCAATGGGTGATAAAGCACTTGGTTCAATAGTAGAATGGTTAAAGATGCAAGATGTTAAGGGGCTCAGGTTTGGGTTTACCATCGAGTGAAGATAAACGATAAGCACCTGATCCATAGGTATGGGTAACGATATAGGGTCCAAGCCAATTAGGAGCAAATTTACCCTGTAGATGTTTCTCAGCTTTGGTGACGTGTTGATTTTCTTTCAAGACGAGATCACCAACTTGAAAGGTTTGGGGGTGGACACGCTTGTCATAAGTGTGTTTGATGCATTTTTGGTATATTTGGAGGTGATCTAAAGCATGTAGATGTCGTTCATCTAACAAATCTAGTTGTGCCAAATGATCTTGGTGAAATTCATCATTGGTGAGCATGTCTTTGAGTGATATGCGGAGAGATGGGATCTAGACTTCGAGAGGCAAGACAACCTCGATCATGTAGACCAGAGAGAAAGGTGTAGCAGCAGTTGATGTGTGAATACTAGTGCGGTATGCCCATAGGGTGAAAGGAATGTGCGTATGCCAATCCTTCCTAGTATCGTTGACCACTTTCATGAGGATTTTGTTCAGGGTTTTGTTGGTTGATTCAGCTTGGTTGTTGGTTTGCGGGTAATAAGGTGAAGAAAACTGAGTTGGATACCAAAGGTATCACAGATTTTCTAGAGGGTTTTATTTTTGAACTGTTTTCCATTATCAGTGATAAGGTGATGAGGAACACGAAGCGACAAATAATGTGATGGTTGATGAACTCAAAAATATTCTCATCTTTGGTAGAGATGAGGGGAATGGCTTCTACCCATTTGGTGTAGTATTCAGTAGCGGTTATGATCCATTGGTGGCGTTGGGAAGAATGAGGGTTAATCTCACCAATGAGGTTGAGGCCCCATTGAGAAAAGGGCCAGAGGTCTCATGCAACTTGTAAGGCATGACCCGGGGTGTGATGAAGGTTCGAGTGTTGTTGAAATTTCACACATCGTTTGATGTAGTCACAAAAATCATGGTTGAGGGTAGGCCAAGTAATAGCCGAGGCGAAGGATACATTTAGCGACAACTAGGCCACTGATGTGACCCCCACAAATGTCGTCATGTATTTCTTTGATGGTATAGGGTATTTCAGAGCTAGTGAGGCATCAGAGAAGGATACCGTCAAAGCCGCACTTGTAGAGGAGACCTCCCATGAGGACGTGCGAGAGACTTTTAGGAAATCTCGGCGAAAATTGCAGGTAAGATCCTAAGACAAGCTAGAAAGGAGAGGTAGTCGAGTATTGTTGGTACCAGAGGTCTGATGGGTCGGTGGTAGGTTTCTCAACAAGGTTGACAGTGTGAGAGAGGTAGGAGGGTGATTGCAACCTTCGCACAATAACAAATATTTGTGAATCGGTAGGTGATGAGGGTATTTGTGAGGCGAGACAAGCCATGGTATCTGCAAACTTGTTCGTAGAGTGGGGGATGGTTTGTAGGTTATAGTGGGTGAAGGTGGTTAACAAGAGGTCTACATGGTGTTTGTACCATTGTAATTCCTCATTGCGACATTGGTATAGTCCATTGACCTAATTTACTACCAATTGAGAATCACCGAAGATATTAATGGATTTAACATCTAGGGTTTGGGTGGTTTGGAGACCTAGTATGAGTGCTTCATATTTAGTGATGTTGTTGGTACACTCAAAGTCAAGTTTGAAAGAAAGGGGATGGGTTCACTATCATGTGGAATGAGGATGATTCTAGCTCCACCCCATGTTGACACTTAGATCCATCAAAGAATAAGGTCATTTGATAGTGTGGAGGTTCCTCGGCAGGTTCATCGAGGGAAAGGGTAGCGATGGATTCATCGAGGGAATTCAAAGTTTCTGGTTGGTGGTCAGAGAGTGGGGCATCAGCCAGTTGATCAGCGATAGCCTGACCTTTGATTGATTTTTGGTGAAGAAAGGTGATATCCAGATCAGTGAGTAGCATGAGCCATCGTGAAATGCGTTGGTTTTGGAATGGTTTAGCATACATGTAATGCAAGGGGTCAGTGTTGGTTATAAGGTAGTGTGGTTAAGTAGGTAGTGATGAAGTTTGGTGGCCACAAAGACTAAAGCAAGGCACAAATTTTCTACGTGTGTATATCTAGTCTCATAATCCACAAGGGTGGCTTATGTAATAGACCGCTTGTTCCCTATGTTGGTCGTCATGGTGAGTGAGCATAGTGCCCAAGGAATGGTCGGTGGTGGAAATGTAGAGGTAGAACAGTTGGTCATCCTTAGGTGGGGTAAGCATGGGTGGTTGTAATAGGTATGCTTTCAAGGCTTCAAAAGCTTTATGACAGTCCACGTTCAATGGAAGGTGATATCCTTTTTAAGGAGGTGGTGGAAGGGTTCACAATGGTCTGATAATTGAGAAATGAAGTGACGGATAGATTGTAGTTTGCCCTGCAAGCTACAAAGTTGGTGGAGGTTAGTGGGTGGAGGCATCTCAAGGATGGCCTTGATTTTGGCAGGGTCAACTTCAATGCCTCGCAAGGAAACAATGAAGCCCAAGAGTTTACCTGATAGGACGGTGAAAACACACTTCTTAGGTTGAAGGCATACACAATATTGGATGAGACGGTCAAAGATGATTTTAAGGATGGGTAAATGTTTGGCACAACTTTTGGATTTTCCCAAAAGGTCATCGACATAGTCTTCCAAGATATGATGCATGATGTCATGGAAGATATAGGTCATGGCTTGTTGGTAGGTGGCGCATGTGTTCTTGATCGAAGGGCATGATGTGATAGCGAAGGTCCCCCAAGGGGTAATGAAGGTGGTTTTGTGTTGATCCTCAAGTGCGAGTAATATTTGATTATAACCCAAGAACCCGTCCATGAGAGATAGCATCTCATGTCGGTAGTGAGGTCAACCAATTGGTCGATGCTAGGTAGAGGAAAGTCATCTTTAGGAAAAGCTAGGTTAAGGTCATGGAATTTGGTGCATATGCGAGAGTCCCCTATTGCTTTGGTGATGGGAACGATGTTGGAGATCCATTGGGGGTAGTCAATGGGTAAGATGAAGGAGACAGAGAGGAGGCACTGGAGCTCTTCTTTGATGAGAAGGGAAATGTGTGGGTGTATCTTGCATATTTTCTATTTGTGAGTTTGGCATCAAGTAAGGTGACAATATTGTGGACCATGATGTTGGGGTCAATACCGGGCATATCGGTGTACGACCAAGCAAAAGTGTTGTTATGGTCGTGAAGGAAAGAAGTGTAGGCTTCTTGTTCAGCGGGGTCAAAGATTGGCCTATCTTTAGAATGTGGGGGTCATCCGATGTGTGGATGTTGATGTCGATGGTTGATTCATTCAGCATGTTTTGGGTCTCAGAAGGTAGTGTGCGGTGGAGATAGGAGTCTTCCGCACCCAAGTAGGTGAGAATGGAGTCGTCGTTATGACACTAGACAACATTGATAGAAGGGCGTCATCATCGATCATATCAGGATAGAGGATGGGAAAATAAGTAGGAACCTTGCCATCTCATTGAATGGTGAGTGGTCCCAAGGAAATGGTGTTTATGGAAAAAAAAAAGGTAGGAGGAATAGACTTTGGATCTATAGGCTCCACGGGTGATGTGGGTGAACTAGGTGAGGAGAGCTGTGAGGTTGGGGTGCCTCTGTAATGAGGTCGATACAAGATTCTTTAAGTGTGGGCTCAAAAATCCCATCCCGATGCGGTCCTTGTGCTTGAGTAGTGCAAGGATGACAGTGTGATGGCCTTGTTCATAAAGACCAAAGCCAAAACCCTTCCAAGCACAACGATGGAGGAAGGTATGGGAAAAGTGTCGGTTGGTTAATGAGGGAAGGGTGGTGGTAAATGGTAGGGTTTGGGTTGGTGGTTCAGGTGTGTAAGTAGGAGTGTCAATGCCTCCATAGGTCAGATTGGTGCGGAGGTGTGAGGGTCCATAGGCGATAACCTCACCAATGCGGGGTCATAATGGGGATGTTGTTGAAGGTTTCCATACTCTTGTGGGGTATGGAAGGTATCGACGTTGTAGAGGTGGTACTCCCCCAATGTCAGGCATTGAAAAACACCTTCTAGTGGATTAGTATCTAGGATGTGGGTGGTGGGAATGGATGTCTCCACGGGGGTTTGAGATGGGGAGGTTGCGGGTTTTAGAGCAGCGGAGGGTTCTCTAGGAGTTGTTGTGGTGGTGATAATAGGTGATGTAGGGGTCGAAGAAGAGGTGGTAGAGGTGGTGGTAGCAAAGCGAGAGGTGGAAGCGGGGCGGAAGCAGGGGCAGTGATAGGTATGAGGACATCGTTGGGCTGGTATAACATGTTACATGTTTTGAATGGTGAAGGGTCAACTTGAATGGTGTAGTTGTGTCCCTCATGTTCAAATTTGAGACAACGATGAAGGGTGGAGGGGACACATCCCATGGCATGGATCTAGGGTCGGCCAAGTAACATGTTGTATTGGAACTCCCCTTCCAGGACGTAGAAGAGTTCGGGGATGCTACGGGGACCAACACAAATGTGTAGGATCACTATCCCCAAGGTAGTGGTTATGGTGTCATTGAAAGAACACAACATAATTAGATCGTTATGCATGTAATTGGTAGGAATGCGCATTTGGTTAAACGCATGAGAGGATATGATGTTAATGCTAGCTCTGCCATCGATCATAATACGTTGAACATGTATATTGTTGACGTAAATAGAAATGAATAAGGTGGGATCAGGGTCCTCTGTTTGGTGAGGTGTGATCTCGTCATTAGAGAAAGTGAGGGTAGCCACCTAAGATGAGGTAACAGGTGTTGAGGTGGGAGGTGAAGAAATAAGGGAGGCCACGTGGTGTGGTGTGATGATGGATGCAACTAGTGTGGGGTCATTAGGTGGGACCTCAATGGATTGTAGGACCTCAATGAGGGCTTGGCGATGAGATTCAGAAGTTTGGATGAGGTCATACAAGGACATTTTGAGTGGCGATTGGTGGAGTTGTTTGATCATGGTACGATGGGATCTCCCATTGGAAACGGGGAAGGTGGTCCTCGGATGGTGATTTTTGGTGCGGCGTGGGTGTGATGTGAGGTATGGTTGAGGCAAAGCAGGTTCGTCTACCCTAGTTTTCCCCTTATCTCATTGATCCGAGTGGCAATTTGAACCATATTGATTTCAAATATCGGTGGTGGGTAGGAAGGGTATGATGTGTGGGGTGATGATGGTTGAGTCGGTAATGGTATAGAAGGGGTGATTATGGTTGTAGGAGGAGTGAGATCTTTGTCTAAAAGATTGTCCTCAGTGAAGAGCTATAGAAGGAGTGCTTTAAGAGCTTGGCAATCCTCCACGTTGTGTCCTGGTGCACGATGGTAGGCACAAATCTGGGAGTCGTCAAACCATTTTGGTTTTGGTTTGAGTGGGTCGTAGGGTCGAATGGGTGGTAAGGTGATGTGGGAGGAGGTTAGTAGGTTGGCTAGGATAGTAACATAAGATCCTACCATTGGGTCGCATGGTGAAGTGGGTATGGGTTTGGGTGAGGAACTCGGTAGTGACTTAGGAGCGGATGCCATTGGTTGTGGTATGGGGTTATCTAGGTAGTTTCGATGCACGTTTAGGTTTGGGTTGGGGTGTGGGTCACACCTTGTTAGGTAAGAGTGTAGTGGGTGATCTAGTTTTTGTTTTAGGTGTCACTTTAGGAGGTGGGGTGGTGAGAAATGCAAAATAGTGGTGTGAAGAAGAGGGTTGTGCCGAAGGCGGGAGAGGACAGGTTATCCAAGGTGAGAGTGGTGGTAATGTTGTGGAGGTAGGGGTAGGCGATGGTAGTGGTAGTCGGTGTTGTTGAGTAGGTAAGGGTAATTTCGTAGGGTTGGGTAGAAGGGAGGTTGAGATAATTGGGGAGGTTGCAATGTTTGGTGACTTTTGTGTGTATTTGATTTTGTTGTCAACTTCGACGGATGAGGGCCCAAGAGGGATGGTAGTGGTGAAGGGGACAAAGAGGTAGTGGGTGATGCTAGTATCGGCGTCCGGGGTGGTTGGTGTTTTGGTTTTGGTAGGGGTGTAATTTTGGTGAGGGGGTGAGAGGGGGTAGTTAGATCAATCTTGATTTCTGGATGGGTAAGGCTTGATGTGGGTCGTACCCCCAGGATACGAGAGATTGTGGAGATTGATGAAGGGTTAGGAAGTGAGGATGTAGAGGATGCAGATGATGAAGGTATATGTATGGTCAAAGGTGATATGGGAGGTGTTGTGGGCACCTCTATGGGTAGGGTAGGTATAGATGTTTCCACTATTCTAGGGTAAATAGTGGGTGAGTCACTAGGTGACATCTTGCATCTGTGTGGAGATGGGGATTTGAAGACATTCCCGAAGTAATGAATGATCAACATACTCGGATGGTCCATCGAATGGGGTGATGAAGAGATGAAGGGGATGAGGGTTGATTTGGTGGTGATCCCTGTAAATGGAATTGATATTTGTGAAATAGGAAGCCCTCTACATTTGATTCTATAGGAAGAAGAGATGAGAAGACATCATTTAATGTTGTAGGAGATGGTAGCGGGTCAATTGCACTCGAATGGGATCTTCTTTGTGGTGAGGTGTGGGTAAGGTAAATGAAGTAGGGTCTTCCTTGAGGTGTGGTGAGGTGGAGGAAGGGGAAGGTATTGCCGACTCCTCGATGGGTATGAAAGCAGGTGTCAACGGTGATTCGTCAAGTATGAGGGTAAGGGGGTCAATGATATGGTCAGGTATGGTAGTTATAGTATCCGAGGAAGATGAATCTATTTGCACTAGATTATCTTCTACTTTGGTAGTGGTGAAGAGGGTGAAGATGCTTTGATGAGGGTAAAGGAAAATGTTCGAGAAGTTCTTTTGTGGGTGCGCTTGGGGGTATGGTGCAAGCGGCATGGGTAAGACATCGAAGATGGCATGAACCTCTCGGGTATTATCACTATTGATGGAAGAATTGTTGTGTTGGGTAGGGGTGTATGATTAGGAAATGGATTTTGGAAGATGTGAAGGTTTTGGTTTGTGGGTGTGTTGGGATTGTCTAGAACGAGATCTCCTCTATCTAACATTTCTTGGACAATGGTTTTGAAGGTGATGTAGTTGTTGGTATTGTGCCCTCGGGTACGATGGTAATCACATATTTTGTTCTCCTTATACCATGAGGGTATCGGATGGGTAGGATCAAAACTAGCGTGTGGTTTGATATCCGAAAGAGTGATAGCTTCTGCGTTCAAGAGCTTGTCGAGCAATGGGGTATGGTTCAGCGATGGGGGTATATTTCTTTTGTTCATGTTTGAAGAGGAATGTTTGCACTGGTGAGAGGTTAGGTGGAGGTTTTGGCAGGTTGGATGGGTGAGATGGGCCAGCCTTCAGGACCACCACATGGGTGGAGCCTTTGGCTCTAGGAGGGTTGAGAGGAATGGTTGGTGGTGTCTTGGAAGTGGAAAAGGGTTCATGTGGTTTAAAAGGAGTGCCCTTGTTGCGTAATTGAATCCTTTTCTCCTTGATGGCTCAGATTTCAAGCTTTTGGGCCATGGTGAACGCCTCGTCAAATGTACAAAACATTTGGATTTGTAAGGTGGATGAGATGTGTCGAGCACAAGCCCGTGTAAACAGCTCTATTAGTTTGGTTTGTGGTAAGGGGAATGTGAGTTGATTGATCAAGCCACGCCAACGAGCAACAAAGTCTATGATTGACTCATCATCGTATTGACGCATGGTATACAAGTTAGTCATGGTGACTTTCTTGACTACATTGATGGAGAAGTGATCCAAAAAGGCTTGGGCCACCTGGTTGAAGGAGAAGATAGAGTGCTTAGGTAGGGCACTATACCAATCTAGGGCAGGTCCATTGAGGGACATAGGAAACGTTTACAAGAGCAAAGCGTCATCATGAGTGATAAGATAACACATGTGTCTAAAAGACCTCAGATGTTGTTGTGGGTCTTCTTTGTTGTTGAACCGGTTGAATTTCGGAATTTCCCAGTGTGGGGGTATGGGCGGATAGGAACGGAGAAATGAATAGGCTCATTACAAATCTCCTCGTAGGTCAGAGATGTGCGTGAGCTAGAAAGAGATGCTTCTAGCATTTGCATCTTATCCATCATCATCTTAATAAGATCAGGGGTAGGTTGTGATGAAGGTTGACTTCCCAAAAGGGGGAGGAAGGTAAGAAGAATATGATGTGGAAGGCATCACGTTATGTGAAGGAGCCGCGTATGAAAATTGTGGAGGTATATGCGAGGAGAAGGATGAGGAAGGGTAATATGTTGAATAAGAAGTAGAGGCTACTGGCAGAGGTTGAAAGTGAGTGTATATAGGAGGGGTCAGGGTAACCACCCTGGTAGCAACAGGAGGAAGTGATTGGGGAATAGATAGGAATAAATTCTGGAGGGGGTATGGTTTTCGATACTAGCGGTGGTTGAGATGGAATGGGTATGTAGGTAGTGGATGACATGGGCCCACTTGGACTAATGGCCATGGAGGTGGGCATGGTAGATGCCATAAGGGGTGAAGACATCAAAGGTGTAGTAAACATCGTATAGGGGTGGATACTATCATGGTAGGGTCGAGTTGCGACACCACCAGAGGTAAGGGAGAAGCAGGGAGAGCCAAGCTAGAAGTAGCCAACACAGAGGTAGTGCAAGAGCGGGAGGGATGGACACATGCATACCATAGATAAGCTGGCCGAGGAGTCTGAGCGGATGAGTAGGCTAGATAGTGTTGTAAAGCTGCAGGGTTCTGATCTAAAAACCTCACAAATTCTATGTCACCCATACTAACAACCGCAGTAGATTGGGGTCCATAGGTGACGACACGGAAGGAGGTGATGGACTAGGTGGAAGAGGTTGGAGGCTAGCGTGGAACATGTTAGAAAAAATATATTATTAGTGTGAACAATATATTTAATTATGTGTTGAAATGAGTTGTTAGTAACAACTCATAGAAATCTAGAAGTGAGAATAAGTCTCGTAGAGAGATAAGTTGGATTGTGTGTGAGTTATGCATGATAAGCTTTCACTCCTAATTAATAGGATCAAGCTACGTGTACAAAGGCTTATCAAATATTGAATAAAATTGTCTCAAGTTATTTTCTTATTTTTGGTTAATTATCTTCATCTGGTATTAGAGTGTGTTCAACAGTGGTTCAACAGTGGTAGCTTGTTCACATTTTTAATGTTTCAATGGCATTGGCGACCATGGAGGTTTGAAAATCTTGCACCGTGCATGAAATTTATACCAACGGCAATGAGCACGGATCCCAGAGTGGTCGGGCATTAAAATCGGTTGAACTGACCTCGCACGGCCTCGAAGTTTCTAGCACATCCCCCTGACCTGCATACGGCCTAAAAAATTTGATACCCGTGTACTGAAGCGTGGAAGAACCGAGTCAACCGACCATTGGCAATTTGGCACAGATAATTTGAAATTCCAGGCCTACTTTGACTCCACGGACTACAATCTCAACACACAGCTCATACGCACCTGAGTACATCCTCAAACAATGAGCACGTCCCTTTGACCAGTGTACATCCTCGAATGGTGATCACATGATGATCTGACCTGGCACCCACCTCCGTAGCGCCCAATGTCACTTTTGATTCGATCATTATGCATACAGTTTGAGATTAGTGTCGGAAGGTATATACTAGGCTAATGTTTTATAGTCTAAGCCTCTAAGGTATTATTCAATTTGATATTCACTTAATAAAATTCTTAATTGTAAAGTATAGGATCCAAAATTTCAGTCATTCCTATATATTTCAATGGTCTTTTGATTTATTAGAAATATCCATGTAAAATTTAAAAAGTAATTTGTTCTTATTACTTTTTAAATACATATTATAAATCGGGAGCAATATTGGTTGAATCGACTCCCCTAAGAGTGCATTTTCAGTTGAAACCGATGCTCTAAGGTATTATGGACATTCCACTAGACAAATTCAATGGATTGAACTTTCACACCTGGAAAGTCAAAATCCAAATGCAATTAATGCATAAAAATCTATGGAGGATTGTATCAGGAGATGAATCAAAACCCACAGATGCTGCAAAACTAATAGAGTGGGAAACAAGGGATGATAAGGCAAAAGCAATAATAGGACTTGCCCTATCAGATACTGAGCTACACTATGTGGATCTGGAAAAATCCTCAAAAACAATTTGGGAACTACTTGAAATTTTTTTGGCTCAAATGCAGTCAATGCTAAATTTTCACTAAAACTGCAACTATTCAAACTCAAGATGAATGAAAATGTGACAATGTCAAGCCACATTAATGAACTAAGATCACTCATAAGGCAACTTGCAGAAGTGAAAGTTGTAATAGAAGACGAAGATGCTAAAGCCATACTTCTAAACAGTCTTCCACCTAAGTACAGTAATGTTGTGTTCACTCTCGGACAGATGCCCACACAATCACTTGAAGACATGATATCTGCACTTCTAAGTGAAGAGAAAAGAACAAAAGAAGATGTAAAAGAAGAAACTGCTTTGTTTGTTAAAAAGAGATACAAGAATTTTCCTAAAAACAAAGAAGACCCTGAATGCTTCTATTGCAAGAAAAAAGGACACACATATACATATTGCAGAATTTGAGCTAAAGATCTACTCAATGGAAATCTTAAAACAAATGAAGCAAATGTTGTTGTGGAAGAAGAATCAGAATATGAAGAAGAACCAGCACCAGAAGAACTTGACTACAATTCCGATGACTTTCTATTCTAAATAAAGATCTTGGAGGTTGGAGGCAAGGAGGAGGAGGCTGATCAACATCTCTTGTTAGTCACCAACAAAGAGACTGCTTCAAATGTATTGGTGACCTCTTTTATTTCAGTTGTGTGTTTGTTGTCTGCTATAATAAAGAAAGAAGTGATATTCCTGTTCATATTTGTAATAATCTCCTTCTATGTGAAAAATGATGAGGGCCAATGATAGTACTGCATATCATGATGTGGTTGTAGGTAAACCATCTGTAAAACCTTCATACATGGTTTGTGGTAAACCATATGTAAAAACCACCATTCTCGGTTGTTGGTTAGCCATATGTAAAACCATCGTTCTAGGTTTGTGATTATCCTTTGAAAATCACCAGTATCATGAAAGTAGATGCAAGTACATGATCTAGGTTTTCCCCATGTTCACACTAAGGGGGTGATTGTTAGAAAAAATATATTATTAGTGTGAACAATATATTTAATTATGTGTTGAAATGAGTTGTTAGTAACAACTCATAGAAATCTAGAAGTGAGAATAAGTCTCGTAGAGAGATAAGTGGGATTGTGTGTGAGTTGTGCATGATAAGCTTTGACTCCTAATTAATAGGATCAAGCTACGTGTATAAAGGCTTATCAAATATTGAATAAAATTGTCTCAAGTTATTTTCTTATTTTTGGTTAATTATCTTCATCACAAGTGCGTTGGCTTGGCTACGTGTCAACGCCATGTGAAGGATTGTATATAAGGTAATGTTGTACTCTACAGATGACACATAAAGTAGCAGGAATGAAAAATAATGGGTATTTGTAGTTAGATTGGGTGAATGTGCTAGTTAAGAACTAGCCCAGCTAACCGACGCCGGTTAGGGGTGACCGATGCTGGTTAAGGTTAACCGTTGCTACCGTTCTTGAAAGATAAGAATGATTTACCAAACTAAGGTAGAAGAGTGATGATGATCAGGTGGGAAAGCTCTGTGATAGCTTTTTAGTAGGAAACAGAGTGTACAAAAAGTTACAAGGACTTTAACAACAAAGAAACTGAAAGAGGGGTCTTTTGGGAAATTTAACCCAAAGAAAATAAAGCGACACCGATTAGGTATAACGAGATGCTAGTGAGGAGTAAACCGCTGCATTCTTGTGGAGATTGAAATTTTTAGAAAAGTGGATTAAGCTAAATTTGAATCAGGAGAATGATCAACCCAGGGATCCGGGAATAATACAATGAAGCCTTTGCACTCTCAGAAAAATTCATAATACACCAGCTTTGTGATTGGGGAGTGAGAAAGGTGAAAGAAAGCAAAAAAATGGAGAAAACGTATTCTCACACCTCAAAACACACTTCAAGCAAACGCTAAAAGAAGACGTTATCCAACAAGTGATTTTAAATGTGTTAAGCTTACGCTATTTAGAAGGACTGACTCATGAACTTTAGAACAAAGTTTTTGGTGAGGAAGGCTTCCTACAAAGAAGGAGATCTAAAAGGTGAGGTTTCAGGTTATGTTATGGTGGGGCAAGCCGTCCTCTGAGATAATGACTCGATAGAGGCAATGAGTTGGGGAGTACCTGCCAACTTGATCGTGTGATCGTAGATAGATGTTCCTAGGTAAGATGTCATTTTAAGAAGATGTGTTTTTTGAATTTTTGTGCAGTTTGGTAGAGAGAGAAAGAGAGAAAGTGCTTTCTACGATTCTTTTATGTCAACCATCAGCTGGGCATGACTTCCAGCATATAGGTTGCCCTCAATTTTAATGTGATCTACAATGCAAGCATACAAGAAATGAGATGTGAGTGTTTTAAACCCAAATCGAAATGTGATATTCGATGTCACAACTGATGAACAGGAGAAGGGATGCTCTTTCACTAATGCAATACTAATGAAAAGGAAAGAAATGTTCATTTTAAAGCACCAAAACACGATTGCTTTTAGACAATAGAAGAAGAAGATTCCAGAGAAGGAGATTAATGTGAAATCCTTTTAGAAAGGGAAACAGACATACAACTTTTTCCTAAGAATGAAAAAAATGCAAGGAACCCGGATGGGTCCCACCGGGTGTGCCAAAATGTTTTGATCCTTTTTGCATACAATCAGAGACTGAAATAGATAAGGGTGTAGGAGGTTTACCTGTTGTTTGGTTGATGGGTGGAATGCGCACATGTAGACTTCCGATCTCGGTCGATCATGTGAACTCCTTTTTGGCTAGGAAGGACTACCTGTAATAAGAAAACAATACCACAAGAGAGAGTTAAACAATATATGGCAGTGGACTACCTAGCATATGCTAGATCCATGATACTTCCTAGAGGGTTGTCAATCCATTGTTTTATAAATTAATATTAAATGAAAGAAACATGTAAATAAAAGGAATCTAGTCTTTGGCATTCTGATTTTTAGGTGGTCTGCAAGTCACGCGACAGGGTCTGGTTGGGGTTGGGTAGGGTATTTTAGGTTATTTGGGTGAGGAGGTAGGTCGTTGATCTACTTTGTGTTAACAAAAAACAGAGACCGGCGCTGGTCATCTGATCGATGCGGTTAAGGCTAGACCAATGCCGGTTAAGGTTGACCGATATCGATCACTGTAGAAGTGACAGAGGTCTAGGTAGGTGGTGTTTAGGTTCCACTCTATCTCATAATAGAGTGTTGGGAGGATATGGGTGAGGTTTAGGTGAATGGTAGGTTTAGGGTCAGAGTTTTGGGGTCTTTGAGGGTGGTTTTGGGTGTGTTTAGGTAGAAGGTGGGGAGTTGATAGATAGTAGGGTGACCGACGACGATCGAGCTGACCGACCGCAGTTAAGGTTAACCGGCGATGGTCACTAGGATTTGGTTAGAGTTTGATAGTGGGGGTTAGGGTGCTCTCGTGATTGGTCGAGAGTTAGTATAGAGCGGAATGGAGTGAAAAGTGGTTCTAGGTGTGGACATGGGCTGAATAGGCGAGTTTAAGGAGTAAGGGAGAGGTTTTCTCTTGGGGAGGAAAATAGAGAGACAAAGTAAATTAACACAAGTGAAGGATACATGGATCCACTTACCTAGAGTCCAATGCGTGTAGAATACTAAGATTAATGAAGATGAGTGATAGATGTTGGTGAAGGCTAGTAGTGGTTGGAAATCTCTTCCTCGAGCTCTGTTTTGTTCAAGTTCTTCCCGGTGGTTGTACTCATAAAGGTTCTTGTGAATACCTCCACTAATGGTCTCAGCTTGGAGATCTGATGGCTCTATTATGTTCCAATGAGTTGCCAATGGAGAATGTGAACGCAAATGCTTTGAATCAAATGCCAACCAACCCGTGGAAAAATCTCTCACAACGAAAAAATGTGAACCAACCCTTTGGAAAGAGTGAGAACTGGGCATTTACAGGTGACCAACGCCGGTCCCACCTGACCGACATTGGTCAGACTGTGACCGACACCGGTTATGTCGGGGAGGTTTATTTTTCAAAAGTGGGGAATATGCCTTCCCCACTTGATTTTGAGTGGTGGAGCACATGCGTCCTCTACCCTTAGAATAGGTAATAGGACAAAGAGGGGTCCTATGAGTGGGGTGGCCACTATTAGGGCTTCTAGAAGGGTATGGGCTAGGTATGGGCAAGGAGGGCAAGTGGGGTAGTTGAAGGGTGAGGTTGTTAGGTGGGGTGGCCAATCCAGTGGTAAGGTGAGGTGGCCTGATGAGTGGGTAAAGGGGGAATTTAATTAATTTATGTTAATTAAATCCTAGGTGTGTGAATGGGGGTCATTGTGATGTGTGAAAGGGGTTGTGAGTGGCGAATTAGGGTTGAATCGTTTTCCGTGTAGAATGTGGTTATTAGGTTATTTTGGAGGAAAGTGATGAAAGGTGACGTGTTTTTGTGTCTACACTTATTACAATCAATCTTCTTTCACTTAAATCAAATCAATCAATTGTACAACAAACACATTTACTAGATCTCCCATATGACCTAACTTGGGAGTCGTGTTGCATTATTATCACTTTGAGATGACCTAACTTGGAATAAATCCAAAACTATTCAAATCAAAACACCCATTACCATAGGAGTGGAGACAATGAGACATCATTTCCTTTCATATACTTCTCATATGTCAGTTCTTGAATCGAAACAAATCAAAACTAAATTTGGTCTCTATCCATTTACAGGTTGTTGGAAATTTTGGATATGTAGTCATGGATGGAGAGTAAAAATAGACCTCTCTCCCTAACACTCTTCCTCTGGTGGAAGGATCACAAAATAATCCCATTTATAAATAAAATCGGGGTTGGGAATTGATCACTCCATACCTCTTCAATCTCCATTGCAACAATTCAAAATCTCAAAATTCTATAAATAGTTTCAATGTTTCTCCGAGTGCTCCTTATGACAGATTCGCTATCTCCACTTACACCACATGGATCAAAATTTTGATCCATGGTTTGCCACACTACAATTTTCTATACTCTACACACACTTTTGTAATTCAACTTCTCCAGACTTTATACAGGTATGTTATTTACTTCCTTTGCACTACTTGAATTGCATTCAAATAACATAAAGGGGGGTAAATGTAGACACAAAATCGCACACACATTACTATTTTAATATGCCATCAAGTATGTTGTTATATACATGGATATTAAGAAAGAAAAGTATTCATTTATGACATAATCCCTTGTCCATAAACTTGCTCTTATTGACTTCTATTGTATTGCTCTTCTACATATGTCACTTTTGTACTTGTTTCTATTCAAGTCACATGGATCCCTTTTTATCATAATTTTCACATCTTTCGCCACTTATCTCGAGAAACCAACACCATTCTGGACACTAACACCTAGGCACTTGTGTCCACCTTGGGTGTTATTGTCCTCTTTGTTCTTTCTTCTTATTTTGACATTTGTGTTCAGTCTTTCGACATTTCTAATCCTTATCACGAGCTCATAGTCCATCATTTGTTTCATTAATTTAGAAATTAAAACAAGATATCCATATATACACAACATACGTACTATTATATTGGCTGGAAATTCTAAGGGAAATCTCATCTACATAATATCATTGGCATTACAAGGGACTATATTTTTGGGTTGCATAGGAAGGGGAAGTGTTGAATTCCATCTCACACATTTTCATTGAAGATAGCTATATATTGGCATAATTGGCGTGAGGGAAACCTAAGGACACTTCACACACAATCATAAATAAATATATGGAGTCTAGAATGTAGTGCATCACTCGGTCATAAGTTCACTCTTCGGGTGACTACTGGGGTCGATCGACTTCACATATTACATTTTTCATTCCAACTTGATGTGTTTTTAATCTTGTTGAGGTAGTTAGGGTTTATTTTGCAGGAGTTACAAAATCGTCAAAAATCAAAGTTTGAATATCGGTGATCAACAATTAATAAGTATGAAACCCTAGTGACACAAAAGAAAATAGATTCCAAGTATTTGTGTAGTCATTGGTGCCTGAAGCAATCTCGGCACCTTTTCCCCGATCTAGGCACTTGTGTCCGACTCTATCTATAAGTTGTAGAATTTAATACCGATCATTTAAGACACTTTACCTAGCATGTTCATCAATTGCTTGATTCATATTTGTTTTGGAATAATCGTAAATCTGCTAAGTCTTTTATATCTCCTATTTACTTACACAATTGCATCATTAGAGTGCATAACATTTTTATTATCCTGTGTTTTATCATATTAGTGACTCTAAAATCAGATTTGATTCAAATTTTATTAAATCATCAAAGCTATACCCCGTAATTACAATTCCAAATTTCAAATTATTCACACATGCATTTGGGACCATGGCGTATAGAAAGGACCATAGTGCCCTTACATTATGGGCCAACCTAGCCACTTTAGTACTCTCCCTCCAACGGTAATTTTTATCATTTTAACTTCTTTGGTACACTTATATTCAGTCTTATCCATAATGCATATATAAGTAAGTTATTCATCTCTCATTAAGGAATGGTATTCTATCTATTTGACCCCTAACATTCCAATGAGAAAATACTAAGATAAATCGCAAGAAAATATACTCCAAGACTCCCTCAAGTTTTAAATTATATACATATTTTTGTCATGCAAATGTGCAACAGAAAATTTCAATTTTCAAGCATGACAATGGACCACAATGTCAATACATTTCAAATTCATACCTTACCAAGATACCCCAAGGTCAGTTTATCCCAACCTCCAACCATATCCTATCAGTCTAATGATCCCTATGTGAATGTAAAGTGTCCCCTAGGTGATTTAGGATCTTACGGAACATGCGAGCATTGGCCATTTTGGGAAGGGCTATCATTAGCCTTCCTAAGACTAGTGCACCACCCCGGAGTGGATTAGAGGATTAAGACTCATTGTGGAGGAGTATTAAAGTTCTAGGAACATCAAGGAGATGATTTTGAAATATTTAGGAAGATTCAGAGGTGTTGGAAATAATTCAACGAAAGCGGGTTTTCAGGCCTAAACGAGCACGCACCGTGAACGAGGACCTGAGCTTCAAAGCAAGATTCTAGGATCCCTATGATGATTTGAAATCCCAACAAGGTGTCAATGGAAATAATTTTCAATTCCCTAAATGGTGGAAAAAATGATACATCATGAAACATCATGCACTTCCCTAGGAAACTCATTCTTCTAGCACACACAACGAGCGGTCCCAAAAAAGAAGGGGTAATTTTAGAGAGTTTCAGTAAAATTTGGATACTTTTACCATCACCATTGGATTAATGTAGTATTTTCCAAGTGTAATCATATAAAATTTCACCCCGAAATTCATCCGAGAGCCTAAGATATCACCTCTGCAAGTCGGTCCCAAGGTAAGAGTTTTCATACTTAGCCATTTTTAAAAGGACACGTGTCAGCACCAAGAGCCTAGAAGGATTTCATGTCCCTTTATTCCTTTTATAAAATTGACATAGGGGACATAAAAAATTTCCCAGCCCTTTTATCCCCAGAACACCAATGTGACCTCTCATTTGCAGTTAAGCCCCGAGAGCTAAGTTGGAGCCTTCCCTCTCCCTGCATGGATGATCGCCAAGTGTCACGATGAGGCGCGAAGTGGAAATTGATGTCCCTTTCATCCCTTTAGAAAAGGGACATAGGGGACACAAAAAATTTCCTCCCCCTTATTTCCACATGGTTTTTCATATGACCTAGTCTCAGCCCCTGTGAGGAGAAGGTAGTCAAAATAGGTACTGATCTTCATCGAACGATTGCGGGAGCTCCGTAAGGAGTTAGAAGGAAAAAAATACTTGTCAGAAATTTGAGAAGATCCTCTACATGATGGAACATTCATATTTTAAGAAAACCTTGTGTTATTCCTAGGTGAGTTCATTTTGAGCAGGCACACTTGGTGATTCCAAGGAAGGATGTCATTTTGGAAGAGTTTTAAGAAGAATCGGAAGATTAGACCCATTGCTACCATTTTTCCATGATCATATGAGGATAAAACAAGAAAAAATGGATTTTTGAAGGCTCCAAGCTTGTTCTTCGCCAAAATGACTTTGGCCCCAAAGTGAAAAATCTTCGTAACTTGAAGAACAATGCACAGATTGACATGGGATTTTTTGCAATCATCCACATTTTCAGAGGCCGTTAGAATCCAAGTGGAATATTTTTCAAACATGCCCCAAATTTTTTGCAGTGAAGAAACCCTAGTTTCCCATAGAGAAAATTTTAAATTTTAAAATCTCCATTTCAGAGCTCGGGTTGACGTGAAATTTCAAAGGAGCACTGTAGAGCAAAAACCCATATCAGGAAAATTCATTTCATCACAAACTGATGCCCAAAAACCCACTTTCCAAAAATAGTAATCCTTCCTACATGGGTACTAGCTATTTTTGGTAAGCCATCTCTAGAAGTAGTTGCGGTGAAGATGGTGTGCACCAAAGATAATCAGAAGATCAGAATGGTCGAGCAGTGCCAAAAATGGTGAAAACACCCACTTACTAAAAATAGTAAGTTCCCTATATGGGGACCTACTAAAAATAACAAGTCATTCCAAGAAGTGGTTGAGGTGAAGGTGGATTTCACAAAATAATCATACAAGGGGATAAACATTCAAGTTGGCAACATCGGTTGGAGTTCAGAGAGATTGATTCTGACACTTACTAAAAATAGTAAGTTGTCTCTTACACACTTCAAAACAAGTACCTGATCTTCGATGGACAATTTTGGAAGCTTCGTAAGGATTAGGAGGCAAAAAAATACTCATTAGAAATCTAATAGAATCCTCTACAAGGTGGAATCATCAAGTTTTTAAAAACTCTTGGTGCTTTTTAGTGGAGCTCATTATTCGTAGGGACAATTGATAATCCTGATCAAAAGGGGTAAATTTTAAGGAGTTTCAAGAATAATTAAAATATGATACCCATCCCATTGATCTTGGAAGGATGTTTGGAGTCAAAATCATGTAAAATTTCATCCAAAAAGAACTTCAAGCTCCAACAATCTCAATTTCAAGTTTCTCTCCCGACGAGTCAAATTCTTATGTTTTGCCTCTCAAAAGTGCATGGCACATTTTTGTGCACCTCATGTCCCTTTGCAAAGGTGCAATGGGAAAGTAAAATGTGCCCATGCATAATTTTTTCTCTATTTCTCCGTTTGATCCCAATTTTTTTGCATTGCGTGCATATTGACACTCCTTAGCCCCCTCTAGTTTCAAGTCTTAAAGTGCAAAATCATGCCTCTTGGGAACAAAGCGGGTTTTTATGTCCCTCTCGTCTCCTTAGTGTGGTAGAGATATTAAAATGCGCTCATGCATAAAAAAATTTTCTTACTAATCCATTCGTCACAATTTTTTTGCATTATGCATGTCTTGCCTTGCTCTATCATGCCACGCGGTTCTTGGATCAATTTTTTCCACCTTAGTACACTTACTAAAAATAACATGTGTCCATGGTGAGGCATACTAAAATATAAAGTGGATAAAAATGGAAATGCATCATCAACAAAGGAGGATTGAAATGTGTCTAAGGTTTGAAGGCATCAGGATCGATTCGGTAGAGCCTTTCGGAGTCGGCAGAAGTGGATTCTTCATCTCGCATAATGTTTTCTCTCTCTTATTTCTCTCTCTTCTCTCCCTCTACTTTATCTCTCCTCCATGTTCTAATTCTTTGTTGGGGGTGCACTTTTTATATGTCCTTAATGAAATTAAAAAGAAACTTTATGTTTCTAATGTAAAATTCACCTTTATGTTATAAAAAGGGACTTAATATTCTCTAGGAAGTTGAAAAGTTTTAAGTTGCGCGAGGACATATGAAAAGTCATTGGGGGTAGATGAAGATTCAACTCTCATTATGTAAATTTTAAATTCCTTCTCTTTTCAAAGGGTTGGTGATCGATTTTGTAAACTCAAGAGTGCATTTTGCTTAAAGAGAACAAAGGAGATAACCATTTTTCTTCTATTTTCCCCTCACTATTTTCCTCCATTCTCATACTATGTACAAATTTAATTGAAATGCTAAGGAAGAATTTTATGTTTTCCAAGGCATATGAATGTGTGCATCTTTGTATGCATGGTTTCCTCTAGCTAGTAGCATGGAAGTTTTGGTTGTTTCTTCTCATAAATGCATGTGTTGAAATTTCTAACTAGTGTATGTAGGAATCTAATTTCTACTTGCAGCATTAGTTCTCCTACCTCATATTCTCACTCCCTTTCCCGCTCTCAAGACAAAGTCATCTCTAGCAAGTGATTACTAGATTTTCTGTGGTCAATAAAATTCCCCTATTGGATCCCTAACCAAAAGGCCACCGGGGAAAATCCACATTTTCACGCGCATGCAAATATAGAAGTTACATTGTTTAAGTAGAGGGACTTCGACTCCCATAGCATTGGAAAGAAACCCACAAATTTATCCATTTGAAAAAATTTCTTGCTAACAATATTAATTCTAGGGAATTCATCGACTCAAATATACAAACACAAAGGGGACATTATCAAATTCAATTCAAGCTACGAAAAAAGGTTTAAGTATAATTATATTGTTTCAAGATCATGGTTATAAATTTGGTTTCTTACATTATATATATATATGATCTAGAGGTCAATATAGAGAAAAAATGTTCCTAAACTTCCCAAGATCAGCACAATGTACAAGTTGACTTTGAGAGCTTTTTGTTGACTATTTGAGCGTCGAAAATAGAGTTTGTACATGCAAGCAGTGGCGGTCAAAGTTTCGATCAACCCTAGGCGGGACCGGGTCAGCGACAAGTCACAACAAAGTGGAAAAGAGATCGTGCAAAGGTACGAGATGGTGTTTTGATCCTCCGGTCTTCGACACGTGATATCGATCATCTTTGTCGTGATCGAGAAAAATATTTTCCGCGTGGTGGATCTTGACTGCCACCATTTTTCCCATCAACTCAAAGCGAGTTATATTTAACTCATTGATTTATTCACATTGACGAGTTCGAGTTATGCGGTGAGCCATATAGAATGAGCTAAGGGTGAGTTAACCATTTTAGCTCGCCAAGCTATACAATTACATTGATGGGTGAGTTGATAGTTGTGCATTGGTGAGCTGTCCATTTAAATGTGGTGGAAAATGCGTGAGAATGTGGTACAAAGCCACGTTACCAATATTTTGGCAAAGGTGTTTATCCCAAACCATTGGCAAAAGAATCGAGCTCAATGAGCCAAGCATGGATGCGGGGAGTTGGGCATCAACGTGGGTGTAAATGGAAGGCTCGGTGAGGATAGGGTCGAGCATGGATGAGTCATGGTGAACGGCATAGGTGGCGGATTGACGGTGGGCACATGGAACCATGTGGCATGGATGGGGGTTAGTCCAAACCGACCGAACAAAATGCAAAGTATGGGAATTGAACCCGCAACTTCCTCTATACAAGGCGGGCTGCTCCAACCAACTCAGCTAGTGAGTTAGTTATGGTGATAGTTGGCGCGATAAGGGTTTTAACATGAAACTCGGGCCACATTTGGCTATAAATCCAGCCATTCCTCCATTTGATGAACAAGCTCATATGTAGAGCTTAGTCTCTCCCAATCTAATCCTATGGAGGCTAAGGGAGAGTATTATGAATGTAATGGGTCCTACATTTATTTTATATAGGCCATTATTATTTTGAAAGACCTATAATTTAATATAGGTACATGTTTCAAAGCTAAGGCCTATTATTATAGGTGAGTAATATGTAAGACCTATATTTTTATAGGCATTATTGTTATTATTTTTAAGTCATATTATTTTAATAGGTGAAATATTATTTTGAAGTTCGAACTCTCATCGAGAAGACATTCTCTGAGCCCGAGCCAAGAAGGACAACATGAAGTTTGAAGGCGATCGTGGAGGTGATATGGAGACTGAAGACCTATTTTAAAATAGGTATTATGGAGAGATAATACCTATATCCTATAGGCATCATCTTCATTAAGGACCGATATTATTTGTTATCGGCAAGATGAAGATAAGACCTATTATTTTTAATAGGCAAAATTGTAATTGGGAGTTATTGCAAAAACTACCCAATAGGCCCTTTGAGCCACACTACATATTGTGGATCCGGAATTTGGTGCCATAGGATATTTTGCAAGGAAGATCAGATCTACTACATAAGCTGAGGATTATCACTTGGTGGTCATGGAGGAGGTTCTTGTTCTTTAGGCTTATTAAGCCACAACTTCAGAGTATGTCATGTCTAGAAGACCGACCGGGAGCCATAGGGTGACATAATAGCATCTGGAAGACCGAATGGGAGTCATTGGGCATTGTACCATGAAGGGAATAATGGATCGAATCTACCAGGATAGCTACTTGGTATAAAGGTTCTTGTTCAATTTGTATTCAATATTATCTTACTTAGATTGTATTATTTGTTATAGTCATTGAAGTAGATAATATATCGGTTCTATTGAAGAACCCGAAGATGTAGGCATTCTGCCGAACTCCGTTATCAACCTATGTGTAGTGTACTTTAATTATTACATTGCTTTAAGTTGATTTTAATGGGGTGAATTTGGAAAAGAATTTAATGCCTATAGGGGTTTGTGATCGAGGAAAAAAATTTGGTCAATTTTCAGATCAAGTTGGTATCAAAGCAGGTGATCACACTTGCAAACTTGCTATTCTCAGAAAGTTGATCAATGCAGGGTGAGTGGATAGTAACGACATTGGCTTGTACTTGTGGAGTCCAGATTGGTGGGATAGACTGAGGGACATGTTTATCATCCTCAGTAATTTTCTCACATTTATATTTGGATTTATTCCATTATAACTCATGTGCTAGGTAGAATGTATTAATAAGACCCCCTTATGGGCAGTGTTTGTATACATCTAACCAATTAGGGGCACATTAGTAAAAGACCCAATTTTGGGCAATGTTTGTACTCTTTTATACTTGCATTAGTAAGACCCCTTAGAGGGTAATTATTTTGGTGATTTTTCTAACACCATAAGATGTAGTATATTTTTCCTTGTTGAGTTAATTAGTAGGGAGGATGCAAACAAAGCAAATCCACATTGCAACACAGTGGGGAAGAAAAAGTACATAAGCCACCAAATAGGAGAAATCTTCGTGATAGGTTTATCATGTGAAATTATTTTCCTTATTTTTGGTATTTAAGCTTATTGTACAAAGACTCCAAAAATGGAGCATTATTACAACTAAATTTGCATGATGTATTAGGAAATGTTTTCCTTACACTTGTATTTAGAAGTTGTATAAAGACCCTTTTAAGGGCACATATCTCCTAATCAGCTTTTGAGTGACTATTACAGTTAGATACTCATATCTATAAGCTTGGAGAATTTTTAGTTGTTTGTGTATACAATTAAGCATTTATGTCACTCGAACTTCATCTGTGTAGAGGCATTGTGAGCGTGCGACATAATGGTAGTTGATTCTTGTTGGCATTCAATGTTAGGTCAAATCTTCATTATGTGAGAAGGCCATTATGGTCATACAATAGAGTGGTACCTGATAATTCATGTCAACAAAGAGGAGCTCACAAGAGATTATCTCATAACGTCATTCGTGTGTAGAGGCATGTGACCGTGCACAATAGAATGGTAGCTAATCATTAGGACTTAGAACCATGAAGTGGAAGCATTGAGGTCTTGAAAGAGGACTTAGCACCGTGCAATGGGAGTGTTGAGATCTGGAAAGGGATGTGACATCGAGGTTGTATCTTAGTTCTATGTAGAGTCTTTTATGGCCTTGTATTAGGATGGTACCTGACAAGTCATTGTCCATCACCGACATCAAATCACTCTTAGCTCTGCGTAGCATGGAGTTCCTTCGAACCAATTTATATTCTACAAAATCAACTTAGAGCCATGAGCTATTTTATAGAGTAAAAGGGGATCCTTGTTGTTAGATATCTAGAAGCTTAGCACAACACAATGGGAGCGTTGAGGTTTCATTAGGAAACTTAACACCATACAATGAAGTGTGGAGGTCTTCTTTGGATATAAAAGTGGCACGAAGGAGGTAGTGAACACAATAGATCCCTTCTCGGCGATGTGATTTGGAGTTTACAAGCTTTTTGGGATAAAAAGCCTTTTCTATTAGGGAGGTATGATCTCGAAGGTTAATACAAAGGAAATATGTTACCTAAACTTCCCAGGATAAGCATAGTGTAGAATTTGACTTTGAGATCTTTCCGTTGACTATTTGAACGCAAAAACAGAGTTTATGACGTGCAAACGGTGGCCAATCAAAGTTTTGGTCAACCTTGGGCAAGACCGGTCAATCGACAAGTCACAACAAAGTGGAAAAGAGATCGTGTGAAGGTACGAGATGGTGTTTTTAGCCTATGGTCTTTAACACACGATATCGATCATCTTTGTTTATGATCGAAAAATATTTGCCACGCGGTGGGTCCTCGGGGCACCACGTGCCCGCCACCATTTTGCTCATCTACTCAAGCGAGTTATATTTAGCTCATCGAGCTATTCACATTGATGAGTTTGAGTTATGTAGCGAGCCATATGGAATGAGCTAAGGGTGAGTTAACCATTTTAGCTCGGTGAGCTATACAATTGCATTGATGGGTGAGTTGATAGTTGTGCATTGGCGAAGCTGTCCATTTAAATGTGATGCAAAATGCGTAAGAATGTGGCACAAGGCCGCTTTCAAATATTTTGAAAAGGCTATTTAACTAGCAATCGTACGTGAAGTGTACGATGTAAACGCCGAAAGCTATCGTGCGAGGAATTCAAAGTGGAGGGAGAGAACAATGCGAGAGGAAAATGGACGAAGAAGGGGTATGAGGGCGGAGACGTGTAAAGGTGGGGAAATCTAAATTGGGGAAGTAATCTGAAACTTTACACAAGACTAACTGAACACAAGGTTGTTAAGCATTTGTAGGTGAAAAGGTATGTTATGCTAGATGAGAATGCACTGTGTACTTCCTCTAGCACTTTGCAAGCATGCTTTTAGTTGTAAGCTCGAGTAATTGTATGGGACGAGCAGATATATGTCATTTTTTTAATTGTTGGGAGAAGGAATAAGTAAGAATTATGGTGGGAGCTGAATGTGGGTGTCATAGAGCGCCCTTGCTTTCCAATTAGTGGGAATTATGTTAGCAACCTTTACCCATTCGAAGCCAACCTTGCGGTAACCTACCAGGAAGAAGCGCACCCCAAGAGCGACATTTGGAGGGCTTAACACCTTTGGTCGTAATTGTCATCGGATGGTAGATAATAGCGCATGAATTAATGCTCCTAGAGCAATCGACACATCGAGCTTGGATTGAGTAGCTCAACAATTATTTGTATCGTGTTGCTACCGTCCTTTTAATTCGTCAAACCATAAACAACACTTCCAATTCTTCACCATTGTATTTGGTTGAACTGCATTTTGTATTTGGTTGAAATGCCTTATAGTTTGAGGATGCCACCAGGTAAGCGCCGCCACCTTTCCCTATGGCCATTGAAGCAATTTTTTATTCGTAATTTATCTGTGGATTTATTGCAAGGTATCTAGTATGTCCCAGTTTGAACCCTGCATTTTCTGAATCGTTTTCACTCCGCCCAGTAATTACTTTGCAACAAATAAAATGAACAATAATTTATTCTGATGATGGGATCTTATATACGAATAATTTCATGATAGAGCTATTAAATAAGATATTACACTTTCAGACACATTTTTTTAAAACACCAACAAACAACTGACAAACGAGCCACCACATGGATTAAAAGAAAGGATGAATTTGCACCACCACATGGATTGGAGGCAAGAATGAGATTTGATTGCCACCTTGTTAACTAAAAATCAATGACCGCTTTAAAATTATTTGTTACTTTCACTTAAACTTTAGCTACCATAAGTTATTTTCAAATTAAAGTTAGCTACATATAATTGAAAACATATAATGAGACATTGATAATAATATTCTACAATAACATATTATTATTAAAATAATTTTTATGTTGATAGTTGTGTTCTAAATTAAAATGATATTGAGTCAATTTAGACATTCTATAGCATCCACTTAATTATGGGTCTCGATTTTTAAGGTCATTAAAGGATTTGATCTCGATTGCTAAAACGGTCAATGTATGTTAGTTACATCGGGAAGCACACATTGCATGGTCCAACTTGACAGCTACTTTTACCTCACAAGTGTTCCGTGATTTTTTGATTGACCGTAATGAATGTGTTGAGCAACATTCCCCAGTTGCCAAGGTTCTTAGATATCTAACATTTCAAGAATAGGTAGCACATGCTTGTATCATTCATTAACTAAAGACTTAAGGGAAGTTATGATTTATGGAACGAGACCTCCAGAAGGTCAGGGACAAGTGAAAATACATCAGATTTGGTCTTCTCGTGATGTAGATGCATTGACATATAATAATATCCAAAATATGTAAAGGTGCCCATTGTCATGAAGATCGCCCTCAAAATTCCGTCCCAGTTTGAAATGTTTGGAAACTCTAACCTAAAAACAACACATATTTAACCTGTCCCATTGAATAATCATTATATCATGTAAAGATGTAGGTAGTTGACTTCACATCCAACTTTATCCTTATATGGGCTTTACTTCCGAAAATTTGAAGATGAGATATAGAAGATTTCTTCCCTAAAAATGGTTCCTATGGATTCATGTTGTCGATTGATTTCGTGACTACAGTTTCATCGTGGATCTTGATGTTTGTCTGCACTCTTTCCATCTGGTTGAAGTAGATACCTTCTACTCATTAATAGATATATTTTTCATTATTTTCTTGGAGTTAATGTCTACTTCCTGCATGTGCAACGACATTGTGCTCCTCTTTTGTCTGTAACAAATTCCTATATAATTGTTTGTTTATGGATTATTTTAGAGATAGTTTCCTATATATCGACATACATATATGAGAGAAACTAATATATTATGTGTTTATTAATCCCTTTGTATTTTGTCTCAAGAATCTTTGCATGAGATAAATCTTCGTATAAGCTCTTCCAAATACTATCATTGGTATTAGAACGTATCACTGATCTAACGGAGAATTAATTTGATTTGTAAGAGTAGCTATAGTAATAGACTGCTCTGTGTAATGAGAGGCAACCACAAAAACTAAAGCAATTACTGCATCGACAAGGAAGAGAAGAATTTTGTGTTTCTCAGAAATTCACATTCTGAAAATTCATCCATGCGTCTTCTCTACTGTTTGAAGCCAACTGTAGTCATTTGTGTCTCACTTCATTCCCCGATCTTTGTATACATGATCTATTCCATGCATGCCTACAAATAGATTAAATTGATGATTGGAAATTGAAGTCCTGGTATTCGATTGGAGATTTTTGGTTGTTTTTGTGCAATTAGTGTATACAGCGTGGTGGGCAGCGACGACATCACAGTGATATGAGTGGATCCGAAAAAATCAACATTCCAGAGAGAACTCCTGAGACTCCTCGCCATCTCTTTTCTCACATTGGATTCGAGCTCAGTGGCTTTACAATCCAAAGAAGGATTGATTTGATAATCATCTCTCCAAACTGGGCGATAAGTGAGCACCAGTTAACCCAAATCCGACACAAATAGCTCGGTCCCCACATCTCCAATGATAGCGATCTATCAAACATCAACAAGTCCATTGTAGCATCTTCATTTTCCTACATGCATGATCGATCCATATACTGTAACAAGTTTGATAAAAAAAAAACCTAAAAAATAGACGAAAATTGCGAAAACGTCCAGACGGCCATCAAACTGTCAATTTTAAACGATTGCGAAAGCGTCCAGGAGGTCCTTTACCATGGGGGGAACACCTTCGACGTAATTATGAACAATGCTTAATATAAATAAATACTAATATGTAATATTATATAATCAATATTTACAATTTCTATTTAATTTATGTATAAACTACATATATATATATATATATATATATATATATATATATATATATATTTAGTTTTTTGTTTATTTCTTTTCCCTTAAATTCCAATTTTTTTTTTTATGACATTCATTTTTATTTTAATCTTTCAACATCCTTCGTCCCAACATTTCCAAAAATTAAAACAATAATATTCATAAAATGCATTAAATGATGTGTTAAACTTGTGTTCGTATTGTTATTAAAATTAAATAAAATATCATCACAAATAAAAAAGAAATAGAAAGAACACAACATTACAAAACCATATGACCATCCGGGCATTTTCAGCTTCCCCCAAAAATAAAATTAATTTTATTAAAAAGTAGTGCGCGATGTTTACAATAAATACGATGATGTATTAATATTCATCCCATAAACTAAAGACTCCCCTCTTATTTATCAAACCCAAGCTTGTAAACCTGCAATTGAACAATGGACATGATATTTAAGTTGGCTCTCCTTCGATAATATTGGAATGGAGATAAAAATGCTTCGAAACAAAATCATAAATATATGATTGAATGGACATAAAAATAGCATTGAAAGTTTTGAAAGACAAACAGAAATGTATGATTGAATGGATATGAAAATGTCACTGAAAATTTTGAAACACAAACATAAATATATGATTGAATGGACATGAAAATGTCATTCAAAGTACAAAACATCATCCCCTGCTCCTGCAGATGAAATGAAGGTAGGAGATGATAATGGTAAATGCATCAGGCAGCCTCCAACTACTATCCTAAATTCTGCTACCTCTGTTTTACACTTTTACTTAATCAAGTCAGAGACATTCGACATTGAAGCCAGAAAAATTATAATCATTGCAAGGGGATGGAAGAGTTGAAAAAGATTGTTCGTTCAACATTATAATATATCCAAATAAATCCAGCAATAACAAAATTTAAGGAAGACACAAACAGCATGCTGCCAAAGATTGTTCGTTAAACATTGTTCCAATGTTACATTGCTACGAAATGGCATGTCCTAGCAAAGATTACAGAAGTAAAAACTCTGCTGAAGCCATATTTAAGGGGAATTATGTTAACTCTTTTAATTGAAAAAATTATATTAATAAACTAATATAATGATGATGTTATACCCATTTTGACTAAACGAAAAATGCTTGGCAAAAGGGCCTCGATTAAATGGGATGCCTATGAAGACATATTTGACAATGCAACACCTTGAGAACAGAATTTGTAGCGTGTATAACTTAAAAAGAGGCAAAAGGTGAAACACATTTCTTCAAAACTAATCTAATATATGATGATGTTAGAGGCCCAATTAGATGTATATTTGCGAGACACAAACTAATACATGAAATCTTTAATCAATATAATCAAACTAAATAGAGAGTTCAGCATACAACAGGACACCAAATCTCATCATCAAATATGGCAGAGGATCTAGATTTTGTGCATTCTATCTTGTGTCCCGCAAGAAATAATAGCTCACACGTGGTCAGCTAAGATCTGATATAGTTAACACATCACAGTCAAACTTCTTAAAGGATCAGTTAAAATTGGTTATGAAATTACCAATTTGCATGTTGGGTTGCGTAAAAAAAATTCCTCTGTTGGACAACTCCAGCAACAACACAGAAGAAAGGAGAACCCACCTACGGGAAAAAACGACCCATTAACAAAGACAAGAAATATGGAATGTCAATTTTCCACAGACAAAAAAACCCTGCTTCTCGTGGTTCTTGCACCCTCCAAAGCCCGTGATTCAGCTAAAAGGGGAACGAGTTTATTTTCATTTGGAACACTGTAGTAAGAACACGTGACATTTGGGTTTGTGTAAGACAATTCCTTAAAAATGACAAAGCCAATTCCTATCATTAACATGAGCACGAAAGTCTGGTTGGTGTAATATAATATTTAAAAAGAAAAACGAGTTTCTCATCTTTCTAATGGAAGTCAATGTTAAGATAAGTCTTGTTCTCCTGCAGTTTTCCTTGCATATCTTCATCTGAATGAACAATATACTTCACCACAAAGCCTTCATCCTATAACAAACCAATCAAGCCGAACTCCTTTTCATAACTTGATGAGTGATTTTCCCAATAATACCAATATTTCTAAATACCAATAGCTCACTTCTGTTAATGCAAATTTCAACAACCATGGAAATAAAAATCTAAATTATCCATTAACCACTGGAAAATAAATATGAAAGACCAATTTACCTGCGGTTCCGCATAAACAAACCAACTACTGAATATAATATGAATAAAGGTATGGGAGAGATTTACACCATTTAAATATCCATGTAATTATAGCTTATTATTATATAAAAATATCTATAAAATCTAGGCGGAAAATGCATGTAAATGGATTATGATAAACGAGGGGAAATTATAGAAGAGAATACTTACCTAGGAAGATAATCCCTGAATATGGTCTGTTTAGCTCTGCTCCCTCGGACCCAAAACAAAAAACACAAAAATACAGACAACTGGTGAATACTACAAACCTCCCACAAAATCCATTCACAACAACTTGCCTGTAAACGAAGAACAACTCATTGATTATAAAACACGGGGGGAACTTCTGCTGATTGTCTTCCATGGGCAGTGATGGCCCCAGTTATGGTTGTAGCTCCGCTTGGCACTGGATTCGCAATAGAAATCAACTGGCAATCCTGCAAAATAAGTAGAAATCTTACAAATATTTAGATTTTGGAGTCAACATGTATAAGGACAAGTACAGTCAATAATAATTATATGAGTGGGAGGGCTATTTTTTATGGTGTTCACATTTCGATTATCCATGAACATCATTATCCATAGACCCATTCAGATTATAGTGGTAGGACCCTGCATTGCTAGACAAAAACCCAACTTAGGAAACTAATATGTGCATGCATTTTTCTAAACATAACAAAAGTATATTTATGTAGTCATAGCAATCTACTCTACGAGGCAATATCATACAATCTAAATTCAGAACACAAATAAAGCCATTCAGATAACTTAATAGCCACAAGGAGCCCGCATCAATTTTATTGAGATGACCTCAAAGAGAGATCTTCCATTGTTAAATATAAAATCAATGGAGACCTGTATAAAGCATTCTTTTAAGTAGTACTGTCTTCCTCTATCGTCTTGAATAGTATCCTGAGCACCATAGAATCCACATCAACAGGAAGCTGCTTGATCACCTGAAATTCTTATACCAACTGCTTGGCCCCTAACAACACCTGGATTTGCTGGAGGAGCAGTGTTCTGTGTAAAACAAATATCATACTTAAAAAGAGGAGGAAAAAAACTAAAATATTGAAATAATGCAGCTCTTATAATTTTTCTTTTTGTTCTGACCTGGAAGCTTATGTTCCTTGCAATGAAATTTGATGCAAAAACATTAACCGATGCACTGAAGAAAGTCCCATGAGAAGAGTTGGCTTTATCATTCAATGCTATGTACGTATCGAGATATCCTTGACCTTGGAATGTAATGTTGGGTTTTGAATCGCAATGAAACTTTCTCTGTATCAACAATCTGATAAAACGGCAGGAGTGTGATCCCAAACATTGGCTTGCTGGGGCCATCACTGCCATTAGGAAGCCAATCCTCGGCTATGGGCTGCTGTCTTTGGCCACTCCTATCCAAAATTTAAACAAAAAAACAAATAAATACTCGTAAATATTTTTGACCTCCCAAAAAAAGCCCATTCACAACGATATATACAAACCAAGATCAAAACGGTTCAAACAAAACAATCCAAAAAATACACGGCCGTGCATTGAATCATGAAACAAAAAAACATAGCAGAGCCAAAAAGAAAACAAAAAACTAGCAAAATTAGCTCTATTCTTCTCGTCGCCGACCGTGTTGTGGGCCTTGCGAATTCAATGATACTGTCATCAACATTCATAACAAGTTTAATTTTGTTAATGAATACAATTTATTTAAGTCTGGTATTCTCTATATAAGTGGATAGTGACAAGAGACCGGAGAGTATTCGAGAGCGCCGCTGTCGTAACAGAGGGAGTTGGGGCTATACATTTATGAAGATTTTACTTCAGCCTATAGATCCAAACAAACAACCGATACATTACAGGGGAAAACAAGATTTCAACAACCCAAAAGAAAATAAAATAAAATATAAATGAGTTGAGAAGCATACAACAAAAATGTGGCTGTGAAGTTATGCAAGTGCAGTAGCCAGACGCATCTGAATACTTTGTCAGGGCCCTTCTGTAGGCGAGGGAGAAAAATTGCAGGATACCCTCCAAATGCGAGATTCTATGGCGCTTCTCTAAGGTTTCGATCCTGGGCCTCATCTTTTATTCTTCTTCCGCTGCTACCCGAAAACACATGTCTTAAATAAATTGCAGAAACAAAACGGTGAAGAATTAAATTATTACCTTAGAAAATGGATTTTAATCATTTAATTAAAGAAATCTGAAGCCTACCACTCTGAAAACCCATTTCGCTATATTAAACTATTTAATCCTGCGCGTAAAAGGTGAGTAAACCTTTACCAGGAAGATGAATGGCTTGCTCTGTCTTGCTCGTTCAAACCAAAACAGAAGAAAAAACCAGAAAACCGCTCAAACTACATAATTACAGACCTCCCAAAAATACCCATTACAGACAAGAATCAAACTGATTCAAACCCTAAAAAATTGAACACGGCCGTGAAAAAATCGTGAAACAAAATTAAAAATGCAGAGCGAAAAAAACAAAAAATAACACAA
This sequence comes from Taxus wallichiana var. yunnanensis, assembly GCA_018340775.1. Classification (NCBI taxonomy): domain Eukaryota; kingdom Viridiplantae; phylum Streptophyta; class Pinopsida; order Cupressales; family Taxaceae; genus Taxus; species Taxus wallichiana. The sequence goes on from CM031243.1 coordinate 647,517,043, forward strand.
AGAACCATGAAAATGCAGTCCCGCACAGGGCTTTATAATTTATTTCCTTCAACTTCTCTCTGCTTATTGCAACAGCTCTTTGCTTTTTGCAATGGCTCTCGGCTGTTTAGCCCTCATCCTCATCCTCATCCTCTCCTCTCCTCTGGTTTCTCCACGAATCTTCTGGATATTGTATGTATGAGGTCGCTTATTTTGTAACCTAAAAAAATAAAAACCAGCAATTGTCTCCTTTATGGTTGATACGACATTTCCACAGCGACTCGCTCATTTTCCACCCTCCTGTCAATGACGCAGAGATTTCAAAGGCTACGATCTGACATTCCTACCTTTCGCAGACACGTGTAGGCGCCATTCAGATCCGTGCTTCGTCGACCAAGAAATCTGATCCGTTGATATCTCTATCATTGTCAGAGAGGGTGCGAATTTCTCACAGAGAACACGCCTATCGGCGTAAAACCTATCCTATCTCCTCTCCCACCGTAAGCGGGATAATTTTTATCCCCAAACTGCCCAAAAATAATCGAGCTCAATGAGCCAAGCATGGTAAGGCAGCCAACGTGGACGAGTCGTGGTGAACGGAATACGTGGCGATGGCAGTGGGCATGTGGACCCACGTGGCACGGATGGAGGTCGGTCCAAACCGACCGAAAAAAATGTATGGCGCGGGAATTGAACCCTTAACCTCCTCCAAATAAGGCGGGCCGCTCTAACCAACTCGGCCAGCCAGTTGGTTGTGGCGATACTAGGCGCAATAAGGGTTTTAACATAAAACGGAAACCACATTTGGCTATAAAAGCCAACCATTACTCCATTCGATGAACAAGCTCATTTGTGGAGCTTAGTCTCTCCCAAGCTAAGCTCGTGGAGGCTAAGGGAGAATATTATGAATGTAATGGGTCCTATATTTATTTTATATAGGCCATTATTATTTTGAAAGACCTATATTTTAATATAGGTATATGTTTCGGAGCTAAGGCCTATTATTATAGGCGAGTAATATGTAAGACCTATATTTTTATAGGCATTATTGTTATTATTTTTAAGTCCTATTATTTTAATAGGTGAAATATTATTTTGAAGTTCCGAACTCTCTCTAAGAAGAGATTCTCCGAGCTCCTTGAGCAAGAAGGACGACATGAAGTTTGAAGGTGATCGTGGAGGGATATGGAGACTGAAGACCTATTTTAAAATAGGTATTATGGAGAGATAAGACCTATATCCTATAGGAATCATCCTCATTAAGGACCGATATTATTTGTTATCGACAAGATGAAGATAAGACCTTGTTATTTTTAATAGGCAAAATTTTAATTGGGAGTTATTGCAAAACTACCCAATAGGCCCTTTGAGCCACACTACATATTGTGGATCCTAGACTTTGGTGTCATAGGATATTCTGCAAGGAAGATCGGATCTACTACATAAGTCGAGGATTATCACTTGGTGGTTATGGAGGAGGTTCTTGTTCTTCAAGCTTATTAAGCCACAACTTCAGAGTACGTCATGTCTGGAAGACCGACCGAGGAGCCATAGGGTGACATAATAGCATCTGGAAGACCGAACAGGAGCCATTGGGCATTGTACCATGAAGGGGAATACTAGATCAAATCTACCAGGATAGCTACTTGGTATAAAGGTTCTTGTTCCATTTGTATTCAACATTATCTTACTTAGATTGTATTATTTGTTACAGTCGTTAAAGTAGATAATATATCAGTTCTATTGAAGAACCCAAAGACGTAGGCATTCTTCCAAAGTCCATTATCAACCTGTGTGTAGTGTACTTTAATTATTACATTGCTTTAAGTCGATTTTAATGGGGTGAATTCGGAAAAGAATCTAATGCCTATAGGGGTCCATGATCGAGGAAAAATTTTGGGTCAATTTTCATATCAATGTATCACATGCTAGGTGAACATGACATGTAGTTTGATTTATCTTTGGAGTAGAAGTGACGTCGCGGTACATAGGGGTTACCACAACCCAAATAATTTTGGTTTTATAGGACTCCTTCACCATCTAGGGTTTTGAAGATTTAATCAATTGCATAATTAGTATCGCACAATGTCGAAGGTGTAAATTATAGATAGGAGTAGATCAGGAAGTAATGAGTAGACTTAGGAAGTTTTACGATCTAAAAGTATAGAGGGATAAAGGTGTATAGAAATGGCCATAGTGAAGGTATAATCTAGGCCATACTATACACCTTGTTCTAAGAAGCTTTTGAGGAAACAATTTTTGTAGTGAAGTTATAGCATATCATTTTCAACCTTCTCCAACCATTAGGTTAGCCTGAATTTACGGAAGTCGAATAATAGCTAATTCTTCTTCTCCTTATATGTGTCTAGTGCTTTGTTGCATTGTATAAATTTATTTATATTTTTTTAATGATTATACCTAATATTATTGAAATTAACTTTGGAAACTAATTGATTAGGATGATCCACCATCGGTTTCTACCCCTTAAATTTAACCATGTAGGTTAAATAATTTTGTAAGCCCGAGTATTGTGTGATGTGCATTAGATCTATATTTATTTATTTTGATTCATATTTCCAAACCCTAGTGGCCCTAGGTTTTACATATCATGCCTAATATGCATAGTGGTTGGTTTGGTTCTCAACAATATCTTGAACTCACACCTCATACTTGTAAGCATTCCAAATCCATGGCCTCTTACGTACCTAATAATGATAAAACTTTATCCAATTATACTTAATTACCTTTAGAATACATGGAAGCTTAAACATGGTGATGATTCCTATGATGAAATACTAATGTTGATCAAGCATAACTTGATGTTCTATCTCATTTCCCTACTCAATTGTGTGATAATATGAGTCATGTAAAATTGGTCCTTAACATCCTCGTATCTTCCAAACTTTCTCATGATAGGTATTCTCATGAGAGCATGCTTTGAATATTAGGGTCTTCCTCTATTATTATATCTTCCATTCTAGCTTCTTCTCCCCCACCTCCATAGGAGCATCTAGTCTTAATGTTTCCATTCCTATGTATACTATTCATTTTTATTCTCCTCTTATCTCTCATATTCAATCAAATTCTTCTTTTGACACCCATTCCTTAGCATCATTGGTGCACGATCTGCAAGCCCGAGTTCTTTAATTAAACCGGGTGCAAATAACTCCTCTTCATGGATTAATCACTTCTTATGCACATTCTCTCTCACACCCGAGGTTGCATCTTATCCTCTTCCTCCCAGTTTTGTTTCACCTAAAATTCCACTTTTCAATGGTAAGGAATATCCACAAGAGCATCTTAGATCATTTCATGTTGCTTTCTTAGATTATTATTTCGATGATACATTATTAACAAAATTATTTCCTAGAATTTTACAAGATTATGCATTATAATGGTTCTATGATTTTCTGTTCATTTTGTACAATATTTTACTCCATTATAAAATCAATTTTTGGCACATTTTTCTATTAATATTGGTACTAAAATATCTTATGCATAAATGGATAAAATGAAACAAGGATCTAATGAGCACCTTAATGACTATGTTTTATGCTATAAGACTAATCTTACTAAAATGAACAATGTCCTAGCTAATTTTGAATTACAAGACCTCTTTTTACAAATCCTTTTACCTCCTATCTAAGAGTCAGTCATATTTGACACCTTTCATTCCTTCGATCACTTGTGTCATATCCTTAAGGATTATGAAGGAAATACAATTGCTATGGGAAAACTCAATCATAGTGACCAATCTTCTAGTCATTCTTATACTAAATTCCCAATTAAATCTACTTTCAAAACTAAACATATTGAGCCCCGAGCTAAGGTTAAGGCCACTCTTAATGCAATGTCCCAACCAATGAAGTTCCAACTTTAGTCTCTTCAATGATATTTTACTAAATTGCTTATGCCACCTCGGGCGGTGTTGTAACAAATCCTTGCAAAGTAACCTTATCTCTCTTCCTCCATCGCTCGAGTTGTATTATAGTCATCCTCAAGGTAAGTACTTTGATAAAAAGGGATTTTGTGACTATTATTGATGTAATGAACAATCTAATGATCGATGATTCAAGCTTAAACATATGATTTAAGAATTAATCGATTCGATGCAATTGAACAGGATGAGCCTCATGTTCAAACCTACAAATGATAATGACAAGATAAATGTATTCAATGACCCACTTCCTAAACATAAAAAGGTTGCATCTAAGGCAATTGATAATCATGCTTATCATGTGATTCCACCTCCACAATATACCAATGCTCTTCTAGAATTTATTTTTGGTGTGACTACTACTTTACCACCAATCATACCCTTATTGATGTGGACTTCCATGCTTCTTTCAAATCTTCTAGGATTCACATTGATGCATCTATTGACAATCAATCTCTCAATAATGTAATGATCAATCCTAATTTTAAGCATAACACATGTTCACTTCCCCTCTTAGGTTCTATTGGTTTTATATTATCTCAAATCAAGTGTAATCCACCTACCTCTTATGGGTGTATAACTCTTCCCATCATACATAGTACTCTCACTATCTATGTGCATTTTTTTGTAGCATCGGAAATCAAACATTGTGACATGGTCTTAGGTATTCCTTGGATTAAATATATTAGGTTTGTTTCATCTATTTTCCACTCTTGTTTCAAATTCTCATATAAGTGTCAAGTGATCACTATTCAAGGTATCTCACCTTGAGACCCCTTTACCTATTATTTCTCAAGCTTCACAAGTCCCTATAACTAGTGCACTTCCCACTCCAATTAGCATTATGTCTAGTCCACCTATTGTTATAGTTACTCCTACATTTAGCAATGATAGTCTTATCATTTTTTCACACTCTCTTAATGTTCATCCCATACTTTCTACATCGGTTATTAGCTGCATAGGTCTGGTCAACGTTTAGTTCCCATCACACACTTTCAATGTATCTCTAGGTCTCATAGTTTGCCACATAGGACTAGGCCATCACACAGGGTTTATGATATACACCACATCTCTCAATATCCTCACAAGTTTATCCACCTTCTACACGACACACCTCCTTAAGACATAGCTTTCCTACACACACTGATCACAAACACAAGTATCACATGACACTAGTCTCTTGATTCATAATCACATGCTTCCTTCGTTCAAAATGAGATAGTGAACCTTCACTTAATGTACTCATTGGATAATCCATTCACTACTCACACACTTGGGGGATCCTACTTTCCCCCTCACTTCCCAATGATACACTATATTTTAAAGTTCAACTTGACTATTTAAGGAGTTGCTACACACCCTAACCCCACTTTGCACATACACACACATAGGGGAAACCTTTCTTCCCCTCTCTGGTTGCATAGTTGATATTCATCAAAAGCTATACAAAGCTAAATATTTCTCCTTGGGGGAATTCTTGGATCACCCTTCTCTTTGAAGAATACATTTTCATCCATGCTCTCAGGGGGGCCTATAAATCCAAAAACATTCAAATATGCCTAAAAAATAAAAAATATTCAAATATATATAAAAATCCAACATTATTTGCATCGCTCTTACTTGGTTTTTTTATTACACACTTATATTATTCATGTTGCACTTTACTTATCATGTTATCTTGATATAGATTAGTTGATATCCTTGTTTCTATACACGTGCATTCACGTGGTAGATTGAGTTAAATACATGATACACAAATTATTACATGATGCAGAATGTTTGAAATTGCTTTTTACTAGTTCTTTTATACCTACTAGGGGCATCTACTTTACACTTTCTCACATATAGGTGTTATTATTCCAATCTTTCCTACTTTACTTTCTCTTGCCTCATTCACTCAGTAAATGAGTTATGTCATATTATGTATTACTCTAACATGTTAATGGGTGTTGTGCTCATGTATAATTAACTAAGCTATAAATTGAAACTAATATCTACATAGCTTCCAAATCAAATGTTAATTAAACAATGAATTGTCAAGATAAGAGCTTAAAGGAAGTGCTTCTTCGATGCATAAATGAAATTAGATGCTAAGCTATTTCCTACTCTTTATGATAACTAACTTAAACTATGAACCTATGAAGAACATAAGCAATCAAAGTGGATTATTCTTGGATCTCAAGGATTGAGAATGGGATCTCACCAAGAGTGGCTGAGGCCATTTTGGATCTTCCCATATTACTCAATTTTGAGTGAAATGATGCAAGATGGAAAAACTATTTCCAACAAATGGAGAATGGCTTAAGATCAAAATGCTTATAGTTTTCACTATTCAAAGCATGGTGCAAGAAGAAATGTAAGAAGGAGGGTTATTTATATAGCTTTCATGAAGAGGCAAGGCTAGCAAATTGATGAATGTGGGATAAAGGTAAAACAAGATGAGGAATGGATAAGTTTTCTTTATAAAAGGTAATCTTGATTTAGAAGAGTTTAATTTGCCATTAGTAAGTCATGGGAGTTGGGGGATGTTTTAATTAATCAAAGGTGATTAATTAATAGGTAGAGGTAAGCTTATATAAGCTAATTAGAGGAAAAATAGTATGATTTGTAGGATGTAAGAGAGGAATTTGATCCAATAAATGATAATTTATTGATTTAGAGTTGTGAGCGTAATTAATTAATAATAATTAATTAACCCAAGTAGAAGTGGATATTAATTAACGAAAGGTTGTTAATCGACATCCTTAATGATAGGAAGGCTAATTAATTAACGAAAGGTCGTTAATTAACGAATATGAAGAGGAATGTTAGCTAATTAGTGGAAAAGCACTAATTATTATGGAAATGATGAGAAAGAGGATAATTAGTGCAATCTTAGCATTAAAGCTTGTGTAAGTGGATTTTAGGTGTCTACATTTGCCCCTCTTTGGGGTGGCGTAAGTGACACCACTTCAAAGATAGTAGACAAGTACAAACAAATATTTTTTTTGAAGAGATAGAAGAAAAAATTAATAGAATGAAGGATGCCCCCTCGAGTGTCGATGGGGTGATGAAAGAGGGCAATCGACGATCGAAAAGATGAAAGAACATAATAGAAGAAGTAGAAGAATTGATCCCTATTTCCCCAAGTTGCTTTTGAAGAAAAGTGTTGATAGAAGGAGAGTGATATGGAAGAAAAATGAAGATGAAAAGAGATGGATATAGCTATCATCTTTCCGATGTAAAAACCAACTTTATTTCATCATTTTGCTTATGATCGACGTCATCGGTCCTTATTAAAAAGAATGAATAGAAGTGTAGTATGACATGAAAATCCATATACGAACAAATGTCCATAGCTAAAAACACCAACTCCATGCAACATACAAAATGTAATGCAATACGAGAAAGTAAAAGATGCCTAACTCCCTGTAACATACATAATGCAATGCAATACGAGAAAGTAAACAAGATAACCTAACAGAGAAACATAATGCAATTTTTTTATTAATATTTGATTCGACCTATGCGAATTAACGACAAGGGTTAAAAGATGGTGCCCCAAGAAAGGATACATGCAAGGGGAATAACGGAGGACACTTGGGTCCTATGAAAATTAGTGCACTATGAAACAATACCAAACAACTCATTGTGCCCCAGAGTACAAACATAATAAGCAAACTAACTTTGTTAATGGAGGTAGATCAAGATGATCCGCAAGTCGCACACAAGAACAAGTGAGAACCAAAGAGTGACATTTTATAGGATGATTTTTATTGTTTTTTATTTTTAGAAACATATTTGAATGTTTTTTATTTTGAAAGTTTTCTGAAACTATGTACAGGAAGACAAAGAAGCTGGATTCCCTGTAAATATAGGGGATGTTCAAGGGAAAAATTCCACATGTATGCGCAAGAAAGTGAAGATGTGAAAATTCCCAGCAATTAGGTTGGATTATTCAAAGGAAAACTCTTCATGTTCTAAAGGGGGATCAAGGCCAATATAAAATAGGTTCAATCATGAGGAGCAAGGATGCCCCCAATGTAAGCTGGCCAAGAAACACATGAGAGAAAGGAAGTAGAAAAATTGTCTTATTAAAAGGGGATAAAAGTGTTTGCAAACATGGCAAAGATGACATCCTATACACCTGGATGTTCTAAATGATTTTCAAAGAACATGCCCAAATTTTATTATCCAAGGAGAGAATTAGGGCATCTTGTATTACCTATTTTGCAGCAACATTTGCCTCTTTACCTTTCTCTGGTACATTCTCTTTGTTTTCCTTAAACCAACAATCCTTCTTTGCATGTCCTTTCTTTCCACAATTCCAACAGATTATACCTCTACCTATGGATTTAGATCTGCCATTCTTAGACTTTGATTTCCCATTATTCTTGCTCTTGGATCTCTCATTCTGCCTTCCCTGCTTTCTACATTCAAATCATTCCTAGATGATGATTCTCCTGTACTTTTCCTATGTATTTCTTCATTCAAGATTATACTAACCACATCATCAAACTTTAAAACATTAGTAGTAGATGTTGTATTACTAACTGACATTACCAAGTTATCCCAACTATCTAGCAAAGAGCATAGTAATAAAAGTGCTTTCACTTTATCCGCAAACAAAATACTAAATGATTTTAATTGATTTACAATAGACCGGAAATCATTCAAATGAATTGATGCAGATCCACCTTCTTGCATCTTTAAATTAAATTTGTTTTCATCAAATAAACTTTTTTTGAAGCACTAGGTTTTTCATATAGATTTGCTAAAGATTTCATCAACTCTACCGTAGATCCTGCTTTGGTAATATTTGAAGCCACAGATGTTGTCCAGGCTCAATCTTATAGATCCCAGAGCCTTTCTATCAAGAATTTTCCATTCTTCATCAGTCATCTTTGCAGGTCTTTCCTTCTCATCTAACGGTAAATATAAATATTTTTGATACAAATAATCCTCCACCTGCATCTTCCATAGTATATAGTCATAGCCGTTAAATTTCTCTACTATGAATTTTCCTTCTTCTCCCATTGCTTTGCTCCCACTCAATCAAAAATCCTTCTATGAGTAAATTTGTCAACACACACAACCCTCAAACAAAAAGCTCGATACACATTATGGGGTTATCACACCAGTTGTACAGATATATTAATAAGATCTAAGCATATAAGCAATAAATACGATAATAAACAAGAATAACAATACACAAGATTTAATATGGTTCACCCAGTGTGGGCTAGGTCCACCAAGAAACAACCAATTTACTATCATAAAGAAAATACAATGAAGATTTTTAATCTTCCACACCTTCTTGGATGTCTTGTACTTTCTTCTCTACAAATTTCTCTTTTTCTCTCTAAAGGAAACTTCTTTTAATTTTCTCTATTGAATTCACTCTTCTAAACCCTAGCTTTATGCTTATATATACATCTACAATCTTAGGGCACTTTAGATATGCAATTACAACCATTAGATTCACTTTACAACTAAAGATAGATCTAATTCCCGTAACTTAATTATAGTAGTCACGCACATGCAACCGATGTCGGTTATCCTTAACCAATGTCGGTTCCTACTTACTTGACCGATATTGGTCCATGGGTGACCGATGCTCACATTTTGTGTATTCCAAACAGTATGTAAAAGTATGACAGTGAAACAATTAAGATCCACAACTCAACACTTACATGGTGTTTCTAGAAACCTTTCCTTCTTACTCTCAACATCATGAAAATTTGCACAATCTCATATTAGTAAACATGTTATGGATCCTACCTTTTCTAAATCATGAATGTTGATTTATGAGATTTTTGAATGATTTATGGATATGTTTGTTGATTGTTAGATTCCTTTATTATAATTAATCAATATTCACCTCATTATTGATATGTTAGTAGTGAAAGAATTCATGTTAGTAAAAATACACTTTTATGTTAATGATGACCAAAAGGTCGTTACATTTTGTAATGTAATGAATACTAAGACATGAGGGGTTTTATAAAAACCCTAGGTGGTGAAAAATTAGATAGAATAAGTTATAAATCTAAAACCCGATTGTGAAGAATGAAACCATGGGTTGGCATAGTTCAATTGGGTTCACCAAAATATAATGCTAGATTATGGTTTTGTTCCTAATTAAGATATATTATGCAAAAGATAAGTCGAATCAAAATATTAAATCCAAATAGTATAAAAATTATGTTGCTCTTACTATGACAACATAGTTTTAAAATATAATCAATAAAAGTAAAGTTAGGGTTTAAAAATAGAACCATGTTACTATACTCGAGATGATTTTCAAAGTGTTGAAAATAGAGGAAGAAGAAAATTAGGGTTTCATCAAGTTGTCTATAATATCTAAGAACACGGATATAAACAAGATAGGTTTGTTAGAGGCCAAATATATTTGTGACCTAATATGTATCTTGGTTTATGTATCTATCCTCTAGTGCACTAAGTTGGATTTGAAATTTTTGATCTAGTTCATATGTCTCTCGAGGTCTACTTTCTTTAAAAATGAAAAAAATTGTCTTGTTCTAGTATATACCCCTCGTTTCTTATAACACTAAAGGGGATTATTAATGCCTTGAGCTAGATTGACCTCACCATACCCCGACTATTGTGATGAGTTTTGCACTATGTATCAATACTCCAAAGAGTGATTAAACCATATATAGTTCTCTCAACCCTACAATGAGAATCATGTAATGTATAATGAAACTATAGAATATATATGCCTTGGTATGACTCTCACACTTGGAAATTTGTATTTTATACTTGTATCATGGTTGATCTAGGAAACGATAGATCTATTTATTATTTGACTAGCTTATTGTTGTGATAATTCTCCGAGGAATAAATGTGTCAATTCTTTGGTATTTTTCCCCTCTTAAAGTGGGTGGAATAGAGAATCCCTAGATTCCCCAAATATTTTAGGGTATATGTGTTTATACAGTGATCATTCAATGATTTTCCATTCAATCGATCTTAAATTACCACCTATGCTAATTAATCTAAGTTGTGTGTTTGAAAATAATACTAGTGAAAGTGCAAGTGATACATTCACGAGAAAGTAGGAAAGGTTTGTAGCCAATCCTATCCTAGACTCAAAAACCTCTATACGGTTATCAAGGACTATGTTACGAGACAAGTTTGATTTTAAAGGTGTGTTATGTAAAGTGTGAAGTGATTCTTGATAGGTTGAGCTAGAGAAAAGTTGATAGCTAGTAGACTTGGGAAATAAGAAAGAGTAAGAAGGTGGTTTAATTAATCATTTGTATATAAATGAGATTGATGTCAAGATAAGTGTCGAATGTATATTACTAAGTGTTATGGGTGAGATTTTAGATGCTATATGCTTGTGTGGTAGAATATACCCTCAACATAACATGCAACGCCATTGAAATATCTCTATTAATTTTTTCAATTGTCTAGAAAATATATGTTTGGAGCACACATTTATTTGGTGGATTTAACAACTCATGGTTGATATCACGAGAGTGAAAAAAATTATTTATTAAGGGGTTGATTTCACATTCGTTAGTTTTTGTCAAAGGGTAGTTTGTGGTATGTAACATTTCTAGTTAGAATATCACACAAATCAAACTACTTAAATGCATTCATAAAATTCAAGCAAGTGTAATACAACTAGATATTCATAGCTTAATTATTTTTCAAGCATGCTAACATGCATGTGTTATGACTCATCGTTTTGGTCTACTCATGTGACTATGTTCAACATGTACAAGTTATGTGTTGTAAGGAACCTTGCGTATGAATGTACATAAAAACACATTGTTTTAAAATTTAATTTTTGAAGAACTAGGAATGGATTTTTTAGAGAGTAGAGATGTGTTGTGCCCTCTCCTTCAAAGCACTCCACATTCAACATCTTCAACTACTGAAAAATTGTATCAAATATTAATGGGAAATCCATCAAGTGGCTATAACTTTCATTCCTTTAGATATGGGAATTTAGGAAAGATAAAATATATTCCTTTGTTTTGATCTCGAGCCTATAATATATCAACAATGATGTTGTTTTTTATTCAATGTGTTGCTTTCTTTATTTTTTCAACGATGTGTATTCTAACATGCCCAAATTTTCCCAAGCTTTAGCTATACAATGTTACTTATTTGATTTACACAAAACAAGGGTTTTTAATGTGTCCCTTAATTTTATATATGTGATTTTAGGGAATATTTTTTCAACTATTGGTATGGGTGCACTTGTGCCATGTGACCCCTTGCAAGTTTTTCCTTCCATTATATGTTAAGATGTGCACCCATAAAGACTTTATAGGAAAAGTATAATTTGTGAAATCATACACTCGATTAACTCTTCCTTAAATGGTAAACGCCTTTATAGATACCTATGTAAAATTTGGTCCAGATATATAAAGACACATGAATTTTCTAATGAAATACCCTGTCATGTCGAAAAAAATAACCTATTGAATTATTTTAGTAGAAAATTAAACATTGACATCCCCCATAATGTATTTTACAACTCATGTGTAATTACCAAGTATAATTATTTTCTAGCAAAGAAAGAGGCTAGAGGGTAAGAATCTCAAAAGTAGTTAACAATATTCACAATTCCTCGCCCGTACTAACAATGCTTACGGTGCTTATGTGTTAAGTAGATAGTTAATTTCATACATTTGTCATAAGACGTTTATAAGTGTTTTGTGGTAATTAATTTAAAATGTGATTAAAAATCCCACACATGAAGGTTGTAATTGAGTTGAATCCCACATTGATAATAATTGTGAGACAATGGTAATTTATAAGGCACTACATGTTCCAAATGATTCATTGAATGCGATTAGGCAATACCAAAAACATGAGTTAAATGTTGGAACACGATTGTCGTTAGACTAAAACTTGTAGGCGTTAATCTCACTACAATCGCCAGAGTTAGGATCCATGAGAGGAAGTTAGTCCATGTCACGAAATTCATGGGGAACATTGGACGCACATGCCAACAATCCCCCCAACGTTACCTAGGTGAGTTTCGAACTCAAGACCCGTTGCTTTGATACCATTTTTTGGAACACGACTGTCATTAGACCAAAACCTGCATGCATTAATCTCCACTACAATAGCCAGAGTTAGGATCCACAAGAGGTGGTTAGTCCATGACACTAAATTCACGGAGAGCACTAGTCGCACATGCCAACATGAAAAACCCTTACATTTAAATATATGATTGGGTTGTTCTTTGGATAATCCCACATGGATGTTAACATTGGGACAATGGTGATTTATAAGGCACTATGGAAAATCTTACATCGCAAGTTGCTTGTTGGGGACATATTGAAATGTATGCTTGATCAACTAGTGAAATGCCCATTTCGTTAGTCAAATGAAAACATGAAACTTTTATTTTGGGACAACGCTTTTGCTAAGAAAACAATGGTCAATTGTTATTAGAGGCTTATTAGTGTTATTTGGGCATCATTTGAGTTGGAAATAAACCGTATTTGGAATGGGTATGTAAAATAATATTATTGCTTATTTAGTCAAATATATTATCTTGTTGCATTTATGGAAAATTAGTTGTTCAACAAGTGTTTTCTAGTATTTATATTCATTAAAAACTATGATTTCAAGGCTTTATTCTAACATTTTCCACCATATTGTGTCTTTATATCATCAATTATATGTATTGTTTAAAATGAATAAAGAGATTGGCTACCACTTGAGAGATCAAATTGTAAATCCTTTGGCTACAAAGTCAATGAGAGAATTGAAAAGACTTCACTAAATTGTCATTACAAACTCAAGGGATGTTGAGTAAGATGAAATGATTACTCATGTTGCTAATTTTGTGTTGGTAATCCACAAGTTGTTTATACAACTATTTTATAAAGTCTTTTCATTAATTGGTGTTCTTCGTGTCTTTTGTGTATAGGTTTAGTATGCTACTCTTGTTTAATTGCTTGTATTTTCATTTGTATCCCCGTTCGGACAATCTTTCTATAATTTTCATTTTACAATTTTATTGATTACTCATTTTTTATATCAACTTTATGTAATTAAAAAAACTTTGTCAAATATTATTAATTAATAACTACTCATAAAGATTATATAAATAAGGCCATGATATGGCAAATCCCGCCGAAGATGAAGTTTTGTGGTATAGTGGAGAAACAAATAAAATTTTGTTGACCTGTAGTGTTAGTTAAGATTTTATAAAAAGTATAGTGGTATGGGAACTAAAAGTTGTATTGAGAAGTAGTTTCAATTTTTTGAGTTGTAGATGGCAACGTCTGAAATACATAAAAAATTGTTTGGTTATTTTGAACTTCTAACAAATAATGTTAAGGACGAAATGAAAGTAATGACATTAATAGATGAGTGCATGCACTAAATTCATGGTATTGACAAAATTTGCAAAAACAAATACACATTTGACTAAAAATGGTCAAATTTAAGAGCTCAATCAAGGCCACAATACAATGAAAGGAAAGCAATAGCCAAATGAAGTTCTTGTTTAGAGTTGGAGACACATGTCAAGTAAGTCGATGTTGGAAGACTACACAGCAAAAAGCTATATGTATCATTACAAAATTATTAACATCTCAAATTTATAAAGACCCTAACTTTCCCTCAACATGGAGTTCAATCAAGAGATAAAAAATTAGTGAACATGAACCGATAATTATTACATGCAAAAGTTTCTTTGGATACCAAATGAATCACTGTGTTATTGTTGTGTTCGGAGATTACATCAAAAGGAAATATCCACCATAGTTACATTACTGAATCTGCCCCTCGACTTTAAAATTATACAATAACATATAAGTTTGTAAGGTAATTAAACCAAAAAACAAAATTAAAAATTTCCATGAAAATTTATTGGGTTTTCAATGCTTTGGATTCTGAGAAACACCGCTTCATAATTCATACACAGTTTCAATAATATTCTGGAAGGTGAGTTCTAAGTCCTGCCCCTTCTTGCGAGAATGCATCTGAGCAAAGGTGATGGACTCTTCCATTATGCATCTTTCCCTGCTCCAGCTTGAGCGGGTACACGATTCCATCCTGTGCAGGATTTTGGAACGTCGCGATGGACAACCTGGTGTTGTTCGAGTTCGCCACTACCTGATTGTCTGCGCTCTTGAATTTGCCCTTGCTCAAATATTGACAATCACACAACAAAATAAAATTTTGGGGATGAATATAATCAATAGTGGGGTGAAATTGAAATGCGATTAGTGAATGCTGACATGCGTGTGATCTCCGAGATTGACGACGAAGGCTCCCTCGATGGGCTCGACGGTGATCCAAGTCGTTGTCCTTGGTAGCCTGGAGGCCTCCGACGTGGTCCTTGGTAGCTAGGAGGAGGATCTTGATGGTCAACTGAAGTTAAAGGATTTTAGTTTATCACGCAAAATCATTTGTTTCTATTGAAATTTGAAAGCCAATCGAGAGTGAATTATGGAAAAGGACGGAGGACAGGTCGTGGGAATCAACCCTTGGGAACTACATATAGCTGTGTAGGCGTGTGGCATCATGATCGCATCGAGATCATTGCAAATGACCAAGGAAATAGAATGACGCCCTCCTACGTGGCCTTCACTGATACCAAACACCTCATCGGCCACCGCATTTATGATCCTTCTGTGTAGAGAGCCATGAAGCTCTAGCCTTTAAAGGTCGTTGTCGGTCTCAGGCGAGAAGCCAATGATTAAAATTCAATTCAAGGGCAAGGAGAAGCTATTCGCGACGGAGGAGATTTCATCCACGGTGCTCGTTAAAATGAAGGAAACCACCGAGGCTTATTTGGGGCAAACGGTGAAGGATGCCATCATAACCGTCCCTGTGTATTTTAACAACTCACAACGACATGCTACGAAGGATGCCGATGTCATCTCGGGGCTCATTGTCAAGAGAATCATCAACAAGTCGACTACTGCAGCCATTGTTTATGGTGCCTGGATCAGTGTGTCTTTTTAGTCCCAAAGCGACGTCGAGATGATACCATTTTGGGTAACTTAGTTAATCACCGCTTTGTGTTCCATCTCCGAAAGTCATTAAAATGAATCTCTGGAATGAAATCCAGGACCCATTACTGCAGGCATGCCAATAAAAAAAATAGACCATGAAAGCAAACTGTATTGAAGCAAAAGAAGAAGATTGACGATTAGGAGGTGTTTCATCGGGGCATAATGTCTAGCTGTATTGCTTTTTCTTCTTCTTCTTCTGAGACCCTGAGCAATGCACGCTGTAACCTTTGCAACACCATTCTCGCTATAGAGGTCGACCACCACTTGATTTTTTTGCTCTGTATCTATTATTTGGACTGGTTGTTATATTGATTAAGACATTGAATGGAGTGATTTTTGGAATTTGAAGTTGTGTGAAATTATTATGATGGCCTACAGTTCCTTTAAAACTCGTACCTGCATCAGAGAATTTATGACATGTGAATAGTTTTCTTAAGTTTAAACTATATAAAAACTAAATATTTGCCACATATTGCTTTAACATTGGTTAGTTGGGTAATTTTTATTTTTTACTAATCTAAAAATCCTAATATGCTTATAAAAACATTTCAACCAATTAGAAAACTAGATTAAATATATTATAAAAATTAAATAAGAATTTGTTTTTATAAAACTATATGTCAAACAAAGCAAATGACACGTGCTAAAATATGATTGGAAAAGTAAAAGCAATTAATTGATTCGTTGAAGCCCATAAACCCTGCCTACGGCAGGATAATAATGACTTAAAAACACCCTAACAAAAAAATCCCACAAAATTAAGACAATAGTAATTAAAATAGATTAATTGCAAAATCTATTATTATTTAGGAAACGAGCTCATGAAAATTCATAAGATATTCGCATTATGAAACTAATTAATTTTGTTGTACTCTCAATTTTACTCAATAGCATAGTGCCACGTAGGCAACCCAAGTCAAACTTTTGTGTGTTTAATCTCGACAGGCACAAAGGATAGTACGGTCAAAAAGAGGTCGCCGTATTTTTCTTATTTTTATTTAAGCAGCTTTATTTTTATTTTTAATTTCTCTTTCACCTCAGGTTAAGTCGTGAGCACTTTTTTCCGATCTGACTGGCATCCAACGGCCATAAAATGCTAACTAAATTTGTAAGCGGGGTTTCCCTTAAATATAGGAAGCAGTTTCCATTTCGATACTGGAGGAATCAGGAGTATACTTTACGCAAGCTTTTTAGCCATTTTTTATGGAATTTTAAAGACCTAGATCTTCAAACTATATATATATATATATATATATATATATATATATATATATATATTAAAAAAGGTGGTTCATATAAGTGTGTGATTCTTGATTTTATTTATTTCATTTTGTGTTAAGATAGAGAGTTGTATTTTGGTGGATGCTTAACAAACTATCATTAAATCAAATGATTTTTTATTTTATGTGATTCTAGTCATTAATTAAATGATTTCCATGAATAATTAGGTGATCTAATATAATTAATATAATAATTATTCATGGACATCATTTGGTTATTGATAAAAATCGCATGACTACAAATTCTAACAAAAAATTTTTTATGTAATTTTAATCATTAATTAAATGATTTTCATGAATAGTCATGTGATTAATATAATTAGAATAATGATTATTAGTGGAGGGCATTTAGTTAATGACTAACATCACATGACTTAAAATCCCAAATAAAATAAATTATCTTATAATAATTTATTATTATCATTTATAAAAAAATTAATTATTTTTCAATATCATATAATCATTTTTTTATTGTTCATAATTTATTTAAATTTAAAGTATTGAGAGGATAATCAATTTTTAATTTAATACTAAGATATTAAGGGTACATTTAATTCCTAAAGTTTAATACCAAAATAATGAAAGATAATTAATGTATTTAAATTAAAATTATGGAGAGGTATTTATTTGATTAGATTTTCTCTTTATATTTAAGAGTCATTTTTAATTTAGATGTTCTATCATTCATAGTTCTTAAAAATTTCAAAACAAATATTATTTATAGTGTTATATAGAGAATAAATTATTGAATACCAACAATAAATTCTTAAATCAGGAAAGTTTTTCTTAATAAGTGATGAAAATTTGTTGAAGCTTTGTATAAAATTTATACCTACTTTGAAAGTTTGTAATGTTCGTCATGACTCTTATCTTATAAGGTTTGTTTTGTTTGTAGAATATTTTATTATGGGGTCTACAAATGACTTATTTGGTCTTCTTCAACTGTATTTCTATATTATTTAATTTGAAGATAAAAAATATTATACAAAAAAATCCTCAAATAAAAATAGGAAACCCAACCCATCCTTAAGACCTATAATTAATCCGTACATGGTTAAGGGATAATTGGTCTTTTCTTTTTCTTTTAATTGAATCTGAAGCTTTGTTCAAAGCAGGTGCACAAAATTTTATTGAATTTTAACACAACTTGTTCTATTTTTAAAATTTGGAAGTGGGTGCTAATTTTAGAGCGAGCTATTTGGGAAGAGACATTAAATCCTCTCTACTTATATTCTTTCATTGGATTATAGTGTTGTTTTGGTCTGTCTGTGATTTTTGATCTGCTCTATTTATGATGGGCAATGGTGTGAAGTACTACAGAAATCCCAATTCTGAGCATGAAAGAGATTGCATGGGGTCTCTGAGGAATAACAATCCCAGCGGCAAGATTGTGGGGAGTAGGAAAAAGTCTCAAAAGTCCAAATCCTATCCCAATTCCCTGAGAAATCGGTGATGGGGAGACTGATTGTGTGGTGGTTACAGAGAATTCTGTGGTGGATTCTGCTTCTGCTTCTGGTCTTGGCTTTGAAGCAAGGAATTCTATGGTGGTTTTTAAGTCCAATAGCAGCAGTAATGAATGCCATGTTTGTAGATTTTGTAGTAAAGTGTTCAGGTCAGGGAAGGCCCTAGGCGGCCATGTGAGAATCCACGGGGCTAGTAGATATAATGGGAAATCCTCGAGCAGTGGAAATGTATCTGTGGTGTGTGATTATTCATCTACAGACATTTGGGTAAAAAAATCCAAGATACCCACATCTAGATCCAATGGAAATTCCAACTGGGTCAGAGCTGATAGTCTTGATGGCCCAAAAGCAGAGGGAGAGGAAGAGGAGTGCAAGGCAGTGAGAAATATGATCACGGATTCTGGAGAGGAGGAATCGAGTGATCGGAAGATGGTGTCTCTGTACGCACTTAGGAGGAATCCGAAGCGGAGTAGGAGGGTGACAGATGAGGATTTCAGTATGGATTTGATTGCCAAGAACAGCAGCGCCTGTGTTGAGTGCGGAAAGGTGTTTCCGTCATCCAAATCACTGTCTGGTCATATGAGGTGCCATCCTGAACGAGACTGGAGGGGAACTCGGCCTCCGAATGATAATACCAACTCTATTGATACTGATTCTCAGTGCGACACCACTGGTGCTGATATTGCTATTCATGTTTCTGCTCCAAGCTCTGGTGTATCCTCAATCTGTTGGCAGAGCTCCCAGGGATCAGAAGATCTGAAGGGAAATGGGACCAAGTGGCAGCAGCTTCAGATGATACGAGTGATAGAGAAAGAATGATGTGGGGAAGGCAGCTCATCAGCCAGGCTCCAGCAGCCTGCTCAGCTGGTCTGTGACTGCAAAAAGAAGTAGGAGAAGACCAATTAGGTCTATTAATGCTGTTGAAGAAAAAGAAGAAGAGGTGGAGAATAGTAAGGAGCTTGAGGATGATAGAGACACTGCCCATTTCCTTGTGATGCTTGCCTGTAGTACTACGAATACCATTGATACTAATAAGGCTGATAGACATGTTCAGAGACAGATGACAGAGGAATCAGGTTACCATTCTAGGACAGAAAAGCATGAGCTTCAGGGGACTTTTGAGGTTTTGGAAGCAGGGCAAAAGGATCTGGGTTGGAAGGAGAAGTCGAAAAGGAGGAGGACTGATAAATGTAGTAGACCTGTTGAATTGGGTGCAGGTAAATATAAATGCAGCACATGCAAGAAGCTCTTCAATACGCATCAAGCTCTGGGAGGCCACAGATCAAGTCACAGGAAAGTCAAGGATTGTTCTGCAATGGAGGAGGTGAGGGAGGAGGAAATTACTGAAAAGGGCAGCAGTGTGTTGTTGATAGATTACTATCCTGCCGCTGTGGATGATATGGATTCAAGACGAGAAGAGAAGGGAAGATGGCTCGCTTACTTGACTGGAAAACAGAGCCCAGAACCAGTAATACAATTCAATAAGAGTAAGGTGCATGACTGTAGAATCTGCCACAGGGTCTTCCCATCAGGTCAAGCTCTTGGTGGCCACAAGAGATCCCATTGCACTGCTGACAGAATTACAGAGACGGCAAACAATGTGACCTCATCAAGAAAACAATCAAAGCTACTGGGAGGCCGAAGCCAAGTGAGAGAGCCACTTCTTGATCTCAACCAGCCAGCACCAGAAGAGGAAGAAGATTTGGAAGGTGCTTTTAATATGGTGAAAATGGCTTCCCCTTCTGCTAAGAGGCTCAATCACAAAGTCAAGATTACTGAAATTGAGACCATAAATACTGGATTTAGGTATGTAGAGTGTAATGTATGTGGCTGCCTGTTCACATCTATGGATGGTTGGAGGGCACATCAGATTGTCCATGCCTAGTTGCCACTGTATTGATCACTTTTTCCATTCTGGGTGATGACCAGGTGGAGATCCAAACATTTTGAACAATTTTTAAGCCAAGATCAAGAATTTCTAGTTTGAATTCATCAGAAAACAATTTCTGACAACATTTTTATAATGGGAAAAGGCTGTTACTTGCCGTTGAGAATAAACAGAGATTCTATTGTTTGTCTTTATTTATATATTAGCCTCCCACACGGAGAGGTTTAATACTTGAATTTGTGTAGAATGCTATACTATGGTTTGAAATCTGTACAAAACCTCTGTACTATGACAAATTACAACATTGCTAACTCGTTCATTTTTGAATGTCCAATGAAAAAAATATATGATTTCTGTTAGGTCTGTTGATTATGCTTGTAGACTGTTACCACTTTATATTTGCTATGCTTGCTACAGAGGGAGTCAACCAGAATTGGCTACCTGAGTCTTAGAACTCAACAAATTTTCTTGTACCCTCATGGGAGCAGAGGTGTTGGGTCAGGTCCTTACAACTCACCTGGAATAACTGTCTAGGATTTGAACTTGGATACATTACATGTCAAAGTAAGTCCAAGACAAAAACTTAGTTGTTGGGTGAAAATGCAGCAGAATAATTGTATATATTCTAATAGAAATCCAGATCCAGGCTCAGCTTTGGAAGCTTGATCATTAACAGGATTATCAATCCTTACTGACCAAAATGTTTGAATAGATATCATTTGGAGAAGATATAATCAAAGCTTTTCAATTTTTGCTTTAGGGTATAACATATGTGCAGGGTTCTTAATATCTAGAGTTCTAATGTTTGTGTTGATATCATAATTGAACAGAACCTGTATTTCATAACTTTATGTATGTGTGGTTTATATATATTTTGTTGTTTCACTCTGTTTTTGTTATGGGAGTTGCTTGTTTCACTCTGTTTCTTGTTTTCTTCTTGGGGATTTGGAATCTGGTTATCTTCTGAATTTTGTATTCTCCCTTTAATGCTAGCAATAGCACCTATGATGCTATCACGATGCCCATAGAGTGTATTGAGTTATATAATAGGTCTCTCGGCCTAAATATAAGCAGCATTTTCAATTCAAAACCATTCTCACTATGCATTCTTCTCTGAATTATTTCAATATGTGAAAGCTTACCATAATTTGGTGATTACTCAGTGTTCATCATGAGAAAAGAATTGCACTACTTGAATTGTTTGAAAATGAATGAGAAAATTCAAGTGGTTGTTGTAGGTTCAGTGGTGAAGTTGTGTGATTTTTAAAAGGTCAATTGAGAATCTATTGTTATTGAGCATAAACCCTGAAATCTGAAAAAATTCGCCCACTGCAAATCTCCTTGCGAAATTATAAGGTACAATTCTTATCAAAGTCGGCAGCAAAAGATAATAAGTTATGGAGGGATGGGGACAGAATCTCTCAAAGTTTTTCCAAATTTTGTGTGTTAATTTTGAGAGGTTGCTTTCTAGGTGAGGTTGGAAGTCTTCCTTGTTGAATAGAATTTTTACTACCTATGTAGCACTTCGGAATATAGACTATTTTTCGTTGGTTCCTTGACTCTGTTTTCTTATATCAGAGCTGTATATAATTTGTGTTCTTTTTCCTTTCCCAGGGAGTAGGATATGCATGTCTCAGTATTTGAAGTGGAACTTGTAAAAGAGGTTACAAGTTCCACTTTCGCAGGGAGATGATATGCATGTCTCGTATTTGAAGTATAATAAGGTGCCTCCTGCATATTAAAACTAGAGAACAAACGCTCCTATCATAGACTATAAAACCAATCATTGTTATTATAATAAAATTATATAGTTTATAAGATGACTTACATATAAAATCTTTTCAAAAAACTCAACATTAATTAATTAAAAATGTAAATAACTTTATAGTTAAACAAGAAATAGTTTTTAAGATAGACAACCACCTCTCAAAATCATAGAACAAATTTTATTTTAGTAAAACAATATATGAGATCCAACCTTCTTTATTAATAAAATTGTTCAACAGGATCAATTAAATGAACCCTATAGAACTATGAATTGTTCAATTTAACTTCCATATAATAAATTCACTCATAAACATAAATACAAAATATATTTTTCTGGAAATATATAAATCAAAGGAGATTAAAACATATAAATTTTACATTTTTCTTTATTCATGTATTTATTATATCAAAATTAATTAAATCACACAACCAACAACAATAATTCTATTGTAGGGTCATTTAATTGGTAGGAATACTTTGAAAAGGAGCAATCCATACAAAACTGTTAAAATTAAACAACAATACAAAATATATCATATATGATTGAATATTTTTTTATATTAAAATTGATGGTGTAAAATTAGTTTTCAATAGTTTTTTCCTATTAATAAACTTATGATTGGGATTGGGGTCAAAGTTTTATTCTTTCTAACTAATTTACAATGCTCCCTAAATATTAGGCACAAATAAAGAAACAAGAAACAAATAGTTATTATATTTAGATTTAGATTAATTAGTTTGTAAATGTAAATTCACACTAAAATAATAATCGTAAAATGTATATGATAGAATAGAATTAATGAAATCTAAAATATATTATTTATGTATGTGTGTGTGATTCTTTTTTAAAAATCATCAATAAACACATTTTGTGTTTATTTTTCAATTTTAATACCAAAATAAATATAAATGAAAAATAAACAACTTTTAATATCATTTTAAAATTTTAAAAGAACATTAAAATAATCAAACTTAATATGAAAACACTATTTTAATCAATTTTATTTTAATTATAAATTATATAATTAAAGAGCTATATAATTATAAAACTATAACACAAAAACTTCTTTAAAAAGACTAATATGAATAATTCAAAATAGTGAATTTTGTTTTAAATGTAGTAATTATTATTATTAACTATATTTAGTGGAATACCTTTTGAAAGGAGGCTCAAGATAAAACAAGGTGAATTTTGTTTACGATGGGAACGCCGAAGGGGATGGAGTGAAGAATAAAAAATGAGGAAACGAAAAATATGGAAAGGATGAGGGGTTATTAAGAAAGGGTTTGATGGAAGGGGAGGACATTGTGTTCCATGTTTGAGACCGAACGAAAGTGCATGTATCACACATTTTCCAACAACAGACTACAGTACCTGCATACAATGCTATTTTCATGGATTTTATTAGTTGAAAAGATTGGGTTTTGGTGATAACAATGTTTGTAAAATTACTTGTTTAATTACAAATTTTCTGTATTACATTTGGAAAAATTGTCCGTGTAAGTATATGGTATTACATTTAATAGACAGGAAAAATGATGGTGTTACAAAGAATGGCAGATTAACCACCATATTAGTCTTTTAATAAATTTGATGGTAAAAACCGTTGTTTTTGGACTCTAATAAATCCTTCATCATCTTTCTCGTTCAATTTCCCACATATTAAGTAAATAATCAGAATTCAATTACATCAGATCTACAATATAGAATACAACCATTTATATTAGAGGCAATAAGCTTTCAAGCTCAAATACTATATAAGCCTAATTTCATTATATCTCTCACTTGTTCATTTACTTATATTTTGGAGCCCATCATGGTACTTGGGAAATTAGTTATTCCTAGTATTTTGGTAGAAGAAGATTTGCCAATGAGGA
Source organism: Taxus wallichiana var. yunnanensis (assembly GCA_018340775.1). Taxonomy (NCBI): domain Eukaryota; kingdom Viridiplantae; phylum Streptophyta; class Pinopsida; order Cupressales; family Taxaceae; genus Taxus; species Taxus wallichiana. Next base: position 647,541,234 of record CM031243.1, read on the forward strand.
ATTACTGAATTATGTCAATCTCATAATAGTTTTTTCACAATAGGTGCATATGGATTTAATATGATATGAATGTCTACAAAAAAACCAAATATTAATAAGGAAATGCTGAAGATCCATATTAGTTATAGAAGATGCATCGATATTTCCGTTGTCTAATGCCCTCGTCTCTGTCTCTGGTTTTGGTATATATGGCAAAGTGTAACCGATTCTCTCCATGATGGATTCCAACCACTTTCATTTGCTGTGTGCCCAGTCCCTCCATTTTCAATTCTTTTGTTTAGCTTCCTTGGTTCCTTAGGTACAAAGGTAGTATATCTATGCTGACCAGTTTCTCATATCGTAATGCAAAATATATGTATAGATTAAAACCAAAATTAATGATAATAATCCAAGTTAAATATATAGAAAACAACCTCCACACATCAATACAAATAAATATTCAAGCAGAGGGAAAAGACTTCCTTTACATCATATATTACACTCATATTTCCCATGCTAATGTCTTTTAGTGTGATAATTTTGCAACAATCATTATTTCTATACAACGGTTCATTATAGAACTTCATTCCATAGCATATTTTTCTAAGTAAAGATAGAATTACACATCGCAATCTCCATGTAGCTCATAGAGTACATTATGGGAGGGAAGCACTGTTTGATACTTTTGTGGATTGTTGTGCCAGATCCCCTGAGACCAAAGAAGGATTTTACTTTAAAAGATAAATTCATCTTCAATCCAGATTGCTTGCAATGGATTTCTACATTACCAATCCATGCAAATGTTGGAAAGGGGAGAAAAATTATGCAGAGAAATTCATCTAATAGGTTTCACCCAATTCTAACAGCTTCACCTGTCACTGTCCATAGACCGTGGCTTCAATTGATCTTCCGGTACCCATTAATAAATTTTTTTTTAACTATAAAAATTATTGATGAAAGAGGATATGTTTGTTGAAATTGTTCGTAAAATTCACAATATATATGAGTTTAGATTTAGACTTGCTTAAGGTTTTTACTGGTTCTTATAAATGTGAGTTATGTAATGAATTTCTAGTTATCGTGTTTGTTTACCATATAAATGAGGTTGAGGATACTGCCACCTATTTAATTCCATATTTTGGGGTTCATTTGTTGCATGCAAGAAATTTATAGGTTGATGGTGCGATACCTGCCATTTAAATGGTCATTGGAATTTCCGTCAGCTCAAGCATATACTTTGTTTTATCTAAATAGTTTTATTGAAACTATGGAATTTATCTATTTCATTAAATAAACTAAGGAATTTATCTATTTCACTGAATAAACAAAAGGAATTGATTGAAGGAATGTTAATCAATCCTACCTTATCATTAATGTCATCAACTCAAACATATACTTTGTTTTATCCAAACATAACTATTGCTTATATAGAAATCTTTATTGATAATCTATTTCACCGAGTAAACTAAGGGATTTAGCCATTTCATTGAATAAATAAAAGAATTTATCAAAAGAGTGTTAATGAATTCATCTAATAGGTTTCAACCAATTCTAACAGCTTCAGCTCTCATTGTCCATAGACTGTGGCTTTAATTGATCTTCCTGTACCCATTAATAAAAATTTTAAAACTATAAAATATTATTGATGAAAGAGGATATGTTTGTTGAAATTGTTCTTAAAATTCACAATATATATGAGTTTAGATTTAGACTTGCTTAACGTTTTTACTAGTTCTTATAAATGTGAGTTATGTATTGAATTTCTATTTGTTGTGTTTGTTTACCATATAAATGAGGTTGAGGATACTGCCACCTATTTAATTCCATATTTTGGGGTTCATTTGTTGCATGCAAGGCACTTATAGGTGGATGGTGCGATACCTGCCATTTAAATGGTCATTGGAATTTCCGTCAGCTCAAGCATATACTCTGTTTTATCTAAATAGTTTTATTGAAACTAAGGAATTTATCTATTTCAATAAATAAACTAAGGAATTTATCTATTTCACTGAATAAACAAAAGGAATTGATTGAAGGAATGTTAATCAATCCTACCTTATCATTAATGTCATCAACTCAAGCATATACTTTGTTTTATCCAAACATAATTATTGATTATCTAAAAATCTTTATTGATTATCTATTTCACTGAATAAACTAAGAGATTTAGCTATTTCATTGAATAAAGAAAGGAATTTATCAAAACAGGGTTAATGAATCCTACCTGTTCAAAAACACGTTAAGGTTTCTAGACGAGATATGGCGAGTTTTTCCCATTGTATGGATCTTTCCCAAATATTGGAGGCCTGGTAGTAGAGATACTCCATGCAACCACTGCAATAAATATTTCCATGACATGATTTTCTTGTGCACACTTGCCTAGTAAGTCATCGGAATAGCATTACACACTCTCCCTAAACAATTGGAGCTTGATTTGGGCAGAATGAACTGTGGTGGAAAATATAATACCCATTACCATATTCAACATCAATGCAGTTGTGGGTTGTGATTGAAGTATTGACACACAATAAAATTTAACATTTAAGAGTGCACAATACCTGAAACCTGGTAAGATCAAAAATGGGTATGATACATTTAAATAGATTAAAAACCCTGTTCAGAATGTTTTGTTGCTTATTAGCACCACAAATATTCGAAATCAAATAAAATCATTAGTAGGCCAAGAAAAACATGTTAACTGGGTACCACATTTGGGATTTAAAGATCCACGTACACAATAGGGCATTATAGAGCTCATTATATTGATCTTTCAATAAAATTTGAAATTGATATTATGACCTGAAATTTTAGGAATTCTATAAAACTCTGAGGACAACGATGAGAAGGCACGAGATGAATCTTCAGTTAGTTCGACATATCCAAAACAAATTAAGAAGGAGGACTTAATATACTTCCGAGCTGCAGATAACATGCTCAGCGGCGGAATCCCGCCAGGTTTCGGGCTGCTGAACAATTTGACGTTTGATGAATAATTTTATCATGGGTTTAACCACCGATATTTCCAGGATTCCAAGACTGCAATACATCAATGTCTCATTTAATCCTCATCTCGGCGGAAGCCTCTAGGAAAACATTTGGGGCACGACGCGCCTGCAGATTTTCTCGGTCGCATTCTCCAACATCTCGGGAAGGCTTTCGTCCTTCAAAGAATGCAAATTTGTTTACAAAATGGAGCTGCAAAGGAATTCCTTTTCGGGTCCATTCCACAGGATATTGCCCACTGCCAAAAGCTCTTGAATTTCCAAGTGAGTAGAAATAGACTGATGGGATCCATTATGCTGCAACTTGCAATACTGCGGGAAATTAATGAAATCAATCTGTCGCACAATATTTTGACAGGGATGATCCCTCAAGGCTTCGACGATTGTTGAACTCTAGATATTTTCAATGTCTTCTTTAATTGTCTCATCGGCTGCATTCCCTCTGATGGTCCTGTGTTCATAAATATAAGCAAGAGTGTTTTTGCTTGCAATCCTGGGATCTGCGCAGGGGTTCTGGTGTCGTGCTTGGAGTTCCTAACGCTGGATTACTACTCATCCCTTGCCAAGAAACTTGGCGCTATGGTTTGGGTAATGGGCAGCGCCAGGGTGAGAAACTCACATAAAATCAAACCAGATAATAAGAAGAAATGTTTCAGACCATTAATCCTCGAATAATTTGAAAAATTTGGACTCAATCCCCTAATAACAATTGTTTATCTTACATGCAAGGAAACATACATGCATCTTATTTTACATGCGAAAAAAGGAATAACACAAACACCCAAAGATTAAGTCGAACTGAATATAAAATTTACCATAAAAAATAGAGGTTCTACCAAACGACCACCGAAGACATATTTTCTCCCTGACATGGAGTGGAATTGCAGCGAAGTTTTGGAAGGAGGGAAAGGGTGATGCTTTCGAAAGGTTATGTGTGCCGCACAAGAGCAGGGTGCCGAGGCGAGTATACAGTGATAACAGGACGCATCTCACCGTTATGACCCAAGATTTTAGTGCATGCAATGTATACAGTTGGCCATACCTGAGCCCTTACAAATAGCTGCATGCAAGAGTGACGTGTTATTTAACCATCCATTTACTCTTATGTCCGTTAGATTTCAACGACACTTTAAGAAAGAATGTCCTCCGTTTGATTTCTGACTTTTGTCAGAATTATTAGGTTCAACTCCACTACAAGAACGCCTTCGGCGTAAAAATAGGCAAAAATGGTCCAGACAACATCGAATATCGAGCTTTTAGACAGCATTTATTTTTATGTTTTCGAGGAAACAAACCAAAAAACAACTCTTTGTCGTTTCTAAATCTTTAATCATGCGTTCAATATTCGGAAACAGACGTATAACAGCTCAACGGTATTCGTTCACTCTGCGAAATCTAACTGTTAACTATTTTCCATGCCAAATGTAAAACAGAAAGTGTTTAGTATGCAGAGTAGAGTCTGAATCTCCAACAATACACATACAGGGCTTCGCTAAATTAACTTCAAAGAAAACAGCCTAAAATTAAAATGCCGGTAAAAACTGATCCCAAAGAAATCCGAAACAGAGACTGTGTGAAAAGGGCTTCAGCTCCGCTACCAACTTTCTTCGCAACTCTGGGAGATCTGGTAGGAACATTTGCGAGACTTTGGAGATCGCTCGGGAATTGTGGGAACATCCGCCAATGGTGGGGGCGAGAGATTCGAACCTGGAACCAAATACACCAAAACATACGTTTAAACGCCAATAATATGTTAAATAAAACGTTTTCTGGCATTTTGACGTCAGCGGCATGGAAGCTGCAGACTACTAAAAACTGCCATGAACGGAGGTGGAGCTTAAAGTTGAATTCTCTCACGCCAAGCCAAAAAATAGTTAAACAAATCTAAAAAATGTGCAAATTCAAGAAAACAACATTTAAATCTGAAATATGCAGTCTGATGAATTTTGAGCTTACGTATGATGAAATGCCAGGATTAAGGTGGTAAATTCTCCTGGATCGGTCAAGACTCGAACATAGGACCTCCCATAAGTATTCTGGGATGCTCTATCGGTATGCGAAAAACTTTTAAATGTTAAATTTCATCAACGCTAGGTATCTAGGACTGTAAATTGAAAACTTCCATGTTCATGCTTGGGCTCTTTCATTAACTGATGAAACTGATGGATTGATCAGTTAGTCTGCCATTTTCTTCTTTTCAGAAAGATAATAAAACGCCTCGTCTACTTCATACGCAATTTAACTTACAATCGAGTCAGTAATCTTAGTTGGAGAGATGCAATCGAAAGGAAATAGGGAGTTATTCTGCACGAATGAAACCGGTATGAAATTGTAGCTATCTTCTAGCATTGGATTCGCTAGGGTTCGATCACTCACAAAATTTGAAGTGTCAAATTTTCACGGACCAGTCAGGACTCTAAACCTCTATTTTTTTCATGATTTAAAATAAGCATCAGTTGTTAAATTTTTATCAACCAACTAAAGAACTGAAATCTAGCATTTCAGAAAAATACCGAAAGTTGGAGTGCTAAATTCTTTAACCAACTGTAACTCAAACCTACGATCTTCCATGCGCTTCCTAAAATGCTTTTCCGCTTGTACAATATCGTCAAGCCACATTTCATTATGTCCGTTAGATTTCAACAACACTTTAAGAAAGAGTGTCCTCCTTTGATTTCGACACATCGCCGAATTATTAGGTTCAACTCCACTACAAGAAACGCCTTGGCGTAATTATTATTATTAACGGAAGAACTTTGATAAAAATAGAGATGATATGAAATGAGGTGAATTTTATTTTGACACATAAAGATAGCAAATATTATTTTAACCATACAATATAAAACCATATAAACTAGCAATCGCATGTGTACAATGCAATGTGAACGCCGAATGTTATATGTTATTTGTTTTAGAGGGATAGTTATTACTTTTGTAGTTGATGTTGATAATGGGTGTGAGTGTAGATATATAGATGAACCATTTGATGATGATGCACATTCTAATGGCTTTCATATCACTTCAAAGGCTAGGGATTTTATTGAAGATTGTGATGGACGTGTATCTGGTAAGAGCTTGTAGATCCATTTGCAATTTAATTCTGATTCTGAAAGTCTTTTAAGTAGCATAGGTCACAAGAGTGAGTCTAGTGATTGGCCAAAGAAGCCTACTCAACCCCACTTGTCGATTGAAAGATTGGAAACAAAGCCAGTTCTACATAAAAGAATGATCGGCAATCAGGTTTTGAAGGACAAATATGATAGTATTGCTCAACATGAATCTCATAGTCTAAGATCTGATGGGATGAATGATTTTATCTATTAAGAGTGTCAAGATGGTGTTATTGGAGATGAGTTGGCGGGGCTCATTTTCATGTGTAATGATAGACAGAGAATTAAATGTTTTCGATATAAGGTGTTTGGTATGCCCAAAGCAAAGTTGAGACTTTTAGACCATGTAAATCCAAGTACTAAATTGTTTCTTTTTGAGTATGAATCTAGGAAGCTTTGGGGCATATTTGAAGTTGCTTCTTATCCTGGAATTGAGCTTGAGAATGATGCCTTCAGAGGATGTGAAGTTGACTTCCCCTTACATTTATGCTAATCTCCAATCTCTATGTGATAAATATATAGAAGGTTTTTATGTTATGTGCTTGTAACATTATTAGAGACATGATCAATGTCGAGTGTCCTTTTAAGATGTTCAATGATTTTTTACAATTTGATATTATAATCAAGAAGAATGATAACATGTGATGGAAAGGTAACGAGTTATAGTACAAAAGTGAAATCAAACTACCAACATTGAAGAAGTGCTCAATGGATTTTCCCTTCCAATATGCTTCATTAGAAATAGAGGAACATAAATGGACTAAAAGCAAGAAGAGAATGTATTTTGCAACTCTTCAAACAAATGCATTACATCTTGCTGCGAGAAAATACATGGGAGTAAGACAGGTCAATCATGATGGGGAGGCTAACACTAATTGGTGCATATTGATGTAATAAAACATATCTTATAGACATTCAAGGAATAAGGTAAGCAACTGATCTCAAACTTTTAACTTGTGTGTCTAGGTCAAAACAAATTTGAGAAAGAAATGTAAGAAGATAAAGCTTGTTATACATTAATTCAAAAGGATTGTACCAAAAAGAAAAATCTTATGACAAATTGGTATGTCCACCGTGCTCTATAGTTGAGAGGTAAGTCTGACAAGGCCTCTAATAGAAGCCTAAGATTTTAAAGGACAGAAAGGATGCAAAAGCATGATGGTGAGTTGTGGCAGTATGAGGCCAGACATGGGATCAATACCACCATATGATTGAAGGTTGAAGTCATTTAACTGGGATTCAAGATGGATCAGAATGTTCCCTGTAAGACTTGATTGTCAAGATGGTTTCAAAAGTTTTAATTCCAGTGCTTCATGGCATCGCCAAAACCTGTTGCAATCATTGGAGAATCAAGGATGTGCTGGAAGATATCAAGCTATTGTCTGGATATTTCCTAACAATAAGCGTCTTCCGCATAAGACATGGATTCGATAAGGAGAAAATGTAATAAGATCTAATAAAACTAATATAACTACCAGTTTGAGTCATAAATTTCAAGTAATTTGTTCAATTGATGACATTCAAGATTTGTCGAATGGCAGGTCTATCAGGACCTTAAATGTCAAGAATGGAGGAGGCCTTTATCCTTGGAGAAAGGTTTGGTAATGAATATTTACAGGGTACTGGTGAGGTGTTGTGGTTGTTTTAGAAGTTATAGACTTCTACAAAAAACAAATTTGTTAGCAAATATGTTGAATGTTTTGTTTAGTGTATGCAAGAAGTCAAGGCAGTTGAAACAAAAAAACAATTGACATGAATTATCCAGACCTTAAACGTCAAGAATGTAAGAGGCCTTGATCCCTAGAGAAATGCTTGGTAATGAATAAATGCAGTGTATTGGTGAGTTGATGTGGCTATTGAAGGAATTATCGACTTGTAAAAATATAATGTTAGTTGAAACAAAAAACACATGAGATGAATTATAAATATGAAGAGCAGCTATATATGGGCATTGGATTTCTGAGTATTCTTTTGAGGTCTACTTATAACAATATAGATATCAAACCATGTCAAATCCAAATTCTTCAGACATACTGAATCAAATTGATGCAAGTTTCCAAATTTGGTAACTATGAATCAAAGAATGTAAGATGTCTTGATCCTGGAGAAAGGTTTGGTAATGAATAAATGCGTGTACTAGTGAGTTGATGTGGCTATTGAAGGAATTGTCGACTTCAATATAATGTTAGTTGAAACAAAAAACACATGAGATGAATTATAAATATGAAGAGTAGCTATATGCGGGCATTGGATTTCCGAGTATTCTTTTGAGACATACTTGATGCAAGTTATAACAATATAGATATCAAACCCTGTCAAATCCAGATTTTTCAGACATACCGATGCAAGTTTCCAAATTTGGTAACTATGGATCAAAATAATTGGGCCTCTTTATGATTGTCATGTAATCCTTGACCACGTTTCTTTTTGTATTTGAAGAGAGGCAAGCTTGATGTTAATATTTGTTGTTCTCTGTCAAGAATATTCAAGCAATGCCTAAAACTATTATTTTAGCTATAGAGAAGCCAGAAGTTAGATCTTGTCAAAGTCATGTGTTGTAGGCATATTAAAAAAAAGAGGCTGCAAATTAGAGTTTTTCTTTTAGCTTAGATATAAAGTGGAGTGCATTAGATGGAGAATTGATTGCTAAAAACAAGGGACAAATATCAAGACCTGCATACATGAATTGATAACAAGTGTAGAGTAGTAAGAGATGCTTATCATGATGCAAGTGCTTTATCTCAAGCTGGACGTGTCTGAACATATGTGTGAATATTGGTAAGATGGGAACAAAGTATTGTGAACATTCCAAAGTCCAAATAACTATAAGCCTAACTAATGACCAAGATGAAGGTGAATCCAGTCTAATTAATTAACCATATGATTATTTGAAAAATTTATCTCAGTCCACATAATTGATAGAGAGACAAATAGTCTAATTCAATTTTCTAGGATCTAACAATTAAGATGCTACAAAATGTGAAGTGAGAGAATTCAAAGTTATAAAGCGAGAAACTACAATGTTGAATACTAAGGCCGAGTGAGAAACTACTTTGATGAAGTTACAGACTTTGGCACTGAATCTTTATGTTGCTACACAAGGAGCATTTTAGTTCAACACTATAGTTTGGCACTAAATTTACTCCTTGTGTAACAATATAAAGATTCAATGTCCATACTTCAATGAAGATTTTGAGATTTGAGGCTCATATAGGAATCATTTAAGGATTATCCTAAGAGATTTATTTTTATCTAGAGAGAGAGACTTGGGTGTCTTAATTCAAGCTTGCATTGATGGCTTGCCAAGCATAGGAACCCAAGTCATGGATGAGGTAGGCACATGATAATCGCCGAAGAAAATGTATCCTTCTTTTTCCCCCCTCCATCAATGCAAAGGCCTATGACATTCTTAAAAAGACCTTGGTTTAGCCACTGAGATAGGAGACTCGATGTACTACTACTGAGACCCAAAACACCATCTGTGGTGCAAGGGACTTTGCCAAAGATCCATCCTCGTCATATCCACACCTGTCACAAAATAATAAAAATCATTCATCCCTTCAATTCTTTTCCATAACTTTTATTTTCCTACACCTACATAATAGGCCAAGAGAGGTTAGATCATCTCAAATTGCATTTGTTGTTTTAAACTATCACAAATAATAGGCCAGTTTTCTTCTTCTTTATTGAGATGCTACATTCTATGATAACAAATATGTCAAATCTATGGCAATGCCAAGATTGAAATGGATTTTAAATTAGTCATTGTCTTGTGCATTTACTCTATGACCTCTGTTATCAACTTCCTCAATTCATTAAATTTATCAACTAATTGGATTTGTTTCAAAATTTTAAAATAGAAAAAAACTTTACCCAAACGTAGAATTATCCTAGGTGCGACTTCCATTGGTGAGGAACACTGGAACATTGTCTCTAACAAGGACTCCCATAGAAGACCCACCATCAACGTACTTAATATCATAATGGCATTGCCAAGAAGAACTATAATCGATTTTTAATCACTCGCTACTCCGCACAACTGCACACAAAGGATCCTTGCATGACATCACCGAGCATGGTTTATACAATTGATGGGGTGTCTGCACAAACCAAAAGTACCCATTTGAATTACAAACTGAAAGACATCCATAATGACAATACCCACAATGACTACTATAAAAATCATGACCAGGACAATGACAATCCTGTGGACCCAAATGCACTAAACCTGTTAAGGAACAACATAATACTGGTTTTGATGGTACTTTACCTTGGCACAACATTGCTACAATATTCACATATCCAGAGAAGCAACAAATTACAGAATCAATTAAACGGTGACATGCGTATAAAAGCAATACCTTTGAAAAATTATACTTACAGATGGGGCATCTCCACCAAACTTCTCCTAAGCAAAAATATCCCATCAGTAAAACCGTATCTTCCCACAATAAAGCTTGGGAACAATGATGATTTAAACAGGTGAAAGTATAATTGAAAGATGTCACCGACAGGCTGAACCCGTTGCACTCAATCTCCTTATTGAAGCTCTCCATTTCCATCCTAAACAGATCCCTCTGCAATCATCTTGTTAGAAATCTCGAATCAAATCACTCCTCCTCGCAAATCCTTTCAATGATGGTAGCAAACATTAATTGGGTTCACATGTTATATGCAGGGGCCATACACTTTGCATAATCCTCTTCCGTGTACTTCTTCAACAGGAAGTTATCTATGGATTTGGCAATAAGGGCATGGTCCGATGGAGGGGCTTGGGCTCCTATTTTTGTGTAGCAGAAGGTCCCATGCTTATTTTTAAAGCTAGCTACAGGAAATAATAGAATCTAGGCCTAAAAATAGGAGCTCCACTTTTTTAGCCCCCTAAACTTAAGAGGTGGCTAGAGAGGGGGGGCTGGGAGTTCCCCCTACAATTTAGGGTTGAGAGAATTTAATATGCATTCCCGCCATTATTTTTTGGTGATTTTAAAGAGAAATATGATTTTATTTTCCTACAAATAACCATAAATATCTAATGAGATCCTATAATACCTCAACGGATGTTATTGAGGAAACTAATAAAAAATCATGGGACCTTAAAGCGCTAAAATGCTCCTAAATTTTCTTGGCAAAGCACCCGCTAAGATATTTAAGGAGCCCCCTTCCATGGGACCATGCCCTAAGAGGACCTAATTCTTTCTCGCTCTAAAGGGCATGCAGCTTTTGTAATTATTTTCCGCATCATGTAAGTGCTAAGCCAAAAAAACAAGAACATCATTGCAAGTGCATATCTTTGCAAACCCTTAACGACCTCATTTCACCTCCAAATATATATGCAACTCTTCCTACATGTTCGCAATGTTTCGGCTTACATAGCTTGGAAAAGAGATAGTAAACACAACATTAGAAGGCATGCAAGCCGCCCGATTTGGGTAACTACTACATTGTGCATGCTAAAAACACACCAATACAAACTAAAAGACATCTATAATGATAATACACACAATGACTACTATAAAAATCATGACCAGACAATGACAATCATGTGGACCCAAATGCACTAAACTTATTAAGGAACAACATAATACCTGGTTTTGATGGTACTTTACCTTGGCACAACATTTCTACAATATTCACATATGCAGAGAAGCAACAAATTATAGAATAAATTAAATGGTGACATGCATATAAAAGCAATACCTTTGAAAAATTATACTTATATATGGGGCATCTCTCGCCAAACTTCTCCTAAGCAACAATATCCCATCAAGTAAAACCATATCTTCCCACAATAAAGCTTGGGAACAATGATGATTTAAATAGATGAAAGTACAATTGAAAGATGTCACCAACAAAGCTAAAGCCGTTGAACTCAATCTCCTTATGAAGCTCTCCATTTCCATCCTAAAAAAATCCTCTCGCAATCATCTTGTTAGAAATCTCAAATCAAATCGCTCCTCCTTGCAAATCCTTTCAATGATGGTAGCAAACATTAATTGGTTTCGCATGTTATACGTAGGGGTCATACGCTTTGCATAATCCTCTTCCATGTACTTCTTCAACAGGAACTTATCTATGGCTTTGGCAATGTGAGGACCTAATTCTTTCCTGCTCTAAAGGGCATGCAGTTTTTGTAATTATTTTCTGCAGCATGTAAGTGCTAAGCCAAAAACAAGAAAACCATTGCAAAGTGCATATCTTTGCAAACCCTCAACGACCTCATTTCACCTCCAAATATGTATGCAACTCTTCCTACAGATTCACAATGTTCCGACTTGCATAGCTTGGAAAAGAGATAATAAACACAACAATAGAAGGCATGCAACTGCCCCTGATTTGGGTAACTACTGCACTGTGCTTGCTAAAAAGACACACCAAAAATAAAAAAGAAGGATTAAACACCGTAAAATTTATTGCATTGAAAAAACATCCAAAAGGATGTCAAATTTAACTCAATTGTAGAAACATCTGGAAGGCCTTTCCCATAGGGGGAATGCCTTCGGCGTAATAATGAGAGAATAAAAGAGTCAAAATAAACTATCGATCGCATGAATACAATGCAATGTGAACGTCGAATGGTATATGTTATTTGATTTAGAGGGATATTTATTACTTTTATAGTTGATGTTGATAAGGGGTGTGCCCAATCGAGATGCACCATCTATTTTGGGGGTCAAAGCGTGTATTCTTCCCTCGAGTCAATAGAAAAAGTCGTATGTTTTTACGCAAGGAACATATTGGACTAAATTTTGGGGATTTTCAGTCAAGTGAAAATTTGGGTCAGGAGGGAAAATAATTAAGCGTTATAATTGAAAGCCTGGGCATCTAAAAATGATTGTTTTAAATGGAAGCAAGATGTTGTGTCTCCTCATAGGTACAAAAAATCAGATTAAGGCAATGTAGCAGCATTTGAGCTATGTAGTGGGAGATGGCTACATAGGGACTTAAATCCAAGTGGACTATCCATATGAGTTACAGTGCTTTATGTATTGTTAGGATACATAACAAGGTTTTATCAACACTAATTGACAAAATGGGTTTTGATTGTATTGTGACTTCAATCATGATGGAGGTCTACACATTACATCGGGAATCGTAAATATCAATTAAACAACCTTGTGTTAGATTCATTCTCCTCATCGGAAGAGTTGGAAGAGGAGGAAGTGTTTTCATCTGGACCAAGTAGTAGAGTAAAGTGGGCGGTAGATGGATCAAAGGCTATTGCAGAAAAATTCCAGAAAACTTTAGGGAAGGCGTTTGAAGGTGTTATTACCAGTGTTGCATATGGTAAAAGCATCCCTTTTGGAAAAAATAGTGAGGTTATGAAAAATATAGTAGATGTCATCATAAGCATCCACTATATGTTCCCGAAAAGAAGTCTTGGGAATTTGGGAATAGGAAATTTGTAAAATTCTCTAGTTGCAGGTTCTATAACCCATGATGGGAGTTGTTCAACTTTCTCAACTCTATCAGAAGAGTGAATGAAAAATGTTGGGGTAAAAACAAGAGAGATATTCATGTGGATTAACTTGAAGGCATCCGAGAAGACAATATTTGATTTCATCTTTTACTTACAACCTTAATTCTTACAAGGTACCTGATAGGTAGCTTAGCTAAAATGATTAAGAGGAGCTCATGTGGAAGATAAAGGAACATACCTCCTCAGTCGTCGAATGCCATGGTCATTTCTCTTGCAATCACTAGAGCATATTCCATTTTGAACTTTCCTTGCAAGTAGTTAACCCTCTAATCTTTTTTCAAATACACACATGAACCATGTATTAAACTCTCAAACCCTATATGAAGAGCAGGGCATTTTCTATGACTTAAAATTACACAATCCATTCTATGACTATAAATTATGATATAGGAGTTACCGTATTCAATATTTATCAACAATTAAAGGCCGACTAAAACAATTATCTAAATATTCAAACTTGAGGGAACAATGAACAGACTGTATTGAAGTCAATTCATTCCTTAACATTGCAGTTGTCATTGAAGTAGGCTTATTGTACATAAGCCAAGCACAAGGTAATAAGTATTAAATAGAGAAGAATGGCAACCTCTAGAATCTAACCATTACAAGAACTATCGACCATATGTATTGAGCAAAAGTCATTGAAACCGAAAACATTATCAAATACCTTTACATGTCCACATGCAAAAATATGATGGGGCTTCTTGACCATATTTGGCAAACATTGTTGTATGAAGAAGCTAAAATTATCAGTATGTGAAACAGTAGAGGAATTGTCTGATGACTTTTGTTGCTTGGGAAGAAACAAAACTAACTTTTCCGAATGCAGAGCCTTGAAACAAAAATTATGATCATGGATGTTCTCACTTGAAGAAACTCCATGGTGATTTCCATTGTATTTCATCATTAATCACACAAACTCTCAAATTGCTAGAGGTTGGATAGGATATGGATGCATTGTGTGGGGATATACAAATTTTTTTTTGGTAGACATGGAGGATAGTATTACGATGAACCAACAAGGATTGGATACACAAACATATAGGTATTAGCATTTCAGATCATAACAAACATACAATTATCAATTGTGATTTTTCTCTACTTAATTTGTAGATATAAAGAGTGCACTCTGTTGAAGCGACACAGAATATGTGAAGTTTATAATGTTGCTCTAAATAAATATTCAAAATAGCACAGGACGTGGTTTCTGGAAAGATAAAAAGCAGTACATTTCTTGTAATCATTTCGACTAAAAAAAGTTAAGCAAGATAGAAAACAAGTGGCAACCCAGTAGTAATAACATGGATGTTGTGAACTCTAGTAGCGTCATTAGAAAAAGATAGTTGTGGGGGTTTGTTTATGAAAAATGATATTAAGGCAGATTTGAGGGTTTGTGGGGACTCTCCAAAGAGCCGAGAAAAGAGTTGAGAAGGGTAAATCTTACTTACCGGCCCTTGGGTTTTTCGGTTGGAGTGCACCGCTTTAACATGTTGTCATCACTCCATCCATTGCAGGTCAAATCTTCATCAAGACAAATGATGGATTTGCCTTTGGATGACAATGGCTAGTTGTTGGAAGCCATCATAGAAGGAAAGAAACTCTTATTCCTTTTAGCATATGGTTCAAAATCGTATTTGAGTAGAAACGCTAACAAAGTGGTCAACCGGGTTTCCTATTTCATAAGACAGATAGCTCAACCGCCTTCCAGAAGAAAAGGAATATGACAAAGAAGATGTGTCCAGGCCATCATTTGCCAAGCAGGCAGTATGTTTAATGGATTGGGAACACCCACGACCCCGACCTACACCTCCACAACATGTGTAAAAAATAAACTGCCGTGCATTTGGGAATTTTAGGGCTAACCGTTAAAAATAGCCTAAAAACGAAAATTTCAAGCAAACGCCGCCAAAATCAAACGCTTTGGAAAAACGTCCGAGGCCGCCAAATTTAACATCGCCGCGTAAATATCTGGAGGTCCTTTACCATAGGGGAACGCTGCCAGTGTAATAAGTATTATGTAGTCGTTTATTTTATGGATGATATTGTTGTTAAAATTAAAATTGTTTCATTCCAAAATTCCTTGGGCCAACTTCATCCTTTATTATAGTATCCGTGTTCTTCCATTTAATCTTTGGCATCTAAGTTTAAGAATTTTGTGTGCACCTCACCCGTATAAAAAAACATATTCAAACAAAAATATATATTTAATTGTATTTTTAAAGGTTTGTTTTATGGATAATATTGTTGCTAAAATTAAATATATTTAATTATATTTTTTAAATGTGAAATATATGTTAAGGAATGTGATTTTCAAAAATGTGAAATAATTGTATATATATATATAAAATTAAATATAAAATTTATTCTATTCAATATATGTTGTATATATAATTACTTTCAAAAATTGTGATTGTGGAATGAAATGCTAAATTTATTAGACACAAAGATATAGGAATTAACTTTTGTCAATCCATGATATTCCTCTTTAAGGACAAATATATTTTCTCTCAACAAAAACATGACAAATATTGTGACTATTTGGAAAATTTTCTCTAAGTAAAAATATCCTAGGATCGGGACCATTTGAAAATATGTTTAGAAAATAAATATAGTTAAATATATTGGTATGGGACTAATTAAATTTTATGTTATTGGTGTATTTACGTGTTTATTAACTAGTAGTACAAGATTATTTAATTAGGTAGAGAGACTTACTATATTGACATCCTAAATGGTGGTACGCTATAATGACACACACAATCCTAAATATTTTAACTTATATAATATAAAATAAAACTCTTTTTACATATATTGGATTTTATTATTTACAAAAATTATGAATATTATGTAGAGAGCCATTTTGGATAGCAAAAGATAGAATAAAAACTTCGTTATGTTAATTTCCTATAACAATAAAATAAAATTATCAAAGTCTTTTAAAATATGTAAATAGATTAGATATAATTGTTTTGTTTTTATGGTAATGATAAGTATAAATGTAAGATTTTTTTTTCATGTTCTTTACCATTAAAAGAAAATGGTGGAAGGGTATTTTTATATCTTAAATATATATTTAAAAATATTGAGAGATATAAATCTCTAAGTTCTATATAATACTAATAATTGTGTTAGATTAAAAATGTACGACAATTTTTTTAGATTAATATTTGTCCACATATTTTAGATAGATGTATTATAATATTAGTGTATTTGTGTATTTATTGATAAAACATAAATGATAAATGGGAGATGAAGATGACCTATAAAACATTTCTTAATAGGGAAAGAGTATAGAAAATTAAAAGCCAAAAATGAAATGGAAATGTTGGTGGTTGAGTGATAATTGATATAATTAAAAAACAAAAGTGGATGATTAAATTTGATGTTCATCTTCATGTTTGTTATGTGGTAATTGAGTCCTACTACCTTCAAAATATTATATTAAAAAGCACAAAAACCAATAATATAGCCCATTCCATGTAATATTGTCATCGTGAAAATAATTTCAATTTTAATTATTTTTTAGTTTGAGGTAATGTTTAATCATATATATTTAATTTGTTTGAATGAAATCATTTGACTAGGTATTTGTACATGTTCATTCATTTACAAATCAATTAAATGATTATAAGGATCTAATTGAGTCATTGAGATCCCTAACTATATTGGTCTATAATGTCAACTAATTACCTTTTTGCAAAAGAATGATTTGTCAAAGATAGTTTGCTAAGTCAACTTATTATCGAGGTAATTTTGTGACTCCTTAAACAACATGTATCCGTAAAAATTATATTTTCCTACAAATTCTCCATTTTCCTATTTTTCCTACTTGACCTAATAATTGTGCATAAAAATCCTAAATTTATATTTCAAATATCTAAAAATATATATTTAGCGCCTAAAAATACAAAAACAACTCATCAAAAACATTTGAAAACCTTTTATTGTTGCATGCAATGCATTTTATGCAACTACCGCCGCCAACAACCCACATTCCATCAAGTAATAATTGTGATTCAAATTCGATAATATGTTGTTTCAGATTTTATTTTACCTTGTTCCTTCGCACCGAATTTTGCATCATTTTTACCCAATGTTGACTAGTTCATTCCAAAGGCTTTCTGGGTCAATATGGATGTGTTTCACCGGTGTTGAGGGACGACAAAAATAAAACGACGTGTTTTTACACCATCATTGCATGTAGATGTTTTGTGTTACACTTAAGATTACTTTATTTGTGTTGGCGATTTTTCGGGTATTTGTTTCTTAGGGTTTTATAGAATAATGAGGGCATATTTTAGTTGCACAATTTGAATATAATGTTTGAAATGAGGTCTATTATCACAGGATGAATCTCATAACTTATTTCACACCATCACAACATTTATATGTTTTTCCTTGCACTCAACTATTCTTTATTTGAGTAAACTATTTTTTTGGCATATATTTTAAGTGAACAATCTTGCATAACTTTCCTATGAGCCTATACAATCATAAAATTTGAAATGTGCACATTCCGTAAAGAAGGAATTAAAAAAAAACCATATATAGAAATTATTTTATGGGTTTTTGTAGAAATTTAGTTTTCTAGAATTTCGGGGCACGTTTGAGTAACATGATTGAAATAAAAAGTTAGCAACATGAGGAGTTTTATCTCAAGGATAAAACCCACAACTATGAAGTGAATGCATTATCATTTCAATTGAGTATTATTTTCCTTCCTTCTTTGCACCCACTTTGTTTTCAATCCAAAGAGCTTTTGGTTCATAAGATTATAGCCTTCAAATATTTTATATTAACTTGAATCTTAAAACTCTTTCCTCTTTACTAGTTTATGCTTATAGATCTCAATAAAAGGATGTTTTTTTTTTTTTTTTAATCGTTAACCGTAGCTATGAACCGGAGGGTTGGTGGGGCCCCACCCTACAACAATGTCCTCAGACAAGATATTACAATTAAGACCAACACAAACCACCACGGCCACCGAGCCCGCACCGACGATGCAATTTTCCACCACCTCCGTTTTTAGAGCCACCACCGCCACCAACGCCAATGCCAACGATGCAAATTGCCACCGTCAAGAACCACCAACCGAAGCCACGAGCTGCAACCATCGGTGATGCAACACTTGCCACCACCAAATTGCAGTAACCTACGGTGGTGCAACACCCACCACTACCAAGAAACCACCCCGAAGGGATTGTGCCTAGCGGGATTTGAACCAGTGGTGGATCTAGACATAACCATCCATCTTAATCGATCCACAAACCCCATGGATAATAGAAGGATGTTTTAAAACCTATTTTGAATGAGGAATATTGGATATTTTGTATAACTTTTCGAAAGCATATGCTTTGCATTAACTTTGAAGTGGAAAATATAGAAAAAATTCATGTGAGCTTAAATATTGCATAAAAATTGTGAGTAAGTGCACAAGTTGGGGGGCCAAAAGGGGGTCTTAAGTGGATGCATTTTTCTGGAAAAAAAAAAACTTCAACTTGTACGAGTTTTTCAAATAGTTACACTCAAAATTGGAAGATGTTGTAGAAATATGAATCGTAGCATTTTGAGTCTAGTTTCTAAGCTACTAAATTTTATTGAAAACGGATAAGTTTAAGTGGGTCAAACAACTAAAATACCAACAGATGCTCCTATTTTTGTTAAAAACATAATAGAGTGACTTTCGTGCCCCCACCATTTTTTGAGCACCATTTAGTATTTTTGAAAACCCTTTAGTAGAAAGATAGCTAGGAGCATCTAGTTTGGGCTCCATTTTTTTAGATTTTTTAGCGAATATTTTTTTATTTATGATTTTTCTAGTACAAAAATTTTATGTTTTGAAAAATAACGGAGCTCCGACCGTGCCCCCCCTAACTACCTCAAAAAATTGAAAATTAGATTTTTTTTTTTGAATATGTATAAATTATTAGTTTGGCTAGTATATATTTTTTTAATTTCGATCACCCAAAAAAAGATACACCATGAAAGATAGACATATTTACACTTCAAAAAATAGCTATAAAAAGGCATAGTTAGAAAATAAATAATATGGATATCTTATATTAGTCATAAAATTTGGAAAAATATATTTTAAGAAAGAAGAGACTCTGCTCTACGTCATGGTATAATCTTTTTAAAAATAGATCGATCATTTTATTTTGATTTCTCAGAGAGGAAGTGTCATTTTTACATTTTCTTGTAAAACATGTTGTTTGTTGTGTTTACAGGTCCATGCCTCAAGCTTAGGGATTCAAACCGGATCCCAAGCCTTGAGGCATGGCTTGGGAAAAGAGAAAAAAAAATAGTACGCGTTTTGATTTATTTTATATCTTGTGGCCCCCCAATGTCCCTTTCACCTCTTTCATGGGAATTCTGCAAACATTCTATTTTGTCTGCAATATTCTCTACATTCTTGCACAATTTTTAGTATTTCATTTTGTCCCCTACCCCACTAGTTGATTTTTTCTAATCATGGGTGATAAACGTCAAGCTAAGGACAAGAGGAAAGTCAAGAATAAGACACCAAAGCAATTGGAAGAGAAGAGAATAAAGAAATTGAAGAGAATGCAAAAACTTCAAGCAAGGAAAGGTACATCCGCTATATCAAATGTAGCTAATGTATTAGAAAATTGGGATGAAATACATAATGAAAATGTAGAGAATAATGATATTGAATTGAATGATAATGTTGGTATGGATGAAGAAATTGATATGAATCCAATTGTTGAACCCTTACTTGAGAATCCAAATGTTAACCCCGAAATTTGTATGAAAACACTGAATGAAGAAAGTAACCTTGTAAACGAATCTTCACCTCTAAGAACACCTCCTTCCATTTCGAAGAAAACCAATTCACTTAATTGAAATTGATGAAAACATTATAAAACCAATGCCTAACAAAATGTCTGAAAGAAATGCGAGAAGAAAAGCTAGTGGAATTTGGGATAATTACTTTGAGAATTTAAATGACGCACAAAGATGTCAATTATTTGTTTCATTGATGAAGTTAATTAAGATGAGACCTATAATGAAGACCCTGGGGTTAAGAACATCTAATGTTGTTGATCAAAATGTGTCAATTGTTGAAAACATACATAAAGCATACCAAGTTGTAGTTGGAAAAATATGTGCCAAAGATATTAATGTTACATGGCGTGCACTTACTAATTGTATAGTAAGTGATAAAACAGTTAATAAACACTTGATTAGAAAAACAAGCAGTGCTTTGAAGCTAAACAGAAAAACACTAATGAAAGCAATAGAGAGACGTAAATGTCTTGAGTTAGTCAATAACACTGACTATTGGGCTTTCTCTAGTAGACTTCCACGAAAAGACAAGAATACATCTGATATTCTAAAAGAATTAATTATAAAATTTTGGAATGAGAACACAAGGGTGTCACCAAATAGAAGAGATACAATAAAAAGAAGAATAGGTTCTCGTAATCGTGAATCATGTGCAAAACATTTCTTAGATATGACTCAAACAGAAATGTTCTCTAAGTTTAAAAATGAAAATCCACAAATTAACATTAGCCAAAGATTCTTTGAAATGAACAAACCCTTTTATGTGAAAATCAATCACTCACGTACCACTTGTTATTACAGGCATCATGTTGAATTTTCAATGCATTATGATGTTTTTTGTCAAATATGTAGTGTTTTGCATACTGACATCATGTTGCAGGAGTGTGGAATAAATGTCCCACAAAAATCTTCAAGAGAATTTATTCTAACAATATTTTGTGAAAAATCAACAAGACAATTTTTTTATAACAAAGCATGTTTGGATGGAACGTGCAATGTATGTGGTGGCTTGCCAAATCTGAAAAGTTGTATCCACGAGGAGAGTACATATTCAATAGGAAAAGAATTGGTTTATTTCACCAAATATAAATCGGTGGCATATCAATTAAAAGATGGAAAAGAATCTAAGAGGTGTGAGCTTGTTACAAAACAATTACCTGTATCAGAATATATGGTCAAATTCAGAGAGGAAATTTTTTATGAGTATGCAAGGCACACACATAGAGACGATGGTTGGATGAACAATTCAAGTTAAGCAAGGACACATTCCCACTTGGTACTATTGTTTCAGTAGTTGAATTCACAGAGAATTACACATTGTAGCCACAAATGGAGGTTTAGTCTCAATATTATAACTCAATGTAAGTTTATATTTTGTGCATATAACATTCATGCACTCTCTTGAAAGCACTGAGCAAGACCAAAAAATATTGAGAGAGTATCATTTCTACATCATTGATGATCAGAAAAATTCTACAAAATATGTACAAGGGTGTTTCAGGTGTTTTATGTGAACTTGAATGAGAGGAACATTAGTTTCAATCAACATTACATTTGGTCAGACAACTGCACATCACAATTCAAGAATGCATGATGTTTTATCTAGCAAGTAGGATGCACAAAGAAACAAATGTACAACATATCTAGAGTTTAGTGAGGAAAGGCATGGAAAAGGAGAGCATGATGGTGCAGGAGCATGTGAAAGTGGCACTTGTAAGAGAAGAGTTTAAGTTCAAGGATGGTGCTAAATTTATAGATGCAAAAACATTGTTGATTGGTGTGTCAAGAATATGGGCCATGAATCTCAAGAGAGATCAACGGTTCGTAGATATTTTTGGTTGATAGAGCAACAACATCTGACAAACTTTGAAGATTGTATGACAATTGCAGGATCAAGTGATATGCACTCATTTCATAGTTCAGATGCAAATGCTTGGACTATTTATACTAGGTGTATGACATGTTTTTGTATATCATGCATTGATTTTGCATGGAATGAATGTGAGTCACAGCAGTGGGTGGATGAGTGGACTTGTAGACCTCTAATTCCACTCGACACACATCAAGTTCCACGAGCATTACAACTTGCAGGGTCTTCAGATCAAATGACAACATCACCTGACTTTGACCAAGTCTCTGATTTAGTGCAACAAGGTACATACATATATGTACATGCCATGTTTTAGATTTATAAATTATTAAATGGTCAACTCTTAATGTATTTATAAATTGACTGAACAATTTTACTTTGTGATACATAGGGCACATTTTTGTAGTTATTGCGACGAAATTTAACGAAGAGGGAACAAACTACTTCTTATCTCGTTCAGGTAGAGGGGAATTTTTTGACTTCCACAAATCATCGATGGTGAAGACTTGAGTATCCCACTGGATTAGTGGTAGTCACTGGAACTTGGCTTCGACGATATCCTATCAAAAAATCAAACATTTGGTTGTTTGAAGACTATGAAGTACATCGAAGATACTTCACTATTCACATTTGGTCCTTGTAAAAATATTAAATTGATCAAATATCGAGGTCAGCCATCAAACAAAAATCTATGGAAGGTTTGTGAATCAGATCATGAAACAATTCTTGCTACTGTTAAGAATAGAGTTGATCCTTGCGGTTCATTGGATTGAATTTGCAAAGGTATGTTCTTCATGAATTTAATTTGAATATTTACTTAAATGATTTTGTTTAAATTTTGTATGATTTAAAATTCTATTTAATTTCTTACTAACATGTTTATGTAGGTTAGTGGTGCCAAAAAATCTTCCACCTTCACATGGTTAGCACTATCAGTAGATAATTTATTATTCTCGAAGCCAAGTGAAGCTAAGAAAAATTAAATATTATAAAGGAACAACAAACAAAAATTCTCATTCCACCACCTATATTGTAAAAATATCTTATTAAAATTCTCATTTCACCTATATTGTATAAACCACCTATATTATTCATGTGATTGGAAATGGACAACCTTACACCGACCCGAATGGAGATGAAGAAAACCACGAGAGGCTTTCTGTAGCTCGGACGAGGAAGCCCGAAAGCACGGGGAACGTAGGGAACAAAAATGTCACCCCGATGTGTGGGCATAGTTGGTTTGGTCCCACGAGCTTCCCTTTGCAAAGTACAACCTCCGACAAATTGTACTCTACACTGACTTAAACTGCACTATTTCTCGCGTTTACAAACAATAGGACAGTGAGAGAACCAGATGGAGAGGGAGAAAACCATGAGAGGATTTCATATAGGGTCCCAAAGTGGAGCTCTTGATCTGACGAGACATCTCTAGGTGCCACGGAGTCTGAGAAATCACCCGTCGAAGATATGGCATGTTTGGGCCTCAGGGCTCTTAAGAGACTACACCTAGATGGGGTAGCCCAAGAGCACGAGGAGCGTAGGAAACCAACACAAAGCCTCCAATAGCATTCACTAGGCCATTTGGACGTGTTGACATAGTTGGTTCAGTCCCATGAACTTCCGTTTGCAAGCTACAGCATCTGACATCCCTACACTAACTCAGACTGCACTATTTCTTGCATTTACAAACAATAGGAAAGTGAGAGAACCGGATGGAGAGGGAGAAATGCGAGAGAATTTCAGAGGGCCCCGACATGGAGCTCTCGATTTGACGAGACATCTCCAAGCACCACGGAGTCTGAGAAATCACCCGTCGAAGATATGGCGTGTTTGGGCCTTAAAGCTCTTAAGCGACTACGCCCATACGAGGTAGCCCGAGAGCACGAGGGAGCGTAGAGAACCAAAAAAAGCATCAAATAGTTTTCACCGTGCCATTTGGATGTGTTGACGTAGTTGGTTCGGTCCCACGAGCTTCCGCTTGCAAACGACATCATCTAAGAACCCTACACCGATCGATCGCTTTATTTTTCACGTTTACAAACAATAGGATAGGAGAGAACCATATGGAAATGGAGAAAACTGCAAGATGCTTTTGTAGAGGGCCCCGACATGGAGCTCTCGATCCGACGAGACATCTATAGGCACCACGGAGTCTAAGAAATCACCATCGAAGATATGGCGTGTTTGGGCCTCAAGGCTCTTAAGCGACTACACTAGGACGAGGTAGCCAGAGAGCTCAGGGAGTGTATGGAACCAAAAAAAATCCTCCACTAGCATTCACCAGGACATTTGGACATGTTGACATAGTTGGTTCGGTCCCACGAGCTTCTGTTTGCAAAGTATAACATCCTCAAGCAAATTTCTACCCTACATTGACTAAGACCGCATTTTTCTCATGTTTGCAAACAATAAGACATCGAGAGAAACGGGATGGAGAGGGAGAAAAAAGTGATATGATTTCATAGAGGGCCTCGATGTGGAGCTCTCGGATCTCGACGAGACGTCTCTAACCACCACGGAGTCCGAGAAATCACCCGTCGAAGATATGGTGTGTTTGGGCCTCAGGGCTCTAAAGCGACTACGCCCGACGAGGTAGCTCGAGATAACGGGGAGCGTAGGGAACCAAAACAAAGCCTCCAATAGTATTCACCAGGCCATTTGGACATGTTGGCGTAGTTGGTTCGGTCCCACGAGCTTCCATTTGCAAACTACAAAGATCTGCAGCCTCTACATTGACTCAAACTACACTATTTCTTGCGTTTGCAAACAATAGGACAATGAGAGACCGAATGGAGAGGGAGAAAACCGTGAGATAATTTCATAGAGGGCCCCAACATGGAGCTCTTAGATCTGATGAGACATCTCTAGGAACCACGGAGTCCGAGAAATCACCCGTCGAAGATATGGCATGTTTAGGCCTAAGGGCTCTTAGGTGACTACGCCCAAACAAGGTAGCCCGAAAGCACAGGGAGCGTATGGAACCAAAAAGAAGCCTTCACTAGTGTTCATTAGGCCATTTAGATGTGTTGGCATAGTTGGTTCGGTCCCAAAGCTTCCGTTTGCAAACTACACATCTCAGCAGCCCTACACCGACTCATCGCACTATTTTCGCGTTTGTAAACAATAGGACAACAAGAGAATCGGATGGAGAGGGAGAAACCTGCGAGAGTATTTCATATAAGGCCTTGACATGGAGCTCTTGGTTCTGACGAGACATCTCTAGGTGCCACGGAGTCCGAGAAATCACCTGTCGAAGATATGGCGTATTTGGGCCTCATGGCTCTTAAGTGACTACGCCTGACGAGGTAGCCCGAGAGCACGGGGAGTGTAGGGAACCAAAATGAAGCCTCCACTAGCATTCACTAGTTCATTTGGAAATGTTGGCATAGTTGGTTTGCTCCCACGAGCTTTCATTTGTAGTAGTACAACATCTAAGTCAACGTAGTCGCTTAAGAGCCCTGAGGCCCAAACACACCATATCTTCGACAAGTGATTTCTGGACGTGGCACCTAGAGATGTCTTGTTAGATCCGAGAGCTCCACATCAAGGCCCTCTACGAAAGCCTCTCATGGTTTTCCCCTCTCTATCTCGGTTATCTCGTTGTCCTATCATTTGCAAACGTAAGAAATAGTGCAATTTGAGTCACGAGGGCTGCACAGGTCATCTGTAGTTTGCAAACGGAAGCTCGTGGGACCGAACCACACATTCAAATGGCCACGATGAACACTAGTGGAGGATTTTTTTGTTCCCTATGCTCCCCGTACTCTTGGTCTACCCCGTCCGAGCGTAGCCATTTAAGAGCCCCGAGGCCCAAACACACCATATCTTCGACGGTGATTTCTGACCATGGTTTCGCTAGAGACGTCTTGTAAAATTCGATAGCTCCATGTCGTGGCCCTCTACAAAATTCTCTCGCAGTTTTCTCCCTCTCCATCCGGTTTCTCTCTTTGCCATATTGTTTGCAAACCGTGAGAAATAGTGCACTGAGTCAGCCGCCCATATAGATAGGGGAGGGCCTATTAATAGAGGGGTTAGGGGGCACCCTATCTATATATGATATATGGGGGCGCCCCGGCCGCCCCCCTATAGAGATATGGGTCGAGGTCATTTCTGAATGAGACTCTCTATAGGGCTACTAGATGCTATAGTTTGTAAATGGAAGCTCGTCGAGACCAAACCAACTACGCCAACACATCCAAATGGCCTCGGTTAATGTTAGTGGAGGATTTGTTTGGTCCCTATGCTCCCGTGCTCGGGCCGCCCCGTCCGGGTGTAGTCGCTTAAGATCCCTGAGGCCCAAACACGCCATATCTTTACTGGTTTCTCTAACTCAGTGGTGCCTAGAGATGTCTCGTCGATCTAAGAGCTCCATGTCGGGGCCCTACAAAAAGCCTCTCACGGTTTTCTCCCTCTCCATCCTGGGTTCTCTTGTCCTATTGTTTACAAATGTGAGAAATAGTGCAATGAATCAAGCCAGTAGGCTGCGCTGATGTTGTACTTTGCAAATGGAAGCTCATGGGACCAAAACAAATATGAAAACACATCCAAATGGCCTGGTGAACACTAGTGGAGGCTTCTTTTTGGTTCCCTATGCTCCTTGTTCTTTCAGGCTACCCCATCCGGCGTAGTCACTTAAGAGCCCCGAGGCCCAAACACACCATATCCTTGACGGGTGGATTCTCGGACTCCATGGCACCTAGAGATGTCTCATCAGACTCCATGAGCTCCACGTCGTGGGGCCCTCTACAAAATCCTCTCGCGGTTTTTTCTCCTCTCCATCCATTTTTCTCGATGTCCTATTGTTTGCAAACACGAGAAATAAGTACGTTTGAGTCAAATGTATGGTCGCAGACGCTGTAGTTTGCAAACAAAAAAAGCTCGCGGGACCAGAAAAAACTACACCAACACATCCAAATGGCTAGGTGAATGCTAATGGAGGCTTCGTTTTGGTTCCCTACGCTCCCGTGCTCTCGGGCTACCTTGTCTCGAGCGTAGTCATTTTAAAGCCCCGAGGCCCAAACACACCATCTCTTCAACGGGTGATTTCTCGGACTCTGTGGCACCTAGAGACATCTCGTGCCGATCCGAGAGCTCCACATTAGGTCCTTTATGAAATCCTCTTGCATTTTTTTCCTCTCCATTTGGTTCTCTCGCTATCCTAGTGCGAAATAGCAAGTCGAGTCAGCCAGAGGGTCAGATGCGATGCTATACTTTGCAAAAGAAATCTCGTGGGACTAAACCAACTACAAAAACACATCCAAATGGCCTAGTTAATGCTAGTGGAGGCTTTGTTTTGGTTCCCTATGCTCCCCGTGCTCTCAGGGTACCCCGTTCGGGCGTAGTCACTTAAGAGCCCTGAGGCCCAAACACGCCATATCTTTGACGGGTGTTTCTCGGACTCCATGGTGCCTAGAGATGTCTTTTTTCAGATCTGAGAGCTCCATGTTGGGGCCCTCTATGAAAGAATCTCGTGGTTTTCTCCCTCTCCATCTGGTTCTCTCGTTGTCCTATTGTTTGAAAACATGAGAAATAGTGCAATCTGAGTCAGTGTAGGGTTGTTAGATGTCTGTAGTTTGCAAACTAAAGCTCATGGGACTGAACCAACTACGCCAACACATCCAAATGGCATATAAATGCTAGTGGAGGCTTCTTTTTGGTTTCCTACGCTCCTCGTGTTCTCAAAGCTACCCCTCTCCGGGCGTAATCGCTTAAGAGCCCGAGGCAAACACGCCATATCTTTGACGAGTGATTTCTAAAACTCGTGGTGCCTAGAGACATCTCTTCGATGTAATAGATCCATGTCAGGGCCCTCTATGAAATCCTCTCATTGTTTTCTCCCTCTCCATCCGGTTCTCTCGATGTCCTATTGTTTGCAAACGTAAGAAATAGTGTAGTCTAAGTCAGTGTAGGGTTGTCAGATGCTATAGTTTACAAACGGAAGCTCATGGGACCGAACCAACTATGCCAACACATCCAAATGGCCTAGTGAACGCTAGTGGAGGATTTTTTTTGGTTCCCTATGCTCCCCATGCTCTCGGGCTACCCCATCCGGGCGTAATCGCTTAAGAGCCTTGAGGCCCAAACATGCCATATCTTCAACGGGTGATTTCTCGGACTTTGTGGCACCTAGAGACGTCTCTCATCATATCCGAGAGCTCCATGTTAGGGGCCTCTACAAAATCCTCTCGTGGTTTTCTCCCTCTCCATCCGGTTCTCTTGTTGTCCTATTGTTTGTAAACGCGAGAAATAGTGCGATCACGAGTCGGTGCAGGGCTATCCCGTCCGGCGTAGTCGCTTAAGAGCCATGAATGATTAGATTGGCTTAAGAATGAATTTGATAGGGGTTTGTCTAAGAACACACAAGAGTTATCAATCACCTAGTAAATCATTCTTGTTTAGTTCTTGATGGGAGTCGGTGGCCTATGGCTTAGTGACCTTCCATTCATTGATAATTTGTGTTATCATAAACCCATGGATGCTTTCAAAAGCACCTTAAAAGGATTTGACTAGTCATCAAGCCTAGTGAAGGGTGTGATGTGATTTCCAAATAACTTGAAATGCCTATAGATTTAAAGGTAGTAACATGAATTGGACAGGATTAGACAATCAAGAATCATTGAGTGTCTAAATCAGAATGTCATTGCATCTAGAGATATTCTCAAGCATTAGAGTAATGTATATGGAAAGACATTCTAAAAATATCAACAGATGAAAGGCATCAAATTGTGATGACTGTCGGGTGTTTTAGCAGGGGAGAAGACTACAAAGCATAGAAGAATGTAGTAAGTGCATGATAAGATAGGAACCAATACAAAGAGACCATAAGCAAGAAGAAGCGAAAGTAAGGTAAATACACATATACACATTGATAAATTGAATGAATAATTACTCAAATTAGATAACTCTTTATATACATACATTATATAAATACTAATTTCCAAAGTTTGATGCATATTATACATTGAAAATGCTAGTACATGTACATCACCAATAAATGAAAAATAATCCATAATGTCTTAAATATTGTCAAGTGCACATCATATTAGATTCATGCGAAAATAATCTCAGAAATGTAAGGTCTCATACAAAATTATCAAGTTCCAAATAGTATTTTAATGTGCATAATAAATACAAAAATGCCCAAATAGGTCATATACCATCAAGTTCAAATGCCATATAAGCTTACATACAATGCCATGCACATAGGCATACAAAAACAATGTCATGTAAGACATATATATTTCCTACTCATCAAAATCTATCTGTCTCTTGGCCTTACTTGAAGAAGGCCCTCCCTTAGGTGAAGATGGAGATCCATGAGATGAATTTGGATCACTCGAGCCCATGTTTCGAATCCTCTTCCATTGAATACTCATTTGTAGATGAGCATGTAAATGCAAACAATGTTTTTTTGTCAAAACTTAATTTATATATGTTTTCAACATGTATTCAAGACAATGCTAGAATGAAAGTATTTAAATAAATACACAAACTTACCACAAGTTGTCGATCATGCCAAATTTTCATCTCATGCTCGGATGAGTATATCGGGAGCTCCTCAGATGCGATCGGGGTACAAAGACGATGAGATGGAGGAGTCCGTGCCCTGAAGTCAAAATAGAGGGGGTGAAGTTTCTTACATACACATAAGATCAACAAATATAACATCGAATTAATGAAAATAGAGCTAAGAACATGTATCTACATAATGACAATATTTTAACTAATTTTATCAATATAGAACTATTGTTTTTACGCCGCCACACCTGTGAATCAAATGAATAGGGCTGCGCATTTTCACGGGTAACTCCCGTATACACACAATGAAGGACATTATTAACATAATTTAATAATTATACAATAAAATACATTACTAACATGTAATTTAACATAAAAATTACGTGTTGTTTGAATACATGTTGTTTGAATACCTCGGTGAGTTCTTTGCGCAAATGAAATCACAAGCTGGCAACACCTTTATCTACTTGTCGCAGAGATGATGGGGTGTCTATTGAAGTCAACATATTTATCAAACATGCATATCATGTGAGTTAGATGGACACAAGAACATACATATATTTGACTTCAAAACTTATACACACACACACACACACACACACACACACACACACACACACACACACACACATGTATGTGAAAATTTTACATAATTAACATTCTAAATTACCTCTATGAATGTATGTGTATGCATGGTGCTCGCCGCATGTGGTCGGGATGAAGATGCACCTCCCACGCGTTGTAATATCAATGCATGTACATGTACAAATATAATTATTTCAAAAATTTAACATATATAAGTAAATCACGTGCTCCAAAAATTTTGTAACACACATAACAAATTTACCTACGAAGGTGACGCCGATGAATGTAATCCAAATGTCTCACTCAAAAGGACATCTGACATAGTGACATTATTGTGTTCATCCCTAGCACCAGGTGCACCAAAATCAGTACGCATGAAAGTATCATCCTCCTCGGGCCCCAAACATATGCTACCACATGATGAGCAAAAATGTGGCCTCATGCTAGTACTCCCTGAGGGAATACTCTATGTACCTCCGTGAGCATCTGGCTCAGAAATCTCCCTCGTATGTCAAACAAGGGTCAGATAGCCCCTGAAGCGCATGGAGTGTATCAATCTCTATTGTCTCCTTCACTGCTTGAGGGACAATCTTAGGGTGAGGGGGCTTTTGTGTGGGGAATCTACCCTATTGAATAGGTGCACATTGTGCACCTGGTCGATCCTATGTAGATCCTTTTCCTCGGCCCTAGAAATCTTAGAAATTAAAATAATTTGGGAGCTTGTTGAGGATAAACTCGTAATAGAGTTTCCTCAGAAAGTATAGTGGCACCTCATTGTTATTACAAGGTGAAAATCAAACATCATCCACCATCGGTCCCAAAAATTATTTCTATTCAAATTATTATGCAGAACCAATGGATGGGAAATCGTTTACATGTCAACGAAACAATAAGATTAGTGGGGATCCGTGAAAAAGGTGCATATGAGTTCTTTTGAAATTTCTTTTTCTTTACATCCACATATGACAATTTGTTGGAATAATAAACCCTACAACCCTCTCTATAAGTTTTCCAATGATCAATTTTTTTCCCATTGCGCGTCAATTTGAACAAGTAATGCCTCCAATGTGTTTGCAAGAGAGGTGCGGTGGGGGTTTATAGATTGTGCATCCCTCATTGTTTTGATTAAATCCTCAATTTCAATTTTGTTTTCAACTATTTGGGTTGCTAAATCTTCTTGACTACCCGAGGGATGTTGAGCAATTATGGGAGTTTCGGGAGGGATGTCAAGAATAATAGGGTTTGGTTGTGGTTGATTCCCTCGACCTCTAACTGTAACAATAAAAAATATGTACTCAATTCAAATTTTAATCTATAATTATCATATTTCAATGCAATTTTGAGAAAAGAAATGTGCTTACCTCTTCTCCGTGGCGCCATCGTCGATTTAGATCTTCCCGATGATCCAGAAATGATCCTTTGAGCTTGAGATCCAACTGAATGGAAAAATGTGAGGGCATGAACAAGCTCTGAAACTCACGTTTGAGGGAGGAAAAATGATAGAGGCTCGGGCCTCTTTTTTTGTTTATACTCAACATAATGTGTACGCGTTATGCTTTGGTGATTCCCAAGCCAAACAAACTAAAATGCGTGCGCGTTTTACTTTTTCTCACATCCTTGTCCGCTTTTGGTCCCCCAATTTCATGCACTTACCCTTGTAGTGTGGATTTTCCGAAAAGAAGAAATTAATTATAAACCCATATATCATATTTCATTGTTGGATTTTCTTAGCCTTTCAATTTTATGGAATATTTGTAGCATATTTGAGATGCATGAATGAAATAATTTTTTTAAATGATGTATATGTCATTTCCTCTTTGCACCCACTATGTTTTCAATCATTGGTTGTTAGTTCTATCACATCCCACGTTTTCATTCTATTTTAGTTGCGAAAATGAGTTGTGAGGTAATAAATAATCTTCGGAAGCATGTTGACTAGTGTCAATGTGAGGATGTGTATACAAGGTTATACACACACACACATATTTCCAAAGAAGGAAATATACACACATATTTTCACAAGAAAATATATATGTGTGCGTAGGTACATACCCAAAACCACACCCACACTCATCACCTTGCATTCATTGACTATTTATTAAAACACAACTTATTCTTGTTGAACTTGTTTGTATGATTGAATTTCATCTTGTGGTTATATGCGATGATTTTGTATCGATGATAGACCTATTTCATTGTTGTACTTACTTGTGAGATAGTGCTCCAACTTGCTTGTTGTATGTGATGATTTCACAATATTGATAAATCTGTACATTGTTGTAATTGTATTATTCGGTCATAGAAATAATGATTTTTGTATAGATGTATGACTAATCATTATATTGTTTGATTATGTCGATCAAGGACCGTGATGTAATGAGAATGCCTTCATTACTATCTTGGTAATGTTTCAGGTCATCAACAAGCTAACATTAATTGTTTTGATAGCTAGCTTATCATTTAAAGTGTCGATGATAGTAGTAATAGATCTCGGGATACATCGGTTATCGAGTTTATAAACGATTAAGATAATAAGAATTGTTTAAAGGGTCTAATACCTAAAAGGGCATTAATATACTTGTTTTAATTTGTGTCAAACTAGAAATGGTCATGAGCCATGTAAGGATGACATTAAAACCTTAGATTGTTGACTATGGTCTTTGTTCATACCATTTGGCAAAGGTAAATGAAATTGGTTAGTTTTGAGGTAAATGAGTAATAAATAACACAACACTTGAGCCACTACAGAGACAAGATTTAATGGTGGTTCACCCAATTTGGGCTACAAATCCACCAAGAATCACTTGAAACATAGTTTCATTTTATTACAAGCCTTTCCACTCTCTCAATACAATACCCAGAGTTATTTTGAGCTATGCTCAACAAACTCTAAGAAATAAGAGATAAAAATTCACACCTTACAAATTCAAACACATCTCGCAATACATTTAAATTTGAATATCTATCATATGCATAAGACCATATAAATAGACAATTGCTTAAGTAGTTTGATACAAACGTGGGTATCAAAACCATGGGCAAAAACCGCAATACATTTTCTTGGGTATCATAAACCATATAAATAGACAATTTCTAAAGCGCATTTGATACAAAACCGTGGGTATCAAAACAATGGGTACAAAAAACCATGGGCCCAAAAAACCCATAACGGTTACTTCCATTACCCATGGGTTAATAAACCACCCATGAAAATTTTTTAGGGGCTTAGGGGTCTTCACCCCCGAACCCCCTTGACCCGCTCACCGGTGAGCGGACCACCGTAAAATACCCGAGTGTAACACATGAAGGTGTACCACACTATAACATGAAAATAGGCTCCACAAACATAACAATCTCCCACTTGGAGACTGATTTCCACTGAGCAAGCTTCTCAACCCTTCACTATCATCCGCGAAGGCCAACCAAAGCTGAACATAGCTTTAGTTTATCCCTTGTGACCACCTTGGTCATCATGTCTGCAGGATTCTGACTGGTATGAATCTTCTCCAACTTCAACTTATCTTCCTCCAAAGTTGTCCTGATGAAGTGATATCTCAACTATATATGCTTTGTCCTGGAGTGGAAAGTAGAGTTCTTAGCTAGGTGTATAGCACTCTGACTATCACTATGCAACTTACATTCCTCCTGCTTATGCCCCAACTCCTCAAGCAATTGTTGTAACCAAATCATCTCTTTGCTTGCCTCTCGTGGGCAAGCAACATACTCAAACCTCCTCATGGTTAACAAAGCCACCAACTTCTCGTAGTCGTGAAATCCAGCTCATCGTTGTCCCACCTACAAGTGTAAATATAACCTGTCGTGCTCCTCCCTATTTTCTACATCTCCACCATGTCTGAATCTACATAACCACGTAAAGTGGTGTCTGATCCATTATAGCATAAAACTGTCCCCATGGTCCCTCTCAAATACCGAAGGATCCACTTTACTGCTTGCCAATGCTCTTTACCTGGATCACTCATAAATCTACTCACAACTCCTACTGCATGGGCAATATCAGGCCTAGTGCACACCATAGCATACATCAAACTGCCAACCGCTGATGAGTAAGGTACCTTGGACATATGGTTTCTTTCCTGCTCTGTCTTGGGACACTGCTCCTTTGATAACTTAAAATGGCTTGCCAAAGGAGTCCCAACCGGTTTAGCATCCTGCATGTTAAACCTATCCAATACCTTCTTAATGTACTCTTCCTGAGATAAAGTCAACTTCCATTCCTTCCTATCCCGAGTTATCCTCATACCAAGGATTTGTCTGGCTGCCCCCAAATCCTTCATATCAAAGGATTCACTTAGTTGTTTCTTGAGTACTTTTATTTCCTACATGTTTTTACCTGCAACCAACATGTCATCAACATACAAACATAGGATAATATAACTTCCATCCTCAAATTTCTTTGTATACACGCAATGGTCATAATGACATCTAATATAACCTCGCTCCATCATGAAGCTATCAAACTTCTTATACCATTGACGTGGAGCTTGTTTTCAAGCCATACAAGCTCTTCTTCAGTTTACACACCATCTCCTCTTTACCTTTGACTTCATATCCTTCTGGCTGCTGCATATATAGCTCCTCCTCCAAATCACCATGGAGAAATGCAGTCTTTACATCTAACTATTCTAAGTGCAAGTCTTCTATTGCCACTATTCCAAGAACAGTTCTAATAGAAGTCATTTTTACTACAGGAGAAAAAATCTCATCAAAATCTATACCTTGTTTTCTGTGCAAACCCCTTGACCACCAACCGGGCCTTATATCTTTTCTTTCCTCCTTCTTCATCTTTAACTCAGTACACCCACTTGTTCTCGCAATGCTCTTTTGCCTTCAAGTAGCTTCACCAAATCCCAAGTCCGGGTTCTCCATGAGAGACTTATGCTCCTCATCCATGGCTTGCTCCCACTTCTTACCGGCATCTACCGCATTGCTTCATCAAAGCTCTCGGCTCTCCACTATCAAGTGAGTAATAAATAATAAAGAGAAGGAGAAAACGTTCGTGTTCTTTTCTTACCCTAGAAGACCTCCTCACCGTAGGAGTTTGGGGTTCCGCTGAGTAGGGTTCCGAACCGATTCATGGGTCACTTTCCCATCCGGAAGATCCTCTACCACTGCATATTCTTTCTTGGATTCTTCCCTGTTTTCCTGCAATTGTTGCTTATACATGACTTTCTCATTAAAGACCACATCCCTAGATCGAATGATTTTCTTGTCCTTAATACTCCAACATTTAAATCCAAAGTCATCACCACCATAACCAATAAAAGTGCATTTTTTTGATTTAGCCTCTAGCTTGGTCCTATCATCCTTGTCAATA
The DNA here is from genome assembly GCA_018340775.1 of Taxus wallichiana var. yunnanensis. Classification (NCBI taxonomy): domain Eukaryota; kingdom Viridiplantae; phylum Streptophyta; class Pinopsida; order Cupressales; family Taxaceae; genus Taxus; species Taxus wallichiana. The sequence continues at coordinate 647,576,917 of CM031243.1, forward strand.
TGAACAAACACCTCACATCCAAAGACTCTAAGAAATGAGTAATCAACTTTCTTACCATACCAAGCCTCCTCAGGTATGCCTCCATCCAAGGCACTTGAGGGTCCTCTGTTTATCAAGTACACAGCTGTGCTCACCGCTTCTGCCCAAAAATAAAGAGGCAGTCCTGCATGTATCCTCATGCTCCTAACACGTTCCATTATTGTTCTGTTCATCCTTTCTGACACCCCATTCTGCTCCGGGGTTCCTAGAACCATCTTTTTCCTACTGGATTCCATTCTTAGAACAATAATCATCAAATTCATTGCTGCAATACTCCCCTCCATTATCTGACCTGAGACATTTTAACTTAAGACCTGTTTCATTCTCTACCAAGGCTTTCCATTTAACAAAAGTATCAAATACATCAGATTTGTTTCTAATACAATAAACCCAAACTTTCCTTGTTGCATCATCAATAAAAGTAACATAATAACTTGAACCCCCAAGAGATGATACCTGAGCTGGCCCCCACACATCAGAATGTACCAGCTCTAACTTACTCTCTTTCTTCGTAGGTCCAACCTTGAGAAACCTTACGCTTTGTTTCCCATATATGCAGTTCTCACATAAATCCAAACCTGTTTTTGTATATCCAGAAAATTCTTCTTTATGATGTCCATGCCCTTATGGCTCATATGACCGAGCCTATAGTGCCATAATGTTGTATCTGCATCTGAAGCCACAAGATTACAATCATTAGTACTATCAGTGGATAAATACAAGGTTCCAACCTTCTTACCTCTTGCCACCACAAGAGCACCCTTGGTAACCTTCCAAGAGTCAGCTGTAAATATCACAGTACAACCATCACTTCCCAATTGCCCCGCCGATATCAAATTTCTCCTTAATGTAGGCACATGTCTGACATCCTTCAATAGCCATGTATTCCCATTCTGCATCTTAACCTAAATATAACCTTTTCCAACTATACTGCAAGGCTCATCATCACCAAGAAAACATGCCCAAAATCCTCAACATAATCAACAAAATAATGCCTATGTGGAGTAGCATGAAAAGAAGCCCCTGAATCTAAAACCCAAGATTCAATAATATTATGCAAAGAAAGAATCAAAGCATCCTGACATACATTACCCGATGCCACATTTGCCTCCTTGTTTTCTTCCTGTTGTTTCTTCTTGTCCTCGAAGCTCCCAACAGTCCTTCTTTGCATGCCCAGACTTTCCACAGTTCCAACATACAATCTTGCTCTTGGATTTTGACCTTGCCCGATCTTTCGATTTTCCACGGTTTCCTCTATTCTTTGTCTCCCTCTAGTTTCCACTATCAAAGCATTCCTTGAAGTAGAAGATTCCCAGAGCTTTTTCGCATTTCCTCGCTTAGAATCACCCCTACAACATCCTCAAACTTCAACTTCGAAAGTTAGCTGAACCGAGTTGCTTACCGCCATTACTGTGCTATTCCAACTTTCGTGTAAAGAGCACACAGTAATTAATAAAGCCCTAACTTCTTCATCAAATTCTATCAGAATCAAGCTAGCATATTCACAACCATATTGAAATCATTTAAATGATCTTTCTATTGAACTATTCTATACATCTTCATATTAAACAACTTTTTCATTAAAAATATCTTGTTAGAGGTAGAGGGTTTTTCATACAACTTCCCTAATGCATCCATTAGATCTTTTGTAGTCTTTTCCTTTGAAACATTAAATAATACCGAAGATGCAAGACACAGCCGATCATTCCAAGTGCCTTCCGATCCAACAAATCCCATTCCGCATCTGTCATACTCGAGGGTTTGTTCACCTTCTCAGACAATGGAGTATAAAGATCCTTTTGATAAAGGTAATCTTCCATCTGCATCTTCCAAAGACTGAAATTCTGCCCGTTGAATTTATCAACCCTAGATCTTCCATCATCTGCCATAGCTCCCACTCAAGCTAAAACTTTCCCTGCGATTCAACACTTCAACAAACCAAACCAAAGCTTTGATACCAATTGTTAGGAAATAAGAGATAAAATATGTGGAATAATCCCTTACAGAATCGCAACAATAGAAACTAATATGCAAAAATATTACAGATCTCAAATAAAAGTGCAGAATAAATAACACAACACAGAGAGACAAGATTTAACGTGGTTCACCCAATTTGGGCTACGTCCACCAAGAATCACTTGCTCATATTTTATTACAAGCCTCCACTCTCTCAATACAATACCTAGATCCGTTTGGAGCTATGCTCAACAAACTCTACAGAATTCACACCCGAATTCAAAGCACATCTGCAATACATTTGCTTGTATATGTATCATATGCATAAGACCATATAAATAGACAATTTCTTAAGTAGTTTGATACAAAATCGTGGGTATCAAAACCATGGGCAAAAACCGTGGGTATCAAAACAATGGGCAAAAACCATGGGTATCAAAACAATGGGTACCCATGAAAACCATGGGCCCAAAAACCGCCCATAGCGGGATGGTGGATGCTTAACAAACTATCATTCTCATCATTAAATTATAACTCTTTGAAAATAATTTATTTTTTAAAATATTTTATTGATGCGATTTTAGTCATTAATTAAATAATTTTCATGAATAATGAGGTGATGTAATATAATTAAAATAATAATTATTCATGGAGGTCATTTGGTTAATGATAAAAATCACATGACTTAAAATCCCACAAAAAAATATATTATGTGATTTCAATCATTAATTAAATGATTTTCATGTGATGTTTTTAGATGATTTAATGCTTTTGACAGAGCTTAGAACATGGGGATTCAAGGGATCCCATCCAAGTACAAACATGATAACCGAAACTAAAAACCACCAACCCAACTAGAAAAAACCATTTTATACTACGAAAAGGGCATCAACCCGAGAAGACCCAAGAACTACTACACCTTTGAATGACAAAATCAAAGGCGCACCCTACCAACAATGAAAGGACTAAGAACAAAAATTACTCCTTAGAGGTAGGGTAGCTCGGTCTAGATGTCCTCCTAGTTCCTTCCACCCACATACACTCCCCGCTCGAGCAGTCCGGAGCAAGAAATTAAAAGTAAAACCCAATTTTATGCGAAGACCAACTACACCTACCAATTCCAGAAAATATGCGCCCATGACTTTTGAAAATCCAACTTATCGATCATGTTGCCTTGAGAGAGAACCCCACCGAACATACCTCATGGACATCCAAGGAAAACTTCATCGTAACAAAGCATTCTGGAAGATAAAACCGTTATCACCCTTCTAGCTTCATCAATGGCCCACCGCCGTTTCTAAATTACATCCATCAACGGTTGAGCCCTACGGAAGGCTGCCAATGCTTCTACTAAATTGACACAGTGTTGGGGTTTTATGAAGTGAAGCGTAATGTCTCTAACCTCGTCAACGTTCTGTCACACCAGGAGTAAGCGGGACACAAACCAAGACACAACTTCTGAATTCACCCGGCCCTGGTTGAATCTCCCATGTATTCTTCTTCCCCAAAATCCTCACAATAACCTCATGAAATGGACCCTAACTCCGCCACGAAGATAATCCAGATTTGAGCCGAAGAAACACTCCCAAATAAGCCCATCTCACCTTCGCCCCTTAAAGAAATAGGAAAGGTAACGGAGGGCTCTCCATACTCAACGCTCAAAACCATCACTCCACCACCTGCCTTTAATAAACAACAAGAAAGTAAGAAGAAACCAATTCCACCAAAACTTAAAAGCACCCCACTCTCCCTTCCTAAGAGATGATGTCGTGGAAATCCTCCCATGCATTCGTATGCTCGAGATGACTGGCCCATCTCTCCTAATAATGCCTTGATTATCCAAGAAATCGGAGGTGCAATTGGATTCTTTATAGTTATGTTTTAAAAACCACTTAGGAATCCTACTCGTGCCAATGCAAAATTTTAATGATATAATAATCCAACTTCGGGACATCTCTTTACCTTTATGAACATTGTTGATCACAACCCGGGAGTCACCTTCAATCTCAAGAGCTTCACATCCGATACTCACCGCCAATTTGATTCCTTCAAGCAAAGCTTGGGCCTCTGCTTTGTTACATGTTCCATCCTTCAATGGAAAGGAACCTACAATCACTAAGTTTCCCCCTCATCTCTAATTAAACACCCCCTCCCAAAACACTGGATTACCTTTCGAGATTCCATCAAAGTTCGGTTTGTGAAAAGACGAAGGGGTGAAAGCTATCTTACATGTTTCGAGAAGATATTTTTCCACCTTTGACATACCCTTCTTAATAATCATCCCCAAATCCGACATCTTGTTTGAGGGCTAAGCTAACCTCAAGTGTGCATCCATCGAGGAGAAGTGTGACATATCTTTACAATTCAAGTCGACATTCTACGAAATTGAAACTTAAAGCACTAGCAAAAGCTGCCGAGAGATCCGAGAAGGACTCTTGAAAAGTTTTGAGATTAATTTCTTGCCAAATTTTCTAAAGAAGGGGGATGGGAGAACATAACCAAATAGATTGTAACGTATCACCATGCCCCAATCTTGGCCAGAAACAAACGCTTCTATGATATTCCTTCTCTCGTACCCAAGCCATGTCAAAACGAAGACAAAGCCAATTCTAGCACCGATAAGAGAAGGGGCAATGAAGCACAAAATGATCTAGGTCCTCTTCCGCCTCTCTACATAAAATACATTGATACGGACCTACATAACCCCACTTCTTCCTTCTCTCTTGTGTTACTATATTTCCTTTAAACACTAACCAACTAAACACTCCAGCTTTCAACATAATTTTTGAGTCCCAACAATCCATCCAGGTTGGGGATACCTCCCCCTTCTTTGGTCACCCACCATTTGTATCCTTCTTTTACTTGATAAGAACCCGTTCTAGATCCCACCCAAAACAAAGAATCATTATCAAGGATATTCAAAGCAACATGACCGAAGATGGCTGCTTGAAACATGCTTTCAAAAATTTGAGATCTCTAATTCCTCTGGATCCTTTCAAATACAAACTTTTGAACCACCTTTTGCCGATTGTCTATAATCCACCACCTTAACACCCCAAAAAGTCTTTGACATTACCATTGCTTCTGTAAATATTGATTCAAAGAAAGGGTCAGTTTTCTACTCCAAGAATCATCCCAAAAGTTCATCGTCAAACCATTCCCATCCCTCCAGAAGAAGGGTGAGAGCATACTTTCCTAGACAACACAAAGAAATTCCACATGTGTGAGCCTCAGGCACCTCCCGGCTCGAAATCACTAGCTCTGGACTTCTTCTCCTAGATATTATTTTCTAAGCACCGAATTCACAAGACTTATTAGGGTTGGAAAGAAGCCCCAAATACGTTTAGCTCCTAACACAAAATTATGCCATTTAAGGTTTAGAATCCCAGCTCCTCCTAGAGATTTGAGAAGAGAATCCCAGCTCCTCTATAAAAATTCCTAATAATTGTTTTGATTATTTTTAGGAAATTTGAGGGCATTCACATCATGACAACATATAGGTTGGGATAACATTTAGCACAAAATTAATTAGGATAATCTTGCCAAAAAAGTGATTCACTTACCTTTCCATCTCTCGAATTTTATTTTCACTCGACCTCACTAAATCATTCCACAAGAAGGATCTTCCAACTCCCATAAATATGGGGATCCCTAAATATTTCTACGGTAGAGATCCTTTTACAAATCCCAGGATGTCCAAAATTCTCCTTTGGAGCCTAGGTGGCTCATTAAAAAATAAAATGCGAGACTTCACCAAACCGATAACTTGCCCACTGACCACTTTTGAATAAAGGTCCAACATAATCCTAAAGCTCCTCACTTCCTCCTGAGATGATCTAACACATAGGTATGTATCATCGGTGAATTTTTTATGAGTAATTGGATCTGAATCTCTAGAAATCTTTAGTCCTCTTATTTGAATTTCTATATGGGCCACCTTCAAAGGACGGCTAAGAGCCTCTACCACCAAAATAAACGAAACAACGACAACGGATCACCCTGCCTAGTACCCTTGTTTCTCCAAAAGAAATCTTTAGCTAAACCATCAACCAAAATGGTTAAACTTAGAGTCACTATACAACTATAAATCCACTTGCAAAAGCTCGGATTAAATCCCAACATTTGAAGAGATTTCATTAGAAACCGCTAATTTATTATGTCATAAGCTTTGCTGAAATCTAGTTTAATCAACATTCCGGGACCCTATTCCCAGAGAGCGAGTACATCAATTTATGCGATAAGATGATTCCCTCGAGATGGATCGACCAAGAAGAAAACCAACCTGCTCATTAGAAATGAGCTTATCCAACAATGGCTTAAGACACTCAGCAATTACTTTGTAAATAATCTTGTACGAAGTATTATAAAGGGATACAGCACGAAAACATCCATCAAATCTACAGGAAATTTATTTGGAAATAAATTAATGAATGTATGGTTCATTTCTTTCAATACTTTACCCATTGTCGCCATTCATTGACATCCAACCGGACATCACGCCTAATGACATCCAAGAAATCCTAGAAAAAAGCTGCTAGAAACACTGTCGGGACCCGAGCTTTCTCTCTTTCCATCAAGAAGACAACATTATGCACCTATTCCACTTTGAAAAGGGGGCCATCGTTCTCTCTTGATCCATTGTATCAACTAATCTAGGAATTTGATCTAAAAGAAATTGTTTCTAGGGAAGATGAGAAAGTGCCTCCCCTACCAAGAGAGAAGCAGAAAAAAGTCCACAACTTCTTTAATCGCTTTCTACTCGATCAACCATTCACCCATACCATTTTTGAGTTTTTGAGATATAATTAGAGTTGTCTCTCTATTTGTTAGAGGCATGAAAAAATCTCGAGTTCTTATCTCCTTCTTTCAGCCACACCTCCCTCAATTTTTGGCGCCAAAAGATATCTTCCTTAAGAAGTAAATCATTCAACTCTACAAGCAATTATTTTTCCAACTGTGTTATCTCGTTTTTAGTGATTTCAGCTAAAATTGAGATAACCATAGAAATTTTTTGACAAAATCTCCTAAAAATGCCCTTTGAAGGAGATTTTCGGGTTTTCAGTTTCCATCGCATGGAAACATATCCTTTGCATGCTTCATGTCAATTGTTCCCGAAACCCGAAACCCGAAATGAGCCAGTGTATTAGGTTTTCGAAACTCAGAAGCATCGAACATACCTTGCAAAATGCATGCTCCATGTCGCTTGTTTCCGAAACCGAAATGATCCTTTGTGTCGAGGTTTTTGGAACTTGATAACATCCAAACATCTCATGCTTCATGTCAGTTGTTTCAAAACCTGATTTGATAGTAAAACCTTTGTATCGGGTTTTTAGACACTCTGAGCATGATGACATGGCATTAATGTTGATTTTTCGGGTAGTTGGCACACATGTCGGATGAGGTGTAATTAATGTTAGGGATTTATAAATAGTTCAATTTTACATGTCATTTTTACCTGGTATATTTTTGTTGCGTAGATTTTTGTGCATGTTCCTTCGACCTCCAAACCCGACTGAACCTCTTGATCAATTTCGTGATCTGTCTTTGACCATTTTTGAATTAATTGAAGGTATTTTTCTCTCCTTACTACTTTGAGGTCTTTGAGGTTGTTTTTGCGGTGTTCATTTGGTGTTTTCCCTCTTTTCTTTTTCTTCCCTCTAGGTTTAGGGTTTTGGGTTATTTTCTTCATTTCTGTTGTATTCCCATGAAACCTCTTGTTTGGAATTCATCCTTTGGGTGTTTTCTTATTTTTCCCATGGGATATACTCTTTTGATTTTTGAGAAGAATCTAAAAATCCTAACTTACGAACTTGGTGGGAATTTCACATGTTCTGACATCCCGAAATCGACATCTTTGTTTCGGAGTTTTACGGGGTGTACGAAATCATCAGCTTATGCTTGTATCGGGTTTTGTGAAGTGCTTAACATCCCTAGATTTCCACCTTTGTATTGGGTTTACAGTGTTCCTGACATCCTCCGAACTCCGCCAGTGTTGCGGGTCTTGACTGGTGTTAGACACTCTTCCGGTTCTGCAGTGTGTCGGAGATTATCACCTACTCGACATCATCCAAATTCTGCCAGTCCTTCAGGTTTTTCAAGGTGTTCGACACATTCTATTTCCCGACACACACAATTTAGTCTATCGGGTTTCCGAGGCTTTTGCAAGTTTCAACATCCGAATAGTAGGGTGGGTCTGTTCACTTGTTCAACAAACATCCAGAAACCGATTGCTCTTTCAGTCATTTTCAAGACTCCTCATGTCGGACCCAATACCTTCTAATCTTGGATAGATGAAGTACAAATATCAGAAGACATACTCTTCTTCTTATATAAGTTGTTATTATGACATCCGGGACACAGAGCTCGAAATATAGACATGGAAGACTTCTGGAAAAGGATCATGGATTCTTCTCAGAATTCATGGATGAAGTCAATAGCCGCAATAGTCTCCCACTCACAACAGGGTTTCCAGTATCAACCCAATGCCCTGAATTCATTCTGGCATGTGCTTCTCACTATGACTCTACCTCCATCTCAGTGAGAAATCAAGCAGGAGAGTCTATAGTAAAATTAGACGGAGATTACTTCAATCAACTTCTAAAGTTTCCCAACTTTACGAAGTATGTTGATTTAGATGTTAAGTCAACACAAAAATCTTGGGACAAAGATCAAGAAGACTACATCAAGCATGTGAACAAGAAATTCTTGATCAAAGCTAAGCCAATTGTTTCTAGGTTTCCTAAGACGGTCCCTAGAAGTGATTTTATACTTGAAATTAATGATATCATCACCCTCTTTTGAGCGGTATTTGGGTTCCCGAGTCAAAATAATTCCAAGGGTGGATGTATCGGTTCATGGTCGTCATAAAGAAGAATGGCCAAGGGATTGATTGCGGCACCTTAATAAGTGAAGAGATAGACTCTCAGATGAAAAAGGTCTTGTCTACTGGCAAGTTCTACATGATGTCATACGTCACCTATGCAGCAGCAGGTATGAGAAACTACCCGGGGTTGGATGCAAAAGGGAACCAAACAACTGAGCACATATATTGGTACTTCCCTCAGCTGACAATAAAAGGATCTGAAGATCAATTTAGAAGAGTGAATGATGCCTTCTTTTATGAAAATATTTGCAGGCTGGACCTTGAGCTGAGAAAGAAAAGAGTTTCTGATGAGGCATGGGCAGAGGTGTCAAAGTGGGGTTGCATCTTTTTGCAATTCAAGAAGTTCACCTATCTTCGGGTGATAAAATTCAGGGTAATTATTTGTTTGCCCATATTTCTAGGTGAAAAACTCATCCTTATGGAGTTGGTCAAACAACTGTTGGATTTCCACAAGTTCCAACAAAGTAGACACAAGGTTGTTGTCTCCTTCCCAATTTCCATTGGAAGGTACACATGTTCTATAGTGGTGAAGGCCAAGAATGTGGTGCATGAACTTCAAGACAAATTGAAGAAGCATATGAAGTTCAAAGAAGGATTCAATATTCGAGGAGTCCTTAAGTCATATGGAACCTTGTATCTGCATGTGCCCCATGTAGAGGACATCTGGGTTGATCTTCGAGATGAGGTTGCCGTCTGAAGAAAAGACAATAGCAGGTTGACTCTTGAATAAATCCAAGCATTAGATCTAGCTGATATCCCAGAAGGCACCATGGATAATGAAAGTGTCTTGGAACCTAGATATGAACAGTCAGATGGAGATCAACTTGGATTCCCAGCCATCGACTGATCTGTTGTTGAAAATTCTTCTATCGCTGTGAGAGCTGCTCAAACCCTTATTCACACTAAGGCATGGCTCATTTCTTGGGGAATGAGTTATAAACAAAAGAGCTTTTCAAAGATAGCTACTCTAGAAGTGGGACCCTCCAAGGGAGAAAAGGAAAAGGATAAAAGCCCTACCAAGAGACAAATAAAGTTTAAATTTGTTAGAAGAGGAGAAAAGTAGGGAGCTGAATCATCTACCCCCACACAAATAGTCGAGGTGTTGGATTCTGATCCTCAACCGAGAAATAGGAGGAATTCTCCCCGGATGTCGAGGTTTCTCAATATCTCATTTCTCCTTTTGATGATTGCTCATCGGAGGTAAACCTTGCCCTTTCTTCTCAAGCTTTGGCTTTAGATTATTTACCTCCTCTTCCCCAATCTTCCTCATCACATATTTCAACTCCACTTTCATCATCCATGACCAACATTTTCTCTTAACTTTCACCTCTCTCTGCTGGGCCCACGTTGGCTATAAAAATGCCTCCTCCTTCTGCAGCCTTCATTCCCTCGAGTCTATTCCCACGGTCACCACACTTGCGGTCATCACGACTCTGCGCAAGCAAATCTTCCTCCACCCACGATACAACCATGACACCTCCAGTAGGAGTAATTTCTTCTTGTTGAACCTCAATGGTTGGTCGACCCGGACTCGAGGAGGAGGAAGGTGGTAGTTCCCCTACCAGCCTTGAAATTAAATTCACTTGAGGCCTCTCTTGACAAATCTTCCAAGAAACCTAAAACAGTTTCAAGGTTTTGGTAGATGCCTTAGGGCATAAGTTTGCAAAAATTGCCACTCCCATGGCCGAAAAAACCAAGGAGAACATAACAACTTCTGATTATTATATTATAAGGGTGGATCTAGGAAAGGTAACAATGGAAGGGGTACAACAAGATGCACAAGATGCCATGAATATGCTATGCCAAAAGCTGAAGGAAACAAAGGTGGGCGGGGATGAGCTAAAGGAGAAAGTGGAGCAGGTTGATGAAGTATTGCTTAAGCTCTCGAAGCCCTCTCAGCCAACCCCATCATCTTCTACTCCTACTCCTATCGAGTTCGACTTCTCATCAATACCTATTATTGAGAAGATCAATGAGAAGGGGAGAACGGTGGATGAATGGATTCTGGGGTATTCCTTCAAGGATGGAACATCGTTGATGATACGATAGAGGTATACAAATCCTTGGAGGAAATGAAAAAGGATGGCGACAAGATGAATGATGAATTTTCACGGGAGAGGTGGAAACCTCAAACTAACTTTGGGGGCCCTCAATGCACCGAAACAAATTCCATCTTGCGTATTAATGGAAGAAGGATTCATTCCACATGGGATAATCACTTCCAGCTAACCAAGGCTATTAGGTTCAAGATAAAAATTCTTAGTGAAGCTTGCAACAAGTTGAGAGAATCCAGAGATCAGTTGATTGATGCCACCAGTGATATCAAAGAAGATTTGTTCAAAATCTTTCCTAAATTATTGGATGAAGGGTCAACCATTCTACCTACTGATGGTTTCTATAAACAAATTCAAGAATTGATTGAGAAAGAACCAACTTCCATATTTGATCTTAGCGTCATTGATAAATTTATAAAAATTGAGAATGTTTTGGAATCATTGAGAAAACTTAATAAGAGATTGAAGAAACTTCCTGGCAATGCAAGTGACACACATGAAACTTGTGAGGTTCTAAGTGATTATTCTAGTGTACCAGATGAAGCTAAAATGCAAGACATAATCCAGAAGTTTCAAGAGTTTCGAGACAAGAAGGCGTTACTAGAAGAAGACAAGGATGAGGAAACATAATAAGCAGTGATGAGACATGTCATTTCCTTCCAGAAATTGACATGTCTTTTTCATTTCTGTTTTGTCACGTAGGAAGCAAATTTTGACTTGGTCTCTTGCGTGAGAGTCAAGAAAAATAGGACTCTCATTAAAAGACTATTTTCTAGGATTTATCCTATTTTCTCTCAACTCTTTTTATTATAAATAAGGGATACTTATGCATTCCAAAAGGTTGAGATTTTTGGAATATTGAGAACTATTGTAAAGAAGAAAAACTTTGTGTTTTCTTTTAATCATTTGAGGAATAGAAACCGATGCTATTTTACAAACTTTGTGTTGTGAGATTCATCTCTCTTAAGATATTGTTCTTATGTTCAGAATCTTAAGCTATTATTTGTTTAGCACTCTCGATTATTTTAATTGTTTCAAACATTACATTTGTTATCTAAAACTCATATGATTATTTCGTGATCTGTGTTTACTTGAAAGAAAATACGTTCCTCTCATTTCCTTTCCATTGTGTTTCTTCCATAATAATAATTTCCTTTCCAATCCATTTCATTTCTAAAACTGCAACATCTTCACCTAGTGTGGATATGGATTTTAGGATTCTTTCCCAACCCCAATGGTTAGAATAGTGTGAATATTGTATATATTATTTCGATGTGTTTTAGATTAGTAATAAACAGGAAGCCTCACCTGTCTTTGAGGAGGGATTTAATCTGTGTAATGTGGTTGAACCTCATATTTTGGCTTGAAAAAATATCCAACCAACAGTTTTTGGCGACTCCATTGGGGATATACGGATTGATAAGACTAAGCTTATCCTGTTGGTGTCTGGCGACTCCGTATTTGCCTTATTTTTCAGAAGATCTATTTTCTAGTTCAAGCTAGCCAGAAATATCTTCACTCGGTCAAGCCAAGCCAGGGGTGAAATTGATCTGTTCTTTGATTTGCTTCAAGCAACATAATTTCAGACTTTCACCCAATACTATTGCATCTAGCCGAGCGAGAAGTTCTTCACCTATCTGAAGAACTCGGCTTCTTCTAGAACAAGAAGTTTCTACAAACTAAAGTGTATTATTCTTATCTGATACTTAGTTTCCTATAAGCACTTCATTCGGAAGAATGGCAGCACAACTTGTGCCTTGGGGTGCGGCTATTTGTCCTCTTTCCCTAACTCCACCATTGCACGATCTTCCACATGGATCACGTAAGAATATTCCTAAGTTCAACGGTGATGGGAAGCAACACCCTGATGAACATATCACTTCATTCTTTGTCGCATGTGGCATTCTTGGAGTTGCTCATGAAGATGTCTCTGTTGGACTCTTCGTTGAGACATTGCACGGTGTAGCAGCAGAATGGTTCTACCATCTTCCGAATGCATGCATTACCAACTGGACTACCATGCGGTCTATATTCTAAGCAAGGTTCATACCAATTTGAAGACTCATCACGCCTTGTTATCACAACTTACACACATGAAGAAGGAGTCTTACGAACCCATGCGGGATTTCATAGCCAAATTCAACAAGTTGATTCGTAAGATCCCAGAGTTAGCCGTTCCCACTCTTGAGAATCAAAAGTGTTTCTTCATCAATGCTCAGCCCCCTGATGTGAGCTTCTTGTTGAGAAGATTTTCTATCCCCGATTTGGCCATTTCTCAAGCTACGGCCATTGAAATAGAAGATGATCTTATTCAGTGGAAATATCAGAAGAGAATCATCTAAGCCTAAAAATCAGAGTTCTTCTCAAAGTACTACTGATCCTATGATTCAGAAGATGGCTAATGACTTGATTGCTTTAAAGAAGCAAATGTCTCAACAAGCAACCAACATTCCTTATCGGGATATTCCTAGACGTAATTTCAACAATGCCAATAGTGCTCCTACAAGAGACAGGAATCGGTTGATCGCTGCTCCCACTAGGCTAGCCATTGAAGCTCCTCCTATCAACACAGTAGTTGAAATAGTTGAGGAGGGTGAAGAACCAAAAGATCAAGACTCTCATGAAGCTTTCGAAGCTTTAGGATACGCTGATGAGTCTTTTAATGATTCAGTTGGTGACTCCAACATTGGGTACTTGGAGTACGAGGAAGATGAATGTGAGCAGGATGGTCAGTCATTTGTAGTCTTCACTCAATCTCAATCTCCAGAACCCCAGAAAGCCGGTTGAAGGCTCCAAGGAGAAAAGTAAAGAAGCTCTCATGGGTATGGCTAAAAGAGGCTCTCCCATCTTAGCACAAACTGAAAAGGAGACAACTAAAAAGGTAACTTCATCTTCTATCTCTTTTTCTCCCGCACCCAAGTCCAAGTACCCCAACTCGGACAGTGTAACCAGAACTAAGCCCACCATCATTCCCTCATATACCACTTTTGACATTATTGATCATGCGAAGAAAACCAAAATCCAAATGTCGGAAGCCGAATACCTTCATTCAAATCTGAGCAATTTGAGAAACTTGCCAAATTCATTAGAAGCAAGGCTATTATTCCTTCATCTTCAAAAGGCATTTTTCCTAGCCCCACTCAGCCTTTACCTCAGAGTAATATGACCTCTACTACTTCTTCGGGAAATATTGAACCGTTTTATTTGTCCTTACTTATAAACGGTTTTAAACTCAACAATTGCATAATTGACTCAGGAGCCTCTGATAACGTAATGCCCACAAAAGTAGCTCATGCCCTTGGACTCACCCTGACTAAATCTTATGGGTGGTGTTACTCTATGGAAACTAAACAAGTTCCCTTGATTGGCCAAATCAAGGATGCACAATTTGTATTTGTTGCCTTCCCTGAAAAGAGAGTGAAAATGACTATCTTGGTTCTTTGATATCCCAGCTACTTATGGTATTCTCTTAGGAAGATGTTTTTGCAAAGATGTTGGAGGATAAATCAACATGGATTGGACCAAAGCTAAAATTCCAGTAAATGGAATTCCTCGTGTCCTTCACCCCGAAGTACAAGCCAAGTACCTATTACTAAATCAAATGATCCTAAGGCTCAAATTCTCTTTGAAGATGCAGGCTTGGGTAATTATTTCATGACATCTGAGGTGCCCTCTATAGAAGTCAAAGAATAAGATCCTAACGTTGTTTGGACCCTTGAGTTTGATGGGAGCTATTCAACTCTTTGGTTGAGTCTTTGGCATGGTTCTTATATCTCCAGATTTCAAGATTTTCCTTTTTCTTTCAAGTTGCAATTTGATAATACTAATAACACGGCTGAATATGAAGCTTTGTTATTAGGATTAGAAATGGAAAGACAAAAAGGAATCTGAAATCTTAAAGCTGTAGGGAGATGCTAAGTTGATTGTGAATCAAGTAAGGGGGCCTATCAGGTAAAAAATGATCGCCTAAGACATTACAGGAATAAGGTTTGGGATAGCATAGAATGCATTAATACTTTTTCCATTAAGGCAATCTTAAGAGACTATAATGATAAAGTTGATTCTTTAGCCATATCTGCATCTCTTCTCCTTCCTCACCCAAAGTTCAAACAAGACACGTATACCATTGAGATCGTATATCGTCCAAGTGTTCCAGATAATTTAGCACATTGGTAAGTGTTTAATGATGATCAACAAGTATTATCTTTTCTTGAGAAAGATGACAATTTTAGTGAGCTTTATTTTGAAGGATCATAATCAGCTTTCCGTGAGTCCATATCAAATTCATATCAATAAATTGATGGTGAATTCATCCAGCTTAAAGGAAATAAGATTTTGAAGGGATTAGTTTCTCTGGAAGGACTGTTTGACAAGCATGACCATTTCATTCAGGATAAAAGGCAAGCTGAAGGTGCTTCCTCGTCAGAGGTAGATCAAGTTAACCTAGGCTCCACTGATCAACCACGGATGGTAAACATCAGGAAATGTTGTTCTCCAGAGGAAAGAGAAAGATTCATTTCACTCCTGAAGAGATATATAGATGTCTTGGCATGGTCCTATGTGGACCTAAAATCTTTCAAGCCCAAGGATGTGTAACATAGCATTCCTTTAAAGCCTGAAGTTAAACCCTACAGGTAGAAGCAAAGGCATTATAACCCAAAGATCTCAGGGACTATCCTTGCAAAAATTTAGAAGATGTTAGACGCAAGGATTATCTTTCCAATCCATCATTCCACCTGGGTTGCTAATATTGTCCCAGTCAGAAAGAAGAACGGTGAAATCTAGATTTGTGTTGATTTTTGGAACCTCAATCAGTCTTCATTGAAAGATAATTATCCATTGCCCATCATGGACCAAGTATTACAAACTGTCACTGGATTAGAAATGTTATCCATGCTTGACAAATTTTCGAGGTATAATCAAGTTGAGGTAGCTGCTTTGAAGATCAACATAAAATGACATTCACCACCCCATGGGGAACCTTCGCTTACAGGAGGATGCCTTTTGGTTTGATTAATCGTTGGAGCCACGTTTCAAAGAGATATGGACTTAGCTTTTAGAGATTTGATGGGAAAGGTCATAGTTGTGTATTTGGATGACTTGACGGTCTTCTTTAAAAGTGAAGTGATCATTATGATCATCTAGAATAGGTACTCTTAAGGTGCAGGCGTCATGGGATTTCATTAAATCCTAAAAATTCCATGTTCGAGAGTAACAGAAGGAAAGTTGTTGGGTCATATCGTGACTAAATAAGGAACCAAGATCGACCTAGAGAGGGTGAAGGCCATCCAAATCCTTACCCTACCTACAAGCAAACTTAGGGTGCACTCCTTTATCGGGAAGGTCAATTTCCTAAGAAGATTTATACCTGATTTTTCCGATAAAACCAAGGATATCCTTGGGATGATGAAAGGTAAAACTCCATTTCAATGGAGCACTGAAGGGAATCTTGCATTTGAAGAAGTCAAAAGGGAAATTGCTCATGCTCCCATCCTGGTGTGCGGATTTCAAAAAATATTTCATCATGTATAGCTATGCTTCCACACATACAGTATCAACCATCTTGATGTAGGAGAATGAAGAAGGAATTGAAGCTCCCATCGCTTTCATGAGCTGCCCATTAAAGGAACATGAATTGAAGATGTCACAAATTGAAAAACATGCTTATGCAGTGGTGAGAGTAGTGAAGCATTTCAGGTATTATGTGTTGAGTTCTCACACTCTCATTCTTGTTCCTGATACCATGCAGTTAAATCCATCTTGACTCAACAGGAGTTGGGTAGTCAATGGGGTAACTGGATAGCCAAAGTCCAGGAGTATGACTTGGACATCAGACCTACCAAGTTAGTACGAGGAAGAGGCATGTGCCAATTGATTGCGGAAAATAATGCTGAGACAGAATGTGAAGAAACTGAAGGTACTTCTTCAGAATTTCCCATGGCACTTTTTGTAAGCACAACAGATGAATGGTACATGGATATTGCTTTCTTTTTAACTTATGGTGAATGCCCTCCACATTTAAGCCAAAAGGAGAAGAGGACATAGTTAGGTTAAGGTCTGCAAGATACATTCGTGGGATAATGGTATATACAAGAAGGGTATTGATGGTGTATTCCTGTGTTGTGTTGATAAGCCTCAGCAGGTAAGGTTGCTAGAGTCCTTCCACAATCTAGCATGTGGAGGAAATTTCTCTTCCTCCGTAATGGCTTACAAGATCTTACGGGCCAAGTACTATTGGCCTACTCTCTTTCGAGACTCAGCTGAATGGGTAGCCAAGTGTGAAGCTTGTCAACATTTCGTTGGTCGTCCTAAGCTGACAGCTCTTCCCTTGAAACTGTGGTGATTGAAGAACCTTTTCGCTAATGGGGAATTGATTTCATTGGAGTGTTGAATCCTGCCTCTAGTTCCAGTCATAATTATGTGCTCACCACCACAGACTATTTCACCAAGTGGGTGGAAGCTATGCCAATCAAGCAAGCCACCTCCGAAGCTATGTGTAACTTTCTCAAGGAGAATATAATTGTTAGATTCGGTGTGCCTCACAAGATCGTTGCTGACAACGCTTCCAATTTCTCATCCCATGAGTTGATAGAATTTTGTTATGGCTTTGGGATCACATTGGCTCATTCATCTGATTATTACCCCTAAGGCAATGGTCAGGCTGAATCAAGCAATAAGAACCTAGTGACCATAATCAGAAAGTTGGTCGATGAGAATCAAAGGACATGGCACAAAGAATTGTATGATGCATTATGGGCAGATTGGATTACTCCTAAGCGAGCTATTAGAATGTCCCCATTCCAAGTGTTGTATGGGATTGATGTTGAGATTCCTATCTCTGTAGAATTGTCAGCCTTATGGTTGGCTAAAGCAATTGAGGATGAAACTTTTCAAAGTTCCATTGAGAAAAGGATAATGTACCTAGCTAGGCTAGAAGAAGAATGGAGCAAGGTGGTAGATCACATTGCATATCATTAGAGAAAATTCAAAAGGATATTTGACAAGAAATCAAAGCAACGTGATTTCCATATTGGAGATCTAGTACTTCTCTAGGACAAGAGAAGAGAAGCGAGAAAGGGATGCATGGCAAGTTTGACTCCTTATGGAAAGGTCCTTTCAAAATACATCAGTTGAATGGTGAAAATAGCTTTTGTCTATCATATCTGGATGGAGAGTTTCTCCCTCTACCTTTCAAGTGGTCAACATCTAAAGTTGTTCCATCAGTAATGCAAGACGCTCTCTTGCATTGTATCATAATTTATTTTTTGTTGTGTGTTTGCTTTCTTTTCTTTCTTTCTTTGTTTGTTTTTGGTTTTTCTTCTTTCAGAATCTGTAGCCCAATGGATAAAGCTTTTTGATATATGAGTTCTCTTCCTTTGATGTCTCAAAGAAATTCCCCAACTGGAGCCAGTTGTTATCTTGTTTTTAGTGATTTCAGCTAAAATTGAGATAACCATAGAATTTTTTTGACAAAATCTCCTAAAAATGCCCTTTGAAGGAGATTTTTAGGTTTTGAGTTTCCATTACATGGAAACATATCCTTTGCATGCTTCATGTCAATTGTTTCCTGAAACCGAAACCCGAAATGAGCCAGTGTATTGGGTTTTGGAACTCAGAAGCATCGGAACATACCTTGCAAAATGCATGCTCCATGTTGCTTGTTTCCCAAACCCGAAACCCAAAATGATCCTTTGTGTCAAGTTTTGAAACTTGTTAACATCAAAACATCTCATCCTTCATGTCAGTTGTTTCTCAAAACCTGATTTGATAGTAAAACCTTTGTATCGGGTTTTGGACACTCGAGCATGATGACATGGCATTAATGTCGAGTTGTCGGGTAGTTGGCACACGTTTCAGATGAGGTGTAATTAATGCTAGGGCTTTATAAATAGTTTGATTTTACACGTCATTTTTACTTGGTATATTTTCATTGCGTAGATTTTTCGTGCATGTTCCTTCGACCTCAAACTGGAATGAACCGCTTGATCGATTTCATGATCCGTCTTGACCATTTTTCGAATTAATTGAAGGTATTTTTCTCTTCTTACCGCTTTGAGGTCTTTGAGGTTGTTTTTGCGGTGTTCATTTGGTGTTTTTCCCTCTTTTATTTTTCTTCCCTCTATGTTTAGGGTTTTGGGTTATTTTCTTCATTTCCTGTTGTATTCCCATGAAACATCTTGTTTGGAATTCATCCTTTGGGTGTTTTCTTATTTTTCCCATGGGATATACTCTTTTGATTTTTGAGAAGAATCTAAAAATCCTAACTTACAAACTTGGTGGGAATTTTACATGTTCTGACATCCCAGAAACTCGACGCCTTTGTTTCGGGTTTTTTTACAAGGTGTCCAGACATCGTCGGCTTCTGCTTGTATCAGGTTTTGTGAAGTGCTTAACATCCCCAGATTTACGCCTTTGTATCGGGTTTTCAAAGTGTGCGGACATTCTCCGAACTCCACCAGTGTTGCAGGTATTGACCGATGTTAGACACTCTTCCGGTTCCATGTGTGTCAAAGATTATCACTTGCTCGACATCATCTGAATTCCACCATTCCTTGGGTTTTTCAAGGTGTTCGACACATTCTGTTTCCCGACACACACAATTCGATGCTGGGTATCTGCGAGGCTACTTTGCAAGTTTCAACATCCGAATAGTAGGGTGGGTCTATTCACTTGTTCAACAAACATCCAGACCCAATTACTCTTTCAGTCATTTTCAAGACTCCTCATGTCGGACCCGAGCCCTTCTAAGTCTGGAAAGATGAAGTACAAATATCAGAAGACATACTCTTCTTCTTCTATAAGTTGCAATTATGGCATCTGGGACACAGAGCTCGAAGAATATAGACATGGAAGAAGTGCAGGAAAAGGATCGAGGATTCTTCTCGGAAATCATGGATGAAGTCACTATGACTCTGCCTCTCACTCGGTGAGAAATCAGAAGGAGAGTCTATAGTAAAATTAGACGGAGATTACTTTGATCAACTTCTAAAGTTTCCCAACTTTACGAAGTATGTTGATTTAGATCTTAAGTCAACACAAAATCTTGGGACAAAGATCAAGAAGACTATATCAAACATGTGAACAAGAAATTCTTGATCAAAGCTAAGCCAGTTGTTTCTAGGTTTCCTAAGACGGTCCCTAGAAGTGATTTTATACTTGAAATTAGTGATATCATCACCCTACTGAGCCGGGTATTTGGGTTCCAGAGTCAAAATAATTCCAAGGGTGGATGTATCAGTTCATGGTCATCATAAAGAAGAATGACCAAGGGATTGATTGCGGCACCTTAATAAGTGAAGAGATAGACTCTCGGATGAAAAGGTCTTGTCTCTTGGCAAGTTCTACATGATGTAAATACGTCACGTATGTAGCAGCAGGTATGAGAAACTACCCGGGGTTGGATGCAAAATGGAACCGAACAAATGAGCACATATATCAGTACTTCCCTCAGCTGACAATAAAAGGATCTGAAGATCAATTTAGAAGAGTGATGATGCCTTATTTTATGAAAATATTTGTAGGCTGGACCTTGAGCTGAGAAAGAAAAGAGTTTCTGATGAGGCATGGGTAGAGGTGTCAAAGTGGGGTTGCATATTTTTGCAATTCAAGAAGTTCACCTATCTTTGGGTGGTAAAATTCCAGGGTAATCCTTTCTGTTTGCCCAGATTTCCGGTGAAAAACTCATCCTTATGGAGTTGGTTAGACAACTGTTGGATTTCCACAAGTTCCAACAAAGTAGACACAAGGTTGTTGTCTCCTTCCCAATTTCCATTGGAAGGTACACATGTTCTACAGTGGTGAAGGCCAAGAATGTGGTGCATGAACTTCAAGAAAAACTAAAGAAGCATATGAATTTCAAAGAAGGATTCGATATTCGAGGAGTCCTTAAGTCATATGGAACCTTATATCTGCATGTGCCCCATGTAGAGGACATATGGGTTGATCTTCGAGATGAGGTTGCTGTCCGAAGAAAAGACAATAGTAGGTTGACTCTTGAAGAAATCCAAGCATTAGATCTAGCTGATATCCCATAAGGCACCATGGATAATGAAAGTGTCTTAGAACCTAGATATGAACAGTCAGATGGAGATCAACTTAGACTCCCACCATCATCGGTCCCCTTTGTTGAAAAGGTTTCTATCACCGAGAGAGAGTTGTTCAAACCCTTGTTCGCACTAAGGCATGACTCAAATCTTGGGAATGAGTTATAAAGAAAAGAGCTTTTCAAAGATACTTACTCTAGAAGCAAGACCCTCGAAGGGAGAAAAGGAAAAGGATAAAAGCCCTACCAAGAGACAAATAAAGTTTAAATTTGTTAGAAGAGGAGCAAAGTAGGGAGCTGAATCATCTACTCCCACACAAACAGTTGAGGTGTTGGATTCTCCTCCTCAACCACAAATAAGAGGAATTCTCCTAGAAATCGAGGTTGCTCAACCTCTCATTTCTCCTTTTGATGATTGCTCATTGGAGGTAAGCCTTGCCCTTGATTCTCAAGCTTTGGCTTTAGAGTCTTTACCTCCTCTTCCCCAATCTTCCTCATCACATATTTCAACTCCACTTTCATCAGCCATGACCAGCATTTTCTCTTAACTTTCACCTCTCTCTACTGGGCCTACGTTGGCTATAGAAATGCCTCCTCCTTCCGCACCTTCATTCCCTCAGTCTATTCCCACAATCACTACACTTGCAGTCATCACGACTCTGCAAGAAAATCTTCCTCCACCCACAGATACAACCATGACACCTCCAATAGGAGAAATTTCTTTTGATGTACCTCAATGGTTGGTTGACCAAACTCTGAGGAAGAGGAAGGTGGTAGTTCCCCTACTAGCCTTCGAATTCAATTCACTTAAGGCCTCTCTTGCCAAATCTTCCAAGAAACCTAAAACAGTTTCAAGGGTTTCAGTAGATGCCTTAGGGCATAAGTTTGTAGAAATTGCCACTCCCATGGCTGACAAAACTAAGGAGAACATAACAACTTCCGATTATTAGATTACAAGGGTGGATCTGGGAAAGGTAACAATAGAAGGGGCACAACAAGATGCACAAGATGCCATGAATGTGCTATGCCAAAAGCTAAAGGAAACAAAGGTGAGCATGGATGAGCTAAAGGAGAAAGTGGAATAGTTGACAGAAGTATTTCTTAAGCTCTCAAAGCCCTCTCAGTCAACCCCATCATCTTCTACTCCTACTCCTATCAGGTTTGACTTCTCATCAATACCTGTTATTGAGAAGATCAATGAGAAGGGGAGAACGGTGGATGAATGGATTCAGAGGTTACTCCTTCAAGGAAGGAAAGTCATTGATGATATAGTAGAGGTATATAAATCCTTGGAGGAAATGAAAAAGGATGGCGACAAGATGAATGATGAATTTTCACAGGAGGCTGGAAACCTCAAACTAACTTTGGAGGCCCTCAATGCACTAAAAAAAATTCCATCTCAGGTCTTAGTGGAAGAAGGAGTCATTCCACACAAGGATAAACACTTCCAGCTAACCAAGGCTATTAGGTTCAAGATAAAAATTCTTAGTGGAGCTTGCAACAAGTTTAGAGAATCCAGAGATCAATTGATTGACACCACTAGTGATATCGAAGAAGAGCTGTTCAAAATATTTCCTAAAGTATTGGATGAAGGCTCAACCATTCTACCTGTTGATGGTTTCTATAAACAAATTTAGGAATCGATTGAGTAAGAACCAGCTTCCATCTTTGATCTGAGCGTCATTGATAAATTTATAAAGATCGAGAATGTTTTGGAATCTTTGAGAAAACTTAATAAGAGATTGAAGAAACTTCCTGGCAACACAAGTGACACACAGGAAACTTGTGAGGTTCTAAGTGATTATTCTAGTGCACCAGATGAAGCTGAAATGCAAGACATAATCTGGAAGTTTCAAGAGTTTTGAGACAAGCAGTGTCGCTTGAAGAAGACAAGGATGAGGAAACTGAATAAGCAGTGATGAGACATGTAGCTTCCTTCTAGAAATTGACATGTCTTTTTCATTTCTGTTTTGTCATGTACGAAGCAAATTTTGACTTG
This sequence comes from Taxus wallichiana var. yunnanensis, assembly GCA_018340775.1. Lineage (NCBI taxonomy): Eukaryota > Viridiplantae > Streptophyta > Pinopsida > Cupressales > Taxaceae > Taxus > Taxus wallichiana. Next base: position 647,599,890 of record CM031243.1, read on the forward strand.
GTCTCCTGCGTGAGAGTCAAGCAAAATAGGACTCTCATTAAAAGACTATTTTATTGGATTTATCCTATTTTCTTTCAACTCTTTCTATTATAAATAAGGGATACTTATGCATTCCAAAGGGTTGAGATTTTTGGAATATTGAGAACTATTGTAAAGAAGAAAAACTTTGTGTTTTCTTTTAATCATTTGAGGAATAGAAACCGATGCTATTTTACAAACTTTGTGTTGTGAGATTCATCTCTCTTAAGATATTGTTCTTATGTTCAGAATCTTAAGCTATTCTTTGTTTAGCACTCTCAATTATTTTAATTGTTTCAAACATTACATTTGTTATCTAAAACTCGTATGATTATTTCGTGATCTATGTTTGCTCGAAAGAAAATATGTTCCTCTCATTTCCTTTCCATTGTGTTTCTTCCATAATAATAATTTCCTTTCCAATCCATTCCATTTCTAAAACTGCAACATCTTCACCTAGTGTGGATATGGATTTTGGGATTCTTTCCCAACCCCAATGGTTAGAATAGTGTGAATATTGTATATATTATTTCTGTTGTGTTTTAGATTAGTAATAAACAAGTAGCCTCACCTGTCTTTGAGGAGGGATTTAATCCCATGTACTATGGTTGAACCTCATATTTTGGCTTGACAAAATATCCAACCAACAAACCGAAAATATGCCTAATCCATGCCCACTCGAACACCCTTTCATTCAGATCCTTTGATGTAGGAGCATCCTCCATGATGCTTGGAGAACATAAATAAGGTTGAATAAGCCTTGAAAGGCATGTAAATATGTATTAGGGGTTATTTTAGTCCTCCCTAAGCTTGAATATTTCAGTTTTAGCGTGTTGTAAGGTTGGAAAAATGAGTTGTTAGCTAGATATGAGTTTCCTTGTCTACGTAGGAAAAGGATGAGAGCTTCCTTCTTCTTTTTGTAACAGTTGTCACAAAGTCAAAATTAGATATTTCTTCCTTTTCTCAAGCATAAGTGATGGCATATCTCACAAATAATGGGGATTTGACCAAAATAAGAGGAAGAAATTAACAATCCAAATATATTAAAGGAATAAGAGGTCGAAGCCATCAAGTGAGAGGATGAAGAGATAGGATGGGACTATGAAAAAGCAAGTATGTGGAGTTAGAATGTAGAAACACCATGAAAGATGCATGGAGAAGCTTGTATTTCAGGCCATAATAAAGATATATGTGCGTGTTCTAAATGTATGATGGTGTCTAGACCTTCATTCTTACTTGCATGAATGATTTATAAGTTTGAATGATGTATGCATACCAATTTGATGGGTTTACAAGTTAGATTGTGTATGTTTCGTGGATGTGCGCTTTGGTTCCGAGAGGGAAGCAACTTGAAAACCCTCACCCAATCTAAACACTAGAAAACTCTTGGTGACAGATTATAATGCTTACCTAGGCGATGGCATATTATAATGCTTACTCTTGATCTGTCATATTAGAGATTTGTTCCTCTTCTCAAGCATAAGTGATGGCATATCTCACAAATCATGGAGATTTGACCAAAATAAGAGGAAGAAAGTAATAATCCAAATCAATTAAAGGAAGAAGAGGTTGAAGGCATCAAGTGAGAGGATGGAGAGATAGGGTTGGAGTATGAAAAAGCTAGTATGTGGAGTTAGAATGCAGAAACACCATGAGAGATGCATGGAGAAGCTTGTATTTTAGGCCATAATAAAGATATCTATGAGTGTTCTAAATGTATGATGGTTTCTAGACCTTCATTCTTACTTACATGAATGATTTATGAGTTTGAAGGATGTATGCGTATCGATTTGATGGGTTTACAAGCTAGATTGTGTATGTTTTGTGGACTGTGCACTTTGGTTCCTGAGAGGGCAGCAACTTGAAAACCCTCAGTCCAATCTAAGCACTTGAAAACTCTTGGTGTCCGATTATAATGCTTACCTAGGTGATGAGGAGTCTAAACATATTATCCTAGATCCTCGAAGATGCATATTAAAGAATTTATGGCTAAATCTATGCTCTCGGACTATATTGAGGGCATGAAGTAACTTTTGATTCCTCCAATAGAATTGCATGAAACTTTGGAAAAAGTGTTTTCCTTACTCAAGCATGAAGACCCCCAAATTTCAAGGTGAATGACGTTATCCATCAAAATTTATCGTTGACAACATGATCGATTGAGACAAGGATGTAACAATGGGTGAATAATGAGTCTATATAATAGGAATTGAACAAATACTTCGTGTTCAATCTTCTAACCTTGATAATGCGGAGTTACTTGGAGTGTTTTAATGTGATGAACAAGTTCTAGGAGGTTGATAAAGAAAGGAATTCATAAACACGAGCTTCAAGGGTGATTGCATCAACAAAGAGAGAAATTTAGGTCACTATATAGTCATAAAAGGTGAAGCTGGATAAATTATTCATTGAATCAAGTTATGAGAATTTGAGCACACCTAAATATTGTCTAAGGGTAAGCGAAAATAATGGTCTCATTCTGGATAAAGATTTTATTGCATTTAGACACTTGGTTTGTGTGTAGGAAGGATTATGAAGAACTTAAGGCAAGTTATTAAGGTGAATGAAGGAAAACTAATGCTTGATCCAAAAACAAGGTGGTTCCATTTCTTTAAATGATGCTCCGTCATGTCAAGACAGTATAAATGAAGTTATGACCCTAAAATTGGAGTGACTACATTGTAGGCTAAAGAAGGTAAAGAAGGCTTCATGGCATATGTGTGCTTGAGTTAAAAATCTCAAGAAGGTTTATTCGTTAGGCACGAAATGACTATGGAGACCGAGATAAGCCTTCCTAGGGTTATAGATCCATATGGTGAAGGTGAGAGATGAAATCTCAATGAACTTCATACACTTAATAACTACCATATTTGGAGCTTAAGGAATCAAACATGAACTTAGTCAAAGATGACATTATTGATATGTTGTTGATGGACTCATTACCATAACATTTCCCTATTCTAGTTCTCGATTTCACCTATTCAAGATAGGGCGAGTCTAAGTGAGCAAGCTACCACCTTATGATTGAAGGCATTTATAAGTTCTTACATAATGGGATGGGTTGAAGTAAAATGAGAATGATATCTTGTAGGGGACATAGTTCTAAGCATATTAGGACAAGGTATACATAAAAATAGACCTCATAAATGTATGCATGGACCACACAACTTCAAAGAGGAAGGAATAGGAATAGTTTTTGAATTCATGAAAGCAATCTCAATTGTCATAATCAAGATAGGGAGCTTTCAAGGGACAAAGGTACCTGGTTGTGAGAACATATGATCTAGGAAAAGCTAACCTCAAATCTTCCATATTATATTGTACTTCTCACACCACGCAACAAGGTGGTAATTTGTCAAACTTGGTTGTAGGTCTAATCCCACTAATAGAGTCTTATCTTGAGTGACATGGTTGAATGATGAACACCCAGAGATTAATGGCATAATGGATGGTTAATAAGGTTGAGTTGGTGTGTACAACAAAGCATGTCCATGTTTTATCTTAGTGAAAGCACCTTACCTAGCTGAGTCAAGTTGACATTGTGCTTCTTATATTGAATCTTTATCCATGTATCAATTTTTAATGTGAAGCCCTCTAGAACATGAGAGGTATGGACCTTATCATAATATATTTCGAGTGTCTAACTTTGTTAGATGATTGTGAAGGATCAAAGTGGATAGTGGATTATTGAATATACATGGAATGTTTCCTTTTAAATGTTTATGAAGACACTGTGGTATGAAAACCATGAAGGAGAGATGAGCTAAGGTGGTACACCATCCTTCGGAGCCATCTCTACTCTATATTTTTCTTGAAAAATGTTCTTAAATGAAGATTTGTTCCAAGTAGAAATTTATTTCTTCAACATAGCCGATTTTAAGCCAAAATGAACATATTCTTACCCTTTCTTGTGAAAGACGACCACCATTGCTTCACTAATTCCTTGAAGGAGGGACATTTCATCCACATCATCTCGAATTTGAAGGGGGGATGCCTAGGAGCGATATCTATTGAAATATTGAGAGAAATTGGGAAATGATTGGACCCCGACTAGGGCATAACTTCACTTTCCATTAAAATCGGCTTTGGCCCGGAGCCAATGAGAGTTAGTAAGAAATCTATCCAAGTAAACCGAAATACGCCCCATTCCAATCTATCTGTTAGACTAGATCAACCACCATTTCTTCGGGAGAACATCCCAAAGTTCTTCATCTTCCATAAAAGAAGAAAATTTATAGTGGGACTGAGAGTTACTCCTCGTTCCCCCTCCATACTTCGAATCTGAAATGGTAGCATTAAAGTCCCCAGATATCACCACCAAGCACTTCTGTAAAGCCTCTAACTCTACAAATAGAGAGGCCCATAAAGCTCTTTTCTGAATAATACTAGATGATCAAACATTACAGAGAAAAAATCTCTCAGCCAAATTCTTAACCACAACTTTACACCACTGAAAAAATTGCTGACACTTCCAAAGAAGTTACCTCCACTTTGCTAGAAATCCAAACAATTCCAAAACCTCTGAAGCCCTGTTGGCATCAACGAAAGCACCTTGCCAACCCTTCCATTTACGCAACCAACTAGAGGGACATTTCGATCCGAGAATTTTAGTTTCTAAAGAAAACAAATATCCACTCCTTATTCCAAAGTTAAACGCCTAGTTAGGCGTTGCTTTTCAGGGCGTTCGGACCCTAACGTTCCACGAAAACAACTTCATTTGTTCTTCGGGGGGACTTGCCCTCCCTACTTACTAGTTGATAGAAAAGTTTCATTTTTTTCGTCTACACCTGTTGCTACCTCTTGAAGAATCTTTTTCTCAATACTCGGCCTACTAGGCCCAGTCTCCTTACCACATTTTAATGTGCTCATATCAGGGGTCTCTGCAATAGAGCAAAGTTCTTCTCCCACTTCCCATTCCCGAGGGGAGGAAACCCTAGCTACTTCCTTCACCTCCTATTCCAACGAAGCCTCCACCAAGTGATCTTTAGAGGCCATTGATTCGAGATCCGCCATCGAAGCTCCATTCCCTGCCTCTACCCCTTTCGTAAAAGAGAATACAAATGAGAAAATTCTACCATTACCTTGTAGGTTTCTTGCATTAGAGACTTTGGAGTATACTCCTTTTCTTTTCCCTTTGACATATCCAAGCCTCTTTATACCCTAAAGACCGATGCCCCTTGGAATGCCCTCCTTGAGCTTCTTCCGCCACTAGTGCCATCATGTGGGGCTTTTACCTGGGATCATTGCTTAGATTGAGATTTATCCCTTCTTAGGTGGCCGAGTTCTTTGGCATTTGAAACATTTGAAAAGATCTTTTCATAATCCTGCTGCACCCACGTGCCTTAGGTGATTTAATGGAAATGGACTCGGTAAAGGAACAAAACAATCCATTGCTACACAAACCCTAGCATATGCGGCAAATGATCCCCTTCCAAAGTCTTCGGATCAATCCTCACAACCCTCCTCGGGGACTCACAAATCTTGGAAAGATTATGAGGATTCCAATAATTGATTGGGAAGGAATATAACTACACTTAGATTTGCATTTATTCCATGACCACCGAAGTAGGATCGAAGTTCTATGTCCATTTTCAAATGTGGAGCCCATGCTCTACAAACAAGCACTCTTTCAGAAGAAGAGTTTCTTCCTGCTAGGCTACACTCCGAAAAGGACCGGGAAATACCCTTTTGCCAGAATTTGACATGAACCCCTCTCCCCCATTGCCTTTCACACCAACCCAAAATTCCTTCCATGGAGAGCTTCCTACCTAAAAACTTAGCCACAACCGCTCTTTTTGCAAACAAATCTACGGGCCACAAAATTGTCTTCGCGCCAAGTACCCTTTGAGCACGTGGCTTCTGCAGATGACAACACTCGTGGAAACAATCTCTTGAGAAACATATTGTCCTCTCCCTAGCTATTATCCGCTCCTCCTCCCAGAAACCCTAGGCTAGACATCTCGCCCCTCCTTACCGCTCCATGGTGTTCAACATCGATCCTTGTTAAAACATAGGTTCATAAGGGTTTTAACCATTAGTAGGAGAATAATGGATTTAGTGATTTTTTTTTTTATGAATATCCTCATCTTAAAAGGTGACAAATTTGAGTATTGAAAAGATAAGTTGAAGAGGGTTATTCATGATTTTCATGTGATTAATATAATAAGAATAATGATTATTCACGAAGGGCGAGTTAGTTAATGACTAAAATCATATAACTTAAAATCCCAAATAAAAATACATTATCTTATAAATAATTTATTATTATGATTTATAGAAAAACTAATTAATTTTCAATATCACATAATTAAATTTTTTTTCGTATATATTTACATTTAAAGTATCGAGGGGGTAATAAGTTTTCTTTATTATGTCAAACTTAATACTAAGGTATGGAATGGATAATCACTCTCTTTCATATTAGACATCTTTATTCCCTAAAATTTAATTTGAGGATTTTCAACCAAAATATATTTTTTTAAAACAAAAAAAAATATTTTGTACAAAAAAAATTTCATCAATAAAAATAGAAACCCCAACCCACCCTTAAGACCTATAATTAATCCGTACATAGTTAAGGGATAATTGGTCTTTTCTTTTTCTTTTTCTTTTAATTGAATCTGAAGCTTTGTTAAAAGCAGGTGCACAATTTTTTTGAATTTTAACACTTCTTGTTCTATTTTTAAAATTTGGAAGTGGGTGCTATTTTTAGAGCGAGCTATTTGGAACGTAAAATTAAATCCTCTCTACTTATATTCTTTCATTGGATTTTAGTGTTGTTTTGGTCTGTCTGTGATTTTTGATCTGTGATAATAAGAGTCTGCTTTATTTATGATGGGCAATGGTGTGAAGTACTGCAGAAATCCCAATTCCGAGCATGCAAGAGAGTGCATAGGGTCTCTGAGGAATAACAATCCCAGCGGCAAGATTGTGGGGAGTAGGAAAAGTCTCAAAACTCCAAATCCTATCCCAATTCCCTGAGAAATCGGTGATGGGGGAGACTGATTGTGTGGCGATTACAGAAAATTCTGTGGTGGATTCTGCTTCTGCTGCTGCTGCTTCTGGTCTTGGCTTTGAAGCAAGGAATTCTGTGGTGGTTTATAAGTCCAATAACAGCAGTAATGAATGCCATGTTTGTGGATTTTGTAGTAAAGTTTTCAGGTCAGGGAAGGCCCTAGGCGGCCATGTGAGAATCCATGGGGCTAGTAGATATAATGGGCAATCCTCGAGCAGTGGAAATGTATCTGGGGTGTGTGATTATTCATCTACAGACATTTGGGTAAAAAAATCCAAGATACCCACATCTAGATCCAATGGGAATTCCAACTGGGTCGGTGCTGAGAGTATTGATGGCCAAAAAGCAGAGGGAGGGGGAAAATCACTGCAAGGCAGTGAGAAATATGATCATGGATTGTGGAGAGGAGGAATCGAGTGATCGGAAGATGGTGTCTCTGTACGCACTTAGGAGGAATCCGAAGCGGAGTAGGAGGGTGACAGATGAGGATTTCAGTATGGATTTGATTGCCAAGAACAGCAGCGCCTGTGTTGAGTGCGGAAAGGAGTTTCCCTCATCCAAATCACTGTCTGGTCATATGAGGTGCCACCCTGAACAGGACTGGAGGGGAACTCGGCCTCCGTATGATAATACCGACTCTATTGATACTGATTCTCAGTGCACCACCACCGGTGGTGATATTGTTATTCATGTTTCTGCTCCAAGCTCTGGTGTATCCTCAATCTGTTGGCAGAGCTCCCAGGGATCAGAAGATCTGAAGGGGAAATGGGACCAAGAGGCAGCAGCTTCAGATGATAAAAGTGATAGAGAAAGAATGAAGGCAGCTCATCCGCCAGGTTCCAGAAGCCTGCTCAGCTGGTCTGTGACTGCAAAAAGAGGTACGAGAAGACCAATTAGGCCGACTCAACCTCAACTGGAGTATAATGCTGTTGAAGAAAAAGAAGAAGAGGTGGAGAATACTAAGGAGCTTGCGGATGATAGAGGCACTGCCCATTTCCTTGTGATGCTTGCCTGTAGTGCTACCAATACCATTGATACTCCTAAGGTTGATAGACATGTTAAGAGACAGATGACAGAGGAATCAGTTTATCATTCTATGACAGGGAAGCATGAGCTTCAGGGGTCTTTTGAGGTTTTGGAAGCAGGGCAAAAGGATCTGGGTTGGAAGGAGAAGTCCAAACAAAGGAGGACTGATAAAAGTAGTAAACCTGTTGAATTAGGTGCAGGTAAATATAGAGGCAGCACATGCAAGAAGCTCTTCAATACGCATCAAGCTCTGGGAGGCCACAGATCAAGTCACAGGAAGTTCAAGGATTGTTCTGCAATAGAGGAGGTGAGGGAGGAGGAAATTACTGAAAAGGGTAGCAGTGTGTTGTTGATAGATTACTATCCTGTCGCTGTGGACGATATGGATTCAAGAGAAGAAGAGAAGGGAAGATGGCTCGCTTGCTTGACTGGAGAACTGAGCCCAGAACCAGTAATACAAGTCAATAAGAGCAAGGTGTATGACTGTCATATCTGCCACAGGGTCTTCCCATCAGATCAAGCTCTTGGTGGCCACAAGAGATCCCATTGCACTGCTGACAGAATTACAGAGCCGGCAAACAATGTGACCTCAACAGAAAAACAATCAAAGCTATGGCGAGGTCGAGGCCAAGTGAGAGAACCACTTCTTGATCTCAACCAGCCAGCACCAGAGGAGGAAGAAGATTTGGAAGCTGCTTTTGATATGGTGAAAATGGGTACCCCTTTTGCTAAGAGGCTCAATCACGAAGTCATGATAACTGAAATTGTTACCATAAATACTGGATTTAGGTATGTAGAGTGTAATATATGTGGCTGCCTGTTCACATCTATGGATGGTTTGAGGGCACACCAGATTGTCCATGCCTAGATGCCACTGTATTCATCATTTTTTCCATTCTGGGTAATGACCAGGTGGAGATCCAAACATTTTGAACAATTTATTCTATACATTTGGCAGAAATTCTTATGTTCTTGTTTTAGAAGAGACTTCACTTACAGATTTCATAATTTGATGTATGTGTGGTTTATATATATTTTTGTTGTTTCGCTCTGTTTTTGTTATGGGAGTTGCTTGTTTCACTCTGTTTCTTGTTTTCTTTTTGGGGGCTTTGGAATCTAGTTATCTTCTCAATTTTGTATTCTCCCTTTAATACACGAGGCATTCTTCTCTGAATTATTTCAATATGTGAAAGCTTACCATAATTTGGTCATTACTGACTGTGTTCATCACGAGGAAAGAATTGCATTACTTGAATTGTTTGAAAATGAATGAGAAAATTCTAAGTGGTTGTTGTAGGTTCAGTGGCGAGGTTGTGTGATTTTTAAAAGGTCAATTGAGAATCTATTGTTATTGAGCATAAAACCTGAAATCTGAAAAAAATTACCCCATGCAAATCTCCTTGCGAAATTATAAGGTACAATTCTTATCAAAGTCTGCGGCAAAAGATAATAAGTTACGGGAAGGTCTCATGGAGGGATGGGGACAGAATCTCTCAGAGTTTTTCCAAATTTTGTGTGTTAATTTTGAGAGGTTGGAAGTCTTCCTTGTTGAATAGGATTTTGTAGCACTTTGGAATGTTTCTTATCGTAGGGCTCATTTAATTGGTAGGAATACTTTTAAAAGGAGCAATCTATACAAAATTGTTAAAAAAAACAACAATACAAAATATATCATATATGATTGAATATTTTTATATTAAAATTGATGGTGTAAAATTAGTTTTTAATAGTTTTTCCTATTAACAAATTTATGATTGAGATTGGGGTCAAAATTTTATTCTTTGTAACTAATTATGCCAAAGGTGCCCCCTATGGGAAAGGCCCTTCCTGGACGTTTCTGCAACTATGTTAAATTTGACGGCCGTTTGGACGTTTTTAGTGACGATTATGTTTGTGATTGTTTTGACGGTTTGACGAGCGTTTTAATTGGCTTCTTTTTAAAATGTTCAAGGTCAAAGCATTTGGACATTTCGCAACTATGTTAAATTTGACTGGCCGTTTGGACGTTTTTGATATGAGATTATGTTTGATGTTTTCGACGAGCGTTTTAATTGACTTTTTTTAAAGATGTTTAAGGTCAACATTTGGAAAATTTGGGAGCAACAACATGATTGGGTAGATTTTCACTTTGTGAAATGCTCTTTCCATTGTATGAGTATCTAATGTGGTCTTCTTTAAAACAAAAGTAACAAAAATGGAAAGTTATCTAAAAGATTTTTTTTTAAGTCAAGGAAAGACCTAACATTGGTTTCGGGAATGGCAATAGTTGACTACACCGCCACTCACCGTCAAGCTCTACTTTTTCTATGAGAGGCATTTCTTGGTTAGATGATTTTACTCAAGGCGTAAAAGCTGGAAAGATATACACAATCTTCCAAATTCTTTTTGGTTTCCGAGTTTCGCATTGGTGGTTTAAATTCAATGTTTCACTCAAGGCATAGAAATTGTATTTTTCTTTCCTTTTAGATGATGATTTGTTGTTTTTCTTGTTTTAGTTTGAACTCGCTTTCTGCATGCTTTTAGGCTCGCTCGTTTAATCTTGGATCTTAGTGTATTTGTGTGTTTGTCTTATACAAGTGTTTATGGTAGAGTCTGTTTGAATTATTTTTGATATGCAAGAATACTACTTTTTCGAGAGAAACCTTCTTTGAGTGCAATTGTAAGCATCATATGTATATGGTGTTTCACTTTATTGATACTTTTAATTATTATGTGGTTGCGGGTTAAGGAATAAGGGAGATACTTTTGGTCATTGGTTGGGGGACATCGTGAAAATTGCAACTATTCGTTCCAAACCACACAGAGGAACAAATGTAACTAATAGGAAGTATGCCACATATCTTTGGTGTAAAACATGTGGATATCGTGGTCAGTTAGAGTAGGTATTTACCTTAGCTCATATTCACCTAGGTACATTATTTACCTTTATTGTATTTATCCTCACCCACTTATGTGTGTGGATATTTCTTTTATCTTATTTAGATATTAGGAGATATTATCTAGTTGTTAGGTATAGTTCTTTCCTTGATCTATGGTATTGACTAGTTCTTTCCTAGATCTATGGTATTGACTAGATCCTTGATGTCTAGTTCTCTCATAAATCTATGGACTTGACTAGTTCTTTGATGACTAGTTCTTTCCATGATTTATGGCTTGATCTACGACCTTGACTAGTTCTTAGATTGTTATTCCTTGCATATATAAGCAAGGCCCATTCTCATTGTATTTCATTGAGTTCCATAATAATATATGATATTGATGCTCATTTGTTTGCAAAGGTTTATGTAAAGTTATTCTGGCGAATTGTTTTCATCTTATTGATCGTGATGTTTGATTAGCATCTGTGTTCTTGGCTTGGCACGATCTGGTTATCGTTCCTTTTAGTGGCTGCATTTTAGACCACTTATTTCATATCCGGACTTGCATGATATGGAGATTCATATTTTGATATTATTGAAGGAATGTGAACACTTCTAACATTCTTTTGGATGATAATTTTGAAGCATATTTGTTAGACATTGGCATTGCCAAGTGCATTTCCTTGGCCAAAACTCACACCTCTACCTAAGTTATGGGTACCATTGGAAACATTGACCCTAAATATGCAAGGACATCAAGGCTTGATGAGAAATTTGATGTTCAGTTGGTAAGATTTTTGTTTGTTAATTTTATTTCGGAGCTTACATTATACATTGTTCAAGTATTTTTAAGGTTTGTTGTCTAGAGCATGGAGCAATAAAATGTGGATGGAGTTGTCTTTGACATTGGCATGTGAACATTAATATTATCAAAAGCAAACAACAACACAGTCATGGAAACTATTGATACAAATGTTGAAACACCTACATGGATCTTGGGATTGTAAGAAAAATCTTCTAGTTGGCCTTGCTTTGCACCAAGAAATGGCCCAAACAAAACCATGCAACATCAACAAAGAATTGATTACACCTCTCCCAACCAGGTTATGTACAATTATGAGAGACTCCAAGAAAGGAGAAAGTTTCTGTGACCTTAAAAATAAGTTGGCCAGGGAAGCAATGCATACAAGACATGCTCTTATGAGGGAAAAGACCATAAGAGGGTAAAAAATAGTGGCTGGAATGGCTCCTTTCCCATGGCTCGATATGGGTGTTCAACGGTAAATCATGGTGGAATAGGTTCGGATGGAACAGAAGTTCCAATTTGGCCATGGTTGGAACAGGTTGTGCATTAATGGTCACATAATTTCCCATAATGTTTTGATTTCATTATGTGGGTTTTGTTGGCTTTATGGGAAATTGATACATATGGTTGAATCATTTTTCATATTTGAGGATATTGGTGGATAATCTTGGATATTGAACCATAGGTTTGTGTTTGTATTTGGCGATGAGTGAAGGAGCAAAAGGTTACCGTGTAGTTACTTTCTTCCATCATATTACATTTGTGGGAAACAACATAGCTATACAAATGGTTGCAGGTAACAACCTTAACGTAAGACTCATGCCATGATAGTTATCAATGATGATGTTTGATTCATGTGTATGGACTCGTCTATTTCTTAATATTGTTTTTCCTTGTTCTATAGGCCATTTATAAACATTATTACAAAGAAGTGGTAATCTTACATTGCAAGAATTTGTCATTTCTTCGAGTGTGTGAGTTGTTTTTATCTCAATTTCTAGATATCCATTCCTTAAGGTGGGTGAATGCAATTTGTACATTCAACACCATGGGATTATCTGCCACAGCTATTGGTGTGGCTTTACACGATGGTAGGAATCTCTAATAAGTTTATTGATTGAATTGTCTCACAATTTCTTTAGGGAAGAAATCACTGGCTTGTCTCCCAAGAAAGTAAAAATCATGTAAGAGTGTATAACAATATGCTTGTCTTGATGATGATGTGTGGGTTACAATCATGATGAAGATATGGTAATCCTTCTGCAACACCATGAACAATCTTTAACCGAGTGTCCCAGTCTAGCTTAATCTTCTTTGATGATCCTATACAAAAATAAAAATTAAAAACACTTGTTAGATTCTCCAACAATCCATTTTAATTAGGAGATTGATTGGATTCTTCTATTTCAAAATATGAATCTACAATGTACAGATCCATTTTTCTTCATAACATAATCATTTTACTCACTGTGTAGGATGTCCCACAGACTTCCGTTTACCATGTAATCATAAAACAACAGGTCAATTTTCATTCGAGTGAATTGGGTCAGGTCAAATTTTGTCTGATTGAATTGGGTCAGGTGAAACTTCATCTAAATGAATTGGGTCAAGTGAATTTTCATCTTAGTTGTACGAATTTGTAACAAATTTGAAATATAGAGATATAACCTTTAAATGTAATGCTTCATCTATATTCCTACACTTATAAAATCAATCACACCCCTTATTTATCAACATCAACTACAAAAGTAATAAGTATCCCTCTAAATCAAATAGCATACATCGTTCATTCACATTGCATTGTACACATGTGATTGCTAGTTTACAATGCTTCCTAAATATTAGGCACAAATAAAGAAACAAGAAACAAATAGTTATTATATTTATATTTAGATTAATTAGTTTGTAAATGTAAATTCACACTAAAATAATATTTGTAAAATATATATGATTGAATAGAGTTGATGAAATCTAAAATATATTATTTATGTATGTGTGTGTGTTTTAATATGATTCTTTAAAAAAATTTATTAATAAACACATTTTTCAATTTTAATATCATGAAAATGCACAAGTCTCGCCAAACAATGTGAAACACCAAATATATTATTCACATCATAATAAACGATTAGCAATGATAGATTGGCTATTATATAGCCATAAAGGTAGGCAAACAACTTCCTAGGAAATAGAAGTGAGTAGAACAATTAACCCGGTAATAGCGGGTATAACAACTAACCATTCATAATATATTGTTATTTCAACAATATATACGACTAACTAACTTACTAATATTCACTATAATAATAATTACCAATGTAATTATTATTCACACACATACAAATGTGGAGCACTAAAATATTAATTTCCTAAGATTCCCCCTTAGTGCGAACATGGGGAAAACCTACCTTATACTTGCACCTGTTCATGATCTGGTGATTTTCACAAGATAATCACAAACTCAAGGATGGTTTTGCAAACAATTGACCAAAAATCGAGAATGGTGGTTTTGCAATTGGTTTACCACAAACCACAAAGTGATGGTTTTGCGAATGGATTACCAACAACCAAGAATGGTGGTTTTGCAATTGGTTTACCACAAACCACAAATGAAGGTTTTCAAGTGGTTTACCTACAACCACATCATGATATGCCAAGTACTATTCTCAGCCCTCATCACATCTCACCGTAGGGAATAACATAGGAAATTTTGTTGAAATCTGTTGCTCGTACATACATAGAAAAAGATGACATAATGGAAATGGAACATTGGATCATGTTCCCCCCCTCAATGTGAAATTTCCACTTATTGAAAATAGGAACATTCAGTAAACCGTAGCAAATACACAATCGAAAAAAATGCCACCAAATCATTTGTGTTGCCTCGTCATTGGCATGCGATCGACGAGAGGTTGCTTATTGACCTCCAACCTCCATTTTCCTCCCTCCTCCTTGGTGTCATGCTACTAACTCAAAAAAATATGATCATGAATCTCAAGTTTACATATTGGACATCGTGTTCCAGCGAAAATGCGTTAGTGAGACATTTTTTTTTACAATATTTTGACTCTGAGTCATGATGACAACTTACAAAATAACTATTTAAAAATAAAACCTAAAATCACCTATATGACTCAAAACTTAGACTCAACTTTAATTTTTTATTCAAATTTGAGAGGACAACATTTGACTTTGACACTTTGGCACTAAAACTACCATTTGATTGTTTACATTAACATGACTCAAAATATAACTTGACGATACAACAAGAGCACTATTGACGAAAAATAAATGGGACACACAAAGTCTAATATAAATATTAATCTCTATCCCTAGACGTTTATGAATATTGACGTAAACACATAAATATTGACCAAAACCACTTATAAACTAAGGGAGAGGACCCCATAACCGTGCACCTAACTTTAGGGGCACGCAGATATATGTAGGGGCCTCACAACATAAAAATTATATCATCGTATAGCGTATCACCATGTTATATCAAGTATTTTCGTTTCGCGTGTTTATTTGGAGGGAAAAAGAGTTTTAGAATTGATTTAAAATGAAAAAAATAATATAAAGCATTTGAAAGAGGTACCAATGACCGAGCGCCCTATGTGTCACATTGACATTGGCTCTTAAAAAGTGTCATTAATCAAATAGTGAACAACTATTAGTCATTTTTTCAACAACCAATGGTGAAAATCAATGTACATATATCGATACAATTATGGGGTCCTCTCCCTATCCACTCTACAACTTAAAAACAAAACACTATGTAAACCTAAATGGCTTTTGATATGGTTTATTTAACAATAATTGTTTATGTATTATATCCGTGCATGTTTCATAACGTAAACTATCAAAATCAACAAAGACTATACATTACGGTTGTATTACTTTTTTGAAAAAAGACGCTACTAAATAAAAAAACACTTATAAAAGACTCCAAAAAGAAAACAAACTATATACAAACACTTGAGATCGGTGTTGGTCGAGCACATGTGGATCAATGGATCGATGCTCCTACCGCTATAACTCATGGATGAGTTGATGACCTCGATCCTCAATGCATTACATAACCGGTATTCTCTAAAACATAAATACCGCTAAGATGTTCATGTGGAGAATAATCAGTAAGATCATATATATGATGAATGACGATGCAAGAAATTGAATTAAATTGAATTAAATGCACAAATATTTCGTAGTGTTTGCCTAGAAAATGTAGATACGATAGTCACAAATTTTAGATAGATAGAGGTCGAGAAAATGATCCAGACGCAAGAGCCGAGAAATTCATTGACCTTGCCGAGTGAGAAACCATATCTCCGCACCACGATGCAAGTCATAGATTAGTCTCTTGGCAATGTTAATACCATGTATTGATATAGAGCAAATTTTATTTTAGTAAAAAAAGGACATCCAACCTTCTTTATTAATAAAAGTGTTCAACATGATCAATTAAATAAACCCTATAAAACTATTAATTGTTCAATTTAACTTCCATATAATAAATTCACTTATAAACATAAATAAAATATATATTATTCTAGAAATATATAAATCAAAGGAGATTAAAACATATAAATTTTATACTTTTCTTTATTAGGTATTTACTATATCAAAATTAATTTAATCAAACAACCAACAACAATAATCTTATTGTAGGGTCCATTTAATTTGTAGGAATACTTTAAAAAAGAACAATCTATACAAAACTATTAAAAATAAATAACAATACAAAATATATCATAAATGATTGAATATTTTTATATTAAAATTGATGTTGTAAAATTAGTTTTCAATAGTTTTTCCTATTAATAAATTTATGATTGGGATTGGGGATCAAAGTTTTATTCTTTCTAACTAATTTACAATGCTCCCTAAATATTAAGCACAAATAAAGAAACAAGAAACAAATAGTTATTATATTTATATTTAGATTAATTAGTTTGTAAATGTAAATTCACACTAAAATAATAATTGTAAAATAGATATGATTGAATAGAGTTAATGAAATCTAAAATATATTATTTATGTATGCCGTATGCGTTTTAATATGATTCTTTTTGAAAAATTATTAATAAATTTTTCAATTTTAATACGAGAATAAATACTAGCAATCACATGTGTTCAATGCAATGTGAACGCCGAATGGTATATGTTATTTGATTTTATTTATGTGATTTTAGTCATTAATTAAATGATTTGCATGAATAATGAGGTGATGTAATATAATTAAAATAATTATTATTCATGGAGGTCATTTGGTTAATGATAAAACTCACATGACTTAAAATACCACAAAAATATATTATGTGATTTCAATCATTAATTAAATGATTTTTATGTGATTGTTTTAGATGATTTAATGCTTTTGACAGGAGCTTAGAACCTGGGGATCGAAGGGATCCCACCCAAGTACAAACATGATAACTGAAACCAAAATCTACTAACCCAACCAAACAAAAACACTAATACTACAAACATGGCATCAAGCCGAGAAGACCCAGAAACTACTACACCGAACGACAAAAACAAAGGCCCATCCCACCAAAAATGAAAGGACTAGGAACAGAAAATTACTCCTTAGAGGCAGGAAAGCTCAGTACAAATGTCATCCTAGTGCATACCACCCACATAGACTTCTGCTCGAGTAATTTCCAGAGCAAGAAATTAAAATTTAAACCCAATTTTCTATGAAGACCAACTACACTCGCCGATTCGGGAAAACATGTGCCGACAACGCTGGAAAATCCAACTTCTCAATCATGTTGCCTTCAAAGAAGCTCACTTAATAAACCTCATGAAAATTCGAGGTAAACTTCATCATAACCACATTCTGGAAGACAAAATTGCAATCACCCTCCTAGCTTCATCCATGGCAAGCCCCTCCTAAACCGCATCTAACAACGGCTAAGCCCTACCAAAGGTTGTCAATGCTTCTACTAAATTAACATGGTGCTAGGGATTTTATGAATTGAAGTGCACCAGAGTAAGCGAGACACAAACCAAGATGCAAGTTCTAAATTCACCTGTGCCCTGGTTGAATCTCCCATGTATTCTTCCTCACAATAGCCTCAAAAAGGGACCCTAACTCTTCCCGAAGTTAATCGAAATTCGAGCCTAAGATACACTCCCAAAGAAGGCCATCTCATGCTTCACACCTTGAAGAAAAAGGAAAGGCAACGAGGATCTCTCCATACTCAATCCTCAAAACCACCACTCCATCACCCACCTTCAACAAACAACGAAACTAAGAAGAAACCAGTTTGACCGAAAATTAAAAGCACCCCACTCTCACTTCACAAGAGATAATTTCATGGAAATCCTCCCACGCATTTCCACACTCGAGATGATTGGCTCATCTCTCTTAATAATGCCTTGATTTACCATGAAATCGATGATGCAATTGGATTCTCTATAGTTATGTTTTAAGGCCCACTTAGGAATCCTACTCTACCAATGCAAAATGTTAGTGATATAATAATCAAACTTCCAGGACATCGATTTACCTTTACGAACGTCGCGATCAAAACCTAGGAGTCACCTTCAATCTCAAGAGCTTCACAACCGATACTCACCACCAATTTTATTCCTTTAAACAAATTTTGGGCCTCTGCTTCGTTACATGTTCCATCCTTTAATGGAAAGGAAACTACAATCACTAAGTTGCCTCCCTAATCTCTAATTAATCACCCCTCTCCCGAATCTGTCCAAATTACCTTTCAAGGCTCCATCAAAGTTTAGTTTGCGAGAATCCGAAGGGGGTGGAAGCCATCTTACATGTTTCTCGAGAAGATATTTTTCCACCTTTGACATACCCTTCTTAATAATCGTCCTCGGATCCGACATCTTGTTTGAGGGATAAGATAATCCCAAGTGTGCATCCATCGAGGAGAAGCGTGACAGATCTTTACAATTCAAGTTGATGTTCTCCAAAATTGAAATTTCAAGCTTTAGCAAAACTACCGAGAGATCTGAGAATGAATCTCGAAAACCTTTTAGATTACTTTCCCACCAATTGTGCAAAAGAAGGAGGATGGGAGCACATATATTTTAACACACCACCATGCCCCAATATTGGCCAAGAGACTAACATTTCTATGATATTCTTGCTCTATGTTGGTGCTCAATTTGGCCTCGCCCGTTTGTCCTTAAATTTCTTCAGTTTTCGGGCTCTGCCGTCTTCTCTATCTCCCTCGTATAGATGCATAAAAACTCGTCCTCCATTTGGTTGCCATGATCGAGTCCCTTCCTTGGTTGAGGATCACTTAAAATTCCATTAAAAAAATTTGTTCCTCTTTCCATGTGAAGGAGTCTCAGAATTTGGGCATAAACTCGTGTTTTTCCTTCCTTCCATTTTCCACAAATCACGTTTTGTTGTCCCCGTATTTTTGTCCCAAGTATCTCGTGAAAATGTGATTAGATGTGACTGGAGGATCACATTTGGGCCTTATATCATTTCCAAACTCTCTCGTCCGTGAAGAAAGATTCATTTCTCAGGCTCAAATGGTGTTTTTCCCGCATTTTACGGTTTTGACGAAAGTGCGTTTTCCCCGTCAAATTTACATCTTAGCATCTATGGAAACGTGGCCCTTTCTCGGTTGGATGCGGCTCGATGGGAAATTTTGAAAACTCTAAGACCCGATTCAACTCAAAACTTGTCCACGTGGAGGGCCGACACTCATATGAAAATTTGCCTTTTTGTTTGGCCTTGGAGTTACATCGGGGAGACACGTGGAGATTTCCACTGCCTTGCCCAGACTTAGACAAATTTTTCATGCGGCCGTATAGTTTTGGTGGACCATGGACACGTGGAGGGCTTGCACTCGTTTGAGGATCCACCTCAGGGTCCCATCTTAATAATTATGACAGGAGACATGTGGAGGCTTCCGTCGGCTCCACTCTATACTTAAACTTTTCAAAGCAATTTTGAAAGGCCTGGGACACGTGGAGGGACCGTGCCTATTTGGGGACTAGCCCCTAAGTTTTATTTTGAAGAAGTGCCAGGAGGACACTTAGAGGCTTCCGCTCACTCTACCCTTGCTTGGACTTTTCAACGGCCAAGGAAAACTGTCTCGGACCCTAGACACATGGCGCTTTCACCGATCCTTCAACTTTTTTATCAACTCTGCCGGACTGAGACACGTGGTGAGCCCGCACTTGTTCGGGGTCTCCACTTTTGAGGACCATACCAAAGGTGTGCCAAGGTGACACGTGGAGGCTTTTTGCTGGCTCCTTTTTACTGAGACTTTTCAAAGGCCAAAAGGCATTTTTCTTGGGCCTAGGGCATGTGGAAGGCCCGCGCTTGTTTGGAAACTTGCCCCTATACTTATCCTTTGTAGTTTCACTAAGGAAACACGTGGATGATTATAAAATAAAGTGAAGAAGGGGAAAATCAATGGTTGTTGTGCATTGCGTCTATTTTTCCGCCATTTTTCTCCAAGACTCTTGGAGATGCGAATACGCACTGATTTTTCATCATTTTTTGATTAAATTCCTTGTCATCTATCTATAAAGTGCCATTGAATGGATTTAGAACTTAATTTGTGAGTCCAAGGATTGTTAAGGTCAATATTTTGAAGTTGGAATTACTCGGGCACTTGTAAAAATGTGAATTACCAAAGAAGATGGATGCGGGGTAGAGTTATAGAGGAAAGAAAGGGAAAAGGATGAAATGATGAAAGTTATAGGCGAAAAAGATGAAAAAGGTGTTTCCTCGAGAGTGAAAAGGATTACTGTCATATCCAAATTCAGGCAGAGCCTTAGAAAATGATTAAAAAGGGGATTTCTCACATGAAAAATCAGAATGATTAGAAGGATTGCCAAAAAGTTGTGGCATGGCATCCTAGTCATTAGTCGAGGGCCCAAGAAACGTGATCAGTTCACAATTGGTCCACCTGGAAGATTTTGGATGTGAATTTGTTAAACATTGCTTTCTAAGGAAAATTGGTAACAAGCAAAGGTCCCTCGAATATTATTCTCTTTTGGGGGGAAAATTGAGCAAGTGAAATGTATAAATGCAATGAGAATACTCTTGCAAATGGTAGGGGTTGAATCCTTAAGAGAAAATTTGAGAGAGCCTATCTTCCTGAGAGACCAATCCAAGAAACTTGTTAATTTCCCGTGTTTTAGATTTCAATCATGTCAAGTTGGTTGTGAGTGTACAGCCATTGACAAGCTCTGAGAATGTTCAAAGAAACTTTCCCCTACTAATGAATCTAACCAATTTCGATTTAATCTATGTCAATCTTGGATCAATTTGTGTCTCCGCTTTATTTCGTAATGTCTACAAGTAGTTTTTCTTATTCCAATTGCAATCTTGTGTTAAAGTCCCTTTGAATCACATGGGATATCATCCCTGTGACAGTTTAGTGGCATTTGCAATTTCATTTCAAGAAGAGCCTTCATCCTGCAATGAGATAAACAATTTAAAATCACTTCATTGTCATTTATTGATAAATATTGTCTATAATACTTCGAGTGTATCTTATGCGTGAGGAACCAGGGGTCTTTGATGTTTTATTAAGTCTTTAGATTGAGCCTTCGTGTTAAATTCTTGGAGATTGTGTGAAACTGTGAAAATGGGCCTCCATTGATGCACACCTTCTAGTTGAAGGAATATTTTAGCTATTTCGAATCTTTCTATCATTTAGCTTTCCAATTGTTGTGAAGTCTCTCAAAGATCTGGTATAATCAACTTTATCCTACTTAATCTCCCACCAAAATTATTCAAAAACAATGAATCCATCCTGAACTACCCATGTTTTTCCCTGTATATCCACAAAGGAACAAAATCTATTTACTAAAATATGTAGAACAATCAGGATTTCATAATGTCTTTAGTAACCTTAGCCTTGTTTTGAAATTATCTCCATCTTTTAGAAGTGACAACTCTTGAGAGTTAAATTATGGAGTATTGATCATACTTTCCCAAGGTTTTCTTCATAAAATTTGTGCAAAAGAAGGATATCTTCATCTCCTTCATCAAATAGAGGTTACACTACGAGCCCTCTCACCATGGTCAAAAGGCACAACCTAAAGCAAAGTGAGGATAGGTCAAATCCTCTTCAAGGTGTTATCTATATCTCCACAAATTTGAGTGACAAAGGTCCGTTAGATCTCATCCCGGCTACAAAACGACATATATTATGATCTATCTATCTTTAAGCTCCATGTGAAATCTGTGATGCTTCTCAGCTTGAAAAGGAGAACAATTTTGGATACC
Organism: Taxus wallichiana var. yunnanensis; assembly: GCA_018340775.1. Lineage (NCBI taxonomy): Eukaryota > Viridiplantae > Streptophyta > Pinopsida > Cupressales > Taxaceae > Taxus > Taxus wallichiana. The sequence goes on from CM031243.1 coordinate 647,621,846, forward strand.
AACACTAGTGCCATGCCATTGGGGATAATTTGTTTATTTGCTACCGGCTCATATCCATTTGGCCCATCAGAACACTCGTGGCGCCGTTTCGGGATTATTTGAAACAAAGGTGTACATGTATATAAAAACCTTGGTAATGTTTCTTATATAATCTAAGTGCAAAACATTGTTTAAAACATCATTATCTATTCATATCTGTAAGAATTGTTCAAAGTTGTAAGTTTTGAGTGCAATATTTCCAGCTTATATAGTTATTACACTAAAGTTTGTATCATCATTAATAAATTTGGGTAGAAGAAGAGAAGATCTTGTAAGCTTTGCATGAATCTGGTATTGATAGACATTTGATAGGTCTTTCATAGTGCATTTGCACAAACTAAGGTGAAAATACTTAGTGGTGACTCTATGCTATTTAAATTCTTAATAAATACCAGTGTCTTAACATATATCAAGTAAGATTTTTCATAAATCTGTAAAATGGAAGGAAGAAGATCTTTCTTCACCAAGGACCCTAGTAGAAGGTTGTTTCAAGAGTTGGGAAAGTCTAATTCAGAAGGAAGATGAATTTGGAAGGTTGTTGGAGATCAAGTATTAAGAAAAGAGATCTCCATTGGTGAAACTGATCAGCATGTGATTTAAGATTGCAATACTTCCTCAAGTGAATCAATCGTAGTCTCTTTATTGAATTGAATTCTCCATCTCGGAGAGGGTCCTTCTTTTTATTTGAAAAATTTGCTTCTCAATCTGCCCCTGTATTTTACAAATTTGATAGAATTTTCAAGAAACAGAGCCTTTAGAGGGTAGTCATTATGAGAATTGCATCCCTATACCACATGACTTCTCACTCCTCATCAGTTTTACATCTCCTCCAAGGTCACCTCCTCAAAATAATATGGCTCAGCCTCCACCTAGACCTCCATTTGTTGTTAATACTTTTGGTCCCATCAATTTTAGAGGTATGGTTGGCTATCCAAATGTTGTGCCATAAGATGTAAGAAATAGATTGCCTAAGTTTCAAGGAAATAATGCAATCACTGGTGATCAACACTTAAAGCTCTTTGTCAATATGATGGAGGAATTTGAAATAGAATTTGAGGATGTATACATTAAATTGTTTATCCATACTCTAGAAGAAGATGCAAGGGACTAGTATAAATCTTTGTCAGATAATTCCATTGATTCTCGAACTAAGATGAAGAATGATTTTAGATTACAAGTATGGAGATAAAACAGAACCTAGGTTTCTTTTATCAAAATTTGAAAATATAAAAAAGAATCCTAATGAATCAATTGCATGATTTCAATACAATATTTAACAAAACATTGAGAAGACTTCATGTTAATTTGAGGCCATGTGATGAATCATGTCTGATAAAGTATTCTAATGCATTTGATAAGAAAGTTGCTTACTATTTGAGGGATAAGAACCTGGAACTTTGAGGCAGGCCTTTACCATGGCTCTACAAATTGAGAACAACATTAAAGCAGTTGGAAAACCTCCTAAGAGGGAGGGTGTTAAACTGATCAACCCAGAGAAGCCTCAATCAAGTAAGGTTGTGGATCTTGAGGAAGTTGTAAAGACTTTGGCCGTGAGAGTAACAAATAAATCTCTTACAAGCTAGCTAGGGAAGAGAAAGGAATTGGACAAGGTTCTCAAGGTCAGCATAGGCAACAAGGACAAGACAGATTTACAAATCATCCTAGAAATGATCAGAGATCTGATGACAAGAGGTAAAGGACCCATGGGAGATAGACAACCCCAAGCTAGGGAAAATAGAGTAGTGCCTGATCCTCTAAATGCCAAAGTTGTTGTTGAAGAGACAAATGAAATTGATTGGTGTGAAAATGTTTCTTACCCCACCCGCCATGTGAAGTAGATCAGCAAGTTGAATAAGTTGATGATGATGATAACACTGATGATGATGCATGCATGGTGGATTGCTCTACAAGCTCACAACAAGGAGCAACTTCAACTGAAGTAATAAGTGCAAGAATTGCTGCAAGTTTTTGGGATTGCATTCACCGGGTACCTCTTCTTCCTCCCTCTCATACTTTAGAAATATATATGGTACAAGATTTTGAACTTCCTAATAATGATTTTGAGTACCTAAGAGCTCTAATGATTAAGAAGTATGATGGAGGAATCCCATCAGAAGAGGATAGACAGTTGTTAATGAATGTTGTTGTTGCCCAAGAAAAAGAGTATAACACAAGAAGTAAAGTTATCAAAGGGGCAGGGCCTCAAGCCAAACAAAAACCCCACTCTCACCAATTTCCCAAAAGAAACTCCAAAGAAAGATGCATCCGGAAAAGGCCTTGTTGTCTCAAGTAAAACAGTGTTCCCACCCATGCCCAAAATGTGAAAAATCTTGTGTCATCCGATGATTTTGTCAATCTTTCTCCAAATGCTGCTTTGCCCAAATACATTCCTTATGAAATTGCCCAAGTCTTGAGTCAGATCAAGATTTATGTCCCAATTGTTGAACTGCTTAGGATTCCTGAGCACAAGAAGAGGGCCTTTGAGTATTTGGGATTGGAAGAAGATAGAGTAGCCCAAGGAAGAAATATAAATAATGTAAAACTCCTCCTCCAACCATTGTAGACCTAGAAAAACCACCAAGCATTGGAGGAGATAGGTGAACCACCTAAAGTTTACTTGGGAACATCTTTGGTTGAGTCTCAATTAAATGTTGATCCATTTTTTACAATGTTGATTATTAAAGACAGACTGCTACACAATTGTATGTTTGATTCCAAGCATCATGCAATGTTATGCCTCTAGAGGTCATGAATGAATTAAACATTAAAGTGACAACAACTTATGGCAAGTGTACTGCAATGGATTCTAGAGAGGTTCCAATTATAGGATGTGTAAAAGGTTTGGTGGTACAACTTGCAACTTATTCGGTAAGAACTTGAAACTTGATGTTGTTATTGTTGATTGCCCTACCAAATGGGGCATGTTGTTATCAAGAAAGTGGGTGCAAGTGTTTGTGGAAGTGTTCAGATGGATATGTATTTTGCCACCATTCCAATTAAAGGCAGCCTTGTAAAGTTGTATGGAGAGAAGAAGATGTTGCACCTCATCAAGATCCCAATAATGCTTCTTATGAAGTGTTGTATGTTGATGTAGATGCTAATAACTTTGTTGGATTTGTTGATGGCAAAGAGCACAAGATTGATCAATGTAAATGTCTTGAACAAGTAGGTTTTCCTTGGACCTTGTTATTCGATGGAGCTTGTTCCAAGTTTGGAAATGGTGTTGGTATTGTTCTGATTTCTCGTGCCAGAAGAGTTTGTTTTTTCTTTCAAACTCAACTTTGAATGCACTAACAACATTATTGAATATGAAGCATTGTTATTAGGTTTGAGAATTGCATGGAAATATGGTGTAAAGGATATCATTGTCAAAGGAGATTCAGAACTAATTGTCAAGCAAATTAGAAAATTGTATGCTACTAAAAATCAGAGAATGAAACAATACAAACATGCAGTCTGGGATTTGATTGAAATGTTTGACTCATTTAATATTGTGCACCATGATAGAAAGTTTAATGTTGTTAAGACAAGTTAGCAGTGCTAGGATCCATATTTGGAATTTGTACAATATCTCCATTTTGTGAGTATGATGTTGAAATACTAACAAGGCCATCTGTCCCTGACAATGTTAAAAATTGGCAAGTGTTCGATGATGATGCCCAGGTGAAACAGTTTCTACAGAACCAAGGTGAGTTTTCTGACCAAAATATAGATTGGGAACCAATGGTGTGTGTTGTTGAAGGAAAGGAAACTTTATTTGGCAAAGACATCATCTAGTTGAAGACAAACACGATTCCTAGAGGTTTGGTGGCACTTGAATCAAACTTTGATAATGTTGATTGCATTATTAATAGAAGTATGTTGGTTTCAAGAGATGTGGAAGAGAACGTGACCTGGGCACAAAGGAAAACCACAAAAATCTAGTTAGGAAGAAATCTGAGCAAGGAAGAGAAGTAATCCTATGTTCAATTGCTGAAGAAATATCAAGACTGCCTAGCTTGGTCTTACTCTGAGTTGAAGGCATACAGGGAAGATTTGTTCCAACATGAAATTCCTCTTGAATCTAATGCCAAGCCTTTCATGCAAAAACAAAGGCTAATCAATTTGCTCCTATCTTTGAAGATGTAAGAAGAATTGAATAAGTTGATGGATGGAGGATCATTCAACCCACAAGGTACTCATCTTGGGCTACAAATTTAATGCCTTGTAAAAAAAAGAATGAGGAAATAAGGTTGTGTGTAGAATTTAGGAACTTGAATAAAGCATCATTGAAAGATAATTACCCTCTATCAAACATGGAGAATATGCTACAATTGTTATCCCATAAAATTTAAGGGCAATTTTCTATAGCTATAATCAATTTGTTGTGAAAAAAAGAATCGGTCCCTCATCTTGACCACTTACGCTTCGGGAACATTGCAAAATCCAATCTCCAGGAAATCTAGTTTTCCCAAATTAGCCATTTTTGGTCTTTTTGGTGGCAAAGAGCATAATGACTATGTAACATCAAGTTTTCATGCCCCCTTTAAGTGATTTTTTCGCGCATGCTTTGAGGTGTCAACAGCGCTTTGATGCGCCTCACTATGTTGAGTCTTTTTCAGTGCAAACCTAAGGCGCATGCGAATTCATGTCAACAATATGGTTTGATTTTTTGCACCACTTTTTGGTGTGCCAAGGGCGCACATTTTCTTGTGTCGACATCACATTCGTGCACCTAAGGCACACATAACTTCGTGTTGGAAAGTGTTTTGCGCCAAGGGCGCATGTTTTAGGAGTCGACAAACTTTGGTTTTTCATTGGGTGTTTGAATTTGAAAATGCATGGTGGTGCATTTATGCAAATGGCCCCTCATTCTTGTTTAAAATATATAGGCACGTCTCAGATCTCTATTATTGCATCCGACACCATCACGTGATTTATTATCTTCCATTCTGCACTACTACGCACCTGCCTGTCATTTTCAATCACTTCGTGGACTTGTTTTGCGCACTTTCTCGTTATATAATCCCGGTAAGAGGTCCTCATTCCTTTGTGTTTTTTTTGCTTTGGTTCAAGTTTAGTTTTGGTGTGAGTTAAATGCTTTTGCTGCATCAAACACGAACTCCCCACCCTCCTTGTTGTTTTTTCTACCTATGCTTTTCCCCCTTTTCAGATCTCTCTTGCAGTAGGGAGACTCTCGTCTTAAAAATGGCTTGGAACTCTTTGATTTAGCCTCTTCATAACCCAAATGAACCCTTAAAAGAAGCTTATCAACATGAAAACCCTCAGAGAAAGATCATGGCTTGAAAAGAAGACACATATTTTTCTCCTTTCGCGCATTCGTCACCCCCGTAACATGATAAATTTTCGCACCAATGGCGCACATTTATCAAATAGAGATGTTAAATAAAGAATATTGTGCCCTCAAGGCGCACTTCCTTCATTATTGTGCCCCTTTCCCCGCACCCTCTTGACACACCAAATTGGCATGCAACATTACAAAACCATGATTCAGGGGCGCACTCGCATGTATGCAACATTGAAATTTTATGCGCCAACTATTTTATTTAAATCGACGCAGCACAATTATTACAACAACATCATGTTATGTAGACCTTCCATGCGCCAACTCAAGTCCTCCTTTAACGCATGAAAAATGATGTTACACGATTAAACTAGCGTTTTTTTGGCACATCCTACACTCGTGTAACATGAAAATTATCCGCGCCCTTTATAAAATGTATACCTATGGCGTAGGCGCACTTTGTTTACGTTGACAACAACAAAGAATGGAATCTGCAAAGTGTCCATGCAACCCAATATCGTAAGCGCCGATTCAATTGAGCCAAAGCCCCTTAGTGCACCTTATTATTTAGCTTTCAGTAACCAACAGATTCATGCGCCTTGCCCGTGAGGCCTCAAAATCACAAACGATGACATCATCCATGTTGCACCATGGGATGATGTCATCCACCAAATGTCAAAAGTCAACAAATGAATTTGTAATTTATTGTAAGATATTTTTGTAAATAAATGGTTTGTTTGCTTTTGTCTTTTTTCCTCTCTCCTTCTATATATACTTGAATACTTGTGTATTGGGGTGGATATCTTTAGATGAAAAATAGAAGTAGGGAAAAGGCTTTGTACTTTTGTAATGAGAAGAAAATATTAATACAAATATTAAGACTTTGTGTTGAATATGTGTGTTATGGGCATCTGATCTTTCTTATGTCGATCCATCTAAACGAATTTTTTCTGTTAGATCTATCTCTACCTTTTGAAATCATTTATTTATTCATCGGATTGCTTTATTTGTTTATGCAAGTAGGTTTGGCTCACTATTTACCAATCCCAAAACATAAACCCTCTCGAAATTTTCGCTTGGAATTCATTTCTTTTCTCCCTTGACTCGATCTTTCTACATCCTCTACTTCATTTCCATTCTTTTTCGCATTTGAAACCCACCCATCGGGATAAGATCCCAAATCCCCGAAGGCGGAATATTGTGAGACTTGCATTGCATTCCTCGTTGGTAGAATAGCAATAAATCGATTTACATTCTAACTCAAAGAAGGGCTATGCCTTCGCTCTTAGATTCTTTGGCCACTATCACATTAGACTCGCCCAGAGTCCGCATTTCTACTCCAAACCAAGAATGCACAATTGGTAACTAGTTCAATTGTTATCCACTTTGGATGATTTCTCGCTATAATCAAGTTGTTATGAAGGAGTAAAAAGAATAAAGACTCGCCTTTACCACTCCTGGGAAACTTATGTCTATGTCAAGATGCCTTTTGGCTTAATGAATGCCGGAGCAACTTTCAAAGAGCAATAGATGTAGCATTTTCTGGTTATATTAATGATTTCATTGTTGTTTATCAAGATGATGTAACCGTGTTTTCTAGAAAAGAAATGAACACTTGCAATACTTGGAGAGAATGTTGATAAGGTGTAGTAGAGTATGGCATATCATTAAATCCCAAGAAGTGCCATTTTGGAGTGCAAAAGGCAAAGCTTGCTTGGTCACATCAGATCAAAATAAGGGGTCATGATTGATCCAAAGAGAGTGGAAGCCATTAGCAAGGTTCCAATTCCAAGAAATAAGAAGGAGTTCAATCCTTCTTTGAACAAATAAATTTTATCGAAGATTTGTGTCTAACTTTGTTTAAGATGACCATCCCCATTACTAGCATGCTGAAAAGGACCAAGTTATCAAATGGGAAGAAGCTTCCATTCAAGCTTTCAATGGGATCAAAGAAGCACTAAAGCATGCCCTATTTTGGCAGCTCCAAATTACAAGAAGCCTTTTCAAATGTTTTATTTTGCTTTCAAAAACACCACACCATTGCATTGGTTTTGTTGTAGAAGGATGATGAAGGGGCTGAGAGACCAATTGCATTTTTCAGTAAGGCATTACAAGGAGCTAAGTTGAAGTACACCATCATGGAGAAGCAAGCATTTTCCTTGGTGAAAGCAACAAAGGTTTTCAGACCTTACATCTTGAGCTCTAAAGTTTTTGCTTATGTTCCCCACACCATGGTGAAAGATATCTTATCAGAGATGGAGGTCTCAAGCAAAATATGTAGATGGGTAAACAAGTTATAGGAATATGACATGGATATCCAAACCATGAAATTGATAAGAGGTTTGGGCCTAGCTAAGATTATGGCTGAGAGCAACTTGCAAACTATTGAGGTGAATGAAGTAGAAGGAGAAAGGGTGGATGTCCTTGAAAAGTTGGTAAGCTTTAATGGTACAAAGATATAATCTTTTATCTTAGACATCTATGCTGCCCTGACATTTGAGTAAAAATCAGAAAAGAGCTCTTAAGTTAGCCTCTCAAAAATATGTCATTACTGATTTTGGGTTAGCTTGGAAGAACCGGAGGGAGTGCTCTTAAGATGCATTACTGAGGATGAAGCCCCAAAGGTAATTGTTGATCTCCATGGAGGATTTTGTGGGGGACATTTTGTTGGAAGAGTTACAACACATAAAATCTTGAGGGCTGGTTATTGGTGGCCAACTCTCTTCAAAGATACAACTCTATTGGTTAGGAAATGTGAAAGTTGTCAAGCATTTTTCTGGAAGAATGAAAGCTTCAGTGATCCTTCCTTTGCATCTTGTGTCAATTGAAGCCCCATTTAGACAATGGGGAATGGATTTCATTGGGGAAATTTTAGATCCTTCCAGTGTTGGTCATAAATGGATTCTTGTAGCCACTGATTATTTCACTAAGTGGGTGGAAGCAATCCCCACCAAGAAAGCAACACACCAAGTTATCATGGACTTCATGCTGAATCAAATCATATGCAGATTTGGAGTGCTAGTTAAGATTTTTTTGATAATGCCATGAGTTTCAAAGCCAAACCTTTGGTGGCAATGTGCAAAGAGTATGGAATCAATTTGACATATGCTTCTAACTACAATCCCCAAGGAAATGGACAAGCTGAGTCCAACAATAAAAACTTGTTGAAGATCATTAGAAGAACCTTGGAGTTGAACAAAAAGAAGTGGGGTGAGAAACTAAAGTTTGTTGTTTGGGATGACAGAATCATTGTCAAAAGAGCTACTGGTAAAAGCCCATTTGAGTTGGTATATGGAACTCAAGCTTTGTTGCCCCTTCATTTGCAATTGTCTTCATTTCATTTTGTTCAACAAATTAAAGATCAAGAAGTTAGTCCATATGATGCTCGAATCAATCAGATTATTGAGTTAGATGAAGAAAGAAGGGCATCCCATCAGTGGCATGTGAAGTTCAAAGAGAAAAGTTGAAGAAGTTATTTGACAAGAAGGTGACTCCAAGAGCTTTCAACATTGGGGATATTGTGCTATTATGGGATACAGGCATGAAGATAAGGGCAAGCATGGTAAATTTTATGCATTGTGGATGGGCCCTTATTTAATTAACATTCAAATTGGTGAAAATACCTTCTTCCTAAAAGACTTAGATGGGGAACTACTTGAATTTCCTGTTAATGGTAGGCATTTGAAACATTTCCTTGATTGATTTCTCAGAATCAAGGTATACTCCATTGTATAGTGTATAGTTTTTTTTTCTTTCGCTTTTGTGTTTTTGTTTGTTTTGGTCCTTGGTGACCTGGTTTTTGGTTTCTCGGTTCATTTTGGAGGATGGTTATGGTTTCTCTGCTCTGTAAGCTTATTCTTTGACTTCGTTGCCCAATGGTTTATTTTTGGCACTTGGTCTGCTATTTGTTCTTATGGCACTCACAAGGAGTGCCCATCCCCAAGTCGGAGCCAATGTTGGTGCTCAATTTGGTCTCACCCCATTTGTCCTTAAATTTCTTCGCTGGGCCATGAGCTCTGTCGTCTTTTCTATCTCCCCGTATTGATGCATAAAAACTTTGTCCTCCATTTGGTTCCATGATCAGTCCCTTCCTTGGTCGAGGATCACTTAAAATTCTAGAATTTGTTTTTCGTTCCTCTATCCATGTGAAGGAGTTCAGAACTTGGGCGTAAACTTGGGTTTTTCCCTTCCTTCCATTTTCCACAATCACGTTTTGTTGTCCCTATATTTTTGTCCCAAATATATGTGAAAACGTGATTAGATGTGACTGAGGATCACATTTGGGCCTTATATCATTTATAAAATCTCTATCCATGAAGAAAGATTCATTTCCAGGATCAAATGGTGTTTTTCCTGCATTTTACGGTTTGACGGGTGTGTTTTTCCCCATCAAATTTACATCTCAAAGATCTATGGAAACGTGGCCCTTTCTGGTTAGATGCGGCTCGATGGGGCACTTTGAAAACTCTAAGGCCCAATTTGACTCAAAACTTGTCCACGTGGAGGGTCGGCGCTCATCTAAAAATTCACCTTTTGGTTTGGCCTTGGAGTTGTGTCGGGGAGACACGTGGAGATTTCTCATTGCCTTGCCCAGACTTAGACAAAAAATTTATGCGGCCGGTATAGTTTTGGTGGACCATGAACACGTGGAGGGATGGTGCTCGTTTGAGGATCTGCCTTAGGGTCCCACCTTAACAATTACAACAGGGAGACATGTGGAGGCTTCCGCCGGTTCCGCTCTATGGGTAAGTGCACCAAGTTGGGGGGCCAAAAGGGGGTCTTAAGTGGACGCATTTTTTTGAAAAAAAAAAAAAAACTTCAACTTGTACAATTTTTTTGAAATAGTTACACTCAAAATTGGAAGATGTTGTAGAAATATGAATCGTAGAATTTTGAGTCTAATTTCTAAGCTACTAAATTTTATTGAAAACGGATAAGTTTAAGTGGGTCAAACAACTAAAATACCAACAAATGCTCCTTTTTTTTGTTAAAAACATAATAGAGTGACTTTCGTGCCCCCACCATTTTTTGAGCACCATTTAGTATTTTTGAAAACCCTTTGGTAGAAAGATAGCTAAGAGCATCTAGTTTAGGCTCCATTTTTTAAAATATTTTTTAGCAAATATTTTTTCATTTATGATTTTTCTAGTACAAAAATTGTATGTTTTTAAAAATAACGGAGCTTCGACCATGCCCCCTAACTACCTCAAAAAATATCGAAAATTAGATTATTGTTTTTGAATATGTATAGAATTATGCCTAGTTTGGGCTAGTATAATTTTTTAAAATTTCGATCACCCAAAAAAAAGATACACCATGAAAGATAGACATATTTACACTTCAAAAAATAGCTATAAAAAGGCATAGTTAGAAAATAAATAATATGGAAACCTTATATTAGTCAGAAAATTTGAAAAATTATATTTTTAGAAAGAAGAGACTCTGCTCTATGTCGTGGTATATATATTTTAAATGGATCGATTGTTTTATTTTGATTTATCATAGAGGAAGTGACATTTTTACATTTTCTTGTAAAAACATGTTGTTTGTTGTGTTTATGAGGTCCATGCCTTAGGATTGGGGATCCAAACCGGATCCCAAGCCTTGAGGCATGGCTTGGGAAAAGAGAAAACACAAAATAAATATGCGTTACATAACGCGTACACGTTCTGTGTAGTATAAACATTATAAATGCTTTTGACATGCTTCTATTTACATAAATAATAAATGAAAAACTTATACTTTAAATTTATTTATGTAAATATAAGAAATTAGGGTCACTTTGCACCTTATGGAATTAGTCTCATAACTCCATGAGTCATGGTTTAGGAGATAGTTTTTAAAGTATAATCTAGTCATTACATAGGTAATTTTTAGGATTTTAGCATTTAGCCTAAATCTTTTAGCGTTTAACTTCTACAATCGAAACCCTAAACCATAGGCCATAAACCTAAACACTAAACTATAAACCTTGAGCCCTAAACCCTAAACCCTAAACCTTTAACCATGATCCCTAGACCCTAAAACCTAAACCCTAAACCCTAAACCTTAAACATTCAGCCCTTACCCGTGAGCCCTAAACCCTGAGCCTTAAGCCCTAAACCCTAAGCCATAAGCCCTAAACCCTAAACCCTAAACCATAAACCATGAACCATGAACCATGAGCCCTAAATGCTAAACCCTAAACCCTGAACCGTAAAACTAAATCCTAAACCCTAAACCATGACCCCTAAACCCTAAACCAGCCAACCCTACACCCTTATCCCTGAGCCCTAAAATCTAAACCCTAAACCCTAGACCATATACCCTAAGCCTTAAGCCCTAAAACCTAAACCCTAAACCCTAAACCCCAAGCCCTAAACCATAAACCCTAAACCTTAATCCCTAAACATTAAATCCTAAATTCTAAACCCTAAACCATAAACCCTAAACCCGAACCATAAACCATAAACCCTTATCCCTAAACACTAAATCCTTAACCCAAAACCTTAAACCCTAAACCCTAAATCCTTAACCTCGATCCGTAAACCCTAACCATAAACACTAAACCCTAAACCCTAAACCTAAAACCTAAATCCTAAACCATAACCCTGAACCTTGAACCCTGAACCCTAAACCCTAAACCTTAAACCCTGAACCATGAGCCCTAAACCCTAAACCCTAAACCCCAAACCATATTTCATCAATATTTCCTAGTCTCGTGCCTAGAACCATCATTGAGTTTTCTTATAGAACTACCTTGTTTATGAGAGGTGGGACAAGTAACTAAATGGATATGACATCTACCTTGTGCCTTGTAATGCATATATTACACATCTCTTCCAAACTTGTTTCTCCCCACATATACTTGCACTCTTGAATGTAAATTTATTCACACTCTGAAACAAATTTCACATTTCTCATATTTCCATGTATGGTATTATGCAAGCCAGGATGACCCATTGGAAGTTGGAAAAATAACCATCACAACAAAAAAATTAATGTTAAAGGAAACAAAAGAAACATAGAGAATATATCAATGCAGAGGTGTATGATCATAATTGAATTTCTGTACTATCCTCTCTCTCGGAGAAAGATAAAGTTCAAGTGTTCTACTAGAATGGATAATAAATTTTGAGTAACTTCCTAAAGTGTTCAAAATAAGCATAGAAACAGGGGAATGGCTAAGAACACTAAGGGGTTATCAATCACCTAGTAAATATTTCTTGTTTAGTTCTAAATGGGAGTTACCTGGCCTACGACTTAGTGACCTTCCATTCATTGATAATTCCTTATATGATAAACCCATGGATGTTTTCAAAATCCCTGAACAAAAAGATAGGGGTAGTCATCAATCCTAGTGAAGGGTGTGATGTGATTTCCAAGCAACTTGAAATTCATATAGATTTAGAGGTCATAACACGAATTTACAAATATCTCTATCATTATAAATGGAAGCCAAGTAATGTTGTTTCCTGTACATCCAAGAATTGAGGACTACTAGGGTCTTTGGAAGGATTGGATAGTTAGGAATATGACATTTCCCTCCTTCAAAATATCAACAGATGAAAAACATCAAATTTTGATGACTCTCTTTGAATGTTCTGCCTACAAATTCAATGAACCCTGAACTCTGTGACCTAAACCCTTAACCCAAACCATGAGACCTAAACCCTAAACCCTAAAACCAAAATAATAATTCCTAAATCCTAAACACTAAATACTAAACCCTAAAACCTAAACCCTAAACCCATAACCCTAAACCGTAGACCGTAGACCCTAAACCCCGAGCCCTAAGCCCTAAACCCCCGAGCCCTAAACCCTAAATCTAGAGCCCCGATCTTTAACCCCTAAACCTTAAACCCGTAATTAACCCCTAAACCTTAAACCCATAAATCTAAAATCCGAAAACCCGAGTCGTAAACCTTAAACCCATGCACCCTAACCCCTAAACCCCGAGCCCCGAGCCCTAAACCGTAAACCGTAAACCCTAAAAACTAAATCGTAAACCCTAAACCATGACCCATAAACCCTAAACCCTAAAAACTAAATCATAAACCCTAAACCCTGACCCATAAACCCTAAACACTAAACCCCAAGAACTAAATCCTAAACCCTAAACCCTAAACTCGAAACCCTAAACCCTTAACCCTAAAACCTAAACCATAAACCTCAAGCCTTAAACCCTAAACCCTGAACCCTTTGCCCTAAACCCTGAACCTTGACCTTTAAACCTTAAACCCTAACTCCTAAACCCTAAACCGTAAACCCTAAATCCTCAACCCTAAACCTTAAACCCTGAGCCCTAAACCCTATACCATAAACCCTAAGCCCTAAATCCTAAACTCTAAGCCCTAAATCCTAAACCATAAACCATAAAACCTAAACCCCGACCCTAAACTCTAAACATTGAGCCCTAAACCCTAAGCCTTGAGCCATAAGCCTTAAGACATAAGCCTTAAGCCAATACCCTAAACCTTGAACCCTTAAACATAAGCCCTAAACCCTAAACCCTAAAAACTAAACCCTGAGCCCTAAACCCTAAACCCTCAACTCTCAACCCTACACCCTAAACCCTAAACCCTGATCCCTAAACCCTAAACCATGAACCCTGACCTTTAAACCTTAAACCCTAATTCCTAAACCCCGAATCGTAAACCCTAAATCCTCAACCCTAAACCTTTAACCCTAATTCCTAAACCCTAAATACTAAACCCTAAACCCTAAAAACTAAACCTTGAACCTCAACTCTCAACCCTAAAACCTAAACCTCAACCCTGATCCATAAACCCTAAACCCTGAACCTTGAGCCATAAACCCTAAACCCTCAACCTTGACCCCTAAACCCTAAACCTTGAACCTTGAGCCCTAAACCCTAAACCCTTAACCCTTAACCCTGAACCCTGAACCATAAACCCAAAAATCTAAACCCTAAACCATGAACCCTAAGCCCGAGCCCTAAACCCTAAACCCTAAAATATGAACTATGAGCCTTAAACACTAAACCTTAAACCCTAAACTCTAAACCTTGAGTCCTAAACCCTAAACCCCGAGCCCTAAACCCTAAACCCTAAATCATAAACCCTCACCTAAAGGAAAGTCCTAAAAAGATCATTTAGCATGTTTCAATGAGAAGGGAATAATAGTGTTTAAGGTGATCGATCGAATCATTTAGTTTTGATGAGAGACTACTTCCTTTGAAGGCCTAAAAAGGCATTTTTGGCCATTTTGTAGTTAATTGAACACCCTTCAGAACAAGCTAAAATGAGCTAGTCATGTCACCGAGTTATCAAGGACCATTATTTGTGAAGTATTGAGGCATCGTTTCTCTCCATACGAGACATATGAGCAAAAGCATGTATGAGAATCATGAATCGATTCATGAAAGGATGCTTTTAGAGCTAGGAAAGGTGAGGGGATGATCTTTATATAGAGTACCATGTTTCTAAGAATGAGCAATCATCTGAGTTCACTTGATGCAATTCCTTGGTACTATTCGTAACAACTCATTCAACACATAGTAGTGTTATCACACCTTAAGGAGGAGGCACATTACAATCACCTCATTTTGGCCATAGGACAGGAATCCCATTCAGGGAAAAATCCTCTATCTACAAAGTGACGATCTCTTTTTAGTAAGAAGTAGACAAACATCATAGAGTTAATTCATGGTCACTAAAGAGAATTATGGACCAAATTTAAAAATTAGTACCAATTCAAGCAGTGGTAGGGCCAAAATCCATTTTAGAAGGTCAAAAAACCTAAAAAATGACTATATGCTTTCCCAAAACAAAGACCGACTACAATATATATGCCTTGAAAGTTTTAGGTCGTTTGCTAAAATCCTAAAAATGAGTAAGTACTAACCAAATTAGATTTTGAAAAACTATCTTCTAGATTATAACTGTTGGAGCTATGAGACCACTTCTATAAGGTGTAGAGTGACCCTAATTTATTATATTTACTAAAATAAATTTAAAGTATAAGAAATAATAAAATTATAAGAAATAATAAAATAAATCTTATACTTTAACATTTATTTTTGTAAGTATAAACCACCAAAACACATATGCATGGTCCATACTACACAAAACATGTACGTGTTATAACATGTGCATGTTTTGACTTGTTTGAAATGCATACGCGTTATAGGTTCGGTGATTCCCGAGCCAAACAAATTAAAATGCAAGCACATTTTGATTTTTTTCAGATTCTTATCTCGCTTTTGGCCCTTAACTTCATGCACTTACCCTATACTTAAACTTTTCAAAGCAATTTTGAAAGGCCTTGGACACGTGGAGGGACCACACATGTTTGGGGACCAACCTCTAAGTTTTATTTTGAAGAAGTTCCAAGAGGACACTTGGAGGCTTCCGCTTACTCGCCTTTGCTTGGAATTTTCAATGACTAAGGAAAACTATCTGCAGACCCTAGACACATGGCGCTTCTGCGATCCTTCAACTTTTTATCAACTTTGTCGATCGAGACATGTGGTGAGCCCATGCTTGTTCAAGGTCTCTGCTTTTGAGGGCCATGCCAAAGGTGCGCCAAGGTGACATGAGGAGGCTTCCACTAGCTCCTTTTTTACTGAGACTTTTCAAAAGGCCAAAAGGTGTTTTTCTTGGGCCCATGACACGTGGAAAGCCGCGCTTGCTTGAAACTTGCCCTATACTTCTCCTTTACAGATTACACTAAGGAAACATGTGGACGACTATAAAATAAAGTGGAGAAGGGGCATAATCAACAATTGTTGTGCATTGCGTTTGTTTTTTCGTCATTTTTGCTCCAAGACTCTTGGAGATGCGAATACGCATTGTTTTCATCATTTTTGATGAAATTCCTTGTCGTCTCTGTCTGTAAAGTGCCATTGAATGGATTCATAACTTAATTTGTGAGTCTAAGGATTGTTAAGGTCGATATTTTGAAGTTGGAATTGCTCGGGCACTTGCAAAAACAGGAATTACTAGAGAAGTTGGATGCGGGATAGAGTTATAGAGGAAAGAAAGGGAAAAGGATGAAATGATGAAAGTCAGCAGCGCAAAAGATGAAAAAGGTGTTGCCTTGAGAGTGAAAAGGATTACCTATCATATCTAGTTGTGCAAAGCCTCTAGAAAATGATTAAAAAGGGGATTTCTCACATGATAGAATCAAATTTATTAGAAGGATTGCCAAAAAGTTATGGCATGACATCCTAGTCATTAGTCGAGGGCCTAAGAAACGTGATCGCTTAACAATTGGTCCACTGGAAGCTTTGGATGTGAATTTGTTAAACATCACTTTCTAAGACAAATTGGTAACAAGCAAAGGTCCCTCAAATATTCTTCTCTTTTGGGGGAAAATTGAGCAAGTGAAATGTATAAATGCAATGAGAATACTCTTGCAAATGGTCGGGGTTGAATTCTTAAGAGAAAATTTGAGAGAGCCCGTCTTCCTGAGAGACCAATCCGAGAAACCTATTAATTTCTGTGTTTTAGATTTCAATCACATCAAGTTGGTTGTGAGTGTACAACCATTGAAAAGCTTTGAGACTGTTCAAAGAAACTTTCCCCTGCTGATGAATCTAATCAATTTCGAGTTAATCTATGTCAATCTTGGAGCAATTTGTGTCTTCTTTATTTCAGAATGTTTGCAAGTAGTTTTTCTTATTCCTATTGTAATCTTGTGTTAAATTCCCTCCGAATCACACAAGATCTCGCCCCCGTGATAGTTTAGTCAATGAGATAAACAATTTAAAATCACTTCACTGTCATTTGTTGATAAAGATTGTCTGTAAGCCTTCGAGTGTATCTTAGGCGTGAGGAACCAGGGTCTTTGATGTTTTATTGAGTCTTTAGCTCGAGCCTTCATGTTAAATTCTTGGAGATTGTGTGAAATCGTGAAAATTTGGGCCTCCATTGATGCACACCTTCTGGTTGAAGGAATATTTTAGCTATTCCGAAGCTTTCTGTCATTTAACTTTCCAATTGTTGTGAAGTCTCTCAAAGATCTGGTATAATCAACTTTATCCTACTTAATCTCCCACCAAAATTATTCAAAAACAATGAATCCATCCTAAACTACCCCTATTTTGCCCTGTATATCCACAAAGGAACAAAATCTATTTACTAAAATATGCAGAACAATCAAGATTTCATAATGTCTTCAGTAACCTTAGCCTTGTTTTAAAAGTATCTCCATCTTTTAGAAGTGACAACTCTTGAGAGTTAAATTATGGAGTATTGATCATACTTTCCCAAGGTTTTCTTCATAAAATTTGTGCAAAAGAAGGATATCTCCATCTCCTTCATCAAACAGAGGTTACACTATGGGTCCTCTCACCCTGGTCGAAAGGCACGACCTAAATCAATGATGATAGGTCAAATCCTCTTGAAGGTGTTATCCATCTCTCCACAAACTGAGTGACAAATGGCCAGTTATATCTCATCCCCGGCTACAAAACGACATACATTATGATCTATCTGTCTCTAAGCTCCATGTCAAATCTGTGATGCTGCTAAACTTGAAAAGGAGAACAAATTTGGATACCAACACTCTATACCCAAGCCACACCAAGACAAAGAAAAATCCAATTCCATCACTAATAGGACAAAGGGTAGTGAAACAGAAATGATTTAGGTCCTCTTCCTCCTCTCTGTATAAAATTCACCGATATGGACCTACATAACACAACTTCTTCCTTCTCTCTTGTGTTACTATATTTCCTTTAAACACCAGCCCAACTAAACACTCGAAATTTTCGTTATAATTTCGAGTCCCAACAACCCATCCAAAGTTGGGGTACCTCCCCCTTCTTTCGCCGCCCACCATTTGTATCATTTTTTTACCCGATAAGAACCTCGTTTCTAGATCCCACCCAAAATAAAGAATCATTATCAAGGATGCTCAAAGCAACACGACCCAAGATGGCCTTCCCGAAACATGCTTTCAAAAATCGAGATCTCCAATTCCTCTGGATCCTTCCAAAAACAAATTGGTGAACTATCCTTCGCCGATTGTCTATAATCCACCACCTTTACACCCCAAAGAGTCTTCAATGCTACCATTTCTTCCTACAAATTTTGATTCAAAGAAAGGGCCAATTTTTCACTCCAATAATCATCCCAGAAATTCATCGTCAAACCATTCCCAACCCTCTAAGAAGAAAGGTGAGAGAAAACTTTCCTACATGACACAAAGAAATTTCACATGTGTGAGCCTCTAGGCACCTCCTGGATTGAAATCACTAGCTCTGGACTTCCTCCCCGATATTTTTTTCTAAGCATTGAATTCACACTACTATTGAGGTTGGAAAGAAGCCCCCAAATACTTTTAGCTCCTAACGCCAAATTATGCCATTTAAGGTTGAATCCCAACCCCTCCTTGAGATTTTAAAAGAGAAAATTGTTCCCAACCTATTAGATGAGTTTTCTTCTCTTTGTTGGTGCCATTCCATAAAAAATTCTGTTAGGAAATAATAGATAAAATTTGCGGAATAATTCCTTACAGAATCGCAACAGTAGAAACTAATATGTAGAAAATATTACAGATCTCAAATAAAAGTGCAGAAATAAATAACACAACACAGAGAGACAAGATTTAACGTGGTTCACCCAATTTGGGCTACGTCCACCAAGAATCACTTGCTCAGATTTTATTACAAGCCTCCACTCTCTCAATACAATACCAGATCCGTTTGGAGCTATGCTCAACAAACTCTACAGAATTCACACCCGAATTCAAAACACATCTGCAATACATTTACTTGTACATCTATCATATGCATAAGACCATATAAATAGACAATTGCTTAAGCAGTTTGATACAAAACCATGGGTATCAAAACCAAGGGCAAAAACCATGGGTATCAAAACAATGGGCAAAAGACCGAAAAAACATGGGTCCAAAGATAGCCCATAGCGGTTACCCATTACCCATGGGTTAATAAACCACCCATGAAAATTTGCTTCGGGGGCTTCACCCCGAACCCCCCTGACCCGCTCACCGGCGAGCGGGACCGCCGTAAAAATACCCGAGTGTAACACATAGAAGGTGTACCACATTCTAACATGCAAATAGGCTCCACAAACATAACAATTCCTAAAAGATTTTTTGATCATTTAAGGGCATTCGCATCACCGACAACATATAGGTCGAGATAAAATTTAGCACCAAATTAATTAGGATAATCCTATAAGACAAAGTGAGGCATTTACCTTTCCAGACTTTGAATTCGATTTTTGATCGACCTCACTAAATCATTCCACAAAGAGGATCTTCTAACTCCCACAAAGAGAGGAATCCTAAATATTTCTACGGTAGAGAGGCTTTTACAAATCCCTGAATGTCCAAAATTCTCCTTTGGAGCCTAGGTGGTGTATTAAAAAATAAAATGTGGGACTTCGCCAAATTGATTAATTGCCTACCTACTTCCGAATAAAGGTCCAAAACAATCCTAAAGCTCCTTGCTTCCTCCACAGATGATCTACCAAAGAGGAAAGTATAATCATTGAATTGTTGATGAGTAAATCGGATCCGAATCTTCGAAAATCTTTAGTCCTCTTATTTGACTTGCTATATGGGCCACTTTCAAAGCACGACTAAGAGCCTCTACCACCAAAATAAACAGAAACGATGAAAACAGATTGCCCTACCTAATACCCGTGTTTCATCAAAAGAAACCTTCAACTGAACCATTAACCAAAGCAGAGAAACTCGTAGTATTTATAAAACTATAAATCCACAAAGCGCGAATTAAATCCCACCATTTGAAGAGATTTCATTAGAAACCGCCAATTTATTCTATCATAAGCTTTGCTGAAATATAGTTTAATCAACATTCTCGGTACCCTATTCCTGAGAGAGCGAGTACATCAATTCGTGTGATAAGATCATTCCTCCGAGATGGATCGACCAGAAGAAAACCAGTTTGCTCACTCGAAATGAGCTAATCCAAAAACAACTTAAGATGCCCAACAATTACTTTGGAAATAATCTTGTACTAAGTATTACAAAGGGATACGGTCCTGAAAACATTCATTGAATCAAGTAGGAAATTTTTTTGGAAATAAACCGATGAACAAGTTTTTACATAGTGGGAAGGGTTGAAGTAGAATGACAATGATATCTTGCAGCAGGGACAGAGTTCTAAGAATATTAGGACAAGGTATACATAAACAATAGAACTCATAAATGTATGTAGGGAGCACACAACTTTCAAGAGGAAGGAAGAGGAATGGTTCTTGAATTCATGAAGGCAATCTCAATTCTCATAATCTAGATAGGAGCTTTCAAGGGACAAAGGTACCTGGTTGTGAGAATATATGATATAGGAAAAGCTAACGTCAAATCTTCCACATTGTATTATACTTCTCACACCATGCAAGAAAGTGGTAATTTGTCAAACTTTGTTGTCAGAGGTCTAATCCCACTAATAGAGTCTTATCTTGAGTGACATGGTTGAATGATGAACACCCAGAGATTAATGGCGAATGGATGGTTAATAAGGTTGAGTTAGTGTGTACAACAAAGCATGTCTATGTTCTATCTCGGTGACAAAACCTTACCTAGCCGAGTCAAGTTGACATTGTGCCTCTTATATTTAATCTTTATCCATGTATCAATTTTTATGTGAAGCCCTCTAGAACATGAGAGGTATGGACCTTATCATAATGTATTTCAAGGCCTAACTTTGTTAGAAGATTGTGAAGGATCAAAGTGGATAGTGGATTATTGAATATACATGGAATGATTCCTTTTAAATGTTTATGAAGATTTGTGGGATGAACACCATAAAAGAGAGATGAGCTAAGGTGGTACACCATCCTTTAGGGCTATCTCCACTCTAGAGTTTTCTTGAAAAGTATTCTTAAACGAAGACTTGTTCCAAGCAAAAATTTCTTTCTTCAACATAGCTAGTTTTTAAGCCAAAAATAAACATATTCTTACCCTTTACCATGAAAGACGACCACCATTGCTTCACTAATTCCTGAAGGAGGGATCTTTCATCCACATCATCTCAAATTTGAAGTGGGAATGCTTGGGAGCAGATCTATTGAAATATTGAGAGCAATAGGAAATGATCGGACCACTGCGGGCAGAACTTCGCTTTCCATTAAAACACTGGCCTGGAGCCAATGAGGGTTAGCAAGAAATATGTGCAAGTAAACTGAAATACACCCTGTTCCAATCTATTTGTTAGACCAGGTCAGCCACCCTTTATTTGGGAGAATGTCCCAAAGCTCCGCATCTTCCACAAAAGATGAAAAGTTACACCGAGACTAAGGGTTAGTCCTCATTCCCCCTCCATACTCGAATCCGAAATGGTAGCATTTAAGTCCCCGAATATCATCACCGACACTTCCCCAAAGCCTCCAACTTTACAGACAAATATGCCAATAAATCTCTTTTCGAATAATACTAGGTGGACCGTAAACATTACAATGAAAAATCTCTTATCCGAATTCTTAACCACAACTTTACACCACCGAAAATTCACCGACACTTCTAAAGAAGTTACCTCCACTTTGATAGAAAACCAAACAACCCCTAAACCTCCTCGAAGCCCTGTTGTCAAGGCCAACGAAAGCACCTTGCCAACCCTTCCATTTACACAACCAACTAGAGAGACATTCTATTCGAGTATTTTAGTTTCTTCAAGACAACAAATATCCATTCCTTGTTCCAAAGTTAAACACCTATTCAAGCGTCGCTTTTCAAGGGCGTTCGGACCCTAATGTTCCACAAAACAACTTCATTTGTTCTTTGGGGGGGACTTGCCCTCCTACTTCTTGGTTGATAGAAAATTTTCATATGTTTCGTTTACCTATGCTACCTCTTCAAGAGTCTTTTTCTCAATACTGGCCTACCAAGCCTAGTCTCCTTGCGCATTTCAACGAGATGATACTAGGGTCTTTGCATAGAGCAAAGTTCTTCTCCCACTTCCACCCCGAGGGAGGAAATCCTAACTACTTCCTCCGCTTCCTGTTCCAACAAAGCATCCATCAACTGATCTCTAGAGGTGACCCATTAATTCGAGATCCACCATCGAACCTCCATTCCCCGCCTCTACTCCTTCCCGAAAAGAGAATATAAACGGGAAAATCCTACCATTACCTCAGAGGTTTCTTGCATTAGATACTTTGGAGTATACTCCTTTTCTTTTCCTTTTGACATATCCAAAACCTCATTATCCTAAAGACCGATGCCCCTCGGAATGCCCTCCTTGAGCTTCTTCCACTTGTGCCACTATGGGAGGATTTTTATCGGGGATTGTGCTTCCGACTGATATTTATAGTCCCTTCTTAGGTGGCCGAGTTACTGACATTTGAAACATTTGAAAAATATCTTTTCACACTCCACCTGCTGCACCCACGTGCTCGTGATTTAATGGAAATGGACTCAGATATGTGAGAACAAAACAATCCACCGCTACACAAACCCTAGCATACGTAGCGATCCCCTTCCGAGTCCTTAGATCGATGCCGACAACCCTCCCGGGGACCCACAAATCTTGGAAAGAATACGGGGATTCTAATATTCGATTGTGAGGGAATATAACCACACCAGATTTGCATTTCTTCCATGACCATTCAAGTAGGATCGAAGTTTGATGTCCATTTTCGAATGTGGAGCCCATGCTCTAGAAACAAGCGCTCTTTCCGAAGAAGAGTTTCTTCCCTGTTGGGCCGAACTCATGAAAAGGACTAGAAATACCCTTTTTCCAAGAATCGACACGAAGCCCTCTCCCCATTCCCTTTCACACCAACCCAAAATTCCTTCCATGGGGAGCTTCCTACCTAAAACCTTGGTCATAACCACTCTTTTTGCAAACAAATCTACGTGGTCCACAAAAGCGTCTTCTTCGCACCAAGGACCACCGAGCACGAGGCTTCGCAGATGACAACACACTGTGGAAACTATCTCTTGAGAAATGTATCGTCCTCTCCTCGGTCATTCTCTACTCCTCCTCCCAAAATCCCTAGCCCAAACATCTTGCCCCCTCCTTACCACTCCATGGTGTCCGACATCGATCCTTGGTAAAACATAGGTTCATAGGGTTTTAACCATTATTAGGAGAATAATGGATTTAGTGATTTTTGTTTTTAAATGAATATCCTCATCTTCAAAGGTGACAAATTTGAGTATTGAAAAGATAAGTCAAGAGGATTATTCATGATTTTCATGTGATTAATATAATAAGAATAACGATTATTCATGGAGGACATTTAGTTAATGACTAAAATCACATGACTTAAAATCCCAAATAAAAATACATTATCTTATAAATAATTTATTATTATGATTTATAGAAAAACTAATTATTTTCCAATATCACATAATCAATTTTTTTCACAACTTATTTAGATTTAAAGTATTGAGGGGGTAATAAGTTTTCTTTATTATGTCAAACTTAATACTAAAGTAGGGAATGGATAATCACTCTCTTTCATATTAGACATATTTATTCCCTAAAATTTAATTTTAATGATTTTCAACCAAAATCTATTTTTAAAAAAAAAAAATATATTTAATAAAAATAGAAACCCCAACCCACACTTAGGATAATTGGTCTTTTCTTTTTCTTTTAATTGCATCTGAAGCTTTGTTCAAAGCAGGTGCACAAAATTTTATTGAATTTTAACACTTCTTGTTCTATTTTTAAAATTTGGAAGTAGGTGCTATTTTTAGAGCGAGCTATTTGGAACGTGACATTAAATCCTCTCTACTCATATTCTTTCATTGGATTTTAGTGTTGTTTTGGTCTGTCTGTGATTTTTGATCTGTGATAATAATAGTGCATGGGGTCTCTAAGGAATAACAATCCCAGCGGCAAGATTGTGGGGAGTAGGAAAAAGTCTCTAAAAGTCCAAATCCTATCCCAATTTCCTGAGAAATCGGTGATGGGGAGACTGATTGTGTGGTGGTTACAGAGAATTCTGTGGTGGATTCTGCTGCTGCTTCTGGTCTTGGCTTTGAAGCAAGGAATTCTATGTTGGTTTATAAGTCCAATAGCAGCAGTAATGAATGCCATGTTTGTAGAATTTGTAGTAAAGTGTTCAGGTCAGGAAGGCCCTAGGCGGCCATGTGAGAATCCACGGGGCTAGTAGATATAATGGGCAATCCTCGAGCAGTGGAAATGTATCTGGGGTGTGTGATTATTCATCTACAGAAATTTGGGTAAAAGAATCCAAGATACCCACATCCAGATCCAATGGGAATTCCAACTGGATCAGAGCTGATAGTATTGATGGCCAAAAGGCAGAGGGAGAGGAAGAGGAGTGCAAAGCAGTGACAAATATGATTATGGATTGTGGAGAGGAGGAATCGAGTGATCGGAAGATGCTGTCTCTGTACGCACTTAGGAGGAATCCGAAGCGGAGTAGGAGGGTGACAGATGAGGATTTCAGTATGGATTTGATTGCCAAGAACAGCAGCGCCTGTGCTGAGTGCGGAAAGGTGTTTCCCTCATCCAAATCACTGTCTGGTCATATGAGGTGCCACCCTGAACGGGACTGGAGGGGAACTCGGCCTCCGTATGATAATACCAACTCTATTGATACTGATTCTCAGTGCACCACCACCGGTGGTGATATTGTTATTCATGTTTCTGCTCCAAGCTCTGGTGTATCCTCAATCTGTTGGCAGAGCTCCCAGGGATCAGAAGATCTGAAGGGGAAATGGGACCAAGAGGCAGCAGCTTCAGATGATAAAAGTGATAGAGAAAGAATGAAGGCAGCTCATCCGCCAGGTTCCAGAAGCCTGCTCAGCTGGTCTGTGACTGCAAAAAGAGGTACGAGAAGACCAATTAGGCCGACTCAACCTCAACTGGAGTATAATGCTGTTGAAGAAAAAGAAGAAGAGGTGGAGAATACTAAGGAGCTTGAGGATGATAGAGGCACTGCCCATTTCCTTGTGATGCTTGCCTGTAGTGCTACCAATACCATTGATACTCCTAAGGTTGATAGACATGTTAAGAGACAGATGACAGAGGAATCAGTTTATCATTCTAGGACAGGGAAGCATGAGCTTCAGGGATCTTTTGAGGTTTTGGAAGCAGGGCAAAAGGATCTGGGTTGGAAGGAGAAGTCGAAAAGGAGGACTGATAAAAGTAGTAGACCTGTTGAATTGGGTGCAGGTAAATATAAATGCAGCACATGCAAGAAGCTCTTCAATACGCATCAAGCTCTGGGAGGCCACAGATCAAGTCACAGGAAGTTCAAGGATTGTTCTGCAATAGAGGAGGTGAGGGAGGAGGAAATTACTGAAAAGGGTAGCAGTGTGTTGTTGATAGATTACTATCCTGCCGCTGTGGATGATATGGATTCAAGACGAGAAGAGAAGGGAAGATGGCTCGCTTGCTTGACTGGAGAACTGACCCCAGAACCAGTAATACAAGTCAATAAGAGAAAGGTGCACGACTGTCATATCTGCCACATGGTCTTCCCATCAGGTCAAGCTCTTGGCGGCCACAAGAGATCCCATTGCACTGCTGACAGAATCACAGAGACGGCAAGCAATGTGACCTCAACAGAAAAACAATCAAAGCTATTGCGAGGCAGAAGCCAAGTGAGAGAGCCACTTCTTGATCTCAACCAGCCAGCACCAGAGGAGGAAGAAGATTTGGAAGCTGCTTTTGATATGGTGAAAATGGCCACCCCTTTTGCTATGAGGCTCAATCACGAAGTCATGATGACTGAAATTGTGACCATAAAGACTGGATTTAGGTATGTAGAGTGTAATATATGTGGCTGCCTGTTCACATCTATGGATGGTTTGAGGGCACATCAGATTGTCCATGCCTAGATGCCACTGTATTCATCATTTTTTCCATTCTGGGTAATGACCAGGTGGAGATCCAAACATTTTGAACAATTTATTCTATACATTTGGCAGAAATTCTTATGTTCTTGTTTTAGAAGAGACTTCACTTACAGATTTCATAACTTGATGTATGTGTGGTTTATATATATTTTTGTTGTTTCACTCTGTTTTTGTTGTGGGAGTTGCTTGTTTCACTCTGTTTCTTGTTTTCTTTTTGGGGGCTTTGGAATCTAGTTATCTTCTCAATTTTGTATTCTCCCTTTAATACTAGCAATAGCAGCTTTGGTGCTATCACGAGGCATTCTTCTCTGAATTATTTCAATATGTGAAAGCTTACCATAATTTGGTCATTACTGACTGTGTTCATCACGAGGAAAGAATTGCATTACTTGAATTGTTTGAAAATGAATGAGAAAATTCTAAGTGGTTGTTGTAGGTTCAGTGGCGAGGTTGTGTGATTTTTAAAAGGTCAATTGAGAATCTATTGTTATTGAGCATAAAACCTGAAATCTGAAAAAATTACCCCATGCAAATCTCCTTGCGAAATTATAAGGTACAATTCTTATCAAAGTCTGCGGCAAAAGATAATAAGTTACGGGAAGGTCTCATGGAGGGATGGGGACAGAATCTCTCAGAGTTTTTCCAAATTTTGTGTGTTAATTTTGAGAGGTTGGAAGTCTTCCTTGTTGAATAGGATTTTGTAGCACTTTGGAATGTTTCTTATCGTAGGGCTCATTTAATTGGTAGGAATACTTTAAAAGGAGCAATCTATACAAAATTGTTAAAAAAAAACAACAATACAAAATATATCATATATGATTGAATATTTTTATATTAAAATTGATGGTGTAAAATTAGTTTTTAATAGTTTTTCCCTATTAACAAATTTATGATTGAGATTGGGGTCAAAATTTTATTCTTTGTAACTAATTATGCCAAAGGTGCCCCCTATGGGAAAGGCCCTTCCGGACGTTTCGCAACTATGTTAAATTTGACGGCCGTTTGGATGTTTTTAGTGACGATTATGTTTGTGATTGTTTTGACGGTTTAAACGAGCGTTTTAATTGGCTTCTTTTTAAAATGTTCAAGGTCAAGCATTTGGACATTTCGCAACTATGTTAAATTTGACGGCCGTTTGGGCGTTTTTGATATGAGATTATGTTTGATGTTTTCGATTTGAGCGTTTTAATTGACTTTTTTTAAAGATGTTTAAGGTCAACATTTGGAAAATTTGGGCGGGCAACAACATGATTGGGTAGATTTTCACTTTGTGAAATGCTCTTTCCATTGTATGAGTATCTAATGTGGTCTTCTTTAAAACAGTAACAAAAATGGAAAGTTATCTAAAAGATTTGTTTTTTAAGTCAAGGGAAAGACCTAACATTGGTTTCAGGAATGGCAATAGTTGACTACACTGCCACTCACTGTCAAGCTCTACTTTTTCTATGAGAGGCATTTACTGGTTAGATGATTTTACTCAAGGCAGAAACTGGAAAGATGTACACAATCTTCCAAATTCTTTTTTGGTTTCCGAGTTTCTGCATTGGTGGTTTCAATTCAATGTTTCACTCACGGGCATAGAAATTGTATTTTTCTTCCCTTTTAGATGATGACTGTTGTTTTGCTTGTTTTAGTTTGAACTCTGCTTTCTGCATGCTTTTAGGCTCGTCGTTTAATCTTGGATCTTAGTGTATCTGTGTGTTTGTCTTATACAAGTGTTTATGGTAGAGTCTGTTTGAATTATTTTTGATATGCAAGAATACTACTTTTTCAGAGAAACCTTCTTTGAGTGCAATTGTAAGCATCATATGTATATGGTGTTTCAGCCTATTGATACTTTTAATTATTATGTGGTTGCCAGGTTAAGGAATAAGGGAGATACTTTTGGTCATTGGTTGGGGGACATCTGTGAAAATTGCAACTATTCGTTCCAAACCACACAGAGGAACAAATGTAACTAATAGGAAGTATGCCACATATGCTGGTGCAAAACATGTGGATATCGTGGCTGTTAGAGTAGGTATTTACCTTAGCTCATATTCACCTAGGTACATTATTTACCTTTATTGTATTTATCCTCACCCACTTATGTGTGTGGATATTTCTTTTTATTTATTTAGATATTAGGAGATATTATCTAGTTGTTAGGTATAGTTCTTTCCTTGATCTATGGTATTGACTAGTTCTTTCCTAGATCTATGGTATTGACTAGATCCTTGATGTCTAGTTCTCTCATAAATCTATGGACTTGACTAGTTCTTTGATGACTAGTTCTTTCCATGATTTATGGCTTGATCTACGACCTTGACTAGTTCTTAGATTGTTATTCCTTGCATATATAAGCAAGGCCCATTCTCATTGTATTTCATTGAGTTCCATAATAATATATGATATTGCTTTGCTCATTTGTTTGCAAAGGTTTATGTAAAGTTATTCGCGAATTGTTTTCATCTTATTGATCGTGATGTTTGATTAGCATCTGTGTTCTTGGCTCGCACGATCCGGTTATCGTTCCTTTTAGTGGCTGCATTTTAGACCACTTATTTCATATCCGGACTTGCATGATATGGAGATTCATATTTTGATATTATTGAAGGAATGTGAACACTTCTAACATTCTTTTGGATGATAATTTTGAAGCATATTTGTCAGACTTTGGCATTGCTAAGTGCATTTCCTTGGCCAAAACTCACACCTCTACCTAAGTTATGGGTACCATTGGAAACATTGACCCTAAATATGCAAGAACATCAAGGCTTGATGAGAAATTTGATGTTCAAATTTGGTAAGATTTTTGTTTGTTAATTTTCTTTTGAGCTTACATTATACATTGTTTAAGTATTTTTAAGGTTTGTTGTCTAGAGCATGGAGCAATCAAATGTGGATGGAGTTGTCTTTGACATTGGCATGTGAACATTCATATTATCAAAAGCAGACAACAACACAATCATGGAAACTATTGATACAAAAGTTGCAACAACCTACATGGATCTTGGGATTGTAAGAAAAATCTTCTAGTTGGCCTTGCTTTGCACCAAGAAATGGCCCAAACAAAACCATGCAACATCAACAAAGAATTGATTACACCTCTCCCAACAAGGTTATGTACAATTATGAGAGACTCTAAGAAAGGAGAAAGTTTCTGTGACCTTAAAATAAGTTGGTCAGGGAAGCAATGCATACAAGACATGCTCTTATGAGGGAAAAGACCATAAGAGGGTAAAAAATAGTGGCTAGAATGGTTCCTTTCCCATGGCTCGATATGGGTGTTCAATGATAAATCATGGCTGGAATAGGTTCGGATGGAACAGAAGTTCCAATTTGGCCATGGTTGGAATAGGTTGTGCATAATCGGTCACATAATTTCCCATAATGTTTTGATTTCCTCATGTGGGTTTTGTTGGCTTTATGGGAAATTGATACATATGGTTGAATCATTTTCCATATTTGAGGATATTGGTGGATAATCCTGGATATTGAACCATGGTTTTGTGTTTGTATTTGGCGATGAGTGAAGGAGCAAAAGGTTACTGGGTAGTTACTTTCTTCCATCATATTACATCTGTGGGAAACAACATAGCTATACAAATGGTTGTAGGTAACAACCTTAACGTAAGACTGCCTTGATAGTTATCAATGATGATGTTTGATTCAT
Organism: Taxus wallichiana var. yunnanensis; assembly: GCA_018340775.1. Lineage (NCBI taxonomy): Eukaryota > Viridiplantae > Streptophyta > Pinopsida > Cupressales > Taxaceae > Taxus > Taxus wallichiana. The sequence goes on from CM031243.1 coordinate 647,651,602, forward strand.
GTGTATGGACTCATCTATTTCTTAATATTGTTTTTCCTTGTTCTATAGGCCATTTATAAACATTATTACAGCAGTGGTAATCTTACATTGCAAGAATTCATCATTTCTTCGAGTGTATGAGTTGTTTTTATCTCAATTTCTAGATATCCATTCCTTAAGGTGGGTGAATGCAATTTGTACATTCAACACCATGGGATTATCTTCCACAACTATTGGTGTGGCTTTACATGATGGTAAGAATCTCTAATAAGTTTATTGATTGAACTGTCTCATAATTTCTTTACAGCAGAAATCACTGGCTTGTCTCCCAAGAAAGTAAAAATCATGTAAGAGTGTATAACAATATGCTTGTCTTGATGATGATGTGTGGGTTACAATCATGATGAAGATATGGTAATCCTTCTGCAACACCATGAACAATCTTTAGCCGAGTGTCCCAGTCTAGCTTAATCTTCTTTGATGATCCTATACAAAAATAAAAATTAAAAAACACTTGTTAGATTCTCCAACAATCCATTTTAATTAGGAGATTGATTGGATTCTTCTATTTCAAAATATGAATCTACAATGTACACATCCATTTTTCTTCATAACATAATCATTTTACTCATTGTGTAGGATGTCCCATAGACTTCCGTTTACCATGTAATCATAAAACAACAAGTCAATTTTCATTAGAGTGAATTGGGTCAGTCAAATTTTGTCGATTGAATTGGGTCGGTGAAACTTCATCTAAATGAATTGGGTCAAGTGAATTTTCATCTTAGTTGTGCATTTAATTTGTAACAAATTTGAAATGTAGAGATATAACCTTTAAATGTAATGCTTCATCTATATTCCTACACTTATAAAATCAATCACACCCCTTATCAACATCAACTACAAAAGTAATAACTATCCCTCTAAATCAAATAACATATATCGTTCAACATTCACATTGCATTGTACACATGTGATTGCTAGTTTACAATGCTTCCTAAATATTAGGCACAAATAAAGAAACAAGAAACAAATAGTTATTATATTTATATTTAGATTAATTAGTTTGTAAATGTAAATTCACACTAAAATAATAATTGTAAAATATATATGATTGAATAGAGTTGATGAAATCTAAAATATATTATTTATGTATGTGTGTGTGTTTTAATATGATTCTTTAAAAAATTTATTAATAAACACATTTTTCAATTTTAATATCATGAAAATGCACAAGTCTCGCCCTTGTGAAACACCAAATATATTATTCACATCATAATAAGCAAGCAGACTGATAGATTGGCTATTATATAGCCATAAAGGTAGGCAAACAACTTCCTAGGAAATAGGAAGTGAGTAGAACAATTAACCCGGTAATAGCTACAGGTATAACAACTAACCATTCATAATATATTGTTATTTCAACAATATATACGACTAACTAACTTACTAATATTCACTATAATAATCATTACCAATGTAATTATTATTTACACACATACAAATGTGGAGCACTAAAATATTAATTTCCTAAGATTCCCCCTTAGTGCGAACATGGGGAAAACTCGCCTTATACTTGCACTGTTCATGATCCGTGATTTTCACAAGATAATCACAAACTCAAGGATGGTTTTGCAAACAATTGACCAAAAATCGAGAATGGTGGTTTTGCAATTGGTTTACCACAAACCACAAAGTGATGGTTTTGCGAATGGATTACCAACAACCAAGATAGGTGGTCTTGCAATTGGTTTACCACAAACCACAAATGAAGGTTTTCAAGTGGTTTACCTACAACCACATCATGATATGCCAAGTACTATTCTCAGCCCTCATCACATTTCACCATAGGGAATAACATAGGAAATTTTCTTTGAAATCTGTTGCTCGTATATAAATAGAAAAAGATGACATAATGAAAATGGAAGATTGGATCATGTTCCCCCTCAATGTGAAATTTCCACTTATGAAAATAGGAACATCGCAAACTGTAGCAAATACACAATCGAAAAAAATGCCACCAATCATTTGTGTTGCCTCGTCATTGGCGGCGATCGACGAGAGGTTGCTTATTGACCTCCAACCTCCATTTTCCTCCGTCCTTCGGTGTCATGCTACTAACTCAGCAAAATATGATCATGAATCTCAAGTTTACATATTGGACGTCGTGTTCCGGTTGAAAATGCGTTAGTGAGACATTTTTTTACAATATTTTGACTCTGACTCATGATGACAACTTACAAAATAACTATTAAAAATAAAACCTAAAATCACCTATATGACTCAAAACTTAGACTCAACTTTAATTTTTGACTCAAATTTGAGAGGACAACATTTGACTTTGACACTTTGGCACTAAAACTACCATTTGATTGTTTACATTAACATGACTCAAAATATAACTCGACGATACAACAAGAGCACTATTGACTTGAAAAATAAATGGGACACACAAAGTCTAATATAAATATTAATCTCTATCCCTAGACGTTTATGAATATTGACGTAAACACATAAATATTGACCAAAACCACTTATAAACTAAGGGAGAGGACCTACATAACCGTGCACCCTAACTTTAGGGGCACGCAGATATATGTAGGGGCCTCACAACATAAAAATTATATCATCGTATAGCGTATCACCATGTTATATCGTATTTTCGTTTCGCGTGTTTATTTGGAGGGAAAAAGAGTTTTAGAATTGATTTAAAATGAAAAAAATAATATAAAGCATTTGAAAGAGGTACCAATGACCGAGCGCCCTATGTGTCACATCGACATCGCTCTTAAAAGTGTCATTAATCAAATAGTGAACAACTATTAGTCATTTTTTCAACAACCAATGGTGAAAATCAATGTACATATATCGATACAATTATGGGGTCCTCTCCCTATCCACTCTACAACTTAAAAACAAAACACTATGTAAACCTAAATGGCTTTTTGATATGGTTCGCTTAACAATAATTGTTTTCGTATTATATCCGTGCATGTTTCATAACGTAAACTATCAAAATCAACAAAGACTATACATTACAGTTGTATTACTTTTTTGAAAAAAGACGCTACTAAATAAAAAAACACTTATAAAAGACTCCAAAAAGAAAACAAACTATATACAAACACTTGAGATCAGTGTTGGTCGAGCACATGTGGATCAATGGATCAGATGCTCCTACCGCTATAACTCATGGATGAGTTGATGACCTCGATCCTCAATGCATTACATAACCGGTATTCTCTAAAACATAAATACCGCTAACAGATGTTCATGTGGAGAATAATCAGTAAGATCATATATATGATGAATGACGATGCAAGAAATTGAATTAAATTGAATTAAATGCACAAATATTTCGTAGTGTTTGCCTAGAAAATGTAGATACGATAGTCACAAATTTTAGATAGATAGAGGTCGAGAAAATGATCCAGACGCAGAGCCGAGAAATTCATTGACCTTGCCGAGTGAGAAACCATATCTGCACCACGATGCAAGTCATAGATTAGTCTCTTGGCAATGTTAATACCATGTATTGATATAGAGCAAATTTTATTTTAGTAAAAAAAAAGGACATCCAACCTTCTTTATTAATAAAAGTGTTCAACATGATCAATTAAATAAACCCTATAAAACTATTAATTGTTCAATTTAACTTCCATATAATAAATTCACTTATAAACATAAATAAAATATATATTATTCTAGAAATATATAAATCAAAGGAGATTAAAACATATAAATTTTATACTTTTCTTTATTAGGTATTTACTATATCAAAATTAATTTAATCAAACAACCAACAACAATAATCTTATGTAGGGTCCATTTAATTTGTAGGAATACTTTAAAAAAGAACAATCTATACAAAACTATTAAAAATAAATAACAATACAAAATATATCATAAATGATTGAATATTTTTATATTAAAATTGATGTTGTAAAATTAGTTTTCAATAGTTTTTTCCTATTAATAAATTTATGATTGGGATTGGGGATCAAAGTTTTATTCTTTCTAACTAATTTACAATGCTCCCTAAATATTAAGCACAAATAAAGAAACAAGAAACAAATAGTTATTATATTTATATTTAGATTAATTAGTTTGTAAATGTAAATTCACACTAAAATAATAATTGTAAAATAGATATGATTGAATAGAGTTAATGAAATCTAAAATATATTATTTATGTATGCCGTGTGTTTTAATATGATTCTTTTTGAAAAATTATTAATAAATTTTTCAATTTTAATACGAGAATAAATACTAAAGAATCACATGTGTTCAATGCTGATATGAACGCGAATGGTATATGTTATTTGATTTTATTTATGTGATTTTAGTCATTAATTAAATGATTTGCATGAATAATGAGGTGATGTAATATAATTAAAATAATTATTATTCATGGAGGTCATTTGGTTAATGATAAAACTCACATGACTTAAAATACCACAAAAATATATTATGTGATTTCAATCATTAATTAAATGATTTTTATGTGATTGTTTTAGATGATTTAATGCTTTTGACAGAGCTTAGAACTCCGGGGATCGAAGGATCCCACCCAAGTACAAACATGATAACTCGAAACCAAAATCTACTAACCCAACCAAACAAAAACACTAATACTACAAACATGGCATCAAGCCGAGAAGACCCAAGAACTACTACACCGAATGATAAAAACAAAGGCCCATCCCACCAAAATGAAAGGACTAGGAAGCAGAAAATTACTCCTTAGAGGCAGGAAAGCTCAAGATACAAATGTCATCCTAGTGCATACCACCCACATAGACTTACGCTCGAGTAATTTCCAGAGCAAGAAATTAAAATTTAAACCCAATTTTCTATGAAGACCAACTACACTCGCCGATTCCAGAAAACATGTGCCGACAACGCTGGAAAATCCAACTTCTCAATCATGTTGCCTTCAAAGAAGCTCACTTAATAAACCTCATGAAAATTCGAGGTAAACTTCATCATAACCACATTCCTGGAAGACAAAATTGCAATCACCCTCCTAGCTTCATCCATGGCAAGCCCCTCCTAAACTGCATCTAACAACGGCTAAGCCCTACCAAAGGTTGTCAATGCTTCTACTAAATTAACATGGTGCTGGGATTTTATGAATTGAAGTGCACCAGAGTAAGCGAGACACAAACCAAGATGCAAGTTCTAAATTCACCCAGCCCTGGTTGAATCTCCCATGTATTCTTCCTCACAATAGCCTCAAAAAGGGACCCTAACTCTTCCTCGAAGATAATCGAAATTCGAGCCTAAGATACACCCAAAGAAGGCCATCTCATGCTTCACACCTTGAAGAAAAAGGAAAGGCAACGAGGATCTCTCCATACTCAATCCTCAAAACCACCACTCCATCACCCACCTTCAACAAACAACGAGAAATTAAGAAGAAACCAGTTTGACCGAAAATTAAAAGCACCCCACTCTCACTTCACAAGAGATGATTTCATGGAAATCCTCCCACGCATTTGCACGCTCGAGATGATTGGCTCATCTCTCTTAATAATGCCTTGATTTACCATGAAATCGATGATGCAATTGGATTCTCTATAGTTATGTTTTAAGGCCCACTTAGAATCCTACTCGGTCAATGCAAAATGTTAGTGATATAATAATCAAACTTCGAGGACATCGATTTACCTTTACGAACGTCGCCGATCAAAACCTAGGAGTCACCTTCAATCTCAAGAGCTTCACAACCGATACTCACCACCAATTTTATTCCTTTAAACAAATTTTGGGCAGGGCCTCAGCCGTTACATGTTCCATCCTTTGATGGAAAGGAAACTACAATCACTAAGTTGCCTCCTAATCTCTAATTAATCACCCTCTCCCGAACTGCCCAGTATTACCTTTCAAGGCTCCATCAAAGTTTAGTTTGCGAGAATCCGAAGGGGGTGGAAGCCATCTTACATGTTTCTCGAGAAGATATTTTTCCACCTTTGACATACCCTTCTTAATAATCGCCCTCGGATCGACATCTTGTTTGAGGGATAAGATAATCCCAAGTGTGCATCCATCGAGGAGAAGCGTGATGATCTTTACAATTCAAGTTGATGTTCTCCAAAATTGAAATTTCAAGCTTTAGCAAAACTACCGAGAGATCCGAGAATGAATCTCGAAAACCTTTTAGATTACTTTCCCACCAATTGTGCAAAAGAAGGAGGATGGGAGAACATATATTTTAACGCACCACCATGCCCCAATATTGGCCAAGAGACTAACATTTCTATGATATTTCGCTTGCTCTATGTTGGTGCTCAATTTGGCCTCGCCCGTTTGTCCTTAAATTTCTTCGAGTTTCGGGCTCGCTGCGTCTTCTCTATCTCCTCGTATAGATGCATAAAAACTCGTCCTCCATTTGGTTGCCATGATCAGTCCCTTCCTTGGTTGAGGATCACTTAAAATTCCATTAAAAAATTTGTTCCTCTTTCCATGTGAAGGAGTCTAGAACTTGGGCATAAACTCAGTTTTTTCCTTCCTTCCATTTTCCACAGTCACATTTTGTTGTCCCTGTATTTTTGTCCCAAGTATCTATGAAAATGTGATTAGATGTGACTTGGAGGATCACATTTGGGCCTTATATCATTTCCAAACTCTCTGTCCGTGAAGAAAGATTCATTTCCAGGCTCAAATGGTGTTTTTCCTGCATTTTACGGTTTGACGAGTGTGTTTTCCCCGTCAAATTTACATCTCAGCATCTATGGAAACGTGGCCCTTTCTAGTTGGATGCGGCTCGATGGGGAACTTTGAAAACTCTAAGGCCCGATTCAACTCAAAACTTGTCCACGTGGAGGGCCGACACTCATCTGAAAATTTGCCTTTTGGTTTGGCCTTGGAGTTACACCGGGAGACACGTGGAGATTTCCGCTGCCTTGCCTCAGACTTAGACAAATTTTTCATGCGGCCAAGTATAGTTTTGGTGGACCATGGACACGTGGAGGGCTTGGCACTCATTTGAGGATCCACCTCAGGGTCCCACCTTAACAATTATGACAGGGAGACATGTGGAGGCTTCCATCGGCTCCACTCTATACTTAAACTTTTCAAAGCAATTTTGAAAGGCCTGGGACACGTGGAGGGACCGTGCCTATTTGGGGACCGGCCCCTAAGTTTTATTTTGAAGAAGTGCCAGGAGGACACTTGGAGGCTTCAGTCACTTCTTGCCTTGCTTGGACTTTTCAACGGCCAAGGAAAACCTGTCTCGGACCCTAGACACATGGCGCTTCTGTTGATCCTTCAACTTTTTTATCAACTCTGCCGGACTGAGACACGTGGTGAGCCCGCACTTGTTCAGGGTCTCCACTTTTGAGGACCATACCAAAGGTGTGCCAAGGTGACACGTGGAGGCTTCTGCTGGCTCCTTTTACTGAGACTTTTCAAAGGCCAAAAGGCATTTTTCTTGGGCCTAGGGCATGTGGAAGGCCTGCGCTTGTTTGGAAACTTGCCCCTATACTTATCCTTTGTAGTTGCGCTAAGGAAACACGTGGATGATTATAAAATAAAGTGAAGAAGGGGAAAATCAATGGTTGTTGTGCATTGCGTCTATTTTTCTGCCATTTTTTCTCCAAGACTCTGGAGATGCGAATACACACTGTTTTTCATCATTTTTGATTAAATTCCTTGTCATCTGTCTATAAAGTGCCATTGAATGGATTTAGAACTTAATTTGTGAGTCCAAGGATTGTTAAGGTCAATATTTTGAAGTTAGAATTGCTCAGGCACTTGTAAAAATGTGAATTACCAGAGAAGATGGATGCGGGGTAGAGTTATAGAGGAAAGAAAGGGAAAAGGATGAAATGATGAAAGTTATAGGCAAAAAGATGAAAAAGGTGTTTCCTCGAGAGAGAAAAGGATTACCTGTCATATCCAGCTGTGCAGAGCCTCCAGAAAATGATTAAAAAGGGGATTTCTCACATGAAAAAATCATAATGATTAGAAGGATTGCCAAAAAGTTGTGGCATGGCATCCTAGTCATTAGTCGAGGGCCCAAGAAACATGATCAGTTCACAATTGGTCCACCTGGCAGATTTGTGAATTTGTTAAACATTGCTTTTAAGGAGAATTGGTGACAAGCAAATGTCCTCGAATATTATTCTCTTTTGGGGGAAAATTGAGCAAATGAAATGTATAAATGCAATGAGAATACTCTTGCAAATGGTAGGGGTTCAATCCTTAAGAGAAAATTTGAGAGAGCCTATCTTCCCGAGAGACCAATCCAAGAAACTTGTTAATTTCCCGTGTTTTAGATTTCAATCACGTCAAGTTGGTTGTGAGTGTGTCTGACCATTGACAAGCTTTGAGAATGTTCAAAGAAACTTTCCCCTACCGATGAATCTAACCAATTTCGATTTAATCTATGTCAATCTTGGATCAATTTGTGTCGCTTTATTTCGTAATGTCTACAAGTAGTTTTTCTTATTCCAATTGCAATCTTGTGTTAAAGTCCTTTGAATCACACGGGATATCATCCCTGTGATAGTTTAGTGCCATTTGCAATTTCATTTCAAGAAGAGCCTTCATCCTGCAATGAGATAAACAATTTAAAATCACTTCATTGTCATTTATTGATAAATATTTTCTATAATACTTTGAGTGTATCTTATGCGTGAGGAACCAGGGGTCTTTGATGTTTTATTAAGTCTTTATATTGAGCCTTCGTGTTAAATTCTTGGAGATTGTGTGAAACTGTGAAAATCTGGGCCTCCATTGATGCACACCTTCTAGTTGAAGGAATATTTTAGCAATTCTGAATCTTTCTATCATTTAGCTTTCCAATTGTTGTGAAGTCTCTCAAAGATCTGGTATAATCAACTTTATCCTACTTAATCTCCCACCAAAATTATTCAAAAACAATGAATCCATCCTAAACTACCCATGTTTTTCCTTGTATATCCACAAAGGAACAAAATCTATTTACTAAAATATGTAGAACAATCAGGATTTCATAATGTATTTAGTAACCTTAGCCTTGTTTTGAAATTATCTCCATCTTTTAGAAGTGACAACTCTTGAGAGTTAAATTATTGAGTATTGATCATACTTTCCCAAGGTTTCTTCATAAAATTTGTGCAAAAGAAGGATATTTCCATCTCCTTCATCAAATAGAGGTTACACTACGAGCCCTCTCACCATGGTCAAAAGGCACAACCTAAAGCAGTGAGGATAGGTCAAATCCTCTTGAAGGTGTTATCTATCTCTCCACAAATTTGAGTGACAAAGGTCCCGTTAGATCTCATCCCCGGCTACAAAACGACATATATTATGATCTATCTATCTTTAAGCTCCATGTCAAATCTGTGATGCTTCTCAGCTTGAAAAGGAGAACAATTTTGGATACCAACACTAGTGGTGCCATTGCTGGGGATAATTTGTTTATTTGCTACCAGTTCATATCCATTTGGCCCGTCAACAACACTCGTGGCACGTTTCTGGGGATTATTTGAAACAAAGGTGTACATGTACGAGATGCACTCGTAATGTTTCTTACATGATCTAAGTGCAAATACATTGCTGAAACATCATTATCTATTCAGATCTGTAAGAATTGTTCAAAGTTGTAAGTTTTGAGTGCAATATTTCCAGCTTATATAGTTATTACACTAAAGTTTGTATCATCAATTAATAAATTTGGGTAGAAGAAGAGTAGATCTTGTAAGCTTTGCATGAATATGGTATTGACAGACATTTGATAGGTCTTTCATAGTGCATTTGCACAAAATAAGGTGAAAATACTTAGTGGTGACTCTATGCTATTTAAATTCTTAATAAATACCAGTGTTTTAACATATATCAAGTAAGATTTTTCATAAATCTCTGCAAAGCTGGAAGGAAGAATATCTTTCTTCACCAAGGACCCTAGTAGAAGGTTGTTTCAACAGTTGGGAAAGTCTAATTCAGGAAGGAAGATGAATTTGGAAGGTTGTTGGAGATCAAGTATTAAGAAAAGAGATCTCCATTGGTGAAACCGACTAAACATGTGATTTAAGATTGCAATACTTCCTCAAGTGAATCAATCAGTAGTCTCTTTATTGAATTGAATTCTCCATCCGGAGAGGGTCCTTCTTTTTATTTGAAAAATTTTCTTCTCAATCCCCTATATTTTACAAATCTGATAGAATTTTCCAAGAAACAGAGCCTTTAGAGGGTAGTCATTATGAGAATTGTATCACTATACCACACAGACTTCTCACTCCTCATCAGTTTACATCTCCTCCAAGGTCACCTCCTCAAAATAATATGGCTCAAAGCCTCCACCCGCACCTCCATTTGTTGTTAATACTTTTGGTCCCATCAATTTTAGAGGTATGGCTGGCTATCCAAATGTTGTGCCATGAGATGTAAGAAATAGATTTCCTAAGTTTCAAGGAAATAAGCAATCACTGGTGATCAACACTTAAAGCTCTTTGTTAATATGATGGAGGAATTTGAAATAGAATTTGAGGATGTATACATTAAATTGTTTATCCATACTCTAGAAGAAGATGCAAGAGGACTAGTACAAATCTTTGTCGATAATTCCATTGATTCTTGAACTAAGATGAAGAATGATTTTAGATTACAATATGGAGATAAAAAGAACCTAGGTTTCTTTTATCAAAATTTGAAAATATAAAAAAGAATCCTAATGAATCGAGCTTGATTTCAATACAATATTTAACAAAACATTGAGAAGACTTCATGTTAATTTGAGGCCATGTGATGAATGATGTCGATAAAGTATTCTAATGCATTTAATAAGAAAGTTGCTTACTATTTGATGGATAAGAACCCGGAACTTTGAGGCAGGCCTTTACCATGGCTCTACAAATTGAGAACAACATTAAAGCGATTGAAACCCTCTTTAGAGGGAGGGTGTTAAATTGATCAACCCAAAGAAGCCTCAATCAAGTAAGGTTGTGGATCTTGAGGAACTTGTAAAGACTTTGGCCGGAGCTGTCAAATAAATCTCTTACAAGCTAGCTAGGGCAGAGAAAGGAATTGGACAAGGTTCTCAAGGTCAGCATAGGCAACAAGGACAAGACAGATTTACAAATCATCCTAGAAATTATCAGAGATCTGATGACAGAGGTAAAGGACCCATGGGAGTTAGACAACCCCAAGCTAGGGAAAATAGAGTAGTGCCTGATCCTCTAAATGCCAAATTTGTTGTTGAAGAGACAAATGAAATTGATTGGTGTGAAAAATGTTTCTTACCCCACCCGCCATGTGAAGTAGATCAGCAAGTTGAATAAGTTGATGATGATGATAACACTGATGATGATGCATGCATGGTGGATTGCTCTACAAGCTCATAGCAAGGAGCAACTTCAATTGAAGTAATAAGTGCAAGAATTGCTGCAAGTTTTTGGGATTGTATTCACCAGGTACCTCTTCTTCCTCCCTCTCATACTTTAGAAATATATATGGTACAAGATTTTGAACTTCCTAATAATGATTTTGATTACCTAAGAGCTCTAATGATTAATAAGTATGATGGAGGAATCCCATCGGAAGAGGATAGACGGTTGTTAATGAATGTTGTTGTTGCCCAAGAAAAAGAGTATATCACAAGAAGTAAAGCTGTCAAAGGGGCAGGGCCTCAAGCCAAACCAAAAACCCCATCTCTCACCAATTTCCCAAAAGAAACTCCAAAGAAATATGCATCTGGAAAAGGCCTTGTTGTCTCAAGTAAAACAGGTGTTCCCACCCATGCCCAAAATGTGAAAAATCTTGTGTCATCTGATGCTTTTATCAATCATTCTCCAAATGCTGCTTTGCCCAAATATATTCCTTATGAAATTGCCCAAGTCTTGAGTCAGATCAAGATTTATGACCCAATTGTTGAACTGCTTAGGATTCCTGAGCACAAGAAGAGGGCTTTTGAGTATTTGGGATTGGAAGAAGATAGAAGTACCGAAGGTAGAAATATAAATAATGTAAAAACTCCTCCTCCAACCATTGTAGACCTAGAAAAACCACCAGCATTGGAGGAGATGGGTGAACCACCTAAAGTTTACTTGGGAACATCTTTGGTTGAGTCTCAATTAAATGTTGATCCATTTTTTACAATGTTGATTATTAAAGACAGACTGGTGCACAATTGTATGTTTGATTCCGAAGCATCATACAATTTTATGCCTCTGGAAGTCATGAATGAATTAAACACTAAAGTGACAGTAGCTTATGGCAAGTGTACTTCAATGAATTCTAGAGAGGTTCCAATTATAGGGTGTGTAAAAGGTTTGGTGGTACAACTTGTAACTTATCTAGGTAAGAACTTGAAACTTGATGTTGTTATTGTTGATTGCCCTGCCAAATGGGGCATGTTGTTATCAAGAAAGTGGGTTGCAAGTGTTTTTGGAAGTGTTCAGATGGATATGTATTTTTCCACCATTCCAATTGAAGGGAGCCTTGTAAAGATGTATGGAGAAAAGAAGATGTTGCACCTCATTGAAGATCCCAATAATGCTTCTTATGAAGTGTTGTATGTTGATGTAGATGCTAATAACTTTGTTGGATTTGTTGATGGCAAAGAGTACAAGATTGATCAATGTAAATATCTTGAGCAAGTAGGTTTTCCTTAGTTCTTGTTATTCGATGGAGCTTGTTCCAAGTTTGGAAATGGTGTTGGTATTGTTCTTATTTCTCAGGCCAGGAAGAGTTTGCTTTTTCTTTCAAACTCAACTTTGAATGCACTAACAACATTGCTGAATATGAAGCATTGTTATTAGGTCTGAGAATTGCATGGAAATATGGTGTAAAGGATATCATTGTCAAAGGAGATTCAGAACTAATTGTCAAGAAAATTAGAAAACTGTATGCCTCTAAAAATAAGATAATGAAATAATACAAACATGCAAATGTCTGGGATTTGATTGAAATGTTTGACTCATTTAATAATGTGCACCATGATAGAAAGTTTAATGTTGTTACAGACAAGTTAGCAGTGCTAGGATCCATATTTGGAATTTGTACAATATCTCCATTTTGTGAGTATGATGTTGAAATACTAACAAGGCCATCTGTCCCTGACAATGTTAAAAATTGGCAAGTGTTCGATGATGATGCCTAGATGAAACAATTTCTACATAACTAAGGTGATTTTTCTGACCAAAATATAGATTGGGAACCAATGTTGTGTGTTGTTGAAGGAAAGGAAACTTTATTTGGCAAAGACATCATCTAGCTGAAGACAAACACGATTCTTAGAGGTTTGGTGGCACTTGAATCAAATTTTAATAATGTTGATTACATTATTAACAGAAGTATGTTGGTTTCAAGAAATGTGGAAGAGAACGACCTAGGCACAAAGCAAGTACCACAAAAATCTAGTTAGGAAGAAATCTTAGCAAGGAAGAGAAGTAATCCTATGTTCAATTGCTGAAGAAATATCAAGACCGCTAGCTTGGTCTTACTCTGAGTTGAAGGAATACAGGAAGATTTGTTCCAACATGAGATTCCTCTTGAATCTAATGCCAAGCCTTTCATGCAAAAACAAAGGCTAATCAATCTGCTCCTATCTTTGAAGATGTAAGAAGAATTGATATGCAACATCAAGTTTTCATGTGCCCCCTTTAAGTCCTTTGGCGCATGCTTTGAGGTGTCAACAGGCGTTTTGATGTGCCTCACTATGTTGAGTCTTTCTTGCATGCGCCAAGGCGCATGCGCCTTCATGTCAACAATACTTTTTTTGCCACTTTTTGGTGCGCCAAGGGCGCACATATTCTTGTGTCAACATCACTTTCGGTGCGCCCAAAGGTGCACATAACTTCGTGTTGGCAAGTGTTTTGGTGCGCCAAAGGGCATGTTTTCTTGTGTCGACAGTGCTTTTCATGCGCCATTTGAAAAAGTTGGTGGTGCATTTATTGCCACCTCGCCTATATATAGGCGCGTCTGCACTGTCATTGTCATCCGACACCATCACGTGATTTATTCTCTTCCATCTGTACCTGCCGCACCCGCCTGTCGTTTTCGAATCACTTCGTGGACCCGTTTGCGCACTTCTCCGTTATATAATCCTGGTAAGAGGTCCTCATTCCTTTTGTGTGTTTTGTGCTTTGGTTCTTGGCTGCTTGTTGGTGTGAGTTAAATAAAAGCTATCAAAACATGAACTCCCCACCCTCCTTGCTGTTTTTCTCTACCTATGCTTTTTCCCCCTTTTCAGATCTGCTGGTAGGGGAGACTCTGTCTTAAAAATGGCTTGGAACTCTTTGATTTAGCCTCTTCATAACCCAAATGAACCCTTAAAAAGAAGCTTATCAACATGAAAACCCCTCAGAGAAAGATCATGGCTTGAAAAGAAGACACTGTTATTTTTCTCCTTTGGCGCATCTATCACCCCTGCAACATGATAAACAGTCGCGCCAATGGCGCACATTCCTTGCGTGTTACATAAAGAACAGTTGCGCCCTCAAGGCGCACTTCCTTCGCTACTTGTTACCCCTTTCCTTGCGCCCTCTTGGCGCACCAAACTTGCGTGCAACATTACAAAACCATGTGCCCTTTGGCGCACCCTGCATGTATGCAACATTGAAATTTTATGCGCCAACTACCACTGTTAAATCGATGCAGGCGCATCCATTGTTACAACAACATCATGTTGTGCAGACCTTCCATGCGCCGTGCCAAGTTCTCCTATGGCGCATGAAAAAATGATGTTACACGCATTAAACTCGCGCCCTTTGGCGCATCCTGCACCCGTGTAACATGAAAAATATCCGCGCCCTTTATAAAATGTATACATATGGCGCAGGCGCACTTATGCTTACAACAACAAAGAATGCAATCTGCAGTGTCCATGCGCCATGCGCCCTTTGGCACTGATTTATCCCTTGCAGCAGCCCTTTCCTGTGCGCCTTATTATTTAGCCCTGTAACCTGCAGTATTCATGCCCTGCGCCCTGAGGCCTTAAAATCACTAACTCTTTCCTCTGTTGACGCTTTAATGGAAGATCAAACAGCTGATATGACTTTCTTGCGTTGGGTTTCACTTCTTATTCTTGCAGATCAGCAATTAAGTTCAGAGTCACATATGTCAACATCAAGCAAGAGACCTACTAAATCCAAGGGCAAAGCCAAGCTCACAGAAGAAGAAATGAAGTACAAGTATCAGAGGGTCAGGATGCCCGAGTCCCAAGCAGAGTGTGACCTAGACATCAGAGACTCAGAACTGGGTCATATTGACATGGAAGATTTCTGGGCCAGAACCCAGAGGGTCACAAGAAGTCCATGGATGGACAAACTGATGGGCAGTGCACTACACTTTGCTGGAGGAATCCCAGTTAGCGCCGTGAACAACGAATTCATGATGGTTGTTGCCCGATGCTACAATAAAGACACAAGATGTGTCCACAATGAGAAGGGTGAGGTTATAATCAACCTCACTGCCCGGCACTTTGAAATAATGCTCGGCATCCCTCACCACCAGCACTTTGTGGCCGTCAGCCAGAAGATTGCATTAAGGCCTGGGATGACAATGAAGATCAGTGCATGCAGCTGATGAACGAGGTTTATCTGAAGAACAAAAAGGTGGTGACTCGGTGGCCACAAGTCATTCATCGCAGTGACTTTTTAGAGGAACTCAGCGACACAATTACATTCCTGAGCAGAGTCTTTGGGCTTCCTGACGCCCATTATTTTCACAAGTGGATGCTGCGATATTTAGAAACAATGAACAAAAATGTGCCCGATCAACGCTTTGAGTGGGCGGAAATCATAAGCAGCACAATCTCTGAGCAGCTCCAACAACTTAACACAACGGGGAGGTTCTATATGAACTCCTACGTGGTCTATGTTGCAGCTTCAGAAAGGGACTATCCGGCTCTGATGCGGTGCGGGGTTTGGCCCCAAGTTAAAATCTATGAATATTATCCAGAACTGAAGCTGGAAAATAGCATTCCCCAGTTCACAAAGATCAATGATGCATTCTTCTATTTCATCATCTACCTATTGAGGCCGAATATGACTCACGGTCGGTCACACGACCAAGAGTATCAGTAGCGGCCACTGAGAGAAATGGGGGCCCTGTTCACTCAATTCCCCACATTCACCTATCTGAGGGCAGTTAACTTCTTGGGAGAACCAACTAAATTGCCGAGATATGCCGGTCCCAAGTTGATCCTGTTGGAGCTATCGAGGCAGCTTATCACCTACCATGAGAAGTGTCTCAAGAGAAAGAAGGGTGGAACTCCTTTCCCCCTCACAGTGGGTAGGTATACGTGTCTCACTCACCACAAGGTGAAAGACATGTTTGCAGAGCTGGAGCTGCTGAATCTGAAACATAACTTCCCAGCAAGGCCCACCTTCGACCCAAGAAATTGTCTACCTAGGGCCAAGCTCGATCCAATCCACATCCCTCAGATCGAAGATATCTACATCGACATATATCATGAGGTTGAGCTCAGGAGGAAGGATCATTCCCGCTTGGCCTTAGCAGAAATCATCCAGTACGGGGTGGCCATCGTCCCAAAAGGCTACCAAACTACTGAGCAAGAAGTGGATCAAGTGTATCTTGACACGGGTGGGGACGATTGGCCTTTCGCGGTGATTGATAGAACCAAAGCTCCTCAAACAATCGAGGAAAGGGTCAAGGAAACTCTGCGCAGAACAGAGCATTGGTGCCGAATGAACGGGCTCATCTACCTCGGAGTCGATTTCACGACCTCTCCATTGGGCAACGCACCTCCTCGGGTGAAACAATGACAAAAGGCAAGGGAAAAGGAAAAGAGGGTGAGTCCAGCTCCACCCAAGAGGAAGCTCCTGAAAGCCCTCCTTCCGCTTCACAAGAACGGGTTGTAATCCCGAAAAGCCTAGAAAAGAAAGCAGCGGAAGATGTTCCAATAGGCACATCCACTCAGGATGTGGCCATGACTGTAACAATCGAGGTCCCTTCTATTCCTTCTCCTTCTCCTCCTTCCCCTCCTCGAGTGACCCAAGTGACCATTCCTTTGGTCGTGTCCTCTCCCCCTTCTTCTACTGTTCCCCCTTCTTCCTCCTCCATCTTCTCCTCTCTCGCGGAGCTGTCCCCCTCCATTTCTTCCCTCATCTCTGAGCTCCCTTCCCTTCCTATGTCTTCCTCCCCTGCAGTATCCCTTCCTCCCGTGAGCACTTCCTCGGCTTCCCTCTCAATGCCGCCTCCAAGTGTCTCCACGTTTTTCCCTTCTACTACTGCAGCTGCCCCTTCTCTATTTCTGGTCCTTCTCCCATAAGTCCAGCCTAGATCTCCCAGCACCTGAGTCAGCAGAAAAGGAAAGTTCCCATCGCACCGATGGACTTCTCCGTGATCCCATCAAAAGGGGAAAAGAAGCAAAGCCCATAACCCGCTTCTCTCAGAGTGCAACAGGGGAGAGAGTGATGGAGATAGCATACCCCAATCCTTTGAAGGATAAGAAGGATCTGTCTTCGACAGATTATACGGTGACTCAGTCACAATGGGGACATCTTCAGAAAGCCTGCAAGGAGAGGCCCTATCTGTAGTTGACGCCCTTTGCAAGAAACTCCAAGAAGCAAAGGAAGAGAAAAGGTAGCTAAAGGAGCAAAATAAATATCTTCTCCGTGCCTTGCAGAAAATGGGCAAGTGCACCTCCTACAACTGCCGCCGAAACTCCTGAGCCTCTGAGCAGGAAAAGATCAATGAATATGCTAAAATCGGTGAGCAGGGCATGGCAGTTTCCCCTGGAGGAGCCAAATCCTCAAAGAAAGTGAGGGAGTTATCGCTAAGTTCACAGATTTGTACCAGAATATCAATCGAACAAATAGAGAACTCCAGGCGATAGCGGGACCCATCTCCGAAGAGCTTGATCATGCCAAGATGCAACACGAGACCTTTCAGAGAATGCTCGACTATTCAGTCGATGATCTGGTCAAGTTTGGCATCTTTGGACACCCTAGAGCCCTCAATAAAATCCTTTCCACTTTGGATTATCGGGTGGATCAGCTGGAGTTCATCCTGGAAAAGATCGACAAGGTAAAGGAGGTAGCCCTGGATGCAATGCATCAAATGGAACAGATTGTTCTCACAATGTCTCCAGGGTTACTCACTCCTTCTTTCACCTTAAGAAAGGTGGAGGAAACTATTCAGATCTTCAAGGAGATCATTTCACAGGGACTGGGGCCAGAAGTTACGTTCGACGCCGAATCCATTAATAACCTATTGGCGTGTCGTGACTTCATCGGGTACCTGATAGAGGTAGAGAATGATTATTCCAAACTCCCGAAAAAGCTCATAGATGAGCGGGAGACCTGCGAAGCTATCAGCGATAGACACAAGGATCCTTCCGAGGATCAACTTCAACCCATGATCAGCAAGTTCATGGAGTACCGTGCCCAGTTCCACATCTCACGCCGAGCAAAGCAAAAAGCAGGATACCCCCTTCCAGCCATGGGACGACGACGAATAGTTTCTTTCTTCTCATCTTTCTCTTTGTAAAATATCTAAGTCATGTTGACACAAATGATGACATCATCCATGTTGCACCATGGGATGATGTCATCCATAAAAGTTGTCAAAAGTCAACAAATGACTTTGTAATCTATTGTAAGATATTTTTGTAAATAAGTGGTTTGTTTGCTTTTGTCTTCTTTTCTCTCTCCTTCTATATATACTTGAATACTTGTTGTATTCAGGTGGTGGATATCTTTTAGATGAAAAATAGAAGTAGGGAGAAAAGGCTTTGTACTTTTGTAATAGAAGAAAATATTAATACAAATATTAAGACTTTGTGCGTTAAATATGTGTGTTATGGGCATCTGATCTTTCTTATGTCAGATCTATGTGTTTATTCTGTTAGATCTATCTCTACCTTTTTGTCATTTATTCATCAGTATTGCTTTATTCGTTTATGCAAGTAGGTTTGGCTCTGTTTACTACCAATCCCAAAACATAAACCCTCTGACCTTTCTGCTTTGGAATTCATTTCTTTTCTCCCTTCGGACCTGATCTTTCTTCATCCTCTACTTCATTTCCTTTCTTTTCACAGTTGGAAACACCCCTACTGGGATGAGATCCCAAACCCCGAAGGCGGAATATTGTGAGACTTGCACTGATTCCTGCTGGTAGAATAGCAATAAACCAGTTTCACTTTGCTGACTCAAAGAGGGGCTATGCCCTGCACACTGTTGGCTCGTCTATCCATAAATCTACCCAAGCGATAGATTTTCAAACCAACAGTTTTTGGTGACTCTACTGGGGATCGAACAGATCTATCAGATCTATGATGGTGGTATGATAGAAAATCAGGAAAAATCAGAAAAATCACTACCTGTTTGCAAATTTTAACTTTTGTTCAAAATCCAAAATTTTTGCAAAAGTGACCCAAATTGAAAATTTTCTTCTGAGATCCATAGATCTGGCCTAGTTGGAGACCTTTAGTTCAGCTGAGTTTTTATAAAAATATGTATTTTTCCGTAGATCTGAGTTTTTGACTGTTTACCAAAATTTTCAAACTCTTTGAAAAAGTCAAATTTAGATCTGAAAATCAGCTTACTAAGCTTCACTATCATTTTATCCTCATTGTTCTTTGTCATTAACCGCAATCGGTTTTCAGAAGAGGATAAATTTAAATATTCAGAAAAGTACATGCTGCTGATTTTTGTCAGAAAAATCAGAAAATCAGCAAGTACAACCAAAAAGAGTTCTTAAATCTGCTCCACAATATTGCAGAGCAGGAAGGTACGCTGGCACGTGAACCATTTACTCGTAGTAGGAGAGCTCGTGGGGAAGTCGATCCTACTTTCGATCTGCTTCAAAGGCACAACTTCAGTATAACACCGCATGCTTTTCATCACTAAGTTCAGCTGATCGGTCAGCCAGAAGTGCCTCACCTCCACGAAAGAACCGGTTTTCACAAGGAGCCTCCACATCCCTTTGTAGTGCCTTGCTACTCAGTGGAACTGTGCTTCCAGCCCGCGTTCTTTTTCCGCCCGTCCAGATGGCGGTACCATGGGGAAATGCTATGGGTCCCCTCGCTTTGCCGCATCCTGTTCACGCGCTCCCACATGGAAACCGAAAGAATTTTCCCAAATTTGACGGGAGCGGGAACCAAAGCATGGATTCACACATATCTGCATTCATTATGTCATGCAGTATCCTGGATGTAACCCATGAAGATGTGTCAGTTCACCTTTTTCTGGAAACTTTACAAGGGCCCGCAGCAGAATGGTTTCAGCATTTGCCGGCCGGATCTATTACCAGTTGGGCCACCTTGCGGGATGCTTTTGAAGACAGGTACAAGCCTTCGGAAGATGCATTTGCATTGTTATCACAGATCACTCACCTAAAGAAGGAGGCCAATGAGACCATGCGTGATTTTATCGCCAGGTTCAACGCATTAATCAACCGTGTGCTGTTGCCATGCTTCCAACACCGAGAAAATCAGAAGTGTTTCTTCGTGAACGCTATGAGCTCGAAAGTAAGTTTCTTGCTCCTGCAAGAACAAGTGGCTACCTTGATTCTTGCCCAGGCCGCTGCCATCAGAATTGAAGATAACTTGCTAATATCTGGCGAATTAAAAAGGGAATCATCTAAGCCTAAATCTTCGGGCCCTTCGCCCACTACTTCATCTGATCCGGCATTTCAAAAGATGGCGAACGACTTGCTCGCATTAAAGAAGTAGTTAGCCCAAGCTTCCCCCAGTTCCTCATACCGGGATATTCCATGGAGGAATTTCATTTCCAGCCATGTTCCTCAAAGGCCGCGCTTGCCTGCAACTGCTCCACGGTTGGCACTTGAGGCTCCTCCGGTCAACGCTTTAGTCGAAATCGAAGAAGAGGAACAAGATTACGAAGAACCTTCATCTCAAGGCGAAGATGATCAAGATGTCGGTGAGCCGACTGGCGACTCTACTATCGGGTATATGGAATTTGATGAGGAAGAATCTGATGAAGAAGAAGGTACACAAGGGTATGCAAGTGGACAATCATATGTTGTTTTTACCCGCTCGCAAGGAAAAGAAGCAGAGGTCGCTGCCCATGTGTGGAAAGAGAAGGCCGTGTCAAACGCGCCTCCAACCATTGCTAAAAGAGGTAATCCCCTTCCTACTCAACCCCCTGTTAAGTCTTTTACAAAGAAAGCTTTTCCCCCGATCTCTCCTCCAAATCAGCCTTCTTCTATGAAGACCAGTAATCCTACTCTATCATCGCGAAGTGAAGGACTCATTCCTTTACCAGCGCAACCCTTAGCCGCGTTTGACATCATAGATCATGCTAAAAAGACTAAGATCCAAATGTCTGAAGCCGAATATCTTCAGTCAAATCCCGAACAGCTTGTAAGATTGACCAAGTATATTCAAAGTCAAGCTGTCATGTCTCCCCAGATTCCCCTAAAAGGAATCCTTTCCACTCCTCCTGCATCCCGCATAAATGTTGCTTCAACATCTGCATCAGGCAAGATAGAACCTTTCTATCTCTCCCTCCTAATCAATGGTCACAAGTTAAGTAACTGTATAATTGATTCTGGAGCTTCTGATAACGTCATGCCGGAAAAAGTCACCCATGCTTTGGGCCTCACCCTTACCAAGCCTTTTGGCAGATGTTATTCCTTGGAAACCAAGCAGGTTCCGTTGATTGGTCAAATCAAAGACGCGTAATTCGCATTTGCGGCATTCCCAGAGAAAAGAGTAAAGATGACCGTCCTCGTTGCCGACATTCCAGCAGCCTATGGAATTTTGTTGGGAAGAAGTTTTTGCAGTGAAGTTGGTGGGGAGATTCATATGGACTGGTCTAAGGCTAGAATCCCCGTCAAAGGTGTAATGCAGACGTTGGAGCCAGAATCACAAAAGAAATACTTGGTTACTAACTCTGAGGATCCCAAAGCTCAAATTCTTTTTGAATCATCAGGGATGGGAAACTATTTCTTGTCTACCGAGTCTGACAAAATGGTTGTTTTCATCCAAGAAGAAGATCTTAACAAGGTCTGGACTTTGCAGTTCGATGGCAGCTGCGCAACCAGTGGATGTGGCGCCGGAGCCGTGCTAATATCTCCCGAAGGGGAGATTATTCCTCTCTCTTTCAAGTTGCAGTTTTTCAACACAAATAATACTGCTGAGTATGAATCTCTGCTACTTGGCATGCAAGCCGCAAAGGAAAGGGGGATAAAAAATTTGAAAGTACAAGGTGATGTAGAACTAGTCGTGAATCAAGTCAAGAGGATATATCAAGTAAAGAATGAGAGGCTCAGGCACTATCGCAACGCGGTGTGGGACAACATCAAAGAATTTGATGCTTTTTCAATAGAATCCATTCCAAGAGCTCAGAATGACATGGCTGATTCATTGGCCATTTCAGCATCCCTCATGCTCCCTCACCCAGGTTTGAAAATGACAAATACACCATTGAGGTGGTTTTCCGCCCAAGTGTGCCAGAAAATTCTCAGCATTGGCAAGTATTCAATGATGACAATCAACTCATTGCCTTTCTAGAAAAGGTGGAAAATTTTAAGGAGCTTCACTTTGAAGGATCCAATTCTACGTGTGCCCGTGAATCAGTTACCGATCAAAAGGATGAATCCGAAGGGAACGACGGCATATGTCAGCTCAGAGGAAATAAAATCTCGAAGGGCCTGGTTTCTTTGGAGCGGTTGTTCGACAGGCATGACCATTTTGTAAAAAAGAAAAAGTGAGATGGTACGGACTCCTCCCAGAAACCGAACCGGTTAATTTAGGTTCGGTAGAACATCCGCAGTTTGTGAACATTGGAAAATGTTGCACGCCTGAAGAGAAGCGGAAGTTTGTCAAACTATGAAGAAATACATGGATGTATTGGCATGGTCCTACGCCGATCTAAAGTCTTTTAAGCCAAAGGACGTCCAACATGACATCCCGTTGAAAGAGGACGTCAAAGCCTTTCGCCAGAAGTAGAGGCATTATAACCCTAAGATCTCAGGTACTATCCAGGCTGAAATTCAGAAAATGTTGGATGCAAGGATCATTTTTCCTATCCATCACAGTACTTGGGTGGCAAACATTGTGCCAGTACGCAAGAAAAATGGTGAAATACGCATATGCGTAGATTTTGAAAACCGAATCAGGCTTCCTTAAAGGACAACTACCCACTTCCTATAATGGATCAAGTTCTACAAGCGAGTAACTGGATCAGAAATGTTGTCCATGCTTGATGGTTTTTCGGGCTACAATCAGATTGAAGTCTCGCCTGAAGATCAATTTAAAACAGCATTCACTACTCCCTGGGGCACGTTTGCCTACAGCAGGATGCCTTTTGGCCTGACCAACGCTGGCGCCACTTTTCAGTGGGCCATGGACCTGGCATTCAAAGGTATGATGGGGAAAGTCATTGTCGTTTATCTGGATGACTTAACTGTGTTCTCTAAACAACGAAGTGATCATTGTGATCATCTGGAGCAAGTATTGGCCAGATGCCGAGAGCATGGGATTTCCCTGAACCCAAAAAAATCTATTTTTGGAGTCACAGAAGGAAAGTTGCTAGGACATGTTGTTAGCAAAGAAGGAACGAAGATAGATACCGAAAGAGTTAAGGCTATTCAGAGCCTCACTTTGCCTACAAGCAAGACCGGCGTTCATTCTTTCTTCGGAAAGGTGAATTTTCTCAGGTGTTTTGTTCCGACTTTGCTGAAAAGACTCATATATTGGACATGATGAAAGGGTCACCAACTTTCCGATGGAGCGAGGAAGGGAAAAGGTCGTTCGAGGAAATAAAAGCCTCCGCTCGCTCACGCACCAGTCCTGGTATGCCCCGACTTCTCCAAGGATTTTATCATGTATAGCTATGCATCTGAGCATACTGTATCTGCCATCTTGATGCAAAAGAATTTTGAGGATGTTGAATCCCCAATTGCGTTCATGAGCTCTCCCCTCAAGCCTCACGAATTAAAAATGTCTCGATTGGAAAAGCATGCCTTCGCCGTTGTCAAAGCAAGTCAAAAATTTCAGGTATTACATTTTAAATTCTCATACAGTGGTGTTGGTTCCTGACACGGCAGTCAAATCAATTTTAACTCAACAGGAGTTAGGAAGCTTTGCGGAAATTGGATTGCAAAGGTCCAGGAGTACGATCTAGATATAAAACCAACCAAGTTGGTAAGAGGCAAAGGCTTATGTCAACTTATGGCCGAAAACCAAGGATCAGAAGTTTCGGAGAAAAGGATGATTGTACCAATAAAGCACAAAGTCAATTGGAGAAACCCGAGTCACTACCTCTGGTCCTATTTGTCACAACCAGCGATGAATGGTATTCCGATATTGCTTTCTTCCTCACCTACGGCGAATGCCCAGCTCACCTAACTGCAAAGGAGAAGTGCACTATAAAGCTCAGAGCAGCCAAATATGTCATCTGGGATGACGGTTTATACAAACGTGGGATAGATGGTGTCTTCTTGCGATGTGTCGACAAGCCACAACAGGTGAAGTTACTTGAAAGTTTTCACAATTCAGCCTGTGGAGGCCATTTCTCCTCTTCGTGACAACACACAAGATCATCCGGGCCAGGTACTATTGGCCGACGCTTTTCCAAGATACAGCCACCTGGGTAGCAAAGTGTGAACCTTGCCAGCAGTTCGTCGGCAAGCCCAAGTTGGCCGCTTTTCCCCTCAGGCCGGTCGTTGTCAACGAACCATTCAAGCAGTGGGGAATTGATTTTATCGGCGCACTCAATCCCCAATCAAGTGCCGGACATAGTTATGTCCTAACAACAACAGATTATTTCACCAAGTGGGTGGAAGCCATACCTATCAAGCATGCCACTTCCGAAGTTGTTTGCAGTTTCATCAAAGAAAATATCATTGTCAGGTTTGGCGTCCCAAACAAGATTGTTGCTGATAATGCTTCTAACTTTTCTTCATGGGAAGTTATTGGTTTTTGCTATGAATATGGGATAACTTTAGCTCACGCCTCAGATTATTACCCTCAGGGAAATGGTCAGGTAGAATCCAGTAACAAAAACTTAGTGACCATCATACGAAAGCTAGTGGATGAAAATCAACGGATGTGGCACAAGTCCTTATACGATGCTTTGTGGGCAGACCGCATTACCCCAAGAGATCTCTCGGTATGTCACCTTTTCAAGTGTTATATGGCACCGATGCCGAGCTCCCCATTTCCGCTGAAATCCCTGCTCTGCGCTTGGCACGGGCAATCGAAGATGAAACTTTTCAAAATTCCCTTGAAAAGAGGATCATGTATCTAGCAGAGCTCGAGGAAAAGAGAGTAAGGGTGGTCGACAAGATCACCGAGCATCAGAATCAGGTCAAAAGATTGTTCGATAAAAAAGCTAAGCAAAGAAATTTCCAGGTGGGAGACCTCGTCCTTTTGTGGGACAAACGAAGAGAGCCAAAGGGCATGCACGGAAAGTTTGATTCCCTATGGAGAGGGCCTTTCAAGATCAAGCAGCTCAATGGAGAGAATAGTTTCTATCTCTCGTATCTGGATGGAACTGAGCTCCCGCTTCCCTATAGTGGGCAACATCTGAAAATCTTCAGGAAGTAGAGCTTGCTCTCTTCTTTGTACAGTTTACTTCAGTTGTGTGTTTGTTTTTGTCGTGTGTTTGCTTTCGTTGGTTGTGTGTTTCCCTTTCCGGTCTCCCTTGTTTTTTGACTCTGTTACCCAATGGATAGGCACGTGAGATTTGGGATCCTCTATCCCTGAGGTCCGCTCAGAGATAGTCCCCAGAAAGAGCCAGTTGTTATCCCGTAAAATTGGCAAGGGAAATTTTAGATAACCCTACCAAAATTTTGTTTGGTCCCTCGTCAGGGACCCTTGCGTTCGGAACGTTGCAAAATCCCTCCCGGGAAATCTAGTTTTCCGAACTTAGCCATTTTTGGTCTTTTTGGTCGGGCGCACATAATGACTATGCAACATCAAGTTTTCATGCCCCCTTTAAGTCCTTTGGTGCATGCTTTGAGGTGTCAACAGGCGTTTTGATGCGCCTCACTATGTTGAGTCTTTCTTGCATGCGCCAAGGCGCATGCGCCTTCATGTCAACAATACTTTTGTTGCGCCACTTTTTGGTGCGCCAAGGGCGCACATATTCTTGTGTCGACACCACTTTCGGTGCGCCAAAGGCACATAACTTCGTGTTGGCAAGTGTTTTGATGCGCCAAAGGGCGCATGTTTTCTTGTGTCGACAGTGCTTTTCATGCGCCATTTGAAAAATTTGGTGGCGCATTTATTGCCACCTCACCTATATATAGGCGCATCTGCACTGTCATTGTCATCCGACACCATCACGTGATTTATTCTCTTCCATCTGTACCTGTCAGCGCACCTGCCCTGTCGTTTTCGAATCACTTCGTGGACCCGTTTGCGCACTTCTCCGTTATATAATCCTGGTAAGAGGTCCTCATTCCTTTTGTGTGTTTTGTGCTTTGGTTCTTGGCTGCTTGTTGGTGTGAGTTAAATAAAAGCTGTCAAAACATGAACTCCCCACCCTCCTTGCTGTTTTTCTCTACCTATGCTTTTTCCCCCTTTTCCAGATCTGCTAGTAGGGAGACTCTGTCTTAAAAATGGCTTGGAACTCTTTGATTTAGCCTCTTCATAACCCAAATGAACCCTTAAAAAGAAGCTTATCAACATGAAAACCCCTCAGAGAAAGATCATGGCTTGAAAAGAAGACACTGTTATTTTTCTCCTTTGGCGCATCTGTCACCCCTGCAACATGATAAACAGTCGCGCCAATGGCGCACATTCCCTGCGTGTTACACATAAAGAACAGCTGCGCCCTCAAGGCGCACTTCCTTCACTTGTTACAACCCCTTTCCCTGCGCCCTCTTGGCACACCAAACTTGTGTGCAACATTACAAAACCATGCGCCCTTTGGCGCACCCTGCATGTATGCAACATTGAAATTTTATGCGCCAACTACCACTGTTAAATCGACGCGCATCCATTGTTACAACAACATCATGTTGTGCAGACCTTCCATGCGCGCGCCAAGTTCTCCTATGGCGCATGAAAAAATGATGTTACATGCATTAAACTCGCGCCCTTTGGTGCATCCACCCGTGTAACATGAAAATTATCCGCGCCCTTTATAAAATGTATACCTATGGCGCAGGAGCACTTATGCTTACAACAACAAAGAATGCAATCTGCAGTGTCCATGCACCATGCGCCCTTTAGCGCTGATTTATCCCTTGTAGCAACCCTTTCCTGTGCGCCTTATTATTTAGCCCCAGTAACTGCGTAGTATTCATGCGCCCTGCGCCCTGATGCCTTAAAATCACTAACTCTTTCCTCTGTTGACGCTTTAATGGAAGATCAAATACTGATATGACTTTCTTGCGTTGGGTTTCACTTCTTATTCTTGCAGATCAAGCAATTAAGTTCGAGTCACATATGTCAACATCAAGCAAGAGACCTACTAAATCCAAGGGCAAAGCCAAGCTCACAGAAGAAGAAATGAAGTACAAGTATCAGAGGGTCAGGATGCCCGAGTCCCAAGCAGAGTGTGACCTAGACATCAGAGACTCAGAACTGGGTCATATTGACATGGAAGATTTCTGGGCCAGAACCCAGAGGGTCACAAGAAGTCCATGGATGGACAAACTGATGGGCAGTGCACTACACTTTGCTGGAGGAATCCCAGTTAGCGCCGTGAACAACGAATTCATGATGGTTGTTGCCCGATGCTACAATAAAGACACAAGATGTGTCCACAATGAGAAGGGCGAGGTTATAATCAACCTCACTGCCCGGCACTTTGAAATAATGCTCGGCATCCCTCACCACCGGCACTTTGTGGCCGTCAGCCAGAAGATTGCATTAAGGCCTGGGACGACAATGAAGATCAGTGCATGCAGCTGATGAACGAGGTTTATCAAGAACAAAAAGGTGGTGACTCGGTGGCCACAAGTCATTCATCGCAGTGACTTTTCAGAGGAACTCAGTGACACAATTACATTCCTGAGCAGAGTCTTTGGGCTTCCTGACGCCCATTATTTTCACAAGTGGATGCTGCGATATTTAGAAACAATGAACAAAAATGTGCCCGATCAACGCTTTGAGTGGGCAGAAATCATAAGTAGCACAATCTCTGAGCAGCTCCAACAACTTAACACAACGGGGAGGTTCTATATGAACTCCTACGTGGTCTATGTTGCAGCTTCAGAAAGGGACTATCCGGCTCTGATGCGGTGCGGGGTTTGGCCCCAAGTTAAAATCTATGAATATTATCCAGAACTGAAGCTGGAAAATAGCATTCCCAGTTCACAAAGATCAATGATGCATTCTTCTATTTCATCATCTGCCTGTTGAGGCCGAATATGACTCACGGTCATACGACCAAGAGTATCGTAGCGGCCACAGAGAAATGGGGGGCCCTGTTCACTCAATTCCCCACATTCACCTATCTAAGGGCGGTTAACTTCTTGGGAGAACCAACTAAATTGCCGAGATATGCCGGTCCCAAGTTAATCCTGTTGGAGCTGTCGAGGCAGCTAATCACCTACCATGAGAAGTGTCTCAAGAGAAAGAAGGGTGGAACTCCTTTCCCCCTCACAGTGGGTAGGTATACGTGTCTCACTCACCACAAGGTGAAAGACATGTTTGCAGAGCTGGAGCTGCTGAATCTGAAACATAACTTCCCAGCAAGGCCCACCTTCGACCCAAGAAATTGTCTGCCTAGGGCCAAGCTCGATCCAATCCACATCCCTCAGATCGAAGATATCTACATCGACATATATCATGAGGTTGAGCTCAGGAGGAAGGATCATTCCCGCTTGGCCTTAGTAGAAATCATCCAGTACGGGGTGGCCATCGTCCCAAAAGGCTACCAAACTACTGAGCAAGAAGTGGATCAAGTGTATCTTGACACGGGTGGGGACGATTGGCCTTTCGCGGTGATTGATAGAACCAAAGCTCCTCAAACAATTGAGGAAAGGGTCAAGGAAACTCTGCGAAGAACAGAGCATTGGTGCCGAATGAACGGGCTCATCTACCTCGGAGTCGATTTCACAACCTCTCCGTTGGGCAACGCACCTCCTGGGTGAAACAACAGACAAAAGGCAAGGGAAAAGGAAAAGAGGGTGAGTCCAGCTCCACCCAAGAGGAAGCTCCTGAAAGCCCTCCTTCCGCTTCACAAGAACGGGTTGTAATCCCGAAAAGCCCAGAAAAAGAAGCAGCGGAAGATGTTCCAATAGGCACATCCACTCAGGATGTGGCCACGAACTGTAACAATCGAGGTCCCTTCTGTTCCTTCTCCTTCTCCTCCTTCCCCTCCTCGAGTGACCCAAGTGACCATTCCTTTGGTCGTGTCCTCTCCCCCTTCTTCTATTGTTCCCCCTTCTTCCTCCTCCATCTTCTCCTCTCTCGCGGAGCTGTCCCCCTCCATTTCTTCCCTCATCTCTGAGCTCCCTTCCCTTCCTATGTCTTCCTCCCCTGCAGTACCCCTTCCTCCCGTGAGCACTTCCTCGGCTTCCCTCTCAATGCCGCCTCCAAGTGTCTCCACGTTTTTCCCTTCTACTACTGCAGCTGCCCCCTTCTCTATTTCTGGTCCTTCTCCCATAAGTCCAGCCTGGATCTCCCAGCACCTGAGTCAGCAGAAAAGGAAAGTTCCCATCGCACCGATGGACTTCTCCGTGATCCCATCAAAAGGGGCAAAGAAGCAAAAGCCCATAACCCGCTTCTCTCAGAGTGCAACAGGGGAGAGAGTGATGGAGATAGCATACCCCAATCCTTTGAAGGATAAGAAGGATCTGTCTTGACTAGATTATACGGTGACTCAAGTCACAATGGGGACATCTTCAGAAAGCCTGCAAGGAGAGGCCCTATCTGCAGTTGACGCCCTTTGCAAGAAACTCCAAGAAGCAAAGGAAGAGAAAAGGCAGCTAAAGGAGCAAAATAAATATCTTCTCCGTGCCTTGCAGAAAATGGGCAGTGCACCTCCTACGACTGCCGCCGAAACTCCTGAGCCTCTGAGCCAGGAAAAGATCAATGAATATGCTAAAATCGGTGAGCAGGGCATGGCAGTTTCCACCTGGAGGAGCCAAATCCTCAAAGAAAGCGAGGGAGTTATCGCTAAGTTCATGATTTGTACCAGAATATCAATCGAACAAATAGAGAACTCCAGGCGATAGCGGGACCCATCTCCGAAGAGCTTGATCATGCCAAGATGCAACACGAGACCTTTCAGAAAATGCTCGACTATTCAGTCGATGATCTGGTCAAGTTTGGCATCTTTGGACACCCTAGAGCCCTCAATAAAATCCTTTCCACTTTGGATTATCGGGTGGATCAGCTGGAGTTCGTCCTGGAAAAGATCGACAAGGTAAAGGAGGTAGCCCTGGATGCAATGCATCAAATGGAACAGATTGTTCTCAGAATGTCTCCAGGGTTACTCACTCTTCTTTCGCCTTAAGAAAGGTGGAGGAAACTATTCAGATCTTCAAGGAGATCATTTCACAGGGACTGGGGCCAGAAGTCACGTTCGACGCCGAATCCATCAATAACCTATTGGCGTGTCGTGACTTCATCGGGTACCTGATAGAGGCAGAGAATGATTATTCCAAACTCCGGAAAAGCTCATAGATGAGCGGGAGACCTGCGAAGCTATCAGCGATAGACACAAGGATCCTTCCGAGGATCAACTTCAACCCATGATCAGCAAGTTCATGGAGTACCGTGCCCAGTTCCACATCTCGTCGCCCGAGCAGCAAAAGCAGGATACCCCCTTCCAGCCGCGGGACGACGACGAATAGTTTCTTTCTTCTCATCTTTCTCTTTGTAAAATATCTAAGTCATGTTGACACAAATGATGACATCATCCATGTTGCACCATGGGATGATGTCATCCACCAAAGTTGTCAAAAGTCAACAAATGACTTTGTAATCTATTGTAAGATATTTTTGTAAATAAGTGGTTTGTTTGCTTTTGTCTTCTTTTTCCTCTCTCCTTCTATATATACTTGAATACTTGTTGTATTCAGGGGTGGATATCTTTTAGATGAAAAATAGAAGTAGGGAGAAAAGGCTTTGTACTTTTTGTAACAGAAGAAAATATTAATACAAATATTAAGACTTTGTGCTGAATATGTGTGTTATGGGCATCTGATCTTTCTTATGTCAGATCTATGCGTTTATTCTGTTAGATCTATCTCTACCTTTTTGTCATTTATTCATCAGTATTGCTTTATTCGTTTATGCAAGTAGGTTTGGCTCTGTTTACTACCAATCCCAAAACATAAACCCTCTGACCTTTCTGCTTTGGAATTCATTTCTTTTCTCCCTTCGGACCTGATCTTTCTTCATCCTCTACTTCATTTCCTTTCGCTTTGCTAACTCAAAGAGGGGCTATGCCTGCTGCACCGTTGGCTTGTCTCATCCATAAATTTGCCCAAGAGATGATTTTCAAACCAACAATGCTACAATTGGTAACTAGTTCTGAATTGTTATCCACTTTGGATGATTTCTCTAGCTATAATCAAGTTGTTATGAAGGAGTAAAAAGAATAAAGACTGCCTTTACCACTCCTTGGGAAACTTATGTCTATGTCAAGATGTCTTTTGGCTTAATGAATGCTGGATCAACTTTCAAAGAGCAATAGATGTAGCATTTTCTGGTTATATTAATGATTTCATTGTTGTTTATCAAGATGATGTGACTGTGTTTTCTAGAAAAAGAAATGAACACTTGCAATACTTGGAGAGAATGTTGTTAAGGTGTAGAGAGTATGGCATATCATTAAATCCCAAGAAGTGCCATTTTGGAGTGCAAAAGGCAAAGTTGCTTGGTCACATTGTATCAAAATAAGGGGTCATGATTGATCCGAGAGAGTGGAAGCCATTAGCAAGGTTCCAATTCCAAGAAATAAGAAGGGAGTTCAATCCTTCTTTGAACAAATAAATTTTATCAGAAGATTTGTGTCTAACTTTGCTGAGCTGACCATCCCCATTACTAGCATGCTGAAAAAGGACCAAGTTATCAAATGGGAAGAAGCTTCCATTTAAGCTTTCAATGGGATTAAGGAAGCACTAAAGCATGCCCTTGTTTTGGTAGCTCCAAATTACAAGAAGCCTTTTCAAGTGTTTTATTTTGCTTCAAAAACACCATTGCATTGGTTTTGTTGCAGAAGGATGATGAAGGGGCTGAGAGACCAATTGCATTTTTCAGTAAGGCATTACAAGGAGCTAAGTTGAAGTACACCGTCATGGAGAAGCAAGCATTTTCCTTGGTAAAAGCAACAAAGGTTTTCAGACCCTACATCTTGAGCTGTAAATTTGTTTCTTATGTTCCCCACACCATGGTGAAAGATATCTTATCAGAGATGGAGGTCTCAAGCAAAATATGTAGATGGGTAAACAAGTTGCAGGAATATGACATGGATATCCAATCCATGAAATTGATAAGAGGTTTGGGCCTAGGTAAGATTATGGTAGAGAGCAACTTGCAAACCATTGAGGTGAATGAAGGAGAAGGAGAAATGGTGGATGTCCTTGAAAAGTTGGTAAGCTCTTAATGGTACAAAGATATAATCTTTTATCTTAGGCATCTATGCTGCCCTGAACATTTGAGTAAAAATCAGAAAAGAGCTCTTAAGTTAGCCTCTCAAAAATATGTCATTACTGATTTTGGGTTAGCTTGGAAGAACCCGGAGGGAGTGCTCTTAAGATGCATTATTGAGGATGAAGCCCCAAAGGTAATTGTTGATCTCCATGGAGGATTTTGTGGGGGACATTTTATTGGAAGAGTTACAACACATAAAATCTTGAGGGCTGGTTATTGGTGGCCAACTCTCTTCAAAGATACAACTCTATTGGTTAGGAAATGTGAAAGTTGTCAGCATTTTTCTGGAAGAATGAAAGCTTCAGGATCCCTTCCTTTGCAGCTGTCAGTTGAAGCCCCATTTAGACAATGGGGAATGAATTTCATTGGAGAAATTTCTGATCCTTCCAGTGTTGGTCATAAATGGATTCTTGTAGCCACTGATTATTTCACTAAGTGGGTGGAAGCAATCCCCACCAAGAAAGCAACACACCAAGTTATCATGGACTTCATGTTGAATCAAATCATATGCGATTTGGAGTGCTAGTTAAGATTTTTGCTGATAATGCCGTGAGTTTCAAAGCCAAACCTTTGGTGGCAATGTACAAAGAGTATGGAATCAATTTGACATATGCTTCTAACTACAATCCCCAAGGAAATGGACAAGCTGAGTCCAACAATAAAAACTTGTTGAAGATCATTAGAAGAACCTTGGATCTGAACAAAAAGAAGTGGGGTGAGAAACTAAAGTTTGTTGTTTGGGCTGACAGAATCACTATCA
Source organism: Taxus wallichiana var. yunnanensis (assembly GCA_018340775.1). Classification (NCBI taxonomy): domain Eukaryota; kingdom Viridiplantae; phylum Streptophyta; class Pinopsida; order Cupressales; family Taxaceae; genus Taxus; species Taxus wallichiana. The sequence goes on from CM031243.1 coordinate 647,684,817, forward strand.
AAAGAGCTACTGGTAAAAGCCCATTTGAGTTGGTATATGGAACTCAAGCTTTGTTGCCCCTTCATTTGCAATTGTCTTCATTTCATTTTGTTCAACAAATTAAAGATCAAGAAGTTAGTCCATATGATGCTCGAATCAATCAGATTATTGAGTTAGATGAAGAAAGAAGAGCATCCCATCAGTGGCATGTGAAGTTCAGAGAAAAGTTGAAGAAGTTATTTGACAAGAAGGTGACTCAAAGCTCACAAGATTGGGGATATTGTGAAATTATGGGATACAGGCATGAAGACAAGGGCAAGCATGGTAAATTTTATGCATTGTGGATGGGCCCTTATTTAATTAACATTCAAATTGGTGAAAATACCTTCTTCATAAAAGACTTAGACGGTTAACTACTTGAATTTCCTGTTAATGGCAGGCATTTGAAACATTTCCTTGATTGATTTCTCAGAATCAAGGTATACTCCATTGTATAGTGTATAGTTCTTTGTTTTCGTTCTGCTTTTGTGTTTTTGTTTGTTTTGGTCCTTAGTGACCTAGTTTTTTGGTTTCTTAGTTCATTTTTTGGAGGATGGTTATGGTTTATCTGCTATGTAAGCTTATTCTTTGACTTCGTTGCCCAATGGTTTATTTTTGGCACTTGGTATGCTATTTGTTCTTGTGGCACTCACAAGGAGTGTCCATCCCCAAGTTGGAGCCAATGTTGGTGCTGAATTTGGTCTCACCCCATTTGTCCTTAAATTTCTTAGTTTGCGAGCTCTTTCGTCTTCTCTATCTCCCCCGTATTGATGCATAAAAATTTGTCCTCCATTTGGTTGCCATGATCAGTCCCTTCCTTGGTCAAGGATCACTTAAAAGTCTAGAATTTGTTTTTCGTTCCTCTTTCCATGTGAAAGAGTTTGTAACTTGGGCGTAAACTTGGGTTTTTCCCCTTCCTTCCATTTTCCACAATCATGTTTTGTTGTCCCTATATTTTTGTCCCAAATATATGTGAAAACGTGATTAGATGTGACTTGGAGGATCACATTTGGGCCTTATATCATTTCTAAACTCTCTATCCATGAAGAAAGATTCATTTCCAGGGATCAAATGGTGTTTTTCCTGCATTTTACGGTTTGACGGGTGTGTTTTTCCCCATCAAATTTACATCTCAACATCTATGGAAACGTGCCCTTTCTGGTTAGATGCGGCTCGATGGGGCACTTTGAAAACTCTAAGGCCCAATTTAACTCAAAACTTGTCCACGTGGAGGGTCGACGCTCATCTAAAAATTCACCTTTTGGTTTGGCCTTGGAGTTGCGTCGGGAGACACGTGGAGATTTCGCTGCCTTGCCTAGACTTAGACAAAAATTTATGCGGCGGTATAGTTTTGGTGGACCATGGACACGTGGAGGGATGGTGCTCATTTGAGGATCTGCCTTAGGGTCCCACCTTAACAATTACAACAGGGAGACATGTGGAGGCTTCCGCCGGCTCCGCTCTATGGGTAAGTGCACCAAGTTGGCAAAAGGGGGTCTTAAGTGGACGCATTTTTTAAAAAAAAAAAACTTCAACTTGTGCAATTTTTGAAATAGTTACACTCAAAATTGGAAGATGTTGTAGAAATATGAATCGTAGAATTTTGAGTCTAGTTTCTAAGCTACTAAATTTTATTGAAAACGGATAAGTTTAAGTGGGTCAAACAACTAAAATACCAACAAATGCTCCTTTTTTGTTAAAAAACATAATAGAGTGACTTTCGTGCCCCCACCATTTTTGAGCACCATTTAGTATTTTTGAAAACCCTTTGGTAGAAAGATAGCTAAGAGCATCTAGTTTGGGCTCCATTTTTTAAAAGATTTTTTTAGCAAATATTTTTTTATTTATGATTTTTCTAGTACAAAAATTTTATGTTTTTAAAAATAACGGAGCTTCGACCATGCCCCCCCTAACTACCTCAAAAATATCGAAAATTAGATTATTGTTTTTTGAATATGTATAGAATTATGCCTAGTTTGGGCTAGTATAATTTTTTTAAAATTTCGATCACCCAAAAAAAGATACACCATGAAAGATAGACATATTTACACTTCAAAAAATAGCTATAAAAAGGCATAGTTAGAAAATAAATAATATGGAAACCTTATATTAGTCAGAAAATTTGAAAAATTATATTTTTAGAAAGAAGAGACTTTGCTCTACGTCGTGGTATATATATTTTAAATGGATCGATTGTTTTATTTTGATTTATCATAGAGGAAGTGACATTTTTACATTTTCTTGTAAAAACACGTTGTTTGTTGTGTTTATGTAGGTCCATGCCTTAGGATTGGGGATCCAAACTGGATCCCAAGCCTTGAGGCATGGCTTGGGAAAAGTGAAAACACAAAATAAACATGTGTTACATAACGCGTACGCGTTCGTAGTATAAACATTATAAATGCTTTTGACATGCTTCTATTTACATAAATAATAAATGAAAAACTTATACTTTAAATTTATTTATGTAAATATAAGAAATTAGGGTCACTTTGCACCTTATGGAATTAGTCTCACAGCTCCATGAGTCATGGTTTAGGAGATAGTTTTTAAAGTATAATCTGGTCAATACATAGGTAATTTTTAGGATTTTAGCATTCAGCCTAAATCTTTTAGCGTTTAACTTCTATAATCGAAACCCTAAACCATAGGCCATAAACCTAAACACTAAACTATAAACCTTGAGCCCTAAACCCTAAACCCTAAACCTTTAACCATGATCCCTAGACCCTAAAACCTAAACCCTAAACCCTAAACCTTAAACATTTAGCCCTTACCCGTGAGCCCTAAACCCTGAGCCTTAAGCCCTAAACCCTAAGCCATAAGCCCTAAACCCTAAACCATAAACCATGAACCATGAACCATGAGCCCTAAATGTTAAACCCTAAACCCTGAACCGTAAAAACTAAATCCTAAACCCTAAACCCTGACCCCTAAACCCTAAACCAGCCTTGAACCCTACACCCTTATCCCTGAGCCCTAAAATCTAAACCCTAAACCCTAGACCATATACCCTAAGCCCTAAGCCCTAAAACCTAAACCCTAAACCCCAAGCCCTAAACCATAAACCCTAAACCTTAATCCCTAAACATTAAATCCTAAACCCTAAACCCTGAACCATAAACCCTAAAACCTGAACCATAAACCATAAACCCTTATCCCTAAACACTAAATCCTTAACCCAAAACCCTAAACCCTAAACCCTAAATCCTTAACCTCGATCCGTAAACCCTAACCATAAACACTAAACCCTAAACCCTAAACCTAAAACCTAAATCCTAAACCATAACCCTGAACCTTGAACCCTGAACCCTAAACCCTAAACCTTAAACCCTGAACCATGAGCCCTAAACCCTAAACCCTAAACCCCAAACCATATTTCATCAATATTTCCTAGTCTCGTGCCTAGAACCATCATTGAGTTTGCTTATAGAACTACCTTGTTTATGAGAGGTGGGACAAGTAACTAAATGGATATGACATTTACCTTGTGCCTTGTAATGCATATATTACACATCTCTTCCAAACTTGTTTCTCCCCACATATACTTGCACTCTTGAATGTAAATTTATTCACAATTTGAAACAAATTTCACATTTCTCATATTTCCATGTATGGTATTATGCAAGCTAGGATGACCCATTGGAAGTTGAAAAAATAACCATCACAACAAAAAAATTAATCTTAAAGGAAACAAAAGAAACATAGAGAATATATCAATGCAGAGGTGTAGGATCATAATTGAATTTCCTGTAGTATCCTCTCCTCCGGAGAAAGATAAAGTTCAAGTGTTCTACTAGAATGGATAATAAATTTGACAGAACTTCCTAAAGTGTTCAAAATAAGCATAGAAACAGGGAATGGCTAAGAACACTAAGGGGTTATCAATCACCTAGTAAATATTTCTTGTTTAGTTCTAAATGGGAGTTACCTGGCCTACGACTTAGTGACCTTCCATTCATTGATAATTCCTTATATGATAAACCCATGGATGTTTTCAAAATCCCCTGAACAAAAAGATAGGGGTAGTCATCAATCCTAGTGAAGGGTGTGATGTGATTTCCAAGCAACTTGAAATTCATATAGATTTAGAGGTCATAACACGAATTTAAAAATATCTCTATCATTATAAATGGAAGCCAAGTAACAGTGTCTCCCTGTACATCCAAGGATTGAGGACTACTAGGGTCTTTGGAAGGATTGGACAGTTAGGAATATGACATTTCCCTCCTTCAAAATATCAACAGATGAAAAACATCAAATTTTTATGACTCTCTTTGAATGTTTTGCCTACAAATTCGATGAACCCTAAACTCTGTGACCTAAACCCTTAACCCTCAACCATGAGACCTAAACCCTAAACCCTAAAACCAAAATAATAAATCCTAAACCCTAAACACTAAATACTAAACCCTAAAACCTAAACCCTAAACCCATAACCCTAAACCCTAGACCCTAGACCCTAAACCCTGAGCCCTAAGCCCTAAACCCTAAATACTAAATCTAGGGCCTCTAAGCTCTAACCCCAAACCTTAAACTAGTAACTCTAAACCCCAAACCTTAAGCCATAAACCATGAACCATGAACCCTAAACCCTAATCCCTAAACCATAAACCCTAAACCTTAAGCCTTGAACCCTACACCCTAATCCTTGAGCCCTAAACCCTGAGCCTTAAACCCTAAATCTAGAGCCCTGATCTCTAACCCCTAAACCTTAAACCCGTAACTAACCCCTAAACCTTAAACCCATAACTCTAAACCCCAAACCCGAGTCGTAAACCTTAAACCATGCACCCTAACCCCTAAACCCTGAGCCCCGAGCCCTAAACCGTAAACCGTAAACCCTAAAAACTAAATCGTAAACCCTAAACCATGACCCATAAACCCTAAACCCTAAAAACTAAATCATAAACCCTAAACCCTGACCCATAAACCCTAAACACTAAACCCCAAGAACTAAATCATAAACCCTAAACCCTAAACTCTGTAACCTAAACCCTTAACCCTAAAACCTAAACCATAAAACTCGAGTCTTAAACCCTAAAACCTAAACCCTTTGCCTTAAACCACGAACCTTGACCTTTAAACCTTAAATCCTAACTCCTAAACCCTAAACTGTAAACCCTAAATCCTCAACCCTAAACCTTAAACCCTGAGCCCTAAACCCTATACCACAAACCCTAAGCCCTAAATCCTAAACTCTAAGCCCTAAATCCTAAACCATAAACCATAAAACCTAAACCATGACCCCTAAACTCTAAACATTGAGCCCTAAACCCTAAGCCTTGAACCATAAGCCTTAAGACATAAGCCTTAAGCCAAAACCCTAAACCTGAACCCTTAAACATAAACCCTAAAACCTAAAAACTAAACCTTAAGCCCTAAACCCTAAACCCTCAACTCTCAACCCTACACCCTAAACCCTAAACCCTGATCCCTAAACCCTAAACCTTGAACCCTGACCTTTAAACCTTAAACCCTAACTCCTAAACCTGAACTATAAACCCTAAATCCTCAACCCTAAACCTTAAACCCTAATTCCTAAACCCTAAACCATAAACCCTAAATACTTAACCCTAAACCCTAAAAACTAAACCTGAACCCTAACTCTCAACCCTAAAACCTAAACCCTCAACCCTGATCCATAAACCCTAAACCCTGAACCTTGAGCCATAAACCCTAAACCCTCAACCTTGACCCCTAAACCATAAACCTTGAACCTTGAGCCCTAAACCCTAAACCCTCAACCCTTAACCCTGAACCATAAACCCAAAAATCTAAACCCTAAACCATGAACCCTAAGCCCTGAGCCCTAAACCCTAAACCCTAAAATATGAACTATGAGCCTTAAACACTAAACCTTAAACTCTAAACTCTAAACCTTGAGTCCTAAACCCTAAACCCCGAGCCCTAAACCCTAAACCCTAAATCATAAACCCTCACCCAAAGGAAAGTCCTAAAAAGATCATTTAGCATGTTTCAATGAGTAGGGAATAATAGTGTTTAAGGTGATCGATCGAATCATTTAGTTTTTGAGAGACTACTTCCTTTTCAAGGCCTAAAAGGCATTTTTGGCCATTTGTAGTTAATGAACACCCTTGAGTAACAAGCTAAAATGAGCTAGTCATGTCACCGAGTTATCAAGGACCATTATTTGTGAAGTATTGAGGCATCGTTTCTCTCCATATGAGACATATGAGAAAAGCATGTATGAGAATCATGAATCTGATTCATGAAAGGATGCTTTTAGAGCTAGGAAAGGTGAGGGGATGATCTTTATATAGAGCACCATGTTTCTAAGAATGAGCAATCATCCGAGTTCACTTGATGCAATTCCTTGGTACTATTCGTAACAACTCATTCAACACACATAGTAGTGTTATCACACCTTAAGGAGGAGGCACATTACAATCACCTCATTGTGGCCATAGGACAGAATCCCATTCAGGGAAAAATCCTCTATCTACAAAGTGACGATCTCTTTTTAGTATGATGAAGTAGACAAACATCATAGAGTTAATTCATGGTCACTAAAGTGAATTATGGACCAAATTTAAAAATTAGTACCAATTCAAGCAGTGGTAGGGCCAAAATCCATTTTAGAAGGTCAAAAAACCTAAAAATGACTATATGCTTTCCCAAAACAAAGACCGACTACAATATATATGCCTTGAAAGTTTTAGGTCATTTGCTAAAATCCTAAAAATGAGTAAGTACTAACCAAATTAGATTTTGAAAAACTATCTTCTAGATTATAATTATTGGAGCTATGAGACCACTTCCATAAGGTGTAGAGTGACCCTAATTTCTTATATTTACTAAAATAAATTTAAAGTATAAGAAATAATAAAAGTATAAGAAATAATAAAAGAAATCTTATACTTGAACATTTATTTTTGTAAGTATAAACCACCAAAACACATATGCATGGTCCATACTACACAAAACATGTACGTCTTTATAACACGTGCATGTTTTGACTTGTTTCAAATGCATATTATGCGTTATAGGTTCGGTGATTCCCGAGCCAAACAAATTAAAATGCAAGCAAATTTTGGATTTTTTCAGATTCTTGTCCGCTTTTTGGGCCCCTAACTTCGTGCACTTACCCTATACTTAAACTTTTCAAAGCAATTTTGAAAGGCCTTGGACACGTGGAGGGACCACGCATGTTTGGGGACCAGCCTCTAAGTTTTATTTTGAAGAAGTTCCAAGAGGACACTTGGAGGCTTCCGCTTACTCTGCCTTTGCTTGGAATTTTCAACGGCTAAGGAAAACTATCTCAGACCCTAGACACATGGCGCTTTCTGCTAATCCTTCAACTTTTTTATCAACTTTGTCAGATTGAGACACGTGGTGAGCCCATGCTTGTTCAAGGTCTCTGCTTTTGAGGACCATGCCAAAGGTGCGCCAAGGCGACATGAGGAGGCTTCCACTAGCTCCTTTTTACTGAGACTTTTTCAAAGGCCAAAAGGTGTTTTTCTTGGGCCCATGACATGTGGAAGGCCCGCTTGTTTGGAAACTTGCCCCTATACTTCTCCTTTACATTTACACTAAGGAAACATGTGGACGACTATAAAATAAAGTGGAGAAGGGGCATAATCAAAAATTGTTGTGCATTGCGTTTGTTTTTTCGTCATTTTTGCTCCAAGACTCTTGGAGATGCGAATACGCATTATTTTCATCATTTTTGATGAAATTCCTTGTCATCTCTGTCTGTAAAGTGCCATTGAATGGATTCAGAACTTAATTTGTGAGTCTAAGGATTGTTAAGGTCGATATTTTGAAGTTGGAATTGCTCGGGCACTTTCAAAAACATGAATTACTAGAGAAGTTGGATGCGGGATAGAGTTATAGAGGAAAGAAAGGAAAAGGATGAAATGATGAAAGTTGCAGGTGCAAAAGATGAAAAAGGTGTTGCCTTGAGAGAGAAAAGGATTACCTATCATATCTAGTTGTGCAAAGCCTCTAGAAAATGATTAAAAAGGGGATTTCTCACATGATAGAATCAAAATGATTAGAAGGATTGCCAAAAATTTATGGCATGACATCCTAGTCATTAGTCGAGGGCCTAAGAAATGTGATCAGTTCACAATTGGTCCACCTGGAAGCTTTCGGATGTGAATTTGTTAAACATCATTTTCTAAGGCAAATTGGTAACAAGCAAAGGTCCCTCAAATATTCTTCTCTTTTGGGGGGAAAATTGAGTTAGTGAAATGTATAAATGCAATGAGAATACTCTTGCAAATGGTGGGGTTGAATCCTTAAGAGAAAATTTGAGAGAGCCCGTCTTCCTGAGAGACCAATCCGAGAAACTGTTAATTTCCCATGTTTTAGATTTTAATCACATCATGTTGGTTGTGAGTGTACAACCATTGAAAAGCTTTGAGACTGTTTCAAAGAAACTTTCCCCTGCTGATGAATCTAACCAATTTCGAGTTAATCTATGTCAATCTTGGAGCAATTTGTGTCTTCTTTATTTCAAAATGTTTGCAAGTAGTTTTTCTTATTCCTATTGTAATCTTGTGTTAAATTCCCTCCGAATCACACAAGATCTCGTCCCTGTGATAGTTTAGTGGCATTTGCAATTTCATTTCAAGAAGAGCCTTCATCCTATGCAATGAGATAAACAATTTAAAATCACTTCACTGTCATTTGTTGATAAAGATTGTCTGTAAGCCTTCGAGTGTATCTTAGGCGTGAGGAACTAGGGTCTTCAACGTTTTATTGAGTCTTTAGCTCGAGCCTTCATGTTAAATTCTTGGAGATTGTGTGAAATCGTGAAAATCTGGGCCTCCATTGATGCACACCTTCTGGTTGAAGGAATATTTTAGCTATTCGAAGCTTTCGTCGCTTAACTTTTCAATTGTTGTGAAGTCTCTTAAAGATCTGGTATAATCAACTTTATCCTACTTAATCTCCCACCAAAATTATTCAAAAACAATGAATCCATCCTAAACTACCCCTATTTTCCCTGTATATCCACAAAGGAACAAAATCTATTTACTAAAATATGCTAGAACAATCAAGATTTCATAATGTCTTCAGTAACCTTAGCCTTGTTTTGAAAGTATCTCCATCTTTTAGAAGTGACAACTCTTGAGAGTTAAATTATGGAGTATTGATCATACTTTCCCAAGGTTTTCTTCATAAAATTTGTGCAAAAGAAGGATATCTCCATCTCCTTCATCAAACAGAGGTTACACTATGGGTCCTCTCACCCTGGTCGAAAGGCACGACCTAAAGCAATGAGGATAGGTCAAATCCTCTTGAAGGTGTTATCCATCTCTCCACAAATGAGTGACAAAGGGCCAGTTAGATCTCATCCCCGGCTACAAAACGACATACATTATGATCTATCTGTCTCTAAGCTACATGTCAAATCATGGATGTGATCTTTAGCTTGAAAAGGAGAACAAATTTGGATACCAACACTCTATACCCAAGCCACACCAAGACGAAGAAAAATCCAATTCCATCACTAATAGGACAAAGGGTAGTGAAATAGGAAATGATTTAGGTCCTCTTCCTCCTCTCTCGTATAAAATTCACGATACGGACCTACATAACACAACTTCTTCCTTCTCTCTTGTGTTACTATATTTCCTTTAAACACCTGACCAACTAAACACTCCAAGCTTTCGGTATAATTTCGAGTCCTAACAACCCATCCAGTTGGGGTACCTCCCCTTCTTTGGCCGCCCACCATTTGTATCATTTTTTTACCCGATAAGAACACATTGTAGATCCCACCCAAAATAAAGAATCGTTATCAAGGATGCTCAAAGCAACACGACCAAGATGGCCTTCCGAAACATGCTTTCAAAAAATCGAGATCTCCAATTCCTCTGGATCCTTCCAAAACAAATTGGTGAACTATCCTTCACCGATTGTCTATAATCCACCACCTTTACACCCCAAAGAGTCTTCAATGCTACCATTTCTTCCTACAAATTTTGATTCAAAGAAAGGGCCGATTTTTCACTCCAATAATCATCCCGGAAATTCATTGTCAAACCATTCCCAACCCTCTAAGAAGAAAGGTGGGAGAAAACTTTCCTACATGACACAAAGAAATTTCACATGTGTGAGCCTCTAGGCACCTCCCTGGATTGAAATCACTAGCTCTGGACTTCCTCCCGGATATTTTTTTCTAAGCACCGAATTCAAACTACTATTGAGGTTGGAAAGAAGCCCCCAAATACTTTTAGCTCCTAACGCCAAATTATGCCATTTAAGGTTTAGAATCCCAACCCCTCCTTGAGATTTTAAAAGAGAAAATTGTTCCCAACCTATTAGATGAGTTTTCTTCTCTTTGTTGGTGCCATTCCATAAAAAAATCCTCGTTAGGAAATAATAGATAAAATTTGCAAAATAATTCCTTATAAAATCGCAACAGAGAAACTAATATGTAGAAAATATTACAGATCTCAAATAAAAGTGCAGAATAAATAACACAACACAGAGAGACAAGATTTAACGTGGTTCACCCAATTTGGGCTACGTCCACCAAGAATCACTTGCTCAGATTTTATTACAAGCCTCCACTCTCTCAATACAATACCCAGATCCGTTTGGAGCTATGCTCAACAAACTCTACAGAATTCACACCCGAATTCAAAACACATCTGCAATACATTTACTTGTACATCTATCATATGCATAAGACCATATAAATAGACAATTGCTTAAGCAGTTTGATACAAAACCATGGGTATCAAAACAATGGGTAAAAGACCGAAAAAACATGGGTCCAAAGACAGCCAATAGCGGTTACCCATTACCCATGGGTTAATAAACCACCCATGAAAATTTTCTTGGGGCTTCACCCCCCGAACCCCCCTGACCCGCTCACCGGCGAGCGGGACCGCCGTAAAAATACCCGAGTGTAACACATAGAAGGTGTACCACATTCTAACATGCAAATAGGCTCCACAAACATAACAATTCCTAAAAGATTTTTGATCATTTAAGGGCATTCGCATCACCGACAACATATAGGTCGAGATAAAATTTAGCACCAAATTAATTAGGATAATCCTATAAGACAAAGTGAGGCATTTACCTTTCCACTTTGAATTCGATTTTTGATCGACCTCACTAAATCATTCCACAAAGAGGATCTTCTAACTCCCACAAAGAGAGGAATCCCTAAATATTTCTACGGTAGAGAGGCTTTTACAAATCCCAAAATGTCCAAAATTCTCCTTTGGATCCTATGTGGCGTATTAAAAATAAAATGTGGGACTTCACCAAATTGATTAATTGCCCACTGCTTCCGAATAAAGGTCCAAAACAATCCTAAAGCTCCTTGCTTTCTCCATGATGATCTACCAAAGAGGAAAGTATAATCAGTGAATTGTTGATGAGTAAGCTGGATCCGAATCTTCGAAAATCTTTAGTCCTCTTATTTGACTTGCTATATGGGCCACTTTCAAAGCATGACTAAGAGCCTTTACCACCAAAATAAATAGAAACGATGAAAACAGATTGCCCTACCTAATACTCGTGTTTCATCAAAAGAAACCTTCAACTGAACCATTAACCAAAACAGAGAAACTCATAGTCGCTATAAAACTATAAATCCACTTGCAAAAAGCTCGAATTAAATCCCAACATTTGAAGAGATTTCATTAGAAACCGCCAATTTATTCTATCATAAGCTTTGCTGAAATATAGTTTAATCAACATTCTCGGTACCCTATTCCTAGAGAGCGAGTGCATCAAGTCGTGTGATAAGATCATTCCCTCCGAGATGGATCGACCAGGAAGAAAACCAGTTTTCTCACTCGAAATGAGCTAATCCAAAAACAACTTAAGATGCCCAACAATTACTTTGGAAATAATCTTGTACTAAGTATTACAAAGGGATACGGTCCTGAAAACATTCATTGAATCAGTAGGAATTTTTTTTGGAAATAAACTGATGAACAAGTTTTTACATAGTGGGAAGGGTTGAAGTAGAATGACAATGATATCTTGTAGGGGACAGAGTTCTAAGAATATTAGGACAAGGTATACATAAACAATAGAACTCATAAATGTATGTAGGGAGCACACAACTTTGAAGAGGAAGGAAGAGGAATAGTTCTTGAATTCATGAAGGCAATCTCAATTCTCATAATCTAGATAGGGAGCTTTTTAAGGGACAAAGGTACACTGGTTGTGAGAATATATGATATAGGAAAAGCTAACGTCAAATCTTCCACATTGTATTGTACTTTCACACCATGCAACAAAGTGGTAATTTGTCAAACTTTGTTGTAGGTCTAATCCCACTAATAGAGTCTTATCTTGAGTGACATGGTTGAATGATGAACACCGAGAGATTAATGGCAGAATGGATGGTTAATAAGGTTGAGTTAGTGTGTACAACAAAGCATGTCTATGTTCTATCTCGGTGACAAAACCTTACCTAGCCGAGTCAAGTTGACATTGTGCCTCTTATATTTAATCTTTATCCATGTATCAATTTTTATGTGAAGCCCTCTAGAACATGAGAGGTATGGACCTTATCATAATGTATTTCAAGGCCTAACTTTGTTAGAAGATTGTGAAGGATCAAAGTGGATAGTGGATTATTGAATATACATGGAATGATTCCTTTTAAATGTTTATGAAGATCTGTGGGATGAACACCATAAAAGAGAGATGAGCTAAGGTGGTACACCATCCTTTAGGGCCATCTCCACTCTAGAGTTTTCTTGAAAAGTATTCTTAAACGAAGATTTGTTCCAAGCGTAAATTTCTTTCTTCAACATAGCTAGTTTTTAAGCCAAAAATAAACATATTCTTACCCTTTACCATGAAAGACGACCACCATTGCTTCACTAATTCCTTGAAGGAGGGATCTTTCATCCACATCATCTCAAATTTGAAGTGGGAATGCTTGGGAGTAGTATCTATTGAAATATTGAGAGCAATAGGGAAATGATCGGACCCTGACTAGGGTAGAACTTCGCTTTCCATTAAAACACTGGCCTGGAGCCAATGAGGGTTAGTAAGAAATCTATGCAAGTAAACTGAAATACACCCCGTTCCAATCTATTTGTTAGACCAGGTCAGCCACCCTTTATTTGGGAGAATGTCCTAAAGCTCCGCATCTTCCACAAAAAAGATGAAAAGTTACACTTGAGACTAAGGGTTAGTCCTCATTCCCCCTCCATACTCTGAATCCGAAATGGTAGCATTTAAGTCCCTGACTATCACCACCGACACTTCCACCAAAGCCTCCAACTTTACTGAGACAAATATGCCAATAAATCTCTTTCGAGAATAATACTAGGTGGACCGTAAACATTACAATGAAAAAATCTCTTATCCGAATTCTTAACCACAACTTTACACCACTTTGAAAATTCACCGACACTTCTAAAGAAGTTACCTCCACTTTGATAGAAAACCAAACAACCCCTAAACCCCCGAAGCCCTATTGGCGTCAACGAAAGCACCTCGCTAACCCTTCCATTTACACAACCAACTAGAGAGACATTCTATTCCGAGTATTTTAGTTTCTTCAAGACAACAAATATCCATTCCTTGTTCCAAAGTTAAACACCTATTCAAAGCGTCACTTTTCAAGGGCGTTCGGACCCTAATGTTCCACAAAACAACTTCATTTGTTCTTCGGGGAGGACTTGCCCTCCCTACTTCTAGTTGATAGAAAATTTTCATATGTTTCGTCTCACCTCCGCTACCTCTTGAAGAGTCTTTTTCTCAATACTCGGCCTACCAAGCTCAGTCTCCTTGCCGCATTTCAACAAGATGATACTAGGGGTCTTTGCAATAGAGCAAAGTTCTTCTCCCACTTCCAATTCCGAGGGAGGAAATCCTAACTACTTCCTCCGCTTCTTTTTCCAACAAAGCATCCATCAACCGATCTCTAGAGGTGACCCATTGATTGAGATCCACCATCGAAGCTCCATTCCCGCCTCTACTCCTTCCCTGAAAAAGAGAACATAAACGGGAAAATCCTACCATTACCTTGTAGGTTTCTTGCATTAGATACTTTGGAGTATACTCCTTTTCTTTTCCTTTTGACATATCCAAAACCTCGTTATCCTAAAGACCGATGCCCCTCGGAATGCCCTCCTTAAGCTTCTTCCACTTGTGCCACTATGGGAGGATTTTACCGGGATTGTGCTTCCAACTCGATATTTATAGTCCCTTCTTAGGTGGCCGAGTTCTTGACATTTGAAACATTTGAAAAATATCTTTTCATACTCCACACTGCTGCACCCACGTGCTTGTGATTTAATGGAAATGGACTCGATAATAGAACAAAACAATCCACCGCTACACAAACCCTAGCATACGTAGCGGATCCCCTTCCAAAGTCCTCGGATCGATGCCGACAACCCTCCCGGGGACCCACAAATCTTGGAAAGAATACGGGGATTCTAATATTCGATTGTGAGGGAATATAGCCACACCCATTTGCATTTCTTCCATGACCATTGAAGTAGGATCGAAGTTTGATGTCCATTTTCGAATGTGGAGCCCATGCTCTAGAAACAAGTGCTCTTTCCGAAGAAGAGTTTCTTCCCTTTGGGCCGCACTCATGAAAAGGACTAGGAAATACCCTTTTTCCAAGAATCTAACACGAAGCCCTCTCCCCCATTCCCTTTCACACCAACCCAAAATTCCTTCCGTGGGGAGCTTCTACTACCTAAAACCTTGGTCATAACCACTCTTTTTGCAAACAAATCTACATGGGCCACAAAGCGTCTTCTGCACCAAGAACCACCGAGCACAAGGCTTCGCAGATGACAACACACGTGGAAACTGTCTCTTGAGAAATGTATCGTCCTCTCCTTGGTCATTCTCTACTCCTCCTCCCAAAATCCCTAGCCCAAACATCTCCCCTCCTTACCACTCCATGGTGTCCGACATCGATCCTTGGTAAAACATAGGTTCATAAGGGTTTTAACCATTATTAGGAGAATAATGGATTTAGTGATTTTTGTTTTTAAATGAATATCCTCATCTTCAAAGGTGACAAATTTGAGTATTGAAAAGATAAGTTGAAGAGGATTATTCATGATTTTCATGTGATTAATATAATAAGAATAACGATTATTCATGGAGGACATTTAGTTAATGACTAAAATCACATGACTTAAAATCCCAAATAAAAATACATTATCTTATAAATAATTTATTATTATGATATATAGAAAAACTAATTATTTTCCAATATCACATAATCAATTTTTTTCACAACTTATTTAGATTTAAAGTATTGAGGGTAATAAGTTTTCTTTATTATGTCAAACTTAATACTAAAGTAGGGAATGGATAATCACTCTCTTTCATATTAGACATATTTATTCCCTAAAATTTAATTTTAATGATTTTCAACCAAAATCTATTTTTAAAAAAAAAAAAAATTCCATCAATAAAAATAGAAACCCCAACCCACACTTAGGATAATTGGTCTTTTCTTTTCTTTTAATTGCATCTGAAGCTTTGTTCAAAGCAGGTGCACAAAATTTTATTGAATTTTAACACTTCTTGTTCTATTATTAAAATTTGGAAGTAGGTGCTATTTTTAGAGCGAGCTATTTGGAACGTGACATTAAATCCTCTCTACTTATATTCTTTCATTGGATTTTAGTGTTGTTTTGGTCTGTCTGTGATTTTTGATCTGTGATAATAATAGTGCATGGGGTCTCTGAGGAATAACAATCCCAGCGGCAAGAATGTGGGGAGTAGGAAAAAGTCTCTAAAAGTCCAAATCCTTTCCCAATTTCCTGAGAAATCGGTGATGGGGGAGACTGATTGTGTGGTGGTTATAGAGAATTCTGTGGTGGATTCTGCTTCTGCTGCTGCTGCTTCTGGTCTTGGCTTTGAAGCAAGGAATTCTATGGTGGTTTATAAGTCCAATAGCAGCAGTAATGAATGCCATGTTTGTAGATTTTGTAGTAAAGTGTTCAGGTCAGGGAAGGCTCTAGGCGGCCATGTGAGAATCCACGGGGCTAGTAGATATAATGGGCAATCCTCGAGCAGTGGAAATGTATCTGGGGTGTGTGATTATTCATCTAAAGACATTTGGGTAAAAGAATCCAAGATACCCACATCCAGATCCAATGGGAATTCCAACTGGATCAGAGCTGATAGTATTGATGGCCAAAAAGCAGAGGGAGAGGAAGAGGAGTGCAAGGCAGTGAGAAATATGATTATGGATTGTGGAGAGGAGGAATCGAGTGATCGGAAGATGGTGTCTCTGTACGCACTTAGGAGGAATCCGAAGCGGAGTAGGAGGGTGACAGATGAGGCTTTCAGTATGGATTTGATTGCCAAGAACAGCAGCGCCTGTGCTGAGTGCGGAGAGATGTTTCCCTCATCCAAATCACTGTCTGGTCATATGAGGTGCCACCCTGAACGGGACTGGAGGGGAACTCGGCCTCCGTATGATAATACCAACTCTATTGATACTGATTCTCAGTGCACCACCACCGGTGGTGATATTGTTATTCATGTTTCTGCTCCAAGCTCTGGTGTATCCTCAATCTGTTGGCAGAGCTCCCAGGGATCAGAAGATCTGAAGGGGAAATGGGACCAAGAGGCAGCAGCTTCAGATGATAAAAGTGATAGAGAAAGAATGAAGGCAGCTCATCCGCCAGGTTCCAGAAGCCTGCTCAGCTGGTCTGTGACTGCAAAAAGAGGTACGAGAAGACCAATTAGGCCGACTCAACCTCAACTGGAGTATAATGCTGTTGAAGAAAAAGAAGAAGAGGTGGAGAATACTAAGGAGCTTGAGGATGATAGAGGCACTGCCCATTTCCTTGTGATGCTTGCCTGTAGTGCTACCAATACCATTGATACTCCTAAGGTTGATAGACATGTTAAGAGACAGATGACAGAGGAATCAGTTTATCATTCTAGGACAGGGAAGCATGAGCTTCAGGGGTCTTTTGAGGTTTTGGAAGCAGGGCAAAAGGATCTGGGTTGGAAGGAGAAGTCCAAAAGAGGAGGACTGATAAAAGTAGTAGACCTGTTGAATTGGGTGCAGGTAAATATAAATGCAGCACATGCAAGAAGCTCTTCAATACGCATCAAGCTCTGGGAGGCCACAGATCAAGTCACAGGAAGTTCAAGGATTGTTCTGCAATAGAGGAGGAAATTACTGAAAAGGGTAGCAGTGTGTTGCTGATGGATTACTTTCCTGCCGCTGTGGATGATATGGATTCAAGACAAGAAGAGAAGGGAAGATGGCTCGCTTGCTTGACTGGAGAACTGACCCCAGAACCAGTAATAGGAGTCAATAAGAGAAAGGTGCATGACTGTCATATCTGCCACATGGTCTTCCCATCAGGTCAAGCTCTTGGTGGCCACAAGAGATCCCATTGCACTGCTGACAGAATTACAGAGACGGCAAACAATGTGACCTCAACAGAAAAACAATCAAAGCTATTGCGAGGCAGAAGCCAAGTGAGAGAGCCACTTCTTGATCTCAACCAGCCAGCACCAGAGGAGGAAGAAGATTTGGAAGCTGCTTTTGATATGGTGAAAATGGCCACCCCTTTTGCTATGAGGCTCAATCACGAAGTCATGATGACTGAAATTGTGACCATAAAGACTGGATTTAGGTATGTAGAGTGTAATATATGTGGCTGCCTGTTCACATCTATGGATGGTTTGAGGGCACATCAGATTGTCCATGCCTAGATGCCACTGTATTCATCATTTTTTCCATTCTGGGTAATGACCAGGTGGAGATCCAAACATTTTGAACAATTTATTCTATACATTTGGCAGAAATTCTTATGTTCTAGTTTTAGAAGAGACTTCACTTGCATATCTGATGACTTAAAGCCAAGATCAAGAATTTCTAATTTGAATTCATCAGCAAAAAAATTCTGACAACATTTTTATAATGGGAAAAGGCTGTTACTTGCCGTTGAGAATAAACAGAGATTCTATTGTTTGTCTTTATTTATATATTAGCCTCCCACACGGAGAGTTTTAATACTTGAATTTGTGTAGAATGCTATACTATGGTTTGAAAGTTGTACAAAACCTCTGTACTATGGCAAATTACAACATTGCTAACTTGTTCATTTCTGAATGTCCCAAAAAAAAAGTTTATGATTTCTGTTAGGTCTGTTGATTATGCTTGTAGACTGTTACCACTTTATATTTGCTACAGACAGATTCTGTGCTTGCAACAGAGGGAGTCATCACCAGAGTTGGCTACCTGAGTCTCAGAACTCAACAAATTTTCGTGTACCCTCATGGGAGCAGAGGTGTTGGGTCAGGTCCTTACAACTCACCTGGAATAACTAACTGGAATTTGAACTTGGATACATTTACATGTCAAAGTAAGTCCAAGACAAAAACTTAGTTCTTGGGTGAAAATGGAGCAGAGTAATTGTATATGTTCATTGTATATTTTCTAACAGAAATCCAGATCCAGGCTCAGCTTTGGAAGCTTGCTCATTAACAGGATTATCAATCCTTACTGACCAATATGTTTGAATAAATATCATTTGGAGAAGATATAATCAAAGCTTTTCAATTTTTGTTTTAGGGTATAACATATGTGCAGGGTTCTTAATATCTAGAGTTCTAATCTTTGTGTTGATATCATAATTGAACAAAGCCTGGATTTCATAACTTGATGTATGTTTGGTTTATATATATTTTTGTTGTTTCAGTCTGTTCTTGTTATGGGAGCTGCTTGTATACAGATCTTAATTTGTTGTTGCTTGTATACTGATCTTAATTTGTTGTTTCTTGTTTTCTTCTTGGGAGCTTTGGAATCTAGTTATCTTCTGAATTTTGTAGTCTCTCTTTAATAAATATAAGCAGCATTTTCAATTCAAAACCATTCTCAATATGCATTATTCTCAGGGTTATTTCAATATGTGAAAGCTTGCCATAATTTTGTGATTGTTGGCCATAATTTTGTGATTGTTGACTATGTTCATCCTGAGGAAGAAGTTACACTACTTGAATTGTTTGAAAATGAATGAAAAACCTCAAGTGGTTGTAGGTTCAGTGGTGAAGTCTTTTATTCTTAAAAGGTCAGTTGAGAATCCATTGTTATTGAGCATAAAACCTGAAATCTGAAAAAGTTATAAGGTACAATTCTTATCAAAGTCTGTGGCAAAAGATGATAAGTTAGGGGAAGATCTCATGGAGGGAGGGGGCAGAATCTCTCACAGTTTTTCCAAATTTTGTATGTTAATTTTCAGAGACTGCGTTGTAATTGAGGTTGGAAGTCTTCCTTATTGAATAGGATTTTGTACTGCCTATCTAGCACTTTGAATTATAGACTAGTTTTAGTTGGTTTTTTGGTTTCTTAAATTTTTTTAGCTGTAAAATTTGCTTCTTTAAAAAGAGGTCACAAGTTCCACTTTTGAAAGGGGTAGGATTTGTATGTCTCATAATTGAAGCATAATAAGGCGGCCCCTGCATATTAAGACTACAGAACAGGCCGTATCTTAGACTATAAAACTAATTATTTTTATTATAATAAAATTACATAGTTTATAAAACCACCTACATGTAAAAATTCTTAAAAATATTCCACAACATTAATTAATTAAAAAATTTAAATAACTTAATAGTTAAACAAGAAATAATTTTAAAATAGACAATCACCTCTTAGAATTATAAAACAAATTTTATTCTAGTAAACAATATTTATGGGATTGAATTTTTTTATTAATCAAATTGTTCAACAGATCGATTAAATGAACTCTATAGAACCATTAATTGTTCTATTTAACTTTCATATAATAAATTTATATATAAACATAAATGCAAAATATATTATCCTCAAAATATATAAATCAAAGGAGATTAAAAACATATAAATTTTACTTTTTTCTTTATTCATGTATTTATTATATCAAAATTAATTTAATCAAACAACTAACAACGATACTTCTATTGTATGACCTATTTAATTGGTAGGAATATTATAAAGCTGAGCAATCCATACAAAACTGTTAAAAATAAACAACAATACAAAATATATAGTATATGATTGAATATTTTTATATTAAAATGCATGGTGTAAAATTAGTTTTCAATAGTTTTCTCCTATTAATAAATGTATAATTGGAATCGGGGCCAAAGTTTTATTCTTTCTAACTAATTTACAATGCTCCCTAAATATTAGGCACAAATAAAGAAACAAGAAACAAATAGTTATATTTAGATTTAGATTAATTAGTTTGTAAATCTAAATTCACACTAAAATAATAATTGTAAAATATATATGATTGAATAAAGTTAATAAAATCTGAAATATATTATTTATGTATGTTTACATGTTTTAATATAATTCTTTTTAAAAATTATTAAAAATACATTTTTCAATTTTAACACTAGAATAAATATAAATAAAAAAAAAAAAAATTAATATCATTTTCAAATTTTAAACTAATATTAAAATAATCAAATTATATGTTTAAAAAGTACTGAATTAATTAATTTAATTTTAATTGTAAATTATATATTTAGAGAGCTATATAATTATAAAATTATAACACGGAAGCTTCTTTAAAAAGACTAAAAATAGTGCATTTTGTTTTAACGAATAACTATTATTAGTGGAATAACTTTTGAAAGGAGGCTCAAGATAAAACAAGGTGAATTTTGTTTTAACTCTAGTTATTATTATTATTAACGGAAGAGCTTGATAAAAATAGAGACCGATACGAAATGCGGTGAATTTTATTTTAACACAGAAATTTGTAAGGGCGGACATGAATAATTTAGATAGCAAATATTAATTTAACCTTACATTATAAAGCCATATAAATAATGAGAGAATATATTGTGAAATATGTGGTAGGGAATATGATTTTAAAAAATGTGAACTAATTTTATACTAGCAATTGCATGTGTTTCATGAGATGTGAACGCCGAATGGTATATGTTATTTGATTTAGAGGTATAGTTATTATTGATCCACTTAATCAAGGTTGTTTCTACATTTCAAACTTGTTATAAATTCGTACATGATTACTTGGGATACCGTTTTCGATAGTTAATTAATTTTATAGTTGATGTTGTTAGTTGTGCATCAGTTGTTCAGTTGGTGTTTTGTTGGAGAAACATTTATTATACAATTGATAATGTGTGTGATTGATAGTTGTAGTGTAGGACTTTAGTTGAAACATTACATTGAATTGTTGTATGTGTACATTTAATTAATAATGAGAGAATATATTGTATTTTTAATTGTGAAATATGTGGTAGGGAATGTGATTTTTAAAAAATGTGAACTAATTTTATACTGGCAATCGCATGTGTTTCATGAGATGTGAACACCGAACGGTATATGTTATTTGATTTAGAGGTATAGTTATTATTGATCCACTTAATCTGAAGGTTGTTTCTACATTTCAAACTTGTTATAAATTCGTACATGATTACTTGGGATACCGTTTTCGATAGTTAATTAATTTTATAGTTGATGTTGTTAGTTGTGCATCAGTTGTTCAGTTGGTGTTTTGTTGGAGAAACATTTATTATACAATTGATAATGTGTGTGATTGATAGTTGTAGTGTAGGACTTTAGTTGAAACATTACATTGAATTGTTGTATGTGTACATTTAATTATGTTATAGATTCGTACATTTAAAGTTGCATATCATATTTGGGAACATCAAATAAATGAAGGTATACGTACACATAATGAGACATGTATACATTTGCAGTATTTATATCATGAATGGTTGCCTTTAGTGGGCAAATTTAGTTTCAATAAACATGATTACATTTGATACCCCTTGAACGTCTATGCCGCTTTGGATAGAAGAACTGTTGAGTATAGTAGTAGCGGAGGTGCTATGAAAACAGAGGGTAGTATTTACGATGGGTTGAGTGATAGTAGTCTTGCTTCCTCCTTTCTTCTTGCTCCGAGTGTTGGTACGTGCACCATATTTGAGTATCTCTCGAATGAAAAAGTAGGTGAAATGCGCAGATTTGCAAGTGAGGGAACTCGGACAAAGTCGTGAATGTCGGACCACCGCGTTCAATGGTTTCAATGTCGACGGTTGCTCTATGCAAAGTAAGTCCTTGCGACTTGTGGATAGTTAATCCCCAGGCCATTTTAATCGGAAACTGTCTTCGATTCCCTCTTGAAATAGGGGGTATGGGAATATGTAACGGGTTGGAGGGATCCCAACATGGGCCGTTGTATCTATCAAATTTTACAACAACAAATAAAGGTAATGTTGGTGGTTGCATTGATGCATCATAGACAATGTCGGTGATTGTTCCTGTGGCACCATTCACAAGGCCTGCATCAACCCATAGATTTGTAATAAGCATGATTTTTTGTTGTTTGCACAACAAAACTTTGTGTTCCAACTGATCATCATCAGGATTTCCTGGTCCAATCCGCTTGTTACTTTCAAGCAATGGATTGAGCAATCAGAACGTTCAATGCCTTCAACATCTGTAGGTTGTGGGAGTCCACTTGATCGTTTTTGCAAACAAATGTGGTGCATCCTTAAAAATGTTGAGCTCTGCTTTGAGTTAGGTGTGTGTATGTGCGAGACATCGGGAGTTCCCAATCCTCAATAGGGTTGAATCTTGCATGTGGAGCAAGATAAATTCCGAATGAAACCTATGCATTGGTTGTTCCTTATTGCCGAAATATTGTTCGCAATGTAATGGAAGACCAAATCCCTTCCAAAGGGTTGCTCCATAGGAATTACTTGCGTAAAGAGGATTATCCAAAACCGGCGGTAATTTCCGAGGTCACCGAGGAGGATGACTAACTGTTCCCAAATTAGATGTTCTTGAGTGTGGGAAAGCTTCATGAGAGCCTCTTGTCAATTTTTCTTAGCAACTTTGGCCCGATGAAACTCATTTCATCAATAAGAACATATTATATATGTTTCAATGACTCTTGAAAAGACGATCATGCACTACCTTCAAGGGGTTTCAGTTCTTTGATTGGAATATGCATGTCTGCGTGGATTGTGGATGCGAGAGATGTTGAATCTTTGAAACACCGGTAGAGGGGCGAGCATAAGTAAAGGTGAGGGAGATATGGTTAATGATGTGAATGAATTCGATTTTATTTATCAGAAATGATTTTCTGTGCTTAGCTGCGTTCCTTGAATTATCAATCTTAGTGGAGGTAGAAGGGATTTGTTTGTTGAATGGTGTAGTATGGTATCAAGAGCTATTTGTTGTTCTAGAGACAAAGGAAGTGTGGAAGATGGTGGTGTGGCATGTATGTTGTTGTTAATTGTGTCTGCCTTCTCTCTCTCGATGAATGATGAACCAGTTATCTGCAAATCATGGGGAATGTCATGTATAGTCCAATTATTGTGTATGTCGAAATCTCGTTTCCCAACATTTCAAGACTTTCAAGACCCATGTTGTTTCCGAGGTGAAGTTGTGCGAAGACATACCATTCTTGTAATGGTTCTCGTTAAACATCGCATTCGGGATCTGAGTCAGAACTAACATCTATAGCAAGTCCTGTGTCTGCGGTAGTGCATAAAACATGCCACAATCTATAGTTGTGCTTGTACATGTCCCAAGTTCCGTTGATGTGATGTGGGGTTGAGCCAAATTCAAAAGCAATATTTATGAAAGGCTTGTATAATAGAGTTCGACTAATAGAAAAGGTCTATGACGTTGATTCTTGAGCAGGACATCCACAAATCTGGGTGTACCCAACAATTGCTTCAGGTCGGTCACTTTTTCCATTTATCACCTTTACGGTTCTTGTTGTAGCTCCAATCTCGAGCAACTTGAATAAGTGGTAGGTGTTCCATGGTTGTTGGACGAACTTTATATGCATCCAAGAAAGTGGTTGTTTGTTGTGCATTGGCGTCACTTTCAATGACACGTCTCAAAATCTTTTTCCAACATTTAATGATACGAATGGACGGACTGCACATAACAAGTGGCATTTTTTGCAGCATGTGGCATGTTTCTTGTGCGCTTATGTCATGTTCAACAACGCTTTCTGTGAGCATTTTACGGATCGCGATATGTGCTGGAGAATCTGCGTCTGTGTCTCTTGAAAATCTGGATAGCATTTGGTGATATGTTTCTAAACGTTGCTCGCTTTGAAGCATATTTTGCAATATACTTAAGAATGGCATGGCGGGAAAGTACCGGTTGGCAATCGACATTTGCTCTCCATATGTATATCATTGTTCAATTGTGGATGTTCAATCTGTCATCATTTCTGGAAGGGAGGTACTTTATTTTCCCATCACTTTCAATGTGCAAGGAAGAAGTAGGTTGCGTGGCCCAAGGAGCATTGTACCTACACTGCAACTGTGATTGCTTTCTACGTAGACATGTCTGCTCTGAACATTTAGTGTGGCGCTGAACTCGATTAAGCAGTTCTTCAAGGTCTACATGCGGAGGTGGATAGAATTTGTGTTGTATCTAGCAAGCAAGGGTCATCTAGAGTGACTGCGAATGAAATCCAAGCGATTCTGCAAGCCGTGCGAGGGTTCCAGCAAACATGAACTTATCAAAGTATTTTTTTGTCGCCTCAATAACTATTGTGTCCTTCCAATCCAGGTTCACAACTTTTGGTGCATTCTCGAGCCACAATAAACCGTGGACATGTGCGGAGCCTCTATGTTTCCATTCATACCTATGAGATGAGGGAACATAAATATTAGATATGTAGCTTGGGAAAAACTTTGAAATAAGTAGATTTGATTACCTATACCAAAAGTTTCCGCTCCAAGTTCCTTCGCAATATTTCTTTAAGAATGATTTTTAAAAATATAAAATTTATGCTATTCAATCTATATTGTATATATAATTACTTTCATAAATTTATGATTGTGGAATAAAATGTTAGATTTTATAGACACAAACATATGGGAATTAATTTTGTCAATCCATGATATTCCTCTTTAAGTAAAAATATATTCTCTCAACAACATTATCGCAAATATTGTGACTATTTGGAATTTTTAAAAATAAATATAGTTAAATATATTAGTAAGAGACTAATTAATTGTTGTGTTTTATTTTGCTATTAATACCTAGGGATAAGGCCCTAGCCTAAAAAAAAAGATACTTTAAGTTTTGGTCCTAGATAACATCACTCATCATAGGACTCTCAAAATATAAGCACTTTATTGTGTTGAAAATGAGGGGAAAGCAAAACTACACTCCATCCCACTCATCACATCTCATTACAAACCTATAACTATAACCATAAAAAATGACATACATGATACATCCCATAAACAATTCTAATCAAAATTCATGCCTATAGAGACCTAAGATAAACCGGGCTCATAGTCCCCATCATCGTTGTGTGACATCGATAGGTCCGACGCCCTCTTTCCTTTCATGTTTCCCGGGAAAATTCAACAATAATTTTCACATTCGAGTTGTTAGCATCCCGAGTCGAGGAAGAGGGAGAAGCACAACAATGGGGCAATTCAACTATAGCTTCCCTTGGAAGAAGGAAACCCAGGCTTGAGGCTAGGGCTTCCTATACCTTCGACACGACCAATACAACTTTTTCCAAAGCATGCACATGAAACTGAAGGCACATTATCCTCCCTTCCGATTCTCGCATGGTCTCGATGTCGATAAATTATCCAGAGGAATTGGACAGAATGTTGGAAGAGCTAAGACTTTGGGCCACCTCAAACACATTGTGCCTACCCACCAAATACTTTGGATCCAACATCAAATTCTTCATATGCTCACAAATATCTGCCTCGTATACCTTATTGAAGTCTTCGGCCACCGACTGTGCCTTTTGCATCCACTCCGTATGGCAGCATTTTAAATCTTCCCATTCATCCAAATGAAAAAGAATTCCCATGCATCTTCATCTGTAAAATCCCTCTTTCATTTATTTCTCGGCCCCGCCTCCATAATGTCTTGATTCTTCATCGCGAACATGTTGAAAAAACTCCCACATTTTTTAGAAAAAGCATAGATTCACCCTATCAAAAGACTAATTGCAAGGAATGAGAGTGCATGCAGAAATCACTACTAAATACACCTTCAACTCACTTCACACAGAGAAAAAGCCAAGTGTCATGTACTTGGCAATCAAATTAAATGTGTTTGCATACGCCGCACCATTATCCTTGTTACCATTGGCAATTATCACCACACCCGCCGATAAAGCTATTCTTAATCGGAATAGAAGACCCTCTTAGCATCATTGGAGATAAGAGAAAGAATGTCACATGGAAAGTTTCCCATCCACACTCGACGACTCTTATGATCCAAATCCCAGACCTCAGCCCTTACATTGGCTAAGAAATCAGCTACTTGGTTCCCACTACGTTTTATATGAGAAAATGAGAGCTCTGAGAAAAAAGGAAGAATGGACCTGATCTGTTGAATAATTGGCTCCAACACCCATGCCTTGACGTGGTTTGATTTTATGGCATCAATAATGATTTGAGAGTCCCCCTCTATCTATAAGCAAGGCAAATTATGAGAGTCCCCCACCCTATATATATATATATATATATATATATATATATATATATATATATATATATATATATATATATAAAATTTCTTTTATGGTTTTTTGTAGTCGTTTAGTTTTCTAGAATTTTGGGGCATGTTTGAGTAGCATGATTGAAATAAAAAGTTAACAATGAGAAGTTTTATTTCAAGGATAAAACCCACAACTATGAAGTGAATGCATTATCCTTTCAATTAAGTATTGTTTTCCTTTCTTCTTTGCACCCACTTTGTTTTCAATCCGAAGAGCTTTTAGTTCATACAAATTGTAATCTTTGAATATGTTATATTAACTTGAATCTTACAACTCTTTCCACTTTACTAGTTTATGCTTATAGATCTCAATGCAAGGATGTTTATAACCTATTTTGAATGAGGAATATTGGATATTTTGTATAGCTTTCCCTGCAAACTTATGCTTTGCATAAAATTTGAAGTGGAAAATATTGCATAGTTTTCATGTGAGCTTATACATTGCATAAAAATTGAAGTGTGGATTTTCTACTAAGAAGGAATTAATTATAAACCCATATATCATATTTCATTGTTGGATTTTCTTAGCCTTTCAATTTTATGGACTATTGAAGCATATTTGAGATGCATGATTGAAATAAATTTTTTTAAATGAGGTATATGCCATTTCCTCTTTGCACCCACTATGTTTTCAATCATTGGTTAGTAGTTCAAACTAATTGTAGTCTTTGAATAAATTATGATAACTTGAATCGTGTAAATAATTCCACTTTTGTACTAGTTTTTTCTATATATCTTAGTGTAAGGATGTTTCTATGCCACCATTAATCATCCACATTCCATCATCGATAATTGTACGTAAAAGACCCTAACACATCATTTTAGTATTGCTTTACCTACTTCTTTGAATTAAATTTTATTTTACTCTTACTTGAAGCTAGTTCATTCTGATAGGTGTAGTTGGTTGTTTTAAGTTGCATGATTGAAATAAAATGTTAGAAATGAGGTATGCTTTCACACCACTTTAATTTGGTTCTTATTTTTGGTGGTGAGATTTTTGCATTGAAATCTTTGTAATGCTTTAATATTACAAATATAGATTAAGGTTTACTATAAATACTATAAAAACTATAGTGCACTAGAACATTTGTATGGGTTGTTAATTTTGACACCACTTCCTTTCCTTTATTATTTGTGTAAACATTCAAATTTGGTAATCTATCCTTTGAAATTTCCGATCTTGACATTACACACTTGTATGGACAAATGCACTCTCCTCACTCTTGCTTAGGACACTTTGATAGCTCTTCTATTACTTGCACATCTTTGCACACCTCTATGTCATCAATTTTTGAAGTTTAATTGCACAAAACAAATCGTAAACATCCATCCTTGAAGCATAAAGTAAAAACATGGTTTTTCGCTCCTAGTAAAAAAATGTCATTTTCGGTTGGGTTATACAAATCTAGAGGTTGACCCTTCTATATGGTTTTGGACCAATATGTTGTGCATTAAAAATTTCAATTCCATCACTTTCATGTGTAAAATATACCCTCTTGGTCAGCCTTTTATGACATAATAACCTTCAAAAACATATATAAGAAAGTAAATCATACCCGATTTAAGGACACGGCAATTTAAGAACTCCTCATGAAAAATCAAGCACAAAAGACACTCAAAGATCTACAAACCGCAAAATAACTCATGCATATTCATTAAGGAAGTACCCTCTACTAGTTTGTAGTCTCCTTCTAGGTATAGGATTCTTCATCTTCATTCTACACATAAGCAAAGTGACCCTTCCCAAATATTTGAGTAAGTGTGAAAATCAAGTAAAACATTGTCAAAACATGATTGCACTATGGAAAATATCACATGATAGAAGAATGGTGTGCAATTTGAGCCCTCTTCAAAGTAATAATGATGTTGGTGGTGCATAGGGGTTCCCACAACCCACCTAACTTTATTTTGTAGGAAAATTCTTTTTGCACTACAAGGGTTTTAGGGTTTGAGAAGAGTTTATAAATCCATTATGAAGGTGAGCAAAAGGGGTGACATCATCAACACAAATTTCTAGGTAGGTGAAGTATTGAAGAAGTTACAAACCCATATTTCAAGACCATATAGAAGGGTACGAAATGTACAGACACTTTGAACTAAGTTATTACTATCATGATAAATCTATATCATGCAAAATTTAAAATATTGGTTATGATAGCCAAACCCACACTTGAAATTTCCCTTCTCGACCAATGTAAACCTTTCCTCCGGCAATCATTTCAACTATGTCACCCTTATCATGGTCGAGAGGAATGTGATAAAATTATTTTAAATTGTGTCTCATGTGTAGAGAAGTTTCCTATCTTTGTTCTTGAGGTTACTAAGATCTATGAAAGAACAATGCTCTCGGAGGCTTCAAAAGGGCTATTTTTGGCCTTTTTGTCAGAGGACATCCCTCGAGGCTTATACGGAAGATACAACCCATTAGAAGGTTTTAAAAGAGAGAAGTAAGGTGATCTAAGTAAGTTTAGGGAAGTTCTATGGAGATAATTGAGGTCAAGGACAAGTTAAGAAAAATCGGGTCTTTTGTGATAAGGCACTAGGGATCGCATGTTTCAAAGGAGCTAGTCATCTTGTTTGAAGGGTTTCAGGAGCCTTGTGAAGTGTTGGGAGATAAAATCACAAGAATTGGAAATATGATAGAGCCTACTTCATGGTGAAATAATCAAAATAGAATTATGGGAGTAGAAAAATGTGGAAAACTATCCATCAATGCAACACAAGATTCCTTCTACTAGGTAGAACTTTCTCGAATGTTTTAAAACAACTCTAGAAGAGTTAGGAGCCTAAAAAGGTCACATTAGAGTAAATTAAACCATCCTCATGTTCCATACATTGTATGTTATCATACTCATTCTGGACCCTAGTGGAAACTCAAACTTCTTTGGTGCACACACATGGGAAAAAGTAGAAAGTGGACTAATTTCAAGATGAATCGGGCCTTAAAAATTGTGGTAATGGATTTAGTGGGTCCTTTGGATTCAAAATAATCTAATTTTTATCCTCTAAACTCCATGTCTTACTCCTTGACCATGTTATGTTTGATGGTATTAGCATTCCAAAAAGCCTAGTCGGGTTTTGGAGGCTTGATGTACCATTTTCCCTTTGTAAATTGGTGAAAGGGGACATGGGGGACATAAAGTGTACTCCCCCATTGAGTGTTATGTCATGTTACTTAAAGTGAAAAATGTATGTGTTAAAAAGTGTTATAAACTCACATTAAGTTGAATCTTGACCATGTTTTCATGATAAATAGACCCATGTGACCTTTGGGAGGTCTAGTATACTTTATAGCTTTGTACCAACATAAAGGGGACACTAAAATTCACTCCCCTATGGAGGATTTGGTTTCATCACTTAAGTGACAACATAGGGTATTAGGGAATGATTATAAACTCACAAAAGCTAAATTTTAGCCACTTTTCATGGCAAATGGACCCTTGGCGGTCTTTTAAAGGTTTGATTTCCCCATGTACATTTTTCCCATAATTCAAGGGAAATGGGGTGAAAAAGTGATCCCCCATATTCGGCTCATTTTCATCACTTAAAACCACAACCTGGAGTGCTAGGAAAATGTTTTTAACTCATAGATTTTGACCCCATCCTCATGAAGCAAACACCCATGGTGAATTTTTTAGGGAGTGATGTTCCATTTTCCCTTTGTGACCTATTTTCTTATTTGAAAATGATCAAGTTTTTATCTACCTGATCTCAAACTGCTATAGGCTTATTTTATTTCTTTGACAAGTTACTCCTTTTAAGTAATCAATTTAAAATAAATGCAAGAATGTAATGACAATTGCACACGATTGATTACGGAGTTCAGAAATAGCCTACGTCTCTGGGTTCTTATTGAACTGTTCCACTAGTAAAAATTGTAAGTACAATGTTATTTCTTACAATAAAACCTAATGGAATTTCCACTTGCCTAGTAGTATGCTAGTCCTTTGAAGAAATTCCGATGATCAGTCGAATCATTCTCCACCTTCCTAATGCACAACCTCCTTCAGAACTCAATCGGCCTTCCCAACACTTCCATGCGTCCTCCGACACTCCGGTCGATACTCCAGGTGTCGCAAGTGATAAATATTGTGGCTTAATGGGCCTATTGGGTAGTTTGAAAATACTCCCAATCACAAATATTTCATCTAATATTGCCTAAAAATAATAGGCCAATAAACAATATTTTCCTATAGTAATTTTAGGATTTTAATATAGTGCACAAAACTATATTTAAAAAAATCCCAAATACTACAAAATCCCACAAATAAGCTTCAGAAAGGACAAGCTCGGGGTGTGTCTTTACAATGAGGGAGAGGTCCCTTTTATAGTGCAAATGAGACCCTAAAATTTTGTTTAAGGCCTTATCGGCCAACTCACCACTCAACCAACTCGCTGGCCGAGTTGGTTAGGGTCACCAAGTCATGAGAGGGGGTGGATTTTCTTTGGCCATTGAGCGGCCCGACCGAGATACCGGTGCCACCGCATTAGAGACCTTCCCGCTCACCAAATCCTCACTTTGTTGTCACCGAACCTCTATTGTTGCGATCCCTCCTCATTGCCGCGTTTCATCGGGCTTGCTGCACCGTCCACCTCACCGCCTCTGCCGAGCCCGCCGTACCATCCACCATGACAAGCTATCCATCGATTCAATGTGCCCTTACCACTACCGAGTCACCCACAACTTTCCTCGAGTCCACTGCTGCTCCATCCACCAATTCCACCCCCATTGTGACATCGTCGAGCCCTCCATGCATGGCTTGTTGAGCCCTTTTTTGAGTCCTTACGAGTCTACCCTCTACGTAGCCACCTCATCATAAAATGGGAGATAATACTTATCCCCCAAACAATGTGCCATGATCCATGTGGACATGTTTAACTTGGTACCAATGAAGGTATCTCGGTGAGCTAATCTCAATGCAACTCGATGTGACTTGGAGCAAAGTGGATTGGAGAGTAAAGTGGATTAAGTGGTGGCACGAGGACCCACCCCACGTGGCAATATTTTTCATCAATCGTATACGAAGATGAAGATGGCTTAAAGTTATGAAGATTGGAGATACAAACCCTAATAGATCATCTTCACATGATCAAACTTTCCATTGTTTCGTGATTCGCCAGTTGACTTGGTCCTACCTAGGGTTGACCGTAATTTTGACCAGCCACCAAATGTGCATACGAACTCCATTTTTGACGTTCAAATAGTCGTCAAAAAGATCTCGAGAAGATATTCTACACTGACATAATTTAGGGATGTTTAGCTAACTTTTGATATAAAAATGATCCCCTAATCACACCTCCCCAATAGGAAAGGCTTTTTGTCCCAAAAAGCTTATATTGGAACATTTTGCCATCATGTCCTGAATTTGGAAACTCTGTTGCCACCTCGGAAGTACTGTTGTAGTACACCTTTGGGTATTTTCTTCTACAACCTTCTCACTTCAAAAAATTTGTTATGATCCTAGACCTGTGGGCTATGGGGTCATGACGCTTCTGTTGCACCACTCTGACATCCGAAGAATATCTCCATGCCTCTGTGAGTGCAGCTTCTTCCGATATATCGACAACAAGTATCTTCTTTGACTCTATAACACATTTTCCAGCTCCTAGTTGATTCTATAGAATTTAAATTGGTTTTAAGGAACTTCATGTTACTTAGAGCTATAATTGATCCAATGTCGATGATGGAAAATGAATTGTAAGGTACCATCCTACTACATGGTCATAAGAGAGTCTACATAGAATGAAGTTCCAACTGATGTCACATCCCTTTCCAGAATTCAATTCCTCCAATGCATGATTCTAAGCCTCTTTCAAGACCTCAAGCCTCCAATGCATGATGCTAAGTCTGATGATCAACTACCATTCGAATGTGCGGTGGTAATTCCTTGACACCGAATGAAGTTTTGAGCTAATATGTTGAGAACTCCTTTCTAGATTTCAATGCCTCCAATGTAAGATGTTAATCCTCTTTCAAGACCTTGAGCCTCTAATTCATGATGATAAGTCGATGATTATCTACCATTCAAATGTGCGATACAATGCCTTGACACTCGAATGAAGTTTCGAGCTAATATTTTGAGAGCTCCTTTTGTGTACAAATAATATCAGGTGCCATTTTGCTAGATTCCCATGGTGGCCTCTTCACAGAACGAAGTTCCGACCCGACATCAATGCCAACGGTGATTTAGCTACTATTCTCTTGCATGATCACAATGCCTCTACACAAAATGAAGTTCCAAGCTGATACCTACGAACTCTATTGTCTGTACAAATGGTAGATCAATCTCCAAGCTCATAGATATGAGTATCCAACTGTAATGGTCACTCAAATATTTGATTAGGAGATATGTGCCCTTAAAAGGGTCTTTTACAACTTCTAAATACAAGTGTAGGAAATTATATCCTAATACATCATGCAAATTAGTTGTAAAAAATGCTCCTTTTTGGAGTCTTGGTACAATAAGCTTAGTTACCAATTTATAGGAAAATAATTTTCACATGATAACCTATCGTGAAAATTTCTCCTACTTGGTGGCTTTTGTACTTGGTCTTCTCCATTGCATCACAATCATGGATTGACCTCATTTGTCTCTTTTTCTTTGGACAAATAACTCAACAAGGACCAAAACATACTGCATCTCCTGGTATTAGAAATTTACCAAAATAATTGCCCTCTAAGGGGTCTTACTAATGCAAGTATAACAGAGTACAAACATTGCCCAAGAATTGGGTCTTTTACTAGTGTGTCCTAATCGGTTAGATGTATACAAAAATTGACCATACAGGGGTCTTATTCATACATTCTACCTAACACAAAATTTTATGGTTTTATTACAATAAGAGAAATAAATAATGCTTAGAAAAACCAATACAATAGTTGAACAAAGTCAACTTTATTTGCACCTTAGATTTCTTACCAAATGTAGAATCCTCGGTGTCTATCTAGGATACCTCAATAGGTGTCCTGTGGATCCTTGGGCTCTCACTCCTCTGCATATGGATCCTCATGGTCTGCTGGAATGTATGCGACCTCAGTTTCAGGATTTGGCTGATCAACATGGACATATGATCTCGATTCGCACTAGGATCTGCATGATCCCCAGTACATATGAGTCTAAAGTATCATTGTCTTTGCCTTATGCAAGATGAACAACATGACCCATCACAAAATCGATCCTCCAGTTATGCCCAATGCAAAGCTCCACTCCGCTCCTATCATCAGTCATATAACCTTGATGAGTAGTCAGGTAGAAGTTTCCTAATACCATTTCGTCCATCTCCAAAGGGATGATGTCGAGAGTGATATTGTTGGAAACTCATCTCCCAACTATGAAGCTCAGAATGCAATAACTGGTAGACACTCCATGCAGAGTACCATATTCTGTACCAACTATCTTGGTATGAGGAAGTGGTGTCGTGGGAATTCCTAATCGGTACACCAAATCGACAATCATGTATCCTACTCCGATAGTCCAATCAAAAATCAGAGTGACTAACTTTTCTCGTGTAACTACCAGAATCCTTTGCTCTCAAGGCACTCACATGTCACAGTATAATATCTAGGCGTTCCCTTTGGTGCTCTCCGTGTAAATGGTGCCATTGGCTGGCGGTCTTAGTCTGTAATGGCCTTGCCCTTCTTTTACATCCACTTAGGCCTTCTCTAGATATAATTTCCAGCATTGCTTGGTGTCGTGCCCTTTGCCACAATGATGACACATGACCGAGTCTGGTGAAGGTTTCCTCTCCAAGTGGCGTTTCAAAGCTGACTTGATTCAACCACCTTCCCAAGTGGAGCATCTAGGCTTCGCTATAACTCTGCAATGTGTTGTTGTTTGGCTGGTGTTGATGCTCTCGACCAATAGACATGGGTTTTTAACTCCACGATTTGGCAATCATGTTCTTGGTGTCGAGTCATCATCACTTGAACCATGGTGCCCAATAATGCAAGCATAACCGGAAACTAGAAGAAGAGGTATAAATCCATTTCTACAAAACCAACTCTGCAAAACCAGCTCTGATACCAACTTGATCTAAAAATGATCAAGTTTTTATCTACCTAATCTCGGACCCCTATAGGCTTATTTATATTTTCCGACAAGTTGCTCCTTTTAAGTAATCAATTTAAAATAAATGCAAGAATGTAATGACAATTGCACATGATTGATTACGGAGTTCGGCAATAGCCTATGTCTCCAGGTTCTTATCAAACTGTTCCACTAGTAAAAATTGTAAGTACAATGTTATTTCTTACAATAAAACCTAATGGAATTTCCACTTGCCTAGTAGTACACCAATCCTTCGAAGAACTTCCGATGATCAGTTGAATTGTTCTCCACCTTCCGATGCACAACCTCCTTTGGAACTCGATCGACCTTCCCAACACTTCCCTGCATCCTTCGACACTCTAGTCGATACTCCAAGCATCATAAGTGGTAAATATTGTGGCTCAATCGGAATATTGGGTAGTTTGCAATAATCCCAATCACAAATATTTCATCTAATATTGCCTAAAAATAATAGGCCAATAAACAATATTTTCCTATAGTAATTTTAGGATTTTAATATAGTGCACAAAACTATATTTAAAAAATCCCAAATACTACAAAATCCCACAAATAAGCTTTAGAAAGGACAAGCTTGGGGTGTGTCTTTACAATGAGGGAGAGGTCCCTTTTATAGTGCAAATGAGACCCTAAAATTTTGTTTAAGGCCTTATCAGCCAACTCACCACTCAACCAACTCATTGGCCTAGTTGGTTAGGGTCATCGAGTCATGAGGGGGAGGGGCGGATTTGCTTTGGCCATTGAGTGGCCCGAACAAGCTGCCCGCTACCGTTGCATTGGAGACCTCCCCACTCGTCACGTCCTCAATTTGTTGTTTCTAACCCTTATATTGTTTGATCCCTCCTTGTCGCGTTCCGCTGAGATCACTACACCATCCACCTCAATGCCTCTATCGAGCCCGCCGCACCGTCCACCCTAAGAAGCTATCCGCCGAGTCCACGTGCCTCACCACCGCCGAGTCACCTACAAATTTCCGAGTCCACACCGCACCGTCCACCGAGTCCACCCCCACTTTGTCACCTTGTTGATCCCTCCATGCATGGCTCACCGAGCCCTTTTGCTGAGTCCTCATCGAGTTTACCCTCTACATAGCCACCTCATCACAAAATGGGAGATAATACTTATCCCCCTAAACAATGTGCCATGAGCCATGTGGACATGGTTAAATTAGTACCAATGAAGGTAGCTCAAAGAGCTAATCTCAATGCAACTCTATTAATAGCTCATCGAGCTATTCCAAACAACTCAATCGATGTGACTCGGAGCAAAGTGGATTAAGTGGTGGTAGACCACATGGTGGCTTGAGGACCCACCATGTGGAAATATTTTTATCAATCGTATACGAAGATGAAGATGACTTCGAGTTATGAAGACCATAGGTATAAACCCAAATACATCATCTTCACACGATCAAACTTTCCACTGTTTTGTGATTCACCATTTGACTTGGTCCCGCCTTGTGGTGATCAGTAACTTTGACCAACCACCAAATGTCCATATGAAATTTGTTTTCGACGTTAAAATAGTCGTCGGAAAGCTCTCGAGAAGACATTCTACACTGACACAATTTAGGGATGTTTAAGGAACTTTTGATCTCAAAAATTATCCCCGATCATTTTCAACGGTTCACCCACACCTCCAACCTCCACTAGACCTGGGTTAGCTTGCTTGGGTTTAACATGAGTTAAGGAGTGCAAATGGGAGGGAAATCAAGTTTGAAAGGGGGAGAACCACTCAAATGCAACACTTAACCAATTTTGAAGCTCATTCATGTTATTTTCTCTCCTTAATTGTTGCTGGTATGTTGTTATGCTGCCAAAATTGTTCAAACACCCTCCATGCCCAAAAACCTATTTTTTCTCATATCTTCCAAACCCCATGCCATTTTCCATGAAAATTTGACAACCTCTTCCTCTCCAAAATGCATTTAAAAAGAGTATAAAATTATTTCCATTTATGATTTGAGATATTTTCTACAACCATTTGAAATTTTCAGCCAAAAACCCCTTTTCAAATCCACATAAACTCAACGATTGAAAACTCTTGAATTTTGGAGCAGAACATCCCTGGTGAAAAATATAAACTTTTAAAACTGATTTCACTACAATTAAACACTAAGAAGATTTTTTTATTTATAGTAAGTCACTACCAAGATGACCTTCTAATAATAACAAGTCCGAGAAATCGGTGGTTTTCTCGTAATACTATTCTCTCTCTCAAATTCAAAATAGGCAAAAAGTGACAATTGTGAAATTTGCTAAAACTAGACATCCAATTGTGACTTACTAAATTAGTAAGTTCTTAGTTTATGTTCAAAAGTTTCACACTCTCCCATCTCACTCTTGAGTCATCATCTCCAATTACCATGAAGATTAAGTACTTAGGATTGAGCCATTTTCCATTGAATATCCCAATGTAGGAGATAGTGATGTCTCTCACATGGATCTAGAAAACCTCAAGGAAAGAATGTTGAATGAACATTGATAACCTATAGGGGAGTATATTTTCTCAAGTGTTATGTTTCGGGAATGTGGTCATCCATTTTTAGTTCAAAGCATAGAGCTATTTCTAGCCTATGCCAAACACTATGACCCTAACTCAAGAACAATTATTGAAGATGACAACTCCATTATGGTATTTCTCACTCCAAATGGCATTTTAAAATGATTAAAAATTCCCACTTTTAATAATATTGTTATCATCACCCGATAATTTTCCTCTTAGGAATGTGCATGAATAGATTCATACTTGCAGGAGTGACGGTGAGGTCTTGGGTCAAACATGGGAGAAATCCTTCTTGAATGCCTAAATCATTGTCACAAAGTGAATTTCATAAGGCCTACTCGATGTAGTGGTGTTACTAAATAGGGTAATGTGAGAAGAAACCAGGAAGGACTTCCATGATTGGATGGCCCAATTCAATATAATGGTCACAAACGTAAAGCAAGTGATTGATCGGGGAAAATCATAAGTAACAACATTCACTAGAAGCTGGTGTAGTTAACTAACTCTAAGAAGTTACTCAACACAAAGGATTTGTTTAGTGAGGCACTAACCCCATAAGGAGCACCCCCTATTTTAGTAGCGAAGCAAACCTACAAGGAGCACCAACCCATGATTTAGTAGAGCACCAACTCTACAAGGAGAATACAACCCCTAGGATGACCAATCACCAAATCAACCACCTAAATATGAAGATCAACTTGACCTTTTTGCTTCAACAACTAATTTTGATCACTTTGTTATTGATTAACTAAAAAGAATATTTTAGATATTTAATCTAAGAAGTAAATCAATAAATAAAAGCAAGTAAATAAATATAGAAAGTGACACAAACAACTAGGATAATGAAAATAGAAACCCTAATATGAAAAGAAGGGTTAGAAGGAGCTCAGCTGATTTGGAAAGCTTGTTGGATTGTGTCACGAGTTGATCGTAGAAACAAGGGGAAAGAAAAACTATGTTAAGGTTTAGAAACTTACAGATCTAGGCAATATGAGTGGTGGGGCACTTGAGAGAGGATTAGGGCACTGTGGACACCCTAATCTCGAGTTCAGGCACTCGGTCTATACAAGAGGTCCAAAATCAGATTTATAGGGTTATAGGGTGATATGAATCCTTCACTTTGTCTGTCACGTCAATATCACCGAGTTGTGGTGTATGTTGCTAATAATCCTTGATGAAGAAGAGACTGTAAAACCCCAAAACAAACATCAAACCCTAAAAAAAATGCAAATGAAGGGGGTGTCGTCTCAACTACCACAATGGTAGACTTACTAACTAAGTGTTACACTACATCTTAGACCCGATGTAGTTCTATGTGCTTGTGTGTGTAATCATGCCCTAGGTGCTCTTGTGCCAGTCACACTTTGTGAAAGTAGCGAGCAATAACTATGTGTAGAAAATGTAATAGAATGGTGGATGGAATAGAATAAAACTTCCCTCCTATGTAGTGTGATGCAAATGAACCAACCTTGTGCCTTGTGATGGAGCTAGATGGATGTAAATGAGCTCTAAATGCCTTAGAAAGATGCAAATCTAGGTGGTTGATAGTAGCGACTACTACTTGGTCCCTCATTATGATCTCATAAATTTAGTTTTATATGGTTATCTTGTTCTAATTTTGTAATTAACCCCAAAAATGTTGACCACAAGAAATATGAAATGTTCAAATGGCTAGAAAGTGCCCAAAAAGTGGTGGGAGAGTAGAAAAAGGATTAGGAGCCTCGATCGGGACTAGGGCACTGTGGGTGCCGTAGTATAAGACTGTTTGCCCCATTCAAGGCTAAAATGATGCAAAATGACAAAAATAGACTGGGAAAGTATGTGCTAAAGGTCGGCAATAATGACAGAAAATAAAGTAAAATGGCCAAAAGATAAGGGTTAATTAGTAATTTCTTCACTCAAAAACCATATGAATAGTAGTATGAGACGGGACTAAATAATGTCTAAAGTGCATGATTTTGTGTCTACATTTTCCCCCACTTTATGTTGGTGAGCAAAAATCTCAGTAACATAAATTAGATAGAGATGCGTACTTGATGTCCATGAAGAGTGATGGAGAAAATGCATGAAGGACTAATAAAGCGTAGAGTGACAAAAAGATGATGGAGTGTGGAAACTAAAGATGTAAAGTGCAAAAATTGATGAGAGTGAACCTAGGGTGGAAACGTATGTGTAGTTGTTGATGTGTGTGATGTACCTACATGGTTAGTATGGTGTGTGCTGCTACAAAATGTTGTTGTTGCCCCCATTGTTGTAGTTTTTGTTGACTACTTACTTCTCATACATTCGGACTGTAAGGAGAAGATGATCAAGAAGTCAAATACACATGTATATATGTAAAAACGCATGTAAAATATGCATGTATATGTATGTAAGAGTATGTAAATGTAAAATATGAAAAATGGAACATGTGCACCTAATCCGTGATGAGAGAAAGGGTGTAGAAAGAGGATATCATGTCCTAGGTTTTTGGGTGATTTGATGCCATATGTTGAATAAGTATAGGGAGGAATTCCATTATATCCTCGAACCTTTAACTCTTTCCTTGAACATGTATGAAGAGATCTTTATATTGCCTGGTTTTTTGGGCGATCCGACGCTACTGGTTGAAGTAGTGTAGAGAGGAAGTCTGTTGTATCATCTAACTCAGAATCTTGCTCCCCAAAATCCTAAGGACTACCATGTCCTATAAAATCCACTGTGTACGGGTTTCATAGATTAGTCTCGATCCCACTCGTTGTATAGCCCACAATGCCAATGGGGGAAACTAAACCGAATCGAACTAGTGTACAAGCATTGTATATTATGTAAATCCTAAATGATGCCCCCCTTTAAGGGTGCATGCGACGCGTCGATGATTGGAGAATGCGGCCCCAAAAGAGGGCCAACCACATTAACTCTACAACTCGCCCTATAGAGACCAAGGCACACACAAATAGGAGGCTAGCCAAAGACAAGTGTTATTACAAATAAACATGCATGTATAAGACAACATGTAATATACGTAAACAATGTATAAGCTACCAAGCAATATAGTAGTGTAAATACGCAAAAAGGAAAAGTAAGCCGCAAAAATCGGGCTGCAAACATGGGACATCAATCACGATGTCACAAGACATGCAAGGCCATCATGGCCGTATACAATAAACAAGTGTGCACACCAAACATATGGCAAGACCTACATATAATAGCAAACAAAAAAATTA
The DNA here is from genome assembly GCA_018340775.1 of Taxus wallichiana var. yunnanensis. Taxonomy (NCBI): domain Eukaryota; kingdom Viridiplantae; phylum Streptophyta; class Pinopsida; order Cupressales; family Taxaceae; genus Taxus; species Taxus wallichiana. Next base: position 647,725,100 of record CM031243.1, read on the forward strand.
AGTGAAAAAATAGATAGTCAAGAAAATAGTTCTCGAAACAAATGTTGTACATGAAACACCCATTAGCATATTAGAAAAATAACTCATATGTCAAAAGTTTGTATAAGCAAGTAATGTAAAGTCATAAGTACAAAATGAAACAATAACACCTGTAAGAGAGGAAAGTGGATGCCCCCAAGCGACCGATGTAGGATAGGTAGAAGGCGAGCATCCATACCACATGCAAATGACTTGTATCTATGATCACAAATGAGAAAAGGTGTGAAAACACATGTGTGTATGGTATAGATAAATAACATACAAGAGATCTAGCTAGCATATGTAATAAAGTGACCATATACAAGAAAAATCAAGTGAGAGTAAAAGCAACCAAGATATGAAATATGTTGTAGATGCATGGAATGGATCACAAGATGGATAATAAGAGCCGTGTGCCCCCGAGTGAATGGAGTGTATGTAATGAGGTTCATTTGGTTTGCCCCCTCAATAGTCAATAATGAACCATAAATGAGAGTGCGTCATCGAGAAATGGTCAAAATGTGTGTTGTGTCTAATGCATTGTGATGAATGTGTATGTGTGATGATATGCGACCTAGAAATTATGTGTGCGTGACCCTTATAGCCGAAGCGTATATCACGACAAGATGATGAAAGAGTGATGATGTAGCCTAAAGCATATATCATTACAAGATGAATAGAGGGAGTGGTGATGTAGACTAAATCCTGTACCACTACAAGATGAAGGAATAGGTGACCATTTAGCCTAAAATATATGTCACTAGCCTAGTAATGTTGCATGATGGAAGGTCGAATGATGAATGTGTAAGTATGATAAGGTCCATTTGATTTATAACCCCTTGGCAATCAAGTATGTACCAAGCAACTAAAGTGCATCATAGGGTGGTGAGTGCAGCACGTAGAAGAAAATGTAGTGTGTGCAATGATGAAAGATGACCATGTCGTGTGTAAAATGGGATGTATAGTATGAAATGCAAGATGTGTAGATAGCCTAATAATGTGAGATGTACGTTATGTAGTATGCATTGTGATTATGATGTAATGTTAGACTAATAGACAATAGAAGTGTGGCACATGTGTGATGAATGCTAGTATAGTGTGTAGGATATGTAGATGTGACAAGGTCAAGACTTGAATGATGTAGATTAAATGCCAAATGTAGTATGTAAAATGTGTGAAGCAATGCAATGTGTAGTAACTATTGTGTAGTGTGTGGGATTCAAGTATGTAGATAACCATCAATAGTTGAGTGTGAAATGAATTGCTAGAGTGTGTCATCGAGTAATGGTTAGCACTAAAATGTGTAGGTGAATATGCTTAGGCGAGAAGATAGATGTATGACTATGCAAGTATGAGAGATGTATTGATGCTAATATCGGAAGGAGAAGGGTTGGATGTTATGATCCCCAAGTGTGAGTGAATGTGTGTATTGTTCGATAAATGATGTATGAAGGTGGTGAAGTATCATAGATTTTGTAATATTGATTCAATAATGGGATACATAATGAGAGATTATATGGTATGCATGACGAGCGGTAGATGATGGTAGAACTACGTGTGTATGATTGGTTATGTAATAGATAGATATGTTAATGCAAGATGAAATGAGGTTCTTTATTGTAACAAACCCTCAATAGTCATATAAGAACCATAAGAATATGAGTGTGTCATCAGGAGGGTAGGGTGACAAGAGTCACCTACCAAAGACCAAGTTTACATGAAGTGGTGGAAGCATGGTGGGCAAAAGTAATGGTAGGACCATGCGGTGGTGGAATTTGTGATGTGTCTTGACCAATAGTAGAAGGGGTAGTTGCTTTGACAAAAACGATTGGCTGTTGAAGTGGTGTAGGATGGGGAGGTATCTTGAATGGTGTAGATTTTTTGGTGTGGATGATGTTGTCAAGGCTTGATAGGAGGCCAAGTAGCAATGAGTTTTAAAGGAGGTTGCTTAGATTGACGTGGTAATGTTATTGATAGATTGAGTGTAAGAGAAGTGGGACCTTCCTTGAGAGGATTTTTATCCATATTTTTCCCCCGGAAAAATTGATCAGCCATGACCCCGCATAAGAAGAAGCCAGAGAATTCACGTTCAAATCCTACAATCAGGCAATAGAGGAACTCTATAATGGAGTGGCAAGGCCTGTGAAAGATCAAATGACCCCATGTAAGAATAAATTCAAGAAATGAATCATCGATGAATCCATACTTCAAATCTAGCAAACAGATTACAAGCAGGCTCGGAAATGGAATAGTAGGGTCGGGTAGGAGGCCGAGTAGTGTCAAAAGAACCAGAGGCTCAAAGGAAAAGAAACGGAGAAGATTCAAAGTCTTCGGGCTTTGCAAATGGTTCAGAATGGGCCCAAAAATGACTAAGTATGGAGGAGACAATGGAGGGAGCCAAGTGTCCAAACGGTGCACCTCCAAAGATTAAATCCAAAGGGGAGACCCAAATGAGTGCCAAGCTTCCACGCATCCAGAGCCCCAAAAAGTTGCACCAACCATTGAAAAGTATTTGACTTAGTGGAGGGTGTCAAGTGTCTTAACGATGCACATTCAAAAGTGGGATCTAGGCTAGAGACTCAAACTTGCGCTAGCCCTCCACGTAGCAAATGGTCAACAGAGGTCAAAAAGGAGAGCGGGCCCAAAACGACTAAGTATAGAGTGCAGGTGGAAGGCGCCAAGTGTCAACACGATGCTCCTTCAAAGGTAAAATCCTGAGCAGGTTTTCAAATGAGCATGGGCCTTCCATATGTCTCAGAGTCCAAAAAGGGACAGAGTCGAGGTTGAATAGTCAAGGCAGAGGTAGGCTAGTGGAGGGAGCCAAGTGTCAACATGGTGCTATTTCATAGGTAAAATTTGGGGTGGGTTTCCAAACAAGCGCTAGGACGCCACGTGTCTAGGGTCAGAATTTTGGCCCCACCAAGAAAAGAGACTTAGGAAAAATACAAAGAAGCCCAAGGAGCACGCGAAGGCTGCCACGTGGACCCTGTATGGACAAACTCTTTAAAATATTGCGCACTCGCGATCCAAATATTCAAATGGCCATATCTTTTGACTGGAGACTCAGATTTGGGCGGGAGAAGACTTTTTGGAAATGTCTCAACACCCTCTATGCCATGGAAACATAAAATATCATTCTTAATAGGCTTTGGTGGGTGAAAAATGGGAAAACGTCTTCTAGGCCATTAATACAAAGCCCGATTTCTCTAACTACCAGATCTGATTCGATTTGATCACGAGGAACTAGACATGACATATTTGCGGTGGATTTGAGAATGGCATTGATTGATACTAGTTGAGCTTTCAAAGTAGGATTCAATGCATATCTCTAGGTGGTTAAAGCAGGATTCTAATTCTTCCTCTTCTCTCTCTTATTCTTCCTATATATTGTAATGAACGGGCATATTCAAAGGGTTGGTCATTATTTCTCCTCTTCCTCCCCTCTCTCTTTCTTCCTTAGGGTAGAATGCAAAGTCTAAGCCTCCTCCCATGGCTCTGTAATGGCATTTTATTGCCTCTTGCCCACTGATGATGTATGATGTAACATTTTGGAGCAATAAAATCTTTCGTGATGCATCTGTCCATCCTTGGCTTATTTTGTTGTCTCTTCTTACCTCTCATTATTGCAGGGTATACTGTGCATATTTTGATGTTTGTTGTAGGTCCTGGGAGCTATGTTTAATGGGTTTCAAAGTGGTTTATGTGTGAAATCTATCTCTAGACCGTGGTGCATTCTATCCACCCTCTCCTCTACTCACCTCTCTCCACTTCAGGTGGTTGGGTTTGTGATTCAACCACTTCCTTTTTTGGTGTATCACCGCTTAGTGTAGGATCTTTCACTCTCTCTCTCTGTCCCCTTAGAATGGTTATATTAGGATAGAATAGGTTTTTCCTGCACTAGAGTAGCTTGTGGTAGGTAGATTAGGAAGTAAGAACTGGATTTCTCCAGAGGTCCATCTCAAGTTTTGTAATTCCCATAGCTTGAGAGATGGTCCCATGTTGTGCAATCACATCGAATGCCCCACTTCACACCCGAGCCATTTGGGGGTGTTGTGATTCCACACTAAAATTTTTGGCATGCCTAGTGGGACAGTATGAGGTATCTTAACACTTCAATTCATCAAGTAGATGTGTTATTGGTGGGATTCAACCTTTTGAGGCACATGCAAGCACATATGGCGACTCCATCTAGTCAAAAATCCATTCTTTGAGTTGCAGACCTTTTCCATCCATTTTCTTCTTCCATCTCTTTCATTTTCTCCCATTCCATGAGGTTGTTCAATCATGACTTCATTCCCTTCACAAAACTCAGACTTACAACAATGCAATCCACCTCCAATGCATTTCCCAATTCCTCCAAATCAGCATTATAATCAAATCCAAGACCATTATGCTTACCCATATGAGTAGGGTCAAAGTTAGTTTGGCCATGGAGCTTATCAAGAATAAGGGGATGCATACAATGGTGACAACTATGTGGAGAATGTTGGTTTATTGGAGAAAATTCAAAAAATGGAGGCTGACATGGTTCAGTCAAGGGGCATAGCAAAAATGAAGGCATTCAAGATTGGTTGCAAGGCACCTTGTCCATGGGAAGGCCCTTTTCCAAGACATTACAACCCTCAGGAGAAGCTTGGCTTCATGGTTGAAGTGCTACCTCAACTTACACAGTGGATTGAGGACATTGAGGCTTATGAGCAAAGTGCGAGACAACCTTGTCAATGGGTAAGTCCACCACCTCTTAGCTCTTCATTTTCTCTTCCTCAGTCTTTATCATTTCAGCATGATCAAGAGTCAAGCCCCTCAGTTGCTGCCCCAAGTGTTAGTTTCTCTTCTCCATCCCCTGATCTTCCACCTCATCTCAGTTCTTCTGCCCTTTTCCCTTCCAAATAGTCATCCCCTCCAAACAAACAAGAAGTTCCACCTCCCTCCCCACCAAAAACAATTGCAAAGCTGGTTGAACCCCAACCTGCCACTCCTCTTGCTTTCCCAAGTCCATGTTGGGAAGATACTCAAGAATCTAGTCAAGGACAACAAGAAGAGGAGCCCAACAGAAAAGAAATAATAGACAATCTAATGAGTTGGGCTGCTAAATTTGGGTTTACAAAGATCCCTTGATGGTCAAGCCAATAGATGAGGTCAAGGTTGAAGAGCCAGTGGTGGCTGAGGTTGAATTTGTAGTAGAGGAGGAGGACCATATAGTTTCAGAGGCCCTAAGTGTGGAGCAGGCTATAGAAGAACCTTCAGTTCTTCCTCCCACTTCATCCCCTTGAGCTCTGATGTTGAAGAAGAGTTTGATCTTTCAAAATTAATGTTTGAGGAAGAGGGAAACCTTAGTGAGAAAGTTTCAGATCAGGAGTATACCATAGAGGAGGTTGAGCACATGCAACATGACAACAATGAGGTAGATTATCTATCTGACTTGGAGGATTTCTTTGATGGAGAAAATCCCATGGAGATCACATCATTTTCTCTTCCATCATCCATCTTCCAAGCATATGAGCCTGTTGCCATGAAGGAGGGCATTCAAGAGTAGCATCCTATGTCTCACAATGTATCTCTAGAACCAAGGTTGGAAGATATGAGTCTTCCATGTTCTTCACAAGAGAAGGAAGAAGAACAACCAGCTCCAAGCCTAGTTAAAAAGGAGCATATGGAGGTGACCAAGACAAATTCAGAGGCACTGAATCATGAGCTGGTTACACAAGAAAATATGCCCCCTCTCCCATTCAACCTCTCTAAAAGTATAATCTTTTGGAGGAGCCTGAACTCATTAGCTTCATGTTTGAAGATGAAGCTTCATATGGTGAAGATAACAAAGATTTTAAGATCACCATGCAAAAGGGAGAGACCTTGTTACAATAGGACAAGTAAAGAGTTTGATTTCCTACCAGACTCAAAAGAATGTTTTGATAAGAGGGAGCCAGTTAAAATTGCAATATTTTCTCCCCATCATTCATTATTCAATCACAAGATCCTACTGCCATGGAAGAGAGCGTGTAAACACAACATGCAGTTTGCAACATGCCTCCTGAATCAAATTTGGAATATTTTGATCTTCCAAAAGTCACACCTTCTATAGAGGAATAGAAAGAGTATGAAGATATCATTCCTCCCACACCATCCATCCATGAGGGTCAGCAAGAAGGCTCCATTCTTGGAGTTAGATTTCATAACCATGGGAAGATTCAAAGGACCATACCTTGCCCAATCAGATATTTGGCTTCATTGAAGCCAAGGAAAAGCAAAACCAATCATGCCTACTTCAGGGCATGAGGATGAGTATCAAAGCACCAAGGGTCACCATCAACACCTCTAGGAGTCCAATGCAAATCAGCTTGAGGAGGTATTTTCCATTAATGTTGATACCTTGCTGATATGGGTGGAGGATCAGCTTAAAGTCAATTTTTCACTCATACAGAAGCCATATTTAGTGTCAAATCATTTGCATGGCTTCCTCTCTTGAGAAAGGGAAGCTACTTCTCCCTTCCTATAGCAGGATTTGTTTAGCCCCTTTTCTCTCTGGTTAGTTAGGAGTAGGAGTAGACTTTGTTTCAGTAGAAGAAGTGCTTGTGCACACTTTGCATGTCTCATTTGAGGCATGTATGATTTTTTCTTTGTACATAAGTTTTGTTCGTATTGCTCCAGAGCTACTAAGGCTAGGCCCTTCACTATTCATGGCAGAAGACTCATAGTTGCTTGTAACAGTTACAAATTTCAAAATAAAACAAATGCAGAGCAACTAAAGAACATTTTCAAGACAGCCCATTCAGGGACAAGATGAAAGCCCCAAGTCAAAACAATTTTCTACTCTCAGAAGCCTTGTTTCAAGATCTCTTATGAAAATTGAGAGTGCGGACACGCAGAAGGCTCAGGGTTAGGAAAAAGTGAAAAGTGGGTAATCAGAGAGTCCATTTTGAAAGAAGGGTTAGTACCAGGCCATTAATTGTGACTCCATGCCCAATGGATGCTTCAAGGCAACTGGTCCTCTCATCTAGCAGGTAGATACCCCTACGAGTCACCAAATTGTTATCCATATTTTGCCCCCAGAAAAATTGATCAGCCACAACCCCGCACAAGAAGAAGCTAGAGAATTCACATTCAAATCCTATAATCAGGAAACAGAGGAACTCTACAATGGAGTGGCAAGGCCTGTGAAAGATCAAATGACCCCGTGTAAGAAGAAATTCAAGAAACAGCTCTGTCGAGTGAACTCGTGCTTCAAATCCAACAAACAGATTACAGGGCTTAGAAATGGAATAGTAGGGTCGGGGTAGGAGGCCGAGCAATGTCAAAAGAACCAAAGGCTCAAAGGAAAATAAACGATGAATATTTGAAGTCTTCGGGCTTTGCAAATGGTTCAGAACGGGCCCAAAACTGACTAAGTATAAAGGATACAGCGGAGGGAGCCAAGTGTCCAAATGGCGCACCTTAAAAGATTAAATCCAAAGGGGAAGACCCAAATGAATTCCAAGCTTCCATGCATCCAGAGCCCCAAAAATTTGCACCGTCCATTGAAAAGTATTTGACTTAGTAGAGGGTGTCAAGTGTCTTAACAACGCACATTCAAAAGCGGGATCTAGGCTGGAGACTCAAACTTGCGCCAACCCTCCACGTAGAAAATGGTCAATAGAGGTCAAAAAGGAGAGCACGCCCAAAACAACTAAGTATAGAGTGCAGGCGGAAGGTGCAAAGTGGCTACACGACGCTCCTTCAAAGGTAAAATTTTGAGTGGGTTTTCAAATGAGCGCGGGCCTTCCACGTGTCTTAGAGTCCAAAAAGGGACAAATTTAGGGATTGAATAATCAAGGCAAGAGGCAAAGCCGGATGGAGGGAGCCAAGTGTCAAAACGACGCTATTTCATAGGTAAACTTTGGGGAAGGTTTCTAAACAAGCACCAGGCCACCACGTGTCCAGGGTTAGAATTTTAGCCCCGCCAAGAAAAGAGACTTAGGAAAAATACAAAGAATCCCAAGGAGCATGCAGAGGCCACCACGTGGACCCTCTATGGACAAACTCTTTAAAATATTGTGTGCCCATGATCCAAATATTCAAATGGCCATATCTTTTGACTGGAGACTTAGATTTGGGCGGGAGAAGACTTTTTGGAAATGTCTCGACACCCTCTATGCCATGGAAACATAAAATATCATTCTTAATAGGATTTTTTGGGTGAAAATGGAAAAACGTCTTCCAGGACATTAATACAAATCCCGATTTCTCCAACTACTAGATCTAATTCGATTTGATCCACCGGGGAACCAGACATGAAAAATTTGGGGTGGATTTGAGAAAGGCATTGATTGATAGTGGTTGAGCTTTCAAAGTAGGATTCAATGCATATCTCTAGGTGGTTAAAGCAGGATTCTAATTCTTCCCTCTTCTCTCTCTTATTCTTCCTATATATTGTAATGAAGGGGCATATTCAAAGGGTTGGTCATTGTTTCTCCTCTACCCCCTCTCTCTTTCTTCCTTAGGGTAGAACGCAGAGTCTAAGCCTCCTCCCATGGATTTGTAATGGCATTTTATTGCCTCTTGCCCACTAATGATGTACTGTGTAAAATTTTGGAGCAATAAAATATGTTTCGTGATGCATCTATCCATCCTTGGCTTATTTTGTTGCCTCTTCTTACCTCTCATCACAGGGTATATTATGCATATTCTAATGTTTGTTATAGGTCATGGGAGCTGTGTTTAATGGGTTTGAAGTGGTGTTTATGTGAAATCTATCTTTGGTCCATGGTGCATTCTATCCACCCTCTCCTCTGCTCACCTCTCTCCACTTCAGGTAGTTGGGTCTATGATTCAACCACTTCCTTTTCTGGTGTATCACTGCTTAGTGTAGGATTTTTCACCCTCTCTCTCTTTGTCCCCTTGGAATGGTTAGATTAGGATAGAATAGGTCTGCCTGCATTGGAGTAGCTTGTGGCAAGTAGATTAGGAAGCAAGAACCGGCTTTCTCGGAGGTCCATCTCAAGTTTTGCAAGTCCCACAGCTTGAGAGATGGTCCCATGTTGTGCAATCACACCGAATGCCCCACTTCACACCCTGGGCCATTCGGGGTGTTGTGATTCCACACTAACAAGGATGTGGAGTGGATTGAATAGGTGAAGCTTGAATGACCAAAGAAGGTACCTCAGAAGTGATAATCTTATGCTCATTAGATGTAAAAGGAGGAGATTTAGGAGCCCATTGAGATGTAGCATTTGTAGATGGGCATGCAACAAAATTTTGTGTGGTAAATGAAATGAAACCTTTACACTTGAGATGTTTGATTCTTCATTGTAAAGCATGGAAATCATTGTCATTATGTCCATTGATTCGATGATAGTGGCAATATGGACGCCCTTGATACTTTGCTAGTTGATAAGGAGGATAACAATGAGTAGGTGGTAAAGTGATCAATTGGCAACTAAGGAGCTCAATAAGAAGGTCATGTTGTTGAGTATTGCGATCAAGGATGAGAGGCTCTGGTAATGGTATGACTTGAGGATCACTGATATGAGCACATGTAGCAGACATAGAATGAGAATGAGATGTAGAAGGAGAAAAAACATGTGCTTGAGAAGCATCCTTAAGCTGTTGAATTTTAGATTTGAGAGATGTAATCGTGGATTCCATAACCGTAAAATTATCTTGAAATAAATAATGTAAAGCTTGAATTGATTCCAATAGGGGTTGATTAGATGGAGGAGCATGAGGACTAAGGTCATTAGATAGGTGGTGGAAGATATGACTTATTTTGTTTGGTGGCATATTTTTAGGATGACATATAGAGTCTAGTTCTCTTTGTAGAACAACTTGATAGTCGAGATACATTTTAAGAAAATTAGACAAAGGAACTTGAGGAACTTTATGACCCATGATAGAAGAAAGATGAGGATATGAAGCATGAAAGACACGGGGTTCACCAAAATGATTAACTAAAAATGGATGTTTTAGATAGTTAATCTAAGAAGTACAACAAGTAAATAACAATAAATAAAAGTAGTAAATAAATATAGAAAGTGACCCAAACAACTAGGCTAATGAAAATAGAAACCCTCGTATACAAATAAGGGTTGGAAGGAGCTTAGCTGATTTGATGAGAATTCTAGGCTGTGTCATAGAGCCGACTAGAGAAATAGGAGGAGGAAACGTGTTGGGTCCCTAAAATATCGACTATGTGCACCAAGGCGTGTAGACGCACGAGTCCTAGGTGAAAGGATGGGCGCACAAGAAGAAGGCGTGAAAGGCCTAGGAAGATAAGGTGTGACAGATAAGGGTCAAGGAAGGGTTTAAGGAAACCCATGGTGCATGTGCAAACAGAGCTTAGGTTTTGGGACTTAGTCGTATTTGGCGTCTCAGGAAGGACACAAGGAAAGTAGGACCTGACCACACGTGCAAAGTGAATAAGGTGTCAGACTATCTACGTGGGGCCCACGAAAGGAATATACTTAGCGATGGAGGCACACATGGGAGACCATCATGTCAAAACATGCAGAGCCCATACTAGAGGAGCAGGCACACTTAGGAGACCATCATGGTAGAATGTGCAAATCCCATACTTGAAGGAACATGTTCCCATGGAGAGCCCATATGAACACTTAACAATGAATACGAAGGCTGCAAGAGGATGAATTGGCACTTCAGTGGTGCCTAAATATACGAGCGACCGTAGAGAAGAAGGAAGCCAAGTTGAGCAAAGGCGAGATAGAGCTAGATAGACGCTAGATTGATGTATTAAGGGGCTGGGTTATAAGTTTTCTTTGTATGAATGAAGGACATGATCCCTGCTTCTAATGTATGACTTTGGTCAAATCAATTTTTGGTAGTCTAAATGGATCCATTGAGTGCAATGAGTATGAATGTAATGAGGATACAAACATAAATGAGCATGAGTATAGTTGATTCGATCCATATCTATATTGTTTCATTTCTTTTCATGGGTGCTATGTAATGGATGTAAGCTCTTATGTATTTTCCTTTATGTTGTCTACAAGTACTTTCTATTTGGAATGAACACATTTTTCTAGAGGTCGCTCTGAGTCCTATAATGAATGTACATCTCATTACCACCATTATTCATTAAGTGCTTGATATAAATGATGGTTTCCCAATTAACTCACATAAAAGAGAGACTAAGGCGCTTTCACGCGTGCCTTGGGTGAGCACCCAGCTCCCACCGGGTGATATGTTGTGCTATGCGCATGGGATTCCCTTGTTCTTCTTTTGGGTGTAAAAATGAATACATCTTGGTTCCATTGCCGGGACCTCTTTTTGAAGTTGTAGTGGGAAATGACATGCATCTTGATCTATGTAATGAGTAATGACAGAGTGTTTAACTTTGGAAAGTGTTGAATCATGGTTCAAGAGCATAGAGGATGAATTTTCTCAGAGATTTAGCACTAGGTCTAAGTTTGATGCATGTAGATGGGTAGAAGATAACCTCTACCATGAGTTATATGAAACATTTTTTGTTGCTTCCTAGTAGAACTGTATGAATGGCTCTCAACATATGCGTCTAGATCAAGCTGGTATTATAGATCATGCACGTGGACCCAAGAGGAATACCAGAGACTACAAGATGTAGATCTAACGTGGACTCGTGTTGTGGATCATTGGTGGAAAGGTGTGTTGGCTAGCTACACTCTGGAGTATGCTATTTCTACATACTCTTGTCCTGGAAGTTGCTAAGTTTGAGTTTCTGCGGGATCCCAAAGGATCATTTCTACATGCTCTATCCCATTGGTAATGAATATTTTGATTGTTACCTTGGGTTTAGAGGCATTTCAATGGTGGATAAACTATCTTGAGTACTAGGTGAGGAAGGTAGGGTGGGGGAAGATGGAAGATTTTGCGGCGACAAAGGAAAGGGAGGAGAGATGACTAGGTATAGTGAAGCGCATGAAAGGGAGATTACTAGATGACATGAGGTTGTAGGTGTGATGGATATATGGAGGCAGACGTTGTAGGAAGGATTTGAGGTTCACACAGAGGACATGGACCCTGAGCAGTCTATGTTACCCCATCTTGGAAAGCGCATAAGAGCAGACCCCTTCGAATTTTGATGAGAGTTTGTTACACGGAGAGATAAGAGCAGTTAGCGCATATCTGAACCCACCTAGTGACCAAACCTTGGTGCTTAGCTTTCCAGACCAAGGGGAGAATATTGTTAGCCAAGTTGGTATTGGTGGGAGTGATCGATCTGCACCCAGGAGATATAATTTCTCATTCGAGACTTCTATGGCTATGCATATTCTAGTTTTTGGAGGGATTTTTGGACAAGGAGAATGCACACCATCCTTCGGTCTTACATCTAGGACTAGCACAGGGTACACTATTGGTAGTGGGGCATCATCACAGATCATCAGCGTGTAGTTTAGTGGGACTGTGGGGACCCTTGGCATGACTAATATAGGACCTGGTGGACCTAGTGGATCTAGTGGATTTGGTGGAATAGGACTGGTGGATTAGGAGGAATAGGGCTTGGTGGGCTTGGTGGATTTGACGGTGGAGGAAGCACTGGAGGAAACCAAGGATCTGGCTCAGGAGGACAAGGACCCCAACAACCCCCTCAAGTCTTCTTTGAGATGTCATTACATTTTCCAGATTATAGAGGTATTGAAGATGTTGCAGAGCATGTTCACAAGTGTGAGTTGCTATGGTGCGTGAAAGGGATCACTAGCCCAGAGAGGAAGGTAAGTCAGTTTGTAACATAATTGCAAGGGTGCGCAGCATAGCTAGTATAGGAAATATGACCCTCATCAAACGGTGGTGGATTATACTGCTTTAAATAATGCCTTCCTAGCAGAATTCCACATTCATGAGTTCAAACAAAAGAGCATCAGTGCCTTGAAGGAGATTCAACAAGGAATGGCGGAGAGTGTGCGTGAGTATGACGTGTAGTTTAAGACTCTCCTGTCAAAATTATCATATGAAATTCACCCTTCACAACATGCTCAATGGTTTGTTGGAGGGTTGATAACACCCTTTAGAAGATATATATCTCACAAAACATTCATAGACCCGCTTGAAGTGTTCAAGGCCGCTCTACGCGCCGAGGTCATTAGAAGTGTTGATACTAGTGTTAGCCCATTTTTGGAGGCTCAAATCTCAGTTATGGCTAAGCGGCTAGAGAAGTTGTCAGAAAACTCAACACATGAGACTCATAGTGGGTTATGGTGTATAGATTGTGAAGTAGAGGTACATGTCAAGGATAATTTACCCCAGAGGATGGTACACACCATGGTAGTAGATTGTGAGATTTGTCATTGGGACCATGATGTGAGTAGATGTCCCCTGTTACAGTGCACGATGTAGAAAAATGTGTCTTGCTACTATAAGATCTACACCTCTATAACCCATGATACTAAGGATTGTAGAATCATTAACTAGATCCATGAGGCCATTGATCATGGGGTGTGCTAGACTAGCATTGTCAGTAGTTCTAAAGGTGATGATTGAAGTTATGAGGAGCGCATAGATGAAGGTGCATGCAAAAAGGATCTCATGGAGCATTCCATGGTCGTAGTAACCACGGAGGAGGAATAAGTGAGTTCCCACGTGGAACTTGTTTCAATTGTGGGTCTACAGATCACTACAAGTGCGAGTGCCTAGATTTGTTGCAGTGCTCATGGTGTAGAAAGAAGCACAAGTATGAGGAGTGCCCTGAGTTGTTTGAGCATATGAGTCAGCAGCACCGGAAAGACAAGGGCTGTTGTAATGGTAAGCATTAAGAAGGCGGACACCCAATGGATGCCACGAGTAGTGCGCGATGCAGGCTTGGAACCTATTTTGGTAACCACAAGAGCAGAGGCCATGCGCGCAAAGGAAATGCCAAGGTAGAAGAACCTAGTTTCAAGGGAAGAAGTGGTACATGGAAGGTACCCAGACCCTACGCATCAAAAAGAGGTATATCAAGACACCATGGACATGATTCAGAGTTTACAAGGAGAAATCTAGGAGAGAAGAGAAAAGAAGGAGGGTCAAGGCGCCAAAAGATGACCTAGATGAGGTCAAGGAGGTATGTAAGATGCTAAGGCAAGAGAATATTATTCCCTTGCTAGGAGCATGGTTGAGAGAGAAGGTACCCACGCGTGGAGGAAGAACGCAAGAGGAAAGTCCTGTATGCAAACCTTCCCCTTCACATCCTCGACTATGATAGGGAGATCACATTAAATGCAGTAGTGGATGGATGGATCCTTAGCAATATCCTCATTGACACAAGTGCGGAGGTCAATGTTCTCACTTTGGATGCTTGGCATCAGATGGGAAGGCCTGCATTACAGCCATCTTCAAATGTGTTGTATATGGAAAATAAAACAAAGGCAATACCCATCGGTGTCCTAAAGAATGCAGCTATCACCATTCAGGGAGCCAAGTTTATTGGGGACTTTGAAGTCTTAGTGCTCACTGAGGTAGAAAATTTCCCAACACTACTTGGGCGCCCATGGTGTTATAAGAACAATGTAGATCTTCGGTTCAACAAGGGGTACATCAGCTTTGAAAATGAGGAGGAACGTGTCATCATACCCCTGGCTGATGGGAAGTCAACACCCTATACCGAACCTTTGGGAGAAGAGGTCTTAGATAGGATATATGTGCACTTAATCAAGGATCCAAAGATAATCCATCCTACCAATGGAGTTATCCAGTTTGAAGATGCTCAGTCGGTGAGTGACACCACCAATATAGCATGTGATAATTGGGTGCATGGAACCTATGAGTTAATTAGATGGAACTTGAGAGGATTGGTGACAAAGGTGAAAAAGGCATGCACTTTGTCCAACACCTAGGAGAAAAGGAGCTACCTAAGTACTTAGGAGGAGCCTTCCCTGAGATCTTTACAGAAGATGGAAGCTCAATGGAAGGAGGAGAAGGAGCGAAGAGGGATGTTAAGTTACGTCCTACTAGGAAATGTTGTGCGCTTGTGGGAAACACATCAGGATAACCTTCTGGAGTGGCACGAGGTGAGAATTTCCTCTCTATCTAGTTTTCTAGAAGCAACGCACCCACCACCATCAAAGACTACCATGGTAGTGAGCCGCCTCTTTCCACATCCAAACATGTGAGAGAGTATGGAGAGAAGGTGCGGAAGCTTTACCACCATCCCTCTGGATCCACAAACTGTATTCTACATTGTAGGGTTGCACACGCACATGGTACATCCACTCTAAGACATGCCACCAAATAGGGAATTGACAAGAACTAGTGGTTGATCTCGTCCAAACATTTGAGTATTGGAGCACCAAACCATCGGTTGATAAGGCATTGTAGGAGGTCAAGTGCCTTACGATGGGGGATAGTGCCAAGATAGAAGATAGGCTTGTAGAGTTGCTAGGAGAGCCATGTTTGGGTGGAAAATTTGGTGAAGATGAGTTTGAAGCGCGTGTGTAGAGAAAGAAAAAGGCAAGATGGTCTATGTCATAGATGGTGAAGAGATGGAAAATTTGGAGGTTAACCATTCTCTAGGCTTACACGAAGTGATGGATAGTGCTGATGATATGGCATGCACCTATCATGAGCCTTTAAAGACAAAGAAGGTTAATATTGGGTCGGAGGTGGAACCCAAGGAAGCTATCATTAGAGATTATTGGTCGGAGAGAGGAAGTCTCTAAGATCATTGATATTTTGCATGAGTTTGAGGATTTTTCCCCGTGGGTATCATGAGCTCAAAGGCATTCACCACTCCTTGGGGGAATGAGAATTAAGTTGAAGGAAGGTGCATGCCCGATTAGGAAGAGACCGTACCGAATGAATCCTAATTTGTGCATAAAGGTCAAGGAGGAAATAGACAAGATGATAGAGTTAGGAATCATAGAAGCTATGGAGGAGTCAGAATGGATAAGTCCGATGGTGATTAGTATCAAAAAGGATGGGAGGATAAGGATATGTGTTGATTATAGGGATTTGAATGCAGTATGTATCATTGATCCTTTTCCAACCCCATTTACTAAAGAGATCCTAGAAGGAGTGGCAGGGCACGAAGTCTACTCTTTCACGGATGGGTTCTCAGGCTATCACTAGGTGAGGATTGCAAAGGAAGACCAAAGAAAGACAACTTTTTCCACCAAGTGGGGAAGTTTTTCCTATACGGTCATGCCATTTGGGTTAAAGAATGCACCCGTTGTGTTCTCGTGCATTGTAGTACAAGGCTTTCAGGACTTTATCCATAAGTTTCTCCAAGTCTACCTTGATGATTGGACCATGTATAGACTGGTCAAGGACCATTGTGATAACCTGCAGTTGATGTTCGAAATATTTCGGCAGTTTAGGATATACCTCAACATCAAGAAGTGTGTATTTGCTACCCCATTTGGAACCCTGTTGGGGCACATCATACGCAAAGAAGGTTTGTTGGTGGATCCTGCCAAAATTTTAGTAATTGTGGGATTGGGGGAGCCAACTAGTCAAATGCAGTGCGGATTTCTTGGACACACGAGCTACTATCAAAAGTTCATCAAGGGGTATGCCAAGATTGCCACGCCTTTAGAAGAGTTACTCAGGTATAAAAGCACCTTTCACTAGGGAGAGGTGCGGTAGAGGGCATTTGACACATTGAAGGATAATCTTGTCACCATGCATATATTACAATTTCCCTCTTGGGACAAGCCCTTCCATGTTCATATGGATGCCTCGGAATGACCATTGGGGTAGTGCCTTGGCACAACCTAGTGAAGGAATTTTTATTACCCCCTATGCTTTGCAAGTAGGAAGTTAACACCAGAACAAAATTATACTATGACCGAGCGTGAGGCATTGTCTATGATCTACGCACTTTATAAGTTTAGGTAGTATCTGCTGGCAACTCCCTTTATTTTCTACATTGACCACATGGCATTAAAATATTTGGTGAACAAACCCATCCTACAAGGGCGCATATGTCGGTGGGTGTTGTTATTCCAAGAATTTGAGTTCACCGTAGTGGTCAAACCAGGCAAGAGTAATTCCGGACCTGACCATTTATCTAGGATTGATTCAAGAGAGGATGTGCAGAGCATTGAAGATACCATGCCAGATGCACAACTATTTAGATTGTAGTGCATGCCCTTTCTTAAGATGGGTATGGCACCAGAAGGGATGAAGACATTAGAGAGAAAACAACTAGCCATACGCATCGCGCCCTACATGTTGATCAATGGGGACTTATAAAAACTAGGGCATGATGAAGTTTTGCGCAGGTGTGTACTAGAGCATGAGCACCTCACCATCATAGAAGAAGCGCACGGAGGAAGTGCAGGTGGGAATTATGTAGGCAATGCCACCACGCGTAAGATATTAATGGCAGGATTGTGGTGGGAGACCTTGTTTAAGGATTACAAGGAGTATTGTAAAGCATGTGACCATTGTCAGTGCATTGGCAAGCCAGGATGGAGGGATGAAATGCCTTTGCGCCCCATCCCTAGCGTTGAGCCTTTTGAGAAATGGGCAATAGACTTTGTAGGTCTATCGCACCAGCAACGCGTAGGACTGGATCATGCTATGTGATCACTTGCACATGGACTATTTGACAAGGTGGGCAGAGGCAGCCCCAACTAAAGATTGTACAGCAGCTACAGTAGCAAGATTTTTATGGGAGAACATCATCACAAGGTATGGATGCCCTTTGAGTTTAACCAGTGATAGGGGTACACATTTCTTGAATGAGACCATGAGGATCTTGTTAGCAGAGTTCATGGTGGCTCATCACAAAACTACTCCCTATCACCCTCAGGAAAATGGAACCGCTGAGGCATTTAACAAAATACTTAGTCACACATTGACTAAGATTTTTGATGTCGGGAGACAAGATTGGGATGACAAGGTATCAGTTGTGTTATGGGCTTATAGGACAACTTATAAAAGGTTGAACAAAGCCACACCATTTTAATTGGTGTTTGGCGTGGAAGCTGTCCTACCGGTTGAATTCATGTTACCTTCTCTGCGTATAGCACACGGGAGGGCTGGCTTTGATGAGCAAGCGCTAAAAGAAAAAATTGATGGCTGATGAAGTTGGACAAACAACAACCACTCACTAGGTGGATTCAAACAACAGAGAAAGAAAAGCAGAAAGCATGGCATGATCGCCACATCAGGAACAAGAAGTTTGAGGTTGGGCAGATGGTCTTACTGTATGATTCTAAGTTTTTGCACCATCCTGGGAAGTTGAAAGTGCATTGGTTGGGTCCTTACACCATCTCGTACATCCTTGATTTGGGCACGTGCCAGTTATAAGCATTGGATGGGACAAGATTTCCAGGACACTTCAATGGGAGTAGGTTGAAGCCCTACTATAAATAAGTCTTCTTGGTGTTTGTCAATAAGGTAGTATTGCCAGTTAGCTTAGGATTTTCTCTAGAGCAATTTTCTTTCTTGTGTTTCCCTTTCTCGTTTTTGTTTTTTGTTGCACCTTGGGCATTGGTAATCTCATTACTCTCAAAATAAGTTGGATATGTGCAGTGGACCACGTATCAGTTTAAGTGTGGGGTGGAGTAGGATGGAAGAAATTGAAGTGTGAAGCGCCAGGAAGGATTGGATTGCAAAGCCCATATTGAATGGCCCTATGAAAGAAAGTACATGTAAGGAAAAGGTGAAAAAGAATGGTGGGTGTCAAGAAAATGCTACATTGGGGATCCACATACAAGATAAGAAGAAGCACATAAGTAACATGAGGTAGGCGAGAGAAAAAATCAGGATAGAAGAAGTGCCTTGGCGTGGGGGGGTATGCGCGTGCAAGAGTCTCCGTCATGATGGTTTGGTTTCACACTAGAAGGTTGGAGAATAGTCCATGCAAGGTTGGGTGCGTGAATGAGAGCGCGAAATTTAGGTTTGCACCAGAAGGTTGGAAATTTATCTGCACAAGGTTGGACACGTGAGTTAAGGCGTGAAAGTTGGGCTTGTTTGAAAAATCTGCATTAAGTGTTAATGTACGGTGGTAGGTAAGGTAACATTTAATGTTACAAAGTGGGAAAAGCTATAAATAAAGGGTCGAGGCATTTTCATTTTCACTTTGTGAATAGAGAGAGAAGCACTTTTGCATCTTTGCAAACTAGGGCTTCCAAAACTTGATCCGTGTGAAGAAAAATCTGAGAGGTTAAAGCGTGAGTAACTAGTTTGGATTTACGAACCAGAAGGAAGGGATTTCACAGGCGTAAGAGAAGTTGTGAGAAGGCATCATCTTGTGAAGGAAGTATCCCAGTTAGGGTTTGAAAAAATAGGGCACGGGTTTAAGAGGTTTTCTTCACAGGTTTGAGATCTAAGGCTGGAAGAAGTGGAAGAGTAGAGTAACAAGGAGTGATTGAAGTGATAAGAGGACCTAGAAAATGGCACCCAAGAAACCAGTTAGCACACCTAAGAAGGGAAAGGGCAAGGGCAAGGGCAAGCAACAAGAAACTGATGCAAGTACAAACGAAGAGTGGTATGTAGAAATGCAGTACCTAGATGGAGTATTGTTGGGAAAGGAGTGGGAGTCCCATCTAAGAAACATGTCTGTAAATGACTATAACCATCGAAAAGCACAATCGAGAAGGATATGGTGCTAGAGTTAGTGCACCCAACAAATAAATGGACACCAGAGGGCTTGCCCATCTATAACGATGATGTGAAGGTCAAGATGGAGAAGGCAGGATTATTGTAACTCTTTGAGTTTCCCTACTTTAGGAAGCCTAAGCGCCTATATCAATGGCTGATGTCGCACGTGCATGAAGACTACTTCCATTTTGTAGGGTGCAAGATGCACATTACTCCTCATCTCATTTCACAATTCACAAGCCTCATATGTGAAGGAGACAATTTGGAGGATGACTTAGGTGACAAAGAGGCGATTAAGGAAACTATCGCTGCCTATGCATACAAGAAGGGGTCAAGGTACTACGATATCATAGATATCGAGGACCAAGATCTTGAAGATGGCTGCACATCTAGTGACAAATTTGAATGGCCAAGAGAGATGGACCCAGGTCAATAAGCCATGGTTGTAGGAAAATTTCAGAGGGCATCATCTACAACTTGTCTGCATTCTTCACGGAGGAGATTGTCAGTGACAAAGGAAGGTGACAAAATCCTCTTTGGCAATGTCCTACTAACCATTGTGTTTTCAGAGATTGGAGTACCTGATGCATCGTAGAAGAAAATTTTGTGTGGGAGTACTCTGTTGAGTACCCTTCACCGTGAAGAAATTATAGAAGTACATTTGTGACACTATGACGACCATGCACAAGGTGCGCCTGGAGAAATGGTATACGTGCTTGAGGAACACGTTTGGGGCAGAATGGACAATTCTCGAGCAACTGCCAGTGACCACCAAGGGAGAAGCTAAATTTGTGGTGTACCAGCATTTCTGCTTGGGTAGATTCAGACTAACAGATGAGACATGGAGCCCATGGTGTAAGCTCCCCTTCACCTTCACAACTCAATACTTCCAAGCAAGAGTAAACATGTTCAAAGAATCTAAGAATTTGAAGTTGGACCTTTGTAATCTAGGACCGGGACCATAGGAAAATGTGCAAATGGTTGATCTATCCTAGTGGCAAGCATGAGTACGTGGAGAGGTATGTTTCGCATGAAGTCCAAATGACAAGGCCCATGAATTTTCCCATTAGAGGAGGATCCACGGTGCGCGTATACCTCCACATAAGACCCAAGTTTGATAAAGGCACATACCTGGAGAATGATGTCTCCATACCTGAGGATCCCATGGGTAGAAATAAGCCTACACCCAAGAAGAGGGAAAGAGAAGAAGAAGCACCAAGTGTGTAGCTTCCTCAGATAGTAAGCGCGCTAACAACAAGTGTTAAACCTAGCACCTACATGCATAGGAATAAATCCCCAATAAAGGAGAAGACACCAGAAGAAGAGGTGCACAGAGCAACCCCTCACCAAAGAGAAGTTGCTAGAGGAAGCAGAGAAGGCTGAATCCCCTGCCAAAGAGTCACCTCTCAGGAAAAAGCAGAGGATAGAAGAGGAAGCTGACTCGGAGGAGACCGATAGCTTGGAGAAATACATAGGTGGAAAGGATGATGACAGTGAAGAAGATGACAACGAGGAGGATGAGCCTGAAAGAGATCAAGAGCCACCTATCTTCAGCATGTATGATTCAGGAGAAGAGAGTGGAGAAGAGGAATAGGAGTTCGTGTTCACATGGCGCAAGGGTAGCCAGGGTGAGGAAGGCACCCAGGACATGGGAAGAAGTGAGGAGGTGTGTACGAGAGGAGAAGGAACCTATAGGCCTTACGGAGGAGCAAGTAACCGAGGTGGAAGAAAGAGAGGCAACAAAAATAATTGAGGCCTTGGTAGAACAAGAATTGGAGCGCAACACTGACCTAGTGTTGGAGGAAGGTAAGGAGGAAAGCGTCAAGAAAGAGAAAGCCAATATGGGAGGAGGTCCCAATCTAATGGTGAGTTTCCCCAAAGGCACACACTCGGGAAGGAGGATCCTTGATGCAGAATGAGGACAAGTCATGAACTATGTTGATGACTAAAAGAAGGTGTTATGCATGCGCTTCCTAGTGCATTGTACCCATGGAAAGGCTCCTAGCCATGGAGTCATTTGACAAGAAGGGTGTGTACCCTAGGACAAGGAAGATGCTCTCTTGGGCGTTTGAGTCCCATATTGATGAGCCAGACTTCGAAGTATGCTAGAGGGGCAATCATGACAATGCTAGAGTCTAAGGGAGCCAATCCCTTGGTAAATGCCCAACAAATCTTGGATGAGCAGCTCTGTAATGTGCTCAACAAGGTCATGGTCAAGACTGAGGCTAGGCTCTTTGTGAGAAATGATAGAATAAGGTTCTAGAGGAAAAGCTAGAAAAGAAGGAAGAGGAGCTGGTGAGAAGGCTAAGATCTTGAAGCAAGAAGAGTTTATCAAAGCACAGCTGAATCACGAGCTAAGGGATGAAAAGGTGAAGGTGCAAGAAGTATACAAAAAGGTGGATTCTATCAAAAGCACCATTATTTTGAAGCATCTAGACCTAGCACCGCCTGCGCAGAGGTATGGGTCCACTCTTGAATGCTTAGAAGATCTGATGTGCATCCTCACCATGGAGAGACAACCATTGGCCCTAGAGTCCACAGAAGAAGTAACAACGCACTCGGAGAAAGAGGAAAAATTGAAAGTGGTAGCACTCATTGTTGAGTATAGCAAGGTGTTCTGACAGATGTTAAGGTTGTTGCCCAATCTACTGAGGCTACATATAATAATTACGTAGACAGGGATAGAGTAGCAAGCACCTTGGTCACCTCTCATGAGGCAGAGCTAAAGGAGTTCCAAGAGAAGAATAAAGGGAATAGTTTGGAAAGGGATAGAGTCCTTGCAAAGGTTGAAAGAAAATATGAGGCCATTGAAACCTTAAGGGGTTCAATCAAAAACTAATTGAAGGAACTGTACCCACAGATCACCAAGAGGATGGACGTGCTTGAAGACCTGGGCAAGGAGTTGGAGAATGTTGTTGATACTTTGGGCACCTAGGGATTTGGACTAAGTTTTGAGGAGGTAAGCACCCTAGTCGGTGACCTCTTTTAGAAAGCATAGAGTGAAGTGGATTCCTGGAACAAGTTGGAGGCTGACTTGCAGAAGGATTTTCCTAGCTTGTTGAGCTAATGCCATCCCCCATTCTTTCTTCTCTCCCTAATCTTTCATTCCCTTATTCTTTTTGCAAAATATTAGACTACATCTTGGTTCCTTTATCCAATGGAGAAGTGTTCTGTAGATGGAGAACAGGCATAGTGTGGGGTGATGTTGGGCCCCTAAAATATCGACTAAGTACACTAAGGCGCATAGGCGCGTGAGTCCTAGGTTGAATGATGGGCGCGCAAGAAGAAGGTGTGTAGGATAGGGTCAAGGAAGGGTTTAAGGAAACCCGTGGCATGCACATGGACAAAGCTCAAGTTTTGGGACTTAGCCATATTTGGTGTCTCATGAAGGACACAAGGAAAGTAGCACCCGACCATGCATGCGAAGCGAATAAGGTGTCAGACTAGCCGTGTGGGGCCCATGAAAGGAATATGCTTAGCGATGGAGGCGCACATGGGAGACCATCATGTCAAAACATGTAGATTCCATGCTAGAGGAGGAGCACTTAGGAGACTATCATGGCAGAATGTGCAGAGCCCATACTTGAAGGAACATATTCCCATGGAGAACCCATACGAGACACTTAGTATGCGAGGCTGCGATGATCTAAGGCCATAGGATGATGAGTTGGCACTTGAAGGTACATATATATATACAAGCACCCATGAGAGAAGAAAGGAAGCCAAGCCGAGAAAAGGCCAGAGAGAGCTAGATAGATGGATTGATGTATTAATGGGCGGGTTATAAGTTTTCTTTGTATGAATGAAGGACATGATCCTTGTTGTGATGTATGACTTCGGTCAGATCAAGTTGTGGTAGTCTAAATGGATCCATTGATTGTAATGAGTATGAATGTAATGAGGATATAAACATAAATGAGCATGAGTATAGTTGATTCAATCCATATCTATATTGTTTCATTTCTATTCATGGATGTTATGTAATGGATGTAAGCTCTTATGTATTTTCCTTTCTGTTGTAGTTTATGTTGTCTACAAGTACTTTCTATTTGGAATGAACACATTTGTCTAGAGGCCGCTCTAAGTCCTATGATGAATATACATTTGATTACCACCATTATTCATTAAGTTCTGATATAAATGATGGTTTCCCACTTAACTCGCATAAAGAGAGACTTGGCACCGTGCGTGCCTCGGGTGAGTGCCCGACCCCCTTTGGGTGATAGGCTAGTGCGCATGGGATTCCCTTGTTCTTCGGTGGGTGTAAAATGACTACAAAAAGACTATGCCGAGGTACAAAAACTTGCAGATCTGGGTAATCCGAGTGGGTGGGGCACTTGGGAGAGGATCGAGCACATGTGGGCACCTAGTTTGAGTTCTAGTCCTCATGGAGTGCTGTGCGGGAGGTCCAAAACCATATTTTAAGGGTTTTAGGGTGATACGAAGCCTTTGTTGTCTATCGCGTAAATATCACCGAGATCCATTGTATGTCGCTAATAATCCTTGATGAAGAAGAGACCTGTAAAACCCCAAAACAAACATCAAACCCTAAAAAAGAAAAATGCAAATGAAGGGGTCAGATTGTCCTCAACTTCCACAATGGTGGACTTACTAACTAAATGTTGCACTACATCTCAGACTCGATGTAGTTCTATGTGCTTGTGTGTGTAATCATGTCCTAGGTGCTCTTGTGCCAGTCACACTTTTGAAAGTAGCGAGCAATAACTATGTGTAGAAAATTTAATAGAATGGTGGATGGAATAGAATAAACTTCCCTCCTATGTAGTGTGATGTAGATGAACCAGCCTTGTGCCTTGTGATGGAGCTAGATGGATGCGAATGAGCTCTATATTCCTTATATGGATACAAATCTAGGTGGATGATAGTAGTGACTAGTGTTTGGTCCCTCATTATGATCTCATAACTTTATATTTATATGGTTCTCTTATTCTAATTTTGTAATTAACCCCAAAAAGGCTGACCACAAGAAATATGAAATGTTCAAACAACTAGAAAGTGCCCAAAAAGTGGTGGGAAAGTGGAAAAAGGATCAAGGTGCCCCACTAGGACCAAGACATTTGTGGGAACCCCTGTCAATGCTACAATGACACAAAACGAAAAAAATAGATTGGGCAAGTATGTGTTGAAGGTCGGCAGTAACAACAAAAAGTAAAGTAAAATGGCCAAAAGATGGGGGTTAATTAGTACTTTCTTCACTCAAAAACCATATGAATAGTAGTATGAGACTGGGACTAAATAATGTCTAAAGTGCATGATTTTATGTCTACAATCATCCCTCTACACTCATAAATCTCAAACTACTCTGTCTCCTTCTTTTCTCATGATTGCACCTTCATATGCTGATAAGGTCAAGTGACCTTGTAGCTTCTTCACCTCTACTCTTCTCACATTATCATCCTCTTTTCTACTCTACTCTTGACCCCTTACAACAATCTCACACTCTCCCTTACTCTCTCATTCATTTTTCATTTCACTAGCTCAAATGAGAAAATACACTTCACCTTTATACATGAATAATCCCATAAAAACCACAGGTCAACTAAGACCATTAATTTTGGTCATTGAAACAAAAATAAACACTTCAAACTCTCATATAAATCGCATAAAGAGACCAAATAGGTTAGCATAGGCCTAAATACACAAACCTTCTCAACTAGGCCTAAACCATAAGATTTCACCTCCAACGGTCATAATTTGAACTATAGGGGCACATAGAAACTTCACCAAGGATCCAAAAGCTCTAAACATATCAACCATCTCCCCTCACAACCACCTCTATGTACAAGAACCTCTACAAAATCCATCTTCACCATGGAACACTAAAAATGCAAGCACCTCCTATTAGGTCTCAAGTACCTAATAACTTTTCCTCATAAATGAACAACTTCTCACCTCAAAACATGTTTTCAAGAATTCTCAATCACATGATAAGATGGTACAAGGTCCCAACTAACTTATCAAAACCATACAACATCACCAAACAAGGCATAACACACAAATACACCTCCTTCTCTATCCTTGCTTAAGCATGTTGATAATGCTCAAAATTAGGTATTCAAAAACATATTGGGTCATACCTCAAATCAATTCACCAAGGCACACATGGAATACCATTGGAAAGTTCTTGATGTATTTTATCTCATACAAATTGTTTGAGTCATTAAATCGGGGCATAAGTCACTAAAATGAATGTATCTCTAAAAGCTGTTTAAACTTGCTTCAAGGTCTCAAGAGCCAATCTTGAGAAAAAAACCTCCAAAACCTCAAATGAAAATTCCAATAAATTATACCACATGGAACACTTCACTAGCATCCTGAAAAAATTCTTCAAGCACACACATGCATAAGTCACACTCATAAATTCACTATCACAGACAAGTTCCAACCACCTTCATGGCAAGCCTAATAAGGCCGATTAGGCCATTAGGGGTTTCACATAAAAACACCTCAAATGATAAAACTAAGAGTTATAACACATCATTTCAGACTATACCAAAGTTATCCAAGCTCATAAACCACTACTACACCACGTAAAGCAACACAAACCAACCCAAACTTATAAGACTAGTTTTACACCTTTTAGGCCTTTAGTGGTAGACCAAAGTGAAAGAAGGATTTCACTCATTTTATCCACTAATTTTTTTAACTCTTTTCATGGGAATCTAGCAAATATCCCAGCTATTTCAAACAATTTGTTGCATTTCTTGAAACATGTAACACAACTCTCGTATTAGTAAATATTCTTAAAATTGAGGTTTTTATGTACCTTATCATGACTCCTAGAACTAGAAGATGCCACCAAAAAGAGATTTGAAGAGTCTGTAAAATCCTGAGTCACCATATTATCTCCCTAATTAATTTAATTCCCAAACACTTCATATTTTCCTTATAGCTCGAAACTAGAGTTTAGGGAGGGTTAGACCTTCTTGACTTGTTAACGATCATTCATAAATGTATGGTATCCATTTGACATCATTATTCTAGCTAAAACTTCTTATATCCATGCCCTAATATCCTCCAAAATATCAGACTCCCATATAAAGCACACAAGTGTGGGTGAGCAAATGAAAGTGACCTTCGAACTAGAAATGATAGTTTGGAGAGCTCGGTAGAGCTCTAAATGAATTTTCATGCATTCTTCTTTGACTCCTAACCTCAAAATAGGCATGCACCTCTACAATGACCTCCTAAATGATATCCAATTCTCATCCATGATTTTCAACCTCTCATAACTTACCATACACCATGGTTTTATGATGCCTTCTAGCTTTGTCTTCATAGTCTTACTTCAATAGGACCTTGAACATGCACCATACATCTGAAAATTGACCTTATAGCTCTTCCACACCTACTATGCACTCTCACAATACTCTAAACATAATTTCACCTGACTTACCTTGTCCTCGCTATACTCCATACTTCATGTTATACATACACTAGGTCTAGGACTAGGCTTAGAATGGCTTGTACCAACACTTACTTCATTTAAAAAGACTTGATATTCATCTTGAAAACTCATTAACACCGTTGAAACATCACTTTGTTCATGTTAGACATCATAGGTACCTTTTAACAACCTAATAATCTCACTTCCAACACCTTAATAGTTGAACCATACATCAAGAACATGCATGCACCAAGACACCATGCCACTACAATACTTCATGTCACCAAAGTAATTCACTACTAATAAACCTTCATCTTATTTGATGAATGAAACCTCATGTAGACTCCTATGCCACCAAGACACCTTCACATCAATGCTACTTGAAATCAATGACATGTTGTCCAACATTATTAATTGGATTCCTTCATAATGTAGACAAAAAATCACACATGTTGGGTAATTATCTAGTCTTGGTCACATACTACTACTCATATGATTCATAAGTAAGAAAAGTACTAATTAACCAATGTCTTTGGCCACCTTTCTTTGCTTTCTATTGTTACTTTCAATCTTACACCCTTACTTGCTCGATCTGCCTTATTATACTTAGACATTTTCCATCATGGACACCAGCACCCAGCTAGGACGTCAGCGTCACGTGCCCTTGTCCCCTCTGGGCACCCATGTCCCCTTTGTACTTTACTCACACTTTTTGGGTCTTTCTAGCTGTTTGAGCATCTTATCTTTTTGGTAGTCAGCCTTTTCGGGGTTAATTACGAAATTCAAGCAAAGGAATCATATAAATATAAAGTTATGTTAGCATAATAAAAAACCAATCACTAAGCACTATTTATCACCACCTAAATGTGCATCCATCACGGAATCTAAGATGTTTATTGCATCAATATAGCTCCATCAAAAGGGACACGGGGCTGGTTTTCTACATCACACTTCATAGGAGGAAAGTTCATTTTATTATATGCATACATTTATTACATTCTACATATAGCTACTTGCTCACTATCCAAGTGCGACATGCACAAGAGCAACCTAGGGAACAATTATGCACACACACATAAATACATTGGGTTTGAGATGTAGTGTAATGCTCAGTTGTAAGTTCACCATTATGACAATTGAGGATAGTCTGACCCCTCATTTTGCATCTTTTTTTTTTTAGGATTTAATGTCTATTTGAGGGTTTTACGGAGTTCATTCTTTATTGCGAGGTTTCAAGAACCTCGGCGATCTTGGTGTAACCTCGGGGTGACCAAAGGCGACTAAAGGTGAACACCTTATAACACATTGGAGGAGGTTTTCGAGCATTTTCACTGAGACCTAAATCCTCATAAACAGTCTATGGCACCCACGGGTGCCTTTATCCCTCTCTAGGTGCCCTAGTCCAACCTATCTCTCCATATCTACATTTTCTAGGGATTTGGTGCGACACTTCTTTCTTCTTGTTTAGCTCTGGTCAAAGCTTTGATTTAGTTAAGATTTCATTGCAAATCAATTAAGGATTTTTACCCTCTCTTTACACATTAGGATTTCATTATTTATTGCTTATTTGTTTGGGTGTGATTTCTGTATGTCATTATTATTCATTTATTGCTGCTATATCATTTAGATTAGGCTCATATTTTACATTTTAGCTTAATCATTTTGGTGAACCCAAACTCGATCTTCACGCTCCTAGGATCTTCCTTCTTTTATTACTAATCATTCTAGGATCTTATCATCATGAGTATCTCCATTAATGATTTCTTGTTCATCAACCTTGAATTAAGAGAAAAAATCAAAAATATCCTAGCTACCACTTGCATTCCTGCTAATATGCATCTAGATTTAGTCTATCAAACATTTGTAGATGCCTTCTCTCAACATATTTCTTTCTCATCTAATCCTCATGCTGATCTTACTATTTTTGATAATGACCCAACCTTGCACATCATGATTCATATTTACAATGTGGGTGTCAAACGTACTTTAATTGATAATGCCTAAACTCAATCTTTGTGCCTTATCATTCCTTGAAAGGATTGATCTTTCGAGATGCTAATGTTATTCCATCATATTTCTCTCTTGGTGCATGTGACGGCTTTGTTTGTCCATGCTTAGGTCACATTACTCTACCTATTACGGTTAGACCAAAAATCTTAACATAGTTTTCTTTGTCATCAAATTCCATGTTTCATATAACTGTTTACTCGGTAGGCCATAACTTCATGCCATGCAAGTGGTTCCCTCTACCGTACATCACCATGTTAAATTCCTACATTAAGGTATCGAATATACTATTTTTCGTGACCGTCATCCATACAATTATTGTGACCATGAACCAAATACTACACTTCCTACTCTAATAACTTCTACTACTTGATGAACCACAACCCATGGATACTTGGATGTTATATTCCGTACTAACTACATCTACGTCTCCCCTACTTATACTACTTCTATACTTATTTATCGGGGGCTGTCCCTACATCGATGTCACTTCAGCTCCTCCATCTTCTTATCGACACCTCCATCAGTACAACCTCCTTTCACAAGCATAATTTTCACAAATGGTTCTTATTGGGAGAACATTCTATTTGATCCTACTTGCGATGTCACCATATGTTCACATGATGGTCTGACTTGGCTAGGTTTCAATTTTGAGGACCTTTATCCTCCAACTCATGATCCTCATCTATATTATGGATTCATCACTATCATTGCTGCTTATGGTCTATGTGTCTTCCATCTCATAGTCTACCTTGCACACACTCCTCGTTCTTCTCCACTCACATTAGGGTAGTCTTGGAATGCTAACATAGGAGGAAAATTAGACCTTGATCATGCGATATATAATTCCTTATGCCATTTGGTCATGTTTTCATTTGTAATGACTCATTCCTTGGTTATTCACCTAATCTCACTCATTGGTATGAAAATAGGTTTCCATTGCCTCCTTTCACCGATGACGAATATTCTATGGGCACGTCATAACCTATGCGTCAATGGCTCTTTACATGATGAACCCCACACTATTGTTTACCCGGTCTCCGGCGCTTCCCCATTTGGCTTTGACCATGATACTAATGATCTCCTAGATGAAATTACATTATTTTGATCTTCATCCTACACAAACTTGGGGGAATTACATTTATATCCCCCTTCGCATCGACACGTATCTTATATTCACATCATATACCTTAACATACACATCCGCATACTCATATCTTGGTTTCCCTTATGATGTAATCTTGTGATGGTTCAAACTTGACTATTGAGGGCATCCTATATACATGAACCTCACACACTACACATTACACATCATGCAATTTTGTTCATATAAGCCATCCCCTCTTCAATATATCATGCATCTTCTCGCACTATGTGCTTTATACACCCATACATTCTACATATCCTACATACTACACTATTATAAATTTTACATTACACACATTTTACGCTTTCATACTTATATAATTTGATTATGCTAGAATGTAATATATCAAACCTAATATGGTGATATAATAATAGTAGATAAATGAAATAATGCAATACAAAAATTACTCAAGCAACTAAGCAAGTGAAATATGAAACCCTAATGTGCAAGAGAGGGTTAAGAATTCCTTAGCTGATTCAACGAAGGTGTACGAATGTGTTGCAGTGTAAACAAGATAAACATGAGGAGGAAACAATCACACGAGAACTGGAGAAAGCATAGATCGAGCTATTCAACCGGGTGGGGCATCGGAAAGAGATAGGTGTACCCATGGGTGTTGTGGTATGGGATCTGGACTCCTTGGTATGGATAAATGACTTGAAAATGTCCTATGAGGTGTCACTTTGGATGTTCTCCTATATTAGCTTCGGGTCACACTAATGTCGTTCAACTATAACAAATGTCATTGTGAATAGGATGTGGGTGAATCACCTATAAAACCCAATTAAAGCATCAAAACCCTAAAAATAAAGATGCATATGAATGGGTCACACTTTGTCCCCAACTACCAAATTGATGGACTTATCATTGAGAAGCGCACCACATCTCGGACCCAATGCGGTTCTAGGTGTGTATGTGAAAATTGTGCCCTAGGTTGCTCTTGTGTAAGTTGTACTTTGTGAAGTAGTGAGTAAGTAACTAGATGTAGAATGTAGTAAATGTTTACATGGAAACAATAAATTCCCCTCCTATGAAGTGTGATGTGTTGGTACCTAAATTGATTCTCCCTTAGAAGCTGAGAAACATCACATGTTTAGCAAGAAGCTTAGAGACAAGCATAGCATGTAGTGTGTCATTTTGTAGCTGGGATGAAATGCAACTTGCTCTTTGTCACTCAGATGTGGAGAAATGGGTAGCACCCTCAAGAGGATTTGACCTATCCTCACTACTTTATGGTTGTGCCTTTCAACCAGGGTGAGAGGACCCTTTTGTAGCCTGTTGTTTATGGAGGAGATGGAGATGTCCTTCCTTGTGAAATATTAAGAAAACCTTGAAGAAAATATGATCAATGCAACAAAACCTAACTCTCACGAGTTGTCACTCTAGATAATGGAGACATTTTCTAAGCAAGGTTCAGCCCACTAAAGACAATAAAACTTGATTGTTTCTGCATGTTTTGATGGTAAAAATTATGCATTTTTATACATACATGACAAACAAGGGTAGTATGGGTATGATTAATTGTTTTTAAGTGAATTTTTGGTGGGAGTTGAAGCAAGATAAATTTGATTATACCAGATCTTTGGAGAGACTTCACAACAAAAAGCTTGAGAATAGTCAAGACATTCCTTCAACGAAGGTGTTCTTCAATGGAGCCCCAAATCAACACGTTTTCACATAATATTTAAGACTCCAATACGAAGGATCAAATTAGAAGACTCAATCAAACACTATAGTTTCTGATTAACCATGCCTAAGGTACACCCATAGACTTACAGACAATATTTATCAACAAATGATAGTGAATTAATTTTAAATTTGTTTATCTCATCCAAGATGAAGGATCTTCTTGAGATGAAATTGTAAATACCATTAAAGTGTCACAAGGATGAGATCTTGTGTGATTTCACAAAAATTTAGTATAATATTTCAATATGAACGAATGAAACTATTTACATACATTCTAAACAAAGAAAACACTAATTTCTCGAGTCAACACAGAATAACTCAAATTTGATTAAACTTATCAGCAGGGGAAAGTTTCTAGAACAATCTCAAAGCTTGTCAATGGTTATACACTCGCAACCACCTTGACACGATCAAGTTTAACACAAAAGAGACATATAGGTTTCTCAAATAGTCCCTCAAAAGATGGGCTCTATCAAGCCTTTTAGAAAATCAGTTTTGACCTCTAACACTCCAACATTCCAACCTCCAACACTTTACCAAGAGTAGAGCTCTTGTATTTATATCAGAAGTGACCAAAATAGAGAAAAAAGGAAAATCTAATAACATCTCAATCACCAGTCATTAATGCTCCTGCAAATCTGTCCACAATCTGAAAAATTTTCTTTAAAATCCTCCATGCTTGCTTTGGTGTATTAGAGGAGGAAGAATGGAAAATAATATCAAAAATGGGTAGTGGAAGCAACTAGATCCACTTTAATGGTGTGAAAGCTGTTTATTAGTTTTTTCCCATAAAGTCTGTTAAAATTAATATTTTATGCTCCCATGGCGTAGTGGAGGTCCAAATATTTCCAACGATGTTAGATTTGAAATATTTCGAGCCCTGAGTCGAAAGATATGCCCCTTCGCAGTTTGTATCAAATCCATACAAATGGGTGGGAAAACAGTTTGAAAAATGGGTCACCTGTTCCTTTACAACCTTTGAACAAGTGTAGAAAATTCACATTTTCTCCACACCTCCGCCCTCAAGAAATGAGCTCGACACATGTCTTAAGGTGGGTCCTAAAAGAACCACGGCCAAAATCTGCTATTTCACCTCCTTTTTGGAAAGGGAAAATTTTCCAAATTCTCCCCGCAGCTTTGCCCTCGAGAAATGAGCGACACGTATCCCGTTGTGGGTCCCAGTGGAACCATGCTTGCCTTTTCACCTTTAACTCCCTTTTTCCACAAAAATAAATTTTTCCAATTTTCCTCCAAAAGTTCGCACTTCTATCGTTGATTGGTGCAAGCTTTGACCTTTCCCCATCAGGCCCACGAGCTGTTTTGAGATTTTAATCCCTTTGATGACAAGGGCAAAATTCCAAGTTTCCCCCAATGGCCCGCCTTCCCGCCTCTTAACATTTTCAAAGCCAATCTTGACCTCCTTCTTGTCGGGCTCATGGGCTATTTTGAGATTTTAATCCCTTTGATGATAAGGGGAAAAAATTCCAAGTTGTCCCAATGGCATGCCTTCCCGCCTCTTAACATTTTCAAAACCAACCTTGACCTCCTTCTTGTCGGGCTCGCATGAGCCATTTTGAGATTTTAATCCCTTTGATGACTAGGGGAAAAAAATTCCAAGTTGCCCCTAATGGCCTGCCTTCCCACCTCTTTGACTTTTCAAACTGCCATGCATCACAATGGCACATCTTGAGATGGTCCCCAAAAGTTTGAGACCTTGAATGAGCGCGGGCTCACCACGTGTCGTTATGGCGCAACTTCAAAAACCTTAAGGCTTAAAAATGATTTAGTGGGGTGTGCTTCTATTTTAGAATTTTACTCCATTTTTCCAAAAGGGAAAAAAATCCAAATTTCCTCTCGAAGGCCCGCATCTCCACCATTAGCTTTGCCACATGTCCTTCTGCGGGGTCAAAGTAAGACTTTTTCCCTGCCACTTAAAATTTGCTTTAATCAAAGCTTGGCGGGGCCACGGGCGGGTTCAAATTTTTTTCCAAAGTAGCCAAAAGAACAAGTTGAAAAAACAAACCTGCCACGCCCCATCTAATCGGAAGAAGCCACGTAAGCACCAAAAGAACCAATCAGATTTGAGCGGAGCTACGGGACCAAATTTGCCCTTTTGCCAAAAAAAGCAAAAAGTGATAAGTTAAAACATTCACCCACTGTCCCCTGACCAACCAAAAGAAGCCACGTGACCCTTTGAACACTGAGGAATAACTTTGATAGGAAAAAGACACCCGTCAGACCGTAAAAAACATAGAAATTCACCATTCATGTCCAGAACCCGATTTTTTTCGCTAAGGATGAAAATTTCTTGAAACAAAACCAAGTGAATCATGGTTCTAAGCATATTTCAACCATGGATTTGGGGTTTCAAAGTCATACAAATATAAATTGATTATTCTCGAGCTTCCATGGTTGGGGAAAAATAGGAACAACGGCAAAGCCCATGGATTTTGAAAAATTAGGGCAAAAACAAGGCAATCTCGGAGACTCCTTCAAGAAGGGACATGACAATGGATTTTGTAAATAACTCGAGGAATTTCAAATGGAGGTAGAAGCTCTTAGAACACCCACATCGAGAGGCAAAATGTTTTAGAACATACAGAGAGAGGAAAATTAGGGCAAAATGGTGCAAGATCAAAACAAACACCAACATCTCTTGACTCGGGGATGGGTACTCCCTGCGAGTGTCACAAGAAAAAAGTAGACCAAGTGCCAAAAATATCCATTGGGAAAAGGATTCAGCTTGCAGAGCACAAAACCAGGATCATCCCCCAAAGCGAGCAGAGAAACCAACAAAAAGCAGGCCCAGGGCGAAGCGAACAAGAACATGAAAGACATAAAAAAACCAACAAACTATACACTATACAGATGATGTTCACCTTGATTTTGGGGAATCAATCCAAGAAATGTTTCAAATGCCTGCCATTAATAGGTAATTCAAGAAATTTCCCATCTAATTCTTTCAGGAAGAAGGTATGTTCACCAATTCTAATATCAATGGAGTAAGGGCCCATCCATAAAGCATCAAATTTTCCATGCTTGCCCTTATCTTCATGCCTGTTATCCCATAGCAGCACGAGATCTCCAACATTGAAAGCTCTTGGGGTGACCTTCTTGTCAAACAATTTCTTTAGCTTTTCTCTAAACTTTACATGCCTTTGGTGGGATGCCCTCCTTTCTTCATCAATTTCAACAATCTGGTTAATGTGGGCATCATATGGACTCACTTCTTGGTCTTCCAGTTGTTGACTGAACTGATATGAGGATAATTGCATATGCAGGGGTAGTAGGTCCTGAGATCCATATACCAATTCAAATGGACTCTTTGCGGTGGCTCTTTTAACGATGTAAATTGGTCAACCTAGACAAAGAAACTTCAACTACTCACCCAATTTTCTCTTATTCGACTCCAAGGTTCTTCTGATAATCTTCAGCAAATTTTTATTACTGGACTCAGCCTATCCATTTCCTTGAGGATTGTGATTAGAAGCATATGTCAAATTGATCCCATATTCTTTGCACATCGCCACCAAGGGTTTAGCTCTGAAGCTCATGCAATTGTCAGCAACAATTTTGACTGGCACCTTAAACCTACAGATGATATGGTTCAGCATGAACTCCATGACAATTTGGTGTGTTTCCCTTTTGGTGGGGATTGCCTCCACCCACTTAGTGAATTCATCTATGGCTACAGGAATCCACTTATGGCTAGCACTTGAAGGGTTTGAAATCTCACCAATGAAATCCATCCCCCATTGCTTGAATGGGGCTTCAATTGATATAGGTTGTAAAGGAAGGGAGCCTGAAGCTTTCAGTATTCCAGAGAAGTGCTGAAAACTCTCACATCTTCTAACCAAAAGAGTTGCATCCTTGAAGAGAGTTGGCCACCAATAACCAGCCCTCAAGATCTTGTGTGCTTGTGACTCTTCCAGCAAAATGCCCCCACAAAATCCTCCATGAAGATCAGCAATTATCTTGGGGGCTTCATCTTCAGTAATGCACCTTAAGAGAACTCCCTTAGGGTTCTTCCAAGCTAACCCATAATCAGTAATGACATATTTCTGGGAAGCCAACTTAAGGGCTCTTTTCTGGTTCTTACTTAAATACTCAGGGCAGTTTAGATGTCTGAGATAAAAAATTACATCTTTGTACCACTCAGAACTCATCAATTTTTCAAAAACATCTACCCTACTTTCTTCTTCTTCATTTACCTCAACATTTTGCAAGTTGCTCTCAACCATAAGCTTAGCCAAGCCCAAACCTCTCACTAACTTCATGGTTTGGATATCCATGTTCTATTCTTGCAACTTGTTCACCCATCTACATATTTTACTTGAGACTTCCATCTCTGATAAGATGTCTTTCACCATGGTGTGGGGAATATAAGCAAAAGTCTTAGAACTCAAAATGTGAAGCCTGAAAATCTTTGTTTGCTTTTACCAAGGCAAATGTTTGTTTCTCCAAAATAGTGTATTTTGGCTCAGCCCCCGCAATGCCTTCTTGAAAAGGTAATTGGCCTCTCGGCCCCTTCATCATCTTTCTGCAATAAAACAAATGCAATAGTGTTTTCTCAAGCAAAAGAAAACATTGGAAAGGCTTCTTATAATTTGGAGTTGTTAGAACATGTTAGGTTGTAGAGCTAGATTGCTTCATAGTTAGCATGAAATGGAAAGTGACTAGAAATAAAGTGGGAGCGCATCGGTCAAGTAAGACCGACGTAAGTCAAGAAAAAGGAGAACCGCCGCTGTGATTACGTCTAGCTGGTCTTTAAGTTACTGTGCGGAGCACTTTATTTTTAAGTCATGGGTTTTAATATTGTTTTTTGTTTTAAATCAAATCTATTGGATGTAATTTCATGGCTATGTTTCCCTAAGTTTGTCTAAGCTTATATAAGCTAGAAAACTAGGGTTAGAGAGGGTTAGATGGATGAAGAGAATGATTAAATTAGATCCTTGATTCTCTCCTAGATTGAGAGGATGAAGACGAAGAAGAAGAAGAAAAAGAAAGAACAAGTTACATGAAGACAGAGTCTCCATGGAGAGGAGATGGATAGAAGGAAATAGCAAGTACATCTGAATGGTGAGAAGAGGGTAACGTCTTCTACTGTATTTCCTTTGTATTGTTTAGTCTCATGTAATGGCTTGCATAGTATGCAAAGCACTTAGGGTTTCTTCTTGTAGATCCACATGTTGGTGAGATCTTGTATTATAGATATATGTAGATATAGTCTTGTATTGTAGATCCATGAGATCATATTGTATTGTTGATCCATGTAGATCTAGATATTGTAGAGGTCTTGTTTGTAGATTCACAATATAGTGAGAGCTTGGCTACACAGGGCGAGATGCACGGGGGTAGCCGGGTATGTGAGATCTGGTTATGTTTGAGTTGTAGTGCACTCAGGTAGATCCAGTTAGAGATCTGGAGGAGACACAAGTGGTGGTATGTTTGAGAGGCACGGTTTAGTGTACTCAGGAAAATCCGTTTGGAGATATGGGAGGAGGAGATACTCTTATAGAGATACATGTACTCTTGTGCATAAGAGTTGGTTTGTAATATCTTATTATATATATATATATATATATATATATATATATGAGATCTCTATCTTTGGTGGACGTAGCCCACATTGGGTGAACCACGGTACATTTTTGTTATGTGTGTGTACTTTTGTGTGATTTGGATTATTCTAGTTTATACTTGCACTGCTATAGATTTTGGGGAATTGTTTAGATCCTGTGTGCATGATTATGTTTGTTATTAAAACATAGCACTATTCTACAGTCATGCATATTCCCAACAATTAGTATCAGAGCAGCGTTTGTTTTTCCTGATGAGAAGATCACAGGAAGAGATTTAATCTCAAGTGGGAGCTGGAAAGGAAAGGTTGCTGAAAATCACAGTGACCGGTGTTGGTTAAGTGGCAATCGGCGTCGGTAGGGTAATAGCGTGGTCGGTTATAGGGTGACCGTGGTTGGTTGCTGGGTAACCTAGTTTTAAACAGAAAATCATAGATTTGAAGAAATGGAAAGATACATAGAATGTATCTTGTTTGCTGAGGTGTCCCCAGTTCTTGGAGGCACAAGCATGTTATTCAGATTGTAGATCTGGTTATTGAGGTATGGTTTTATCTGCGTATTGTAGTGCTTATATTATTTTGGCTACACATGCATGTTTGGGACTGTAGATCTAGATCGAGAATGAGATAGAGGAGCTAGTTATGCATCCTTTGGTGTAGTTAGATGCATGGGCTTCATTAGAGAAGTTAAATATAGTAGCACAAAATGAAGATGAGGTTTCCATCAGAGAAACATGTTCTTCAAGTTGAAGATGCGGTTGAGTGTCTTGGTGCTGGTAAGGTGATGTGTTTCATCTTGATGCATTTTTATTGCATGTATTGTTTCTGTTAAGTTTTTGTGTAAGATTTGGGTGCTTCTTGAAATGACTAGCTCAGCTTAACTATCGGCTTCGGTCAAAGTAGGCACCTGGGGTGGTGTGCTATGCCAAATTGTGTGGCGTTGGGTTCGTTCTAGCAACATTGACATCGGTCTGAGAATCGAGGTTGGTCACAGAGGAACTAATATTGGTCAGCTAACCATGGTTGGTTAGGGGATGACCGTGGTTGGTCTTTGTGGCAACTTATATGTACATGTTTTTTTGCAGCAAGAGAGGGCATGGATGATTTCAATGTCTTGTTTTGGAGGATCTGGTTTTTGGCACAGTGTGTACAGTAGCAGAAACAATGTTGATCACTTCAATGTTTGGATCATAAAGAGGATGGATTTGGCTTGGTAAGTCCAGTGAGACTTTGGGTCAGGTATCTCTATATGGTTCATGTTTTATTTCTTTCGTTTAGAGCAATTGATACTATGTTTGGATTGTGTGCACAAATTTACAACATGGTTTCTTGGTTTTTTTACTTTTATTTCCTAGTTGTGTGGAATCTTGAGGACAAGGGTTTCTAGTCTAAGGATGAGATCCTCAATGAAAAGTCATGGTTAGACACAGTTGTAGGAAACGAGAAATGTTGAGTACATACGGATGGAAAGAAGGTGATTCACATACTTCACAAGAAGTCCAAACTTTCGTGATGTAGAAATTATTATTTGATAAGAAGGGAATAATTTTATATGTTCTTTCATTTGGCTTTATTTCTCACAAACATATTAGCTTTTGAGCGTGGTGTTAGAAGCGGTGAAGGTGATCAGGAAACGTGTGTTGTATTTTTTCACTTTTAAAAGTTTCCAAATATCATGATTTTCTTAACCAATTTTAAGTATTATAAAATCCAAAAATTGATTAAATTTTGATTATTATGCATCCATAGAAGTGCATAAAACTTGGGTGACAAATAAATAATCAGAAAACTAAAAACACTCAGATAACAAACAAGATTGTTTACGGGGTTGAAATTCCTACGTCCTTAGGTTCAGATTAAACCGATCCATTAATAATATTGAAATGTAAGTACAATAACTCTTACAAACAACCAATAATGAATCAAAAACTAAAATGAGCTGATCAATGTCCCAAGAACTTTGAAAAATAGCAGAAACTATCCCAAGAACGATCCGTGGCTCCTACAGTGTTTTCACAATGTGATCTCCCTGCAACTGCGTTAGAAAAACACCTACAAATGGATATTTAAAAACATTATATGAAAAAAATTATATATATGAGATCATCTCTGAATTTTGAACACTTTTCATTTTTACACCAAGTCACTTTTCGGACCAGAAGTGCATTGAAATTCGTGTTTTCCAACTAGTTGTCTTGTAGATCCCTGTTAAAAACTGCATTCAAAGCTTCCAAAAATAGGATAAAACTCAACAAAAAACATCAAATATTACATCGTTGGAATTTTCTCAGAATTCCCTCCATTTCACCTTTTTACTCCAAGTTCCCAATCTGAGTGCAAGGCCTTCAAAAATGGCATTTTTCGAAGCTCGCCTCCTATATGGCTTTTACACGGACTGACCCCCTTCTATAAAGTTTTGCGAGCTCATTTTATAATCAAGTGAGCCCCTTGGGCGAGTTGGCTAGTGGATTTTTCTTGGGGTGGCAAGGTCACAGGTTCAAGTCATGGTGGCCTCCTTTTGCGCCGACCATTTTGTGCATTGGAGTGGGAAATCCCACATTCTACGTGGTCTATTGTGTTGGCCGTTTAAATTAGAACAACCCGACCATTTATCTCGTGACACTTAGCCACATATGGAATTTGTCTCACCATTTTAGTCGATTGGTATTAATTCCAAGCTCCTCGCCATTCATAAACCGAGATATGTGAAATACTCCCCGCCGAGGTTAATGGGATAAGATGGATCCCAAACCATATAAACCTAAGCCCAAATAATAAGGCATTGAAATTTCCAAGTTATAATACCAAGCTCACCCGAACATAACAAATAATGTGGCTTGGTAATTAGCATGGAAGTTAATATCAAAGAATTACAAAGGTAATAAAATGGAATTCAACCCCGGTAATATAATGTGATATTCAAAATGAACTATGACAAATAAGACCACGTATCGATCCTCGATAGGCAAATCGAACACGTGGTGGTTTATGATCATCAAAGACCGGTGTTGAAAACCTCTCGAACCTCTAATTTTTCCAATGCCTTTTTGCCACGTGTCACAGTGCTATTGGTCCATTATTGACTGTCGACCAGAGTTGACTTTCTAGTTGATTGAACTTTGACTGGACATAACTTGAGCTCAGAGTGTCTGTTTTTCACGTTCTTATAGTCATGAAAGCTCTTTGAAGGATCTACTACACTGAAATGGTCTAGGGAAGTTTAGGGAACTTTTGACACTGAAAAATATCCCCGATTAGTAGGAGATTTCATGTTGATGGGAGCAAGCCATGGTTGTTGGCATTGCAGGATTGGATACATGATGCACATGCAGAGTGAGAGGAGATTGCTACTATTCAGAGTAAAGAGAGGCACTAGTTGGTTTTGGAGGACAGTCATGGATTTGCAGGTATATTGATTTTATTTCTTTGTGATGTCACTTTTGGTTTATTTTGTGGTGCCTAGATATCCCTATGGGATTACAGTTGATGGTTAGATTCAGTTGGGTGAAGATGATAGTGCATTTTTCCGAGTTTTCAGGGTTAAAAGAGAAAATATGCTAGTTATAGAGACCATTGTCGGTTAGGATTAACCGTGGTCGGTCATCTGGTAACCATGGTCGGTCAGGTAGTGACCGGGGTCGGTTAGGAAACCGTGGTCGGTTTGGTTATAGGTTTCACTTTGTAGCGTTTATTTACCAATTTTAGATGGTGCCCTTGTTTTTGCTTTCATCTTGGTTGGTTTGTGTAGATTTTTGATGACATGTTTTGCTGGTATTTGCACTTGGTATTAGTGGCATGGTTTAGCATGGATATTATTAACATTGATGACCATAGGATTCATATTCGGCTTTGGAGTTAGTCGGTTGCGAGACTTGGAGCTTCTTAAGAGTTGATGATATGGAAGGATGTACATGGTGAGTAGGGGATGTTTGGATTTCCTCTTGATTACTATGTTACTCCATGAGAGATGTTATCTACGAGATGATTGTCTTGGACATGCTAGTTGTTTATGCGGGGTTGGATTTACAAATTGCGGTGTTTGGATTATTTGAGTTATGAAGGTTTGTGGATTGATCACTCACTTTGTTGTAGGTAGAACTCATTTAGGATGTCTTTACCTAGGATCTTTTTTTTCTTTCGCATATTCCAGGTTGACTTGTCTTGGTCAATTGCATTGGTGGTTACATTGAGACATAGATAGATGGAGAACATGGTTGGTTTTACGAGGTATGGATACGAGATGCGATTGAGGCTCAAAACTTTAGTTTGAGTGGGAGCTCTTGCAGGTGTGTTAGTCATGATGGCTTGTTGCATGAGGAGCTAGGTTTGCTTGTTTGTCTAATACCAACAATTGGTATGGTGTTACGATTCAGTGGGAGCTTGAGGCTTGGTGTCATGGATCAGTTGTAGCTTAGTGCAAGTTTGGCAAGTCATGGTTTTATCTTCTTGGTTTGAGAATATGGTTTGATCTTCCTAGTTTTATTTTTTGAGAGAATTGTTGAAGGAAAGAATAGATGGTCTTCATGGTGTGTTGAGGACAATGATGTACAGGTACATGTACAGAGGTTCAACAATTTATCTCCAAGTGGGAGATTGTTAGGTTGTGGAGCTAGATTGCTTCACAGTTAGCATGAAATGGAAAGAGACTATAAATAAAGTGGAACTGACATCAGCTAGGAAGGGTGATGTCGATCGGGAAAAGGGGAACCGGCCGCAATTAGGTCTAACCGGCACCGGTTACCTGTGCGAAGCACTTAATTTTTAAGTCACGGGTTTTAATATTGTTTTTTGTTTTTAAAGAAAATATATTGAATGTAATTTCATGGCTATGTTGCCCTAAGTTTTTCTAAGCTTATATAAGCTAGAAAACTAGGGTTAGAGAGGGTTAGATGGATGAAGAGAAGGATTAAATTAGATCCTTGATTCTCTCCTAGATTGAGAGGATGAAGATGAAGAAGAAGAAGAAAAAGAAAGAACATGTTACATGAAGACAGAGTCTCCATGGAGAGGAGATGGATAGAAGGAAATAGTAGGTACATCTGAATGGTGAGAAGAGGGTAACATCTTCTACTGTATTTCCTTTGTATTGTTTAGTCTCATGTAATGGCTTGCATAGTATGCAAAGCACTTAGGGTTTCTTCTTGTAGATCCACATGTTGGTGAGATCTTGTATTATAGATCTATGTAGATCTAGTCTTGTATTGTAGATCCATGAGATCATATTGTATTGTTGATCCATGTAGATCTAGATATTGTAGAGGTCTTGTTTGTAGATTCACAATACAGTGAGAGCTTGGTTGCACAGTGGCAGATGCAGGGTAGCTTCAGGTATGTGAGATCTGGTTATGTTTGAGTTGTAGTGCACTTAGGTAGATCCGATTAGAGATATGGAGGAGACAAAAGTGGTGGTATGTTTGAGAGGCATGGTTTAGTGTACTTAGGCGAGATCCGGTGGAGATGCGGGAGGAGGATATACTCTTGTAGAGATACATGTACTATTGTGTAGAAGATTTGGTTTGTAATCTCTTGTTATATTATATATATGAGATCTCTATCTTTGGTGGATGTAGCCCAAATTGGGTGAACCATGGTACATGCTTGTTATGTGTGTGTAATTTTGTCTGATTTGGATTATTCTAGTTTATACTTACACTGCTGTAAATTTTGGGGAATTGTTTAGATCCTGTGTGCATGATTATGTTTGTTATTAAAACATAGCACTATTCCGTAGTCACGCATATTCCCAACGAGCAGGCACATGATTTAATGCCTCTTTAATCCTATTGAAAGCTTGAATGACATCCTCCTCATACTTTATGACCTAGTCCTTCTTTAACATGGAAGTGATTGGAATGGTCAACTCAACAAAGTTTGATATAAATCTTATGATGAAGTTTATCTTCCCAAAGAAGGACTGAATTACTTTCTTGGTTCTTGGGATTGGAACCTTGCTGATGGCCTCTACCCTTCTCGGATCAATCATCACCCCCTCTCGTGACACAATGTGACCAAGCAACTTTTCCTTCGCACTACAAAATAGTACTTCTTTGGGACCGAGTGAAATGCCATATTCTCTCGCATCTTATCAACATTTTTCCAAGTGCAGCAAGTGATCACTTCTCTTTTTGGAGAACAAAGTTACATCATCTCGAGACAATAATAAAATCATTTATGTAACCAAAGCAAAAGCAACATCCATTTTTCTCTCGAAAGGTTGCTCCAAAGCATTCATCAACTCAAAGGGCATCGACATATACATATGTCCCCCAAGGAGTGGTAAAGGTTATTTTAATTTTTTTTATTCCTTCACCACAACTTGGTTATAACCAGAGAAACCAT
The DNA here is from genome assembly GCA_018340775.1 of Taxus wallichiana var. yunnanensis. Taxonomy (NCBI): domain Eukaryota; kingdom Viridiplantae; phylum Streptophyta; class Pinopsida; order Cupressales; family Taxaceae; genus Taxus; species Taxus wallichiana. Next base: position 647,768,777 of record CM031243.1, read on the forward strand.
CCAGGGTAGAAAGTAACTCATAACTAGTCACAAGATGCAGCATGTTTTCCATGTTTGGTAAAGGATAATTATCCTTCATTGATGCTCTATTCAGATTTCTGAAATCCACACATAGCCTGATGTCACCATTCTTCTTTCTGACTGGCACTAGGTTTGCAACCCAAGAAGAATACCTTGTGGGCTGAATAATCCCTCCATCCCTCAGTTTCTTCAATTATTCTTGCATTTTAAGAGACATGAGTGGATTGATTGGCCTTTGTTTCTGCTGAATGGTTTTACATTAGATTCCAAAGGAATATCATGTTGAAACAGATCCTCTCTATATGCCTTTAGTTCAGAATAAGTCCAAGCCATGCAATCTTGATACCTTTTCAGTAATTAGATGTAGGACTTCTTCTCCTCCTTGCTGAGATTGCTTCCTAACCAAATATTCCTTGGTTTCTCCTTTATGCCAAGGTCATGCTCCTCAATATTCCTTGAGGATGCCATGCATCTGTTAATAATGCGATCAACATTATCAAAGTTGGATTAAAGAGCAACCAACCCTCTAGGAATGGTATTAGTCTTTAGCTAGATGATGCCTTTGTCAAACAAGGTTTCCCTACCCCTCGCTACACATGCCATTGGCTCCCAATCAATATTTTGATAAGAAAACTCTCCTTTAATCGAAGAAATCTTCTGACTTGAGCATCATCATCAAAACTTGCCAATGCTTAATATTGTCAAGTACAGATGGCCTTGTTAACACCTCAACATCAATTTCACAATATGGGGACACTGTACAATTATCAAACCGAGATCCCAACATAGAAAGCTTGTGCGCAAATCATTGAACCTCTATCATGATGCATAATATGTAATGAATCAAACATCTCATTGAGATCCCAAGCTGCATACTTGTATTGTTTCATTCACTGATTTTTTGTGGCATAAATTTTTCTGACTTGCTTTACAATTAATTCCAAATCTCCTTGACAATGATGTCTTTAACACCATATTTCCAAGAAATCCTCAAACCTAACAACAATGCCTCATATTCAGCAATGTTATTAGTGCATTCAAAGTTGAGTTTGAAAGAAAAGAAAAACTCTTCCTGACTTGGGGAGATTAGAACAACACCAACACCATTTCTAAACTTGGAGCAAGCTCCATCAAATAATAAAGTCCAAGGAGATCCTGCCCACTCAAGACACTTGCATTCTTCAATCTTGTGCTCTTTTCCATCAACAAATCCTACAAAGTTATCAGCATCAACACTTGTGTACAATACCTCATAAGATGCATTGTTGGGATCTTCAATAAGGTGTAACATCTTCTTTTCCCCATATAACTTGACAAGGCTGCCCTCAATTGGGATGGTGGCATAGGACATATCCATTTGAACACTCCCACCAACACTTACAACCCATTTTCTAGACAACAACATACCCCACTTGGCTGGGTAGTCAACAATAACTACATCAAGCTTCAAATTCCTACCTAGATAGACAACAAGTTGTACCACCAGACCCTTCACACATCCCACCACCTGACACCTCTCTAGAATCCATGGCAGTGCACTTCCCATATGTTTTTGTTACCTTGATGTTTAGTTCATTCATAACTTCTAGAGGCATAACATTGCATGATGCCCCTGAATCAAAAATACAGTTGTGTAGCAGTCTATCCTTAATGATCAGAGTGGTGAAGAATGGATCCACATTTAGCTAGGAATCTACCAAGGATGTCCCCAAATAAACCTTAGGTTGTTCATCTAGCTCTTTTGATGTTGGTGGTGTCTCTAATTCTTCAATGACTGGTGGAGTCTCCACAATGTTTATATTTCTGCCTCGGGTAGTCTTCTCCTCTTTCAGACCCAAATACTCAAGATCCCTCTTCTTGTGTTAAGGAATCCTAAGCAATTCAAAAATTGGGCGAGATCTTGATCGACTCAAGACTTGGGCAATATCGTAAGGGAGATACTTTGGCAAGGAAACATTAGAAGAAAGTTTGACACACTCATTAGATGGCATAAGATTTTTGACAACTTGGGCATAAGGAGGGGTATGATTTTTGTTTGGGACAGCAAGGCCCTTGGCATATGCATCTTTCTTAGGAGTCTCTTTAGGAACATTTGAAAGAAATAGAGTCTTTCGCTTAGCCTGAGGCCCTGTCCCCTGACAACCCTACGTCTTGTGTTGTGCTCCTTTTCTTGAGCCACAATAACATTTATCAGCAACCGCTTCTCTTCCTCAGATGGGATGCCTCCATCATATGTATTTATCATTAAAGCCCTTAAATACTCAAAGTCATTATTGGGCAATTCAAAAGATTGCATAGTATCTTCTTATAAAATATGAGAGGGAGAAAGAATAGGTACCCGGTGGATGTAATCCCAAAAATAAGCAGCAGCTCTATCACTTATCACCTCAATTGAAGTTGCCCCTCGTTGTGAGCTTGTAGAGCAACCCATCATGTAAACATCATCATCATTATCATCATTTGCTTCTTCTTGTTGTTGTTGATCTTCCTCATATGGGGCATGGGCATGAAACATCTGTCACACCAATTAATGACATCTATCTCCTCCACAACAGCAACTCTGGCAGCCAAAGGATTAGGTACCATTCTTTTCCCTGGCCTGGGACTGCCTATTTCCAAATCCAATAGGTCCCTTGCCTCTATCATCAGATCTTTGGTGATTTGTAAACTTTTCTTGGCCCTATTGTTTGTGTTGACCTTGTGAACTCTTCCCAATCCCTTTTTCTTCTCGGGATAATTTGTATGATATTTCTTTGACAGCCCCTACTAAAGTTTTCACAACTTCCTCCAAATCAACAGCCTTACTTATTTGAGGATTTTCCGGGTTAATTAGTTTTACACCCTCCCTTTTTGGAGGCTTTCCAATTTCCTTGATGTTGTTCTCTATTTGTAGAGCCATGGTGAATGCCTACCTCAAATTAGTAGGGTTTTTGTCCCTCAAGTAGTAAGCAACCTTTTTATCAAATGCATCTGAATATTTGATCAAACATGACTCATCACATGACCTTAAGCTAACAGGAAATTTCCTCAAGGTCTTGTTAAACCTTGTGTTGAAATCATGTATTGACTTAGGATTCTTCTTGATGTTTTCAAATTTTGACAAAAGAAACCTAGGGTCAGTTCTATCACCATACTACAATCTAAATGCATTGTTCATTTCAGTCCAAGAATCAATAGAGTTATTAGGCGAGCTTTATACCAGTCCCTTGCATCCTCTTCCAAAGTATGGATAAACAATTTGATATATACATCTTCATGTTCAATCTCAAAGTCTTCCATCATATTGATAAAAAGCTTTAGATGTTGATCACCAGTTATAGCGTTGTTTCCTTGGAAATTTGGTAATCTATTTCTTACATCCTAGGGAACTACATTTGGATAACCAGCCATCCCTATAAAATTTATGGGACCAAAGGTGTTTACAACAAATGGAGGTCTAGGTGGAGGCTAGGCCATATTATTCTAAGGAGGTGATCTTATAGGAGAAACATAGTGATGAGGAGTGAGGGGTCTGTGTGGTACAGGGATACAATTTTCGAATGACTATCCCCTAATGGCTCTTTTTCATGGCAAACACTATCAAATTCAGAAAATACAGGGGTGGAGTGAGAAGGCCCCTCTCCAAATGGAGAATTCAAATTTACAAAAAGACTACCTGATTCAGAAGTAGTTGAGGAAGCATTGCATTCTTTAATCTTATGTCGATTAGTTTCACCAATGGAGGCCTCTTTTATTGAGGTTTGATCTCCAAAAACCCTCCAAATTCTTCCTCCTTCTAAATTAGACTTTCCAAACTCTGGAAAAAACCTTCTACTAGGGTCCGCGGTGAAGAAAGATCTTCTTCCTTCCAGCTTTGCAAAGATTAGTAACAAATTTTCAATTGACAGAGGTTAAGACATTGGCATTTATCAAAATCAAATCAACTCAGAGTCGCCACTAAGGATTTTCACCCTAGTTGTGCAAATGCACTAAAATAATCTGTCAAATATCTGTCAACACTAAAAATCATGCAAAGCTTTACAAATTAGACCTTCCTTCACCCAAATTTATCAATGGTGAGGCAAACCTAGTACAATAACTGCTAGAAAAATTGGACAAACAACATGCAAAACCTATAACTTTGTTCAATCCTTATAGATCTGATCAGAGAATGATGTTTTCAAAACGTATTTACACACAAAACTGCAAGAAACATTACCAGGGTCTGGAAAACTTTAAATTCTTCAAAGCATTCCAGCAGCAGGCAGTGCAGAAGGTGTTGGTACCCAAATTGATTCTCCCTCAGAAGTTGAAAGCATCATAGGTTAGCAGGAAGCTTAGGGAAAAGCATAGCATGTAGTGTGTTGTTTTGTAGCCGAGGATGAAATGCATCTTGCTCTTTGTCACTCAGATGTGGAGAAATGGGTAGCACCCTCAAGAGGATTTGACCTATCCTCACTACTTTATGGTTGTGCCTTTCAACCAGGGTGAGAGGACCCCTTTTGTAGCTTGTTGTTTATGGAGGATATGGAGATGTCCTTGAAGAAAATATGATCAATGTAACAAAACCTAACTCTCACGAGTTCTCACTCTAGATAATGGAGACATTTTCTAAGCAAGGTTCGCCACTAAAGATGATAAAACCTAATTGTTTACGCATGTTTTGATGGTAAAAATTATGCATTTGTATACATACATGACAAACGGGGGTAGTATGGGTATGATTAATTATTTTAAGTGAATTTTTGGTGGAAGGTGAACCGGGATAAAGTTAATTATACCAGATCTTTGGAGGGATTTCACAATAATGAGTAGCTTCACAACAAAAAGCTTCGTAACACTCGAGACATTCCTTCAATCGAAGGTGTGCTTCAATGGAGCCCTAGATCAGCACATTTTCACATAATCTTTAAGACTCAATTAAAAACTATAGTTTTGATTAACCATGCTTAAGGTACACCCAAAGACTTACAGACAATCTTTATCAACAAATGACAAGGAATTGAGTTTAAATTTGTATATCTCATCTAAGATGAAGGCTCTTCTTGAGACGAAATTGTAAATACCATTAAACTATCATAAGGATGAGATCCTATGTGATTTCACAAAAAAATAGTATAAGATTGCAATAGGAATGAATGAAACTATTTGCATACATTCTTAACAAAGCAACAAATAATTTCTCATAGTCAACACAAAATAACTCAAATTTGATTAAACTTATCAGTAGGGGAAAGTTTCTAGAATAATCTTAGATCTTTTTAATGGTTGTACACTCGTAACCACCTTGACACGATCAAGTTTAACAAAAAATAGACATACATGTTTCTCAAATAGTCCCTTAAAAGACGGGCTCTATCAAGCCTTTTAGAAAATCAGTTCTGACCTCTAACACTCCAACATTCCAACCTCCAACCCCTTACCAAGAGAAGAGCTCTTGTATTTATATCAGAAGTGACCAAAACAAAGGAAAAAGGAAAATCTAATGACAACTCAGCCACCAATTGTTAATGCTCCTGTAAATTTGTCCACAATCTAGAAATTTTTCTTTAAAAACCTCCATGGTTGCTTTGGCATATTAGAGGAGGAAGAATGGCAAATAATATCAAAAATGGGTAGTGGAAGTAACTTGATTCGGTTTAATGGTGTGAAAGCCATTTTTAGATTTTTTCCCATCAAGGCTGTTGAGAGTAATATTTTATTCTCCCATGGCGTAGTGGAGGTCGAGCTTTCAACGGTGTCGATTTGCAATATTTCAAGCCTTGAGTCGAAATATATGCCCCTTTGTAGTTTGTATCGAATCCATACAAATGGGTGGGAAAACAGTTTGAAATATGGGTCACCTATTCATTTTACAACCTTTGAAAAAATGTAGAAAATTCACATTTTCTCCGCACCTCCACCCTCAAGAAATGAGGCGACACGTGTCTTAAGGTGGGTCCCAAAAGAACCACGGCCAAATTCTGCTATTTCACCTCCTTTTTAGAAAAGGGAAAATTTTCCAAATTCTCCCGCAACTCGCCCTCGAGAAATGAGCACGACACATGTCCTATTGTGGATCCCAACAGAACCACGCTTGCCTTTTCACCTTTAACTCCCTTTTTCCACAAAAGGAAAATTTTCCAATTTTTCTCTAAAAGTTCACACTTTCGTCGTTGACTAGAGAAAGCTTTGACCTTTCCCCATCATGCTTGTGGGCCATTTTGAGATTTTAATCCCTTTGATGACAAGGGGAAAAAAATCCAAGTTTCCCCGATGGCCCACCTTCCCGCCTCTTAACATTTTCAAAGCCAATCTTTACCTCCTTCTTATCGGGCTCGTGGGCGTTTTGAGATTTTAATCCCTTTTATGACAAGGGGAAAAAATTCCAAGTTGCCCCTGATGGCCCACCTTCCCGCCTATTAACATTTTCAAAACCAACCTTGACATCCTTCTTATCGAGCTCGCGGGCCATTTTGAGATGTTAATCCCTTTGATGACAAGGGGAAAAAATTCCAAGTTGCCCCTGATGGCCCGCCTTCCTGCCTCTTTGACTTTTCAAACTACCACGCGTCACAATGGCACATCTTGAGATGGTCCCCAAAAGTTTGAAACCTTGAATTAGCGCAGTCTTGCCACATATCACCATGGTGCAACTTCAAAACTTTAAGGCTTCAAAATGATTTGGTGGGGGTGCACTTCTATTTTAGAATTTTACTCCATTTTTCCAAAAGGGCAAAAAATCCAACTTTCCTCCGAAGGCCCGCATCTCCGCCATTAGATTTTCCATGTGTCCTTCTGTGGGGTCAAAGTAAGACTTTTTCCCTACCACTTAAAATTTTCTTTAATCAAAGCCTAGCGGGGCCGTGGGGTGGGTTCAAACTTTTTCCAAAGTAGCCAAAAGAACAAGTTGAAAAAACAAACCCGCCACGCCCCATCCAATCGAAGAAGCCACGTAAGCACCAAAAGAACCAATCAAATTTGAGTAGAGCTATGGGACCAAATTTATCCTTTTTGAAAAAAGTAAAAAGCGATAAGTTAAACAATTCACCCGTCATCCCCTGACCAACCGAAAGAAGCCACGTGACCACTAAACACTAAGAAATAAGTTTGACAGGAAAAAGACACCTGTCAGACCATAAAAACATAGAAATTCACCATTCATGTCCGAACCCGATTTTTTCGCTAAGGATGAAAATTTCTCGAAACAAAACCAAGTGAATCATGGTTCCAAGCATCTTTTAACCATGGATTTGGATTTTCAAAGGCATACAAATATAAATTGATCATTCTCAAGCTTCCATGGTCGGGGAAAATGGAAAAATGACAAAGCCCGCGGATTTTGAAAAATTTAGGGCAAAAACAAGGAAAACTCGGAGACTCCTTCAAGGAGGGACATGACAATGGATTTTGCAAACAACTCAAGGCATTTCAAATGGAGGTAGAAGCTCTTAGAACACCCACATCGAGAGACAAAATGTTTTAGAACATGCAGATAGAGGAAAAATTAGGGCAAATGGTGTGAGATCAAAACAAGCACCAACATGATGTAGATGAATTAGCCTTGTGTGCTTTGTGATGGAGCTCAATGGATGCAAATGTATCTTTAGATACCTTTTGATGGATGCAACTCGGATGGTGATAGTAGATGCTTAGTGTTTGGTCCCTCATTATGGTCACATAACTTTATATTTATATGGTTCTCTTGTTATAATTTCATAATTAACCCCGAAAAGGAAAATCACCAAAAAGATAGAAATCTCAAATGGCTAGAAAGTGCCCAAAAGGTGAGATTAAAGTGCAAAGTGCAAAGGGGACTAGGGCACAGGGTGTCCCAGTCTTGGTTAGGTGCCCCATTAAGAAATAGGGAAAATGCAAAATGGTAATATAGACTAGGAAAGTGCAGGTGCAAGATCAAAAATACGACAACAAACAATGTAAAAATGACCAAAGACATGTGTTAATTATTACTCTTTTCACTTAAGAACCATATGAATAGTAGTATGAGATCGGGACTAAATAATGACTCAAAGTGTGTGATTTAGTGTCTACATTTACCCCCACTTTATGTTATTTAGCGAGAAAGATTGTTAACATAAAGTATATAGAGATGCATACTTGATAATCCATGTATATTGATGCAATAAACGTGTTGAAATAGGAAAAATACTGTAAATGAAAGTACAAAAATGAAAAAGGAATATCTGCACTTTGATCCATGATGAGATTAAAGGGTGTAGAAAGGATATCTGTAATTTTCAATGAAGTGTGAGTTTTTGGGTGATCTCACGCCACCTTTGTGGTGAAGAAGTGTAGGGAGAAAGTTGTGTTATTCTCCAACATGTAACTGCTTCCTAAGATTGGTGAAGAGATTTATGTACTATTTGGTTATTTTGGAAATTCGATGCCACTTTGGACAAAGAAGCGTATGGAGGAAATTTGAGCGTTCCTCCAACATGTAACTACTTCCTAGAACACTAAGTACAATCTACTCAAGTAAAATCCACTATGTATGGGGTTCGTAGACTGTTATGAACCCACTCACCGTAAATAAAGCTAACCTGCTACACCTTTGAACTATAATAGTATCATGTGTAAACCTCAAATGATGCCCCCCTCTTTGGGGGTGCATTCAACATCGCGAGATAGGAGAATAAAATCTTAAAGAGGGCTGACCGTGCGAACTAAAATTTTTCCCTGTAGGGGAAGGGAATGTGCTTGGTAAATACCAAGGAACATGTAAACAAGTGCCTAGAAAACAAGTGTTAGCATGAACAAGCATGCATGTAAAAACAAACAATGTGTAAGATAACACATAAGCACATAATGTACACACATAAAAAGACAATGTAGGTTGCAAAAAATGGGTTACAAACATGGGACACCACTCACGGTGTCACAAGAAACTCAAGGCCATCATGGCCGCAAACAAACAAGTATGTATAAATAAAAATGGCAAGGCCCGCAAACAAGACAAATAATAGTAGACAAGAGTGAAAAACAAGTACGTAAATAAATATCCCCTGGATAACAAATGCAATGTGTAGAGGAGAATATGTTAAATGCATAGTATGTGTAGTAAATTGTATGATATGTAATGTGAGATACGTAGATGACCTAAGATGGGTAGAATAATAGATATAAGACATAATATTAGAGGGCATGTATGAGGTATAACAACACAAAATATACAATAGCTATGGAGTGATGTGTGTAGGACAAGATGTAAAATATAGGATGTATGAAAATGTGCAATGCCTATAGCTTAGAATGTAGTGTATAATGTGTAGATGATGTGTGATGATATGTGGTTCCTAATGTGTAGTGACTACTATGCAATGTGTGGGGTTCATGTGTAGAGAATTCCCTCAACAGTCAAGTGTGAACCGAAGCACAAGAGTGTGTCATAGGGTAGTGGTCGATGGTTAAAGTGTAGATGACGATGCCTATGCTAGGATGTGGATGTGTGTGAATGTGAGTATGAAACATGTGTTGATGCTAGGATGGGGTGTGTGTGGATGTTATGCCCCCAAGTGCGTAAAGAAGTGAAAGAATCAAGCAATATTATCAAGGAAATCGTTAGCGTATGTATTAAAGCCATATGGTTCTGCATCGGAAACCTGATAAGCTATAGTGTCGGGTTGGTCATCCAATGAAACATTGAGTCATAGATGATACATGCCCATAGCATATTCCTCATCAGTGAAGGGTGATGAGGGACACCCATCTGATAGTAACGAGTGAGATTCAATGTATAACCAAGAAAAGAACTGTTGCAAATGAATACATGACTAAAGGGCATGGGAAATGATATATCCATATGATCATGGTCTAATTTACCTCCTATAAATGTAAGCCAAGAATGTCCAAATATGAGTGGAGTGGAAGGAGGTATACTCAAAAGGTAGACTATGAGATGGAATACAAGTAGACCATAAGCTATAATGATAGTAATGAATCCATAATGCATATGAGGATTATGTGTTGGAGATAAAGATCTTCAAAATCAAATCCAAGCCTATCAATTCATCATGTGAACATATAGTGCCATTGAAAGTAGGATCAAATGGAATATGTTCCCAATATGAATCATTCATGAAAAGTGTGCATGTGAAGGGAGGTCGTAGTGATGAAGATGGCATGTGAGAAGGTGGAGGAGCTAAAACAACATTTGATGTAGAGAGAGGCCCCTGATAAATGACCATAGTAGTAGTAGTGGCAGGGGGAGGTGGTGGAGTGGAAGAAACTACATCAATGACACAAATAACACCCTCAAGTGGTGGAAAATGAGGTAGTTCGTCCATTGGTTGAGGGTCATTTGTAGTATCAATGTGTGGAATAGGAAGAGTAGTATTAGGATCACGGTCACAATATTTATATGCATCACGGTCATGAAGTACAATATATTCAACACCTTCATGTATGAATTTGACACAATGATGTATGGTAGAAGCAACGGCTTGCATGGCATGGAGCCATGGCCTACCAAGAAAATAGTTATATGAGACTGGAAATTCAATGACAAAGAAGACTATGTTGAGAGTTTTTGGCCCTACAATGATAGGAAGAACAATGTGACCTACGCATGGGAAAATTGAACCATCATATGCATGAAGTGAGAGAGATGATGGACTAACATCAACAATAGAAAGACAAATATTTTCAAGGAATGACATAGGAAAAATATTAAGTTCAGATTAGTTATCAATTAGAGTACACTTGACACCCACATTATAGATGTGAATCATGATATGCAAGGATGGATCATTGTCAAAAGTGTTAAGATCAACAAGAAGATTAGATTTGAATTCTATGTGTTGAGAAAATGCATCTACAAAAGTTTGATAAAGCGAGTTGGGATGCATATCAAGCATGAATTTGAGTAGTCGTAAGAATATGTTGGACCATATGTCGTAAATCATGATGTGCAAGTAAATAATCATTGATTGAGATACTCAAGATGACTATACCTTAGGATGATAAGCAAAGAATGAGGACCTTAGTAGCGTGTAGATTGAATACGGGTTCACAAAAATGATTATGCTAAAATGTAATATATTAACCTAATATGATGTTATAGGAGAGCAGTAAATAAATGAAACAATGTAATACAAAAATTACTCAAGCAACTAAGCAAGTGAAATATGAAACCCTAATGTGCAAGAGAGGGTTAAGAGGTCCTTAGTTGATTCAACAAAGGTGTAGGATTGTGTTGCAGTGTAAACCAGATAAATAAGAGGAGGAAACAACCACAAAGAGTACTAAGAAAGCACAAATTTGAGCTATCTGACTAGACTAGGGAATCTATAAAGGGAAAGGGGCACCCGTGGGTGCTCTCATCTGGGATCTAGACACCCTAGTTTGGAGAAATGGCATGAAAACCTCCTCTGATATGTTGTTGGATGTTTTCCTGTTTTTTCTTCCTATAACACTAATGTTGTTGAACTGCATTGATGTCACTATGAATAGGAGATGGGAGAATCACCTACAAAACCCCAAGCAAAGCATCAAAACCCTAAAAATAAATATGTATACCAAGGGTTCAGATTTTCCTCAACTACCAAATTGATGGACTTATCACTGAGCACTGCACTACATCTCAAAACAAATGTAGTTCTAGGTGTGTGTGTACAAATCGTGCCCTAGGTTGCTCTTGTGCCAGTCGCACTTTGTGAATTAGAGAGTAAATAACTAGATGTATAATGTAGTAAATGTGTGCATGGAAACAATAGACTCCCCTCTTATGAAGTGTGATACAGATGAACCAACCTTGTTTGCTTTGTAATAGAGCTAGATGGGTGCAAATGTAGCTTTAGATGTCTTTTGATGGATGCAACTCTAGATGGTGATAGTAGATGCTTAGTGCTTGGTCCCTCATTATGGTCACATAAATTTATATTTATATGGTTCTCTTATTCTAAATCCCTAATTAACCATGAAAAGGCAGACCACCAGAAAGATAAAAAGATCAAACAACTAAAAAGTTCCCAAAATGTGAGAATAAAGTGCAAAGAGGACCAGGGTGTCATAGAAGGGACTAAGGTGCACAGGTGCACCGGTCAGAAATAAGAAAAATGAAAAATTACAATACAAACTTGGCAAGTGAAGGTGCAAGATCAAAAATACGATAGCAAGCAATGTAAAAATGGCCAAATACATGGGTTGATTATTACTCTTTTCACTTAAGAACCATATGAGTAGTAGTACGAGACCATGACTAAATAATGACTCAAAGTGCATGATTTAGTGCCTACATAATTTACACAAATTTATTTACACACTAGACATTCCGCATTACACATTACATGTTTTACACATCACAAACCTATGACATTTTATCATCGCCACATCTACTACACATTTTAGACATTTTATTCATTCACTTATATGCATTGCTCTCACTATGTGATGACGCACTCTATTTCCACGACCCATACTTGATTCTTTGAGGGTCTACATATCAAATGGACCTCATCAAACTCACATAATTAATCAATCAATCAATATTTTTATCATACCATGTGACATCCCTAGCTAGTGCCTTCTTCACACATATCGTGATATACGCTTTATGTTAAATCATCACCCCTTTCTAGATTTCCTATTCATTCATCTCATGATATATGCTTTATCCTACATCATCACCCCTTTCTAGATTTCTTATTCATTCATATCGTGATATACACTTTATGCTAAATCATCACCCCTTTCTAGCTTTCCTATTCATTCATATCGTGATATACGCTTTATGCTAAATCATCACCCCTTTCTAGATTTCTTATTCATTCATCTCATGATATATGCTTTATGCTACATCATCACACTTTCTAACATCCTACTCATGCACCTTGTGATATACGCTTTAGGATAAATCATCACCTCATTCTAAAACTTCACAATTACTCATCCATATGTCGCATTCAATATCATCTACACATCATCATTCTACAATCAACACTCCACACTTTATTCATCAACTCTTTTTAACACACGACAACACATCATTCAAACCATTTCCTAATGACGCACTCTCGTTTATAGTTCATTCTTGACTACTGAGGGGGCATAAACAAATGAACCTCATTGCATACATACACATCCACTTGGGGGCACATTTCCCCTATCATTCACTCTGCATTTCATTCCATCTCATCACTGACATATTGCATATATTGGTTACATTTACTCTTGCTTACTTATGCTTTTACATGTTCACTTTATTACACATGCTAGGTAGATATCTTGTATGTCATTATCAATATTATACACACATGCGCATTCACTTTATTTTATAGTTGTGATCATAGACTCTCTGATTTATACATGCAACATGGATGCTTGACACAATACCTAATACCGGTCCACAATGGCTCCTGGGGGCATCCAATTTTGTATACTATAGGTGTTATTGTTTCATTTTGTTTCAGAACACATTAATTTATTAGATTATACATGCCTTGACATTCTTTTATCTTTCTAACATGCTAACGGGTGCTTCATGTGTAGAATTTATTTTGTAGGTCTATTTTCCGCCATGGTTGTCTCTGTTACATCACTTGTTCTTGCTTGTCATTGTTTTCCACTATTTGTGGGCTTCACCATTTTTTTTTGTGTAAACTTGTCTTTTTACCGTCACTACCACCTTGATTGTATTGTGACATCGTGAGTGATGTCCCATGTTTACAGACCCACTTTTGCGCTCTCTTGTTTACATTGTCTTCTTGTGTGTTTACTTGCATCTTAGCTTACATTTTTTCTTCTTAGCGTACATTTCATGCATGTTTATCTTTTCTTGTACTAACACTTATCTCCTAGCCACTTTGTTTGTGTGTGCCTTGGTATCTACTATACAAATTCCCTCCCCCTGTAAGGTATAATTTCAACACAACGGTTGGCCCTCTTTTGGGCTGCATACTCATGCTAAATAGAGATAGGTGTCATGAGATGTAGTATCCTCTGTCCCATAGACTATAGAATTTATCGTATTATATATAAATTAGAGGTAAACCATCTATAGGTATACACCCTTTGGGCCATGCCTATTGTAAACCATATGGAATCGAAAAGGAGGCCCTTTGGGCGGGAACACCGGTCTACGAACACAACTATAATCGATGGGTGGGTTTAGTTCGAGTAACCATATCCCAATATGTAAGTCAAGGGGGCCTTTGGGTGCTTGGTGCAACATATGCCTAACTATATCAACCCAACATAAATCTCGCATGTACCCCAAACGAGGGGGGCATAATTTGAGTGAATAAATCACCCCATACAACATTATACACAACAAGCTACTAGTATAGTACAATTTTTCAGTTTCGGATAGGGCTCAGAATCAAACTTGGGTCCTTAGCATAGTGACCTTTCCTAGATGCCTGAAACTAGGGGAAATTACATAGAGATTGGTAATTCAACACGAGTATGCAAAAATCCACATACAACAACTTTTACAGGGCATACAGTCCTTATCACATGCATTTATACACACCATATACAATGGTGTTCTACATTTTGGGAAGCGAGTTAAAGGTTGGAGGATGACACCAGACTATTCTCCCTACAATTCTTCCATTTCATTGGTGTGAGATCACTGAAAAACTTGTGCATCGACATCATCTACAAGATCCTTCTCTACACTCTTTCCTCATCATAGATGAAGTACATGTGTTCCTTTTAGGACTTTTAGCGTTTTTACATACTTTCCTTACACACATTTTTTTACATATTTTGATCATATACATGCATATTTGACTACTTGTTTGACTTCTCTTTTGCAGGTCCATCTATATGGGAAGTAGTAGTCAACATCAACAATGACAACATCACAACATTTACACATGCGTTTCTGTCCTAGGTTCATTTTCATCATCACTTTTTGCACTTTTTCCTCCTTAGCATCCACGCTTCACATTTTTATCATTCCATGCTTTGTCTAGTCCCTCGACACTCTTTTCATCATCGATCTCCATGGTTATCGATATACATCTCTATCTACTTTATGTTACCAAAGTTTCCGATCACCAACATAAAGCGGGGTAAATTTAGACACAAAATCACATACTTTTGGTGGTTATCTAGTCTGGTCACATACTACTATTCATATGATTCTTAAGTAAGAAAATTACTAATTAATCTATGTCCTTGGACACCTTTCTTAGCTTTTTATTGCTATTTTTAGTCTTGTACCTCTACTTTCTCGGTCTACCTTATTATGCTTTAGTATTTTCCATCCAAGACACCGAGTGCCTAACCAGGACTCCACCGCTAAACACCCTCATCTCCTCACGGGTGCCCCTATCCCATTTGTAATTTACTCACTTTTTGGGTCCTTTATAGTGTGGGTTTTACCCCATATCTAGAGAAAGAGCATACATTCAAATAATTCATTGAACATATTCCATACAATAATACATACTACATATATAGGAGAGATCTCCAACTTCTCCCACTAAATCTAGGTGGGTGGTTCAACCACATTTATTCCCTAAACTATGTCACCCTACGGTCACTCAACCTTCCCTAAAACCTATGCGAGTTGTTTTCTCAACTCACTTCCAACATAATAATAATACTAATTTAAACATTAGGTAGCACATAATAATGTGCACACTAATTATTCCTAACATTCCCCCTTAGTGTGCACATGGGAAATAATGTCACATGCTGGAATACGAGCGTGCACATTGGCCTCGTAGCTTGTTCTTCTTGGGTTGTTGATGAATCTCCTCACTTTTTATTTTCCCCCTTATTCAAAAATCATTTGGATGTTGATTTCCATCGATAATGCATCCAAGTACAAAAATAATGGCTCTTTATAATTTTTAAAAATATTTCCTTGATAGGAAAATATTCTCCCCTTCAAAACATTTACCCCTTTGGAGAAAATTATTTTAAATATACCCATATCTCCCCCTTTTCAAAAAATACATCCTTGTATAATCACCCCTCACTAAATATTTTTCCTTTTAAAACAATATTGAAAATATTTTTAATCAAAAGAATTTTATGATTTAAAAAATTGCTTAGGGTTAGTGAAATTTATTATTCTAAAATATTTCTTTGCCACAGGTGAGTTGAATACCAAAATTTTATCCTACCACCATGAAAGGAGATAGGGATCCAAAGCAATGAAAATAGGGAAAGATACTTTAATTGGGAGATGAGTAATGGTAGATATTCCAAGAAATTTGAGGTTCCTCGCTGTGAAATTAGATCAAATACAAAGCTTGATAATAAGATGAATTTTCTAAACTGTGAAGTAATTCCTTAATGAAGGAATACTTTTTATTTGAGAAAAATCGCCAAGCTCTCCAAATTTTTGTGACGAATATGATGGATCTGTGAGATGGAGGTTGGTCTACTATGTTGTTGAAGGAAATTTAAAACAAAGATCCATGCACGGATATAGTCACCAGAGGATCACATTGTTCTGAAATGAGAGAACATTACTACTACTTGATCTGTCTTGAGGAGAGGACTGAGCTATTAAAAATCGGAGATACAAATCACAAATGGATTATGAGATTAGCATGAAGTATATTTACCAAACTGCCGAGAAGGAAAAATATTTGATTCAAACGCCGAGAACCACCGATAAATTTAACTTGCTAGATTTATGGGTGAAGCAAAACCAAATCACAATTGTTATGCGAGAGATCTACACATAAAGAACAACGAGAAATTTTTCGATATGGGATATTACCATGGGATGAACTAGAAGGATCCCGGGAGAGGCTCCAAATCAAGATGCACGAGTCACCATTGAAGGATGCTTTTAGGGTTCCCTTTCAAGATGAATAGGTCACCTATGTGAAATAAAGCCAAGCTCATTGTTAGGTTGTGGAGCCTATTTTCATGTGTGAAAGTGTTGAAGACTGTACACTAAGAGTATTGTACACTTTCCACAGTTGTCTCACCGGGGGTTCAGGGGTGCAGCCCTTAAGAAAAAAAAATTGGCCTTAAAACATGTCCGATATACCGGGAAACGTGATTTTCTCATATGGGCAAGATTTTGACCCATAGGTTTATGGGACGATTTTGGCCCATGGTTTTGATACCCATGGTTTTGTAAAACTACTTAAGCAATTGTCTACTTATATGGTTTTATGCATATGGTAGGTATTATGTAACATTGCAGATGTGTTTTGAATTCGGGTGTGAATTATGTAGAGTTTGTTGAGCATAGCTCCAAACAAATCTGGGTATTGTATTGAGAGAGTGGTGGCTTGTAATAAAATATGAGCAAGTGATTCTTGGTGGATGTATCCCAAATTGGGTGAACCACATTAAATATTGTCTCTTTGTGTTGTGTTATTTTATTCTACACTTTTATTTAAGATCTATAATATTTTTTACATATTAGTTTCTATTGTTGCGATTCTGTGAGGGATTATTCTGCATATTTTATCCCTTATTTCCTAACACTCATGTGATAAGATAAGTAGGGTGCCAACTCGCTTTCCAATTTTGATCTACCAAATGATGCGAGTCGATGTCAAGAGGGCATCACATTTAGCGAGGGTCCATGAGTTGTGTGGTATGCACCACGGAGAGGTATTCTTAGCAAATCGAGCTCGAGGAGCTCATACGCACTAAATCGGGAACTAGAACCTTGTGAGTTGGAGGCAATTCTATGAACAAGCTTGATATGCAAAACAACTTTTCTAACAACCAAAATTTATGCTTCTCAACATTCTTTTTAATTTTTTCGGGTATGAAAAAGGTGAACAAAATGAAATGAAAAAACCGTGGAAAGAGAGAACAAAGTGGGAAGAAAAATAATATGTAAATGAATGATGCCTCAGTAAAACATGTTCACACAAGGTGCGTTCGATACACCACCGAAAGAGTGCAAGAATGGTGAACGAACCAACAATGGGGTTTTCACAAGGTCTTCTCTGCATATCTAGTGCTTGAATGTTTTGGATATATAACAGATGGATGAACACAAACAAAGGTAACAGGGTTGCTATGAGGTCCATGGTATTCGCTTTCCCATTTTCTAAGTCTACCTAAAAAACAAAGGCATGGGTAGAGTGAAAAAACTAGAGAGGCCTCTTTTGAAACCAGCTCCGATACCAAATGTGGGTTCTATGCCATATCTGGAGAAAGATCATACACTCAAATAATTAATTCAACATATTCCATACAATAATACATACCACATATATAGGAGAGGATCTCTAACCTCTCCCACTAAATCTAGGTGGGTGGTTCAACCACCTTTATTCCCTAAATTATCTCACCCTACATTCACTCAACCTTCCCTAAAACCTACGTGAGTTGTTTTCTCAACTCACTTCCAACATAATAATAATACTAATTTAAACATTAGCTAGCACATAATAATGTGCACACTAATTATTCCTAACATCTATTCGTTTGAGCATCTTATATTTTTGGTAGTTGGCCTTTTCAAGGTTAGTTAAAAATTCAAGCAAAGGAATCATATAAATATAAACTTATGTGATCATAATAAAGGACCAAGCAATAAGCACTAGCTATAACCACCTAAGGTTGTATCCATCAAGGCATCTAATAGCTCTATTGCATCCATCTAGCTCCATCAAAAGGGATATAAGGGCTGGTTTTTCTGCATCAAAATTCATAGGAGGGAATTTCATTCTATTCCATGCACACATTTATTACATTCTACATCTAGCTACTTTCTCGATATCCAAGTGTGACACGTACTAGAGCAACCTAGGGAAAATTGCCGCACACAGACACACACATAACTACATTGGGTCTAAGATGTAGTGCAACACTCAGTCATAAGTTCACTATTGCGACAACTGAGGCCAATCCGACCTCTCTTTCTGCATCTTTCTTTTTTTAGTATTTGATGTCTATTTGAGGGTCTTACAAGTTGATTCTTTATTGCAACCTTCCAACGACCTTGGCGATCTTGGTGTAACCTTAGAGTGACCAAAGGTGACTAAAGGTGGACAACTTGTGACACCTCAAAGGAGGTTATCTCGAGCATTTTTGCATACCCGGGTGCCAAGAAACAAGTCTAGAGGCACCCGGGGGTGCCCCTATCCCTCTCCGGCCGCTTGATCCAACCTATCTCTATAGATCTACATTTTCCATGGCTTCAATGTAATGCTTCTTTCTTCCTATTCATATAGTCAAAGCTTGATCCATTCCATATTTCATTGTGAATTAACTAAGGATTTTCACCCTCTCTTTGCACATTAGGGTTTCATTATTTATTGCTTAGTTGCTTGGGTGTAATTTTTGTATTTCATTTTTATTCATTTATTGCTGATATAGCATTCAAATTAGGCTCTTATTTTACATTTTAGCTTAATCACACAACTATTGGTATTCCCTTTTATGATAAATTGTTTCTATTGACTAATTATTGATTATAGAAACAATAGATATCCATTTTTAAACCCAATGCATGATCTTGATAAATTAACATTGTCTTGCCCGGACCAAGAGTATTTTTGCTATAACATTTCATGGTTGAAAAATTCTATTCTTCATCTCTTAGAAGTTAAACATATATATTAATTGGTAAAACTATTTCCCCCATTTTTTGATGTATTATATGGTTTAATGTATCATTATTTCTTTTTATTATAAGGTGTAGTACATATCTTAAAATTAATCTTCATAATGAACCCTTACATAATTATATTTAAACTATATGCATATAAGTTCCAAAGTATTGATTTTATGTCTTGATAGACCTTGGGTAATTTTTCGATTAACCCAAGTCTTTTTATTGTTTACAAACTATATTCTCTATTACCTATATTAATATCTAGTTTTCTTAAGTTTCCAATATTTTCAAGTGTTCCTGATTCGAAAAATAACGAAATGGTGCAAAAATATAAGGGTTAGTTTTCCTTATTTGCCTTGACACGAAAATTTTTAGATAGTCAATGTTTAGTTTGATTTAGGTCTAAATATCAAGGATATTGTCAAATGATAGAATGATATTCAATCAATATTGATTCCCTTTAATACCTTGCTCTAAATCATTTGGTGGCTAGTTATTGGATTAAAAAATGTCTAGTTAAAAACCTATCACAAAAAAATTCAATGAGCAAAGAAGGATTTATATGGAGTTTTTAAGTTCATATAAAGCAAGAGTGAAAGTCTAATTCTAATTAAGTGTTTATTCACTATGCCTAAATACTCAATTAAAAATAGAATTATACTTGAGTTTGTTATATACCTAATGGTTTTGTCATAAAATTGGGAGATTATAGCTATATACCATTTAATTATAGCTTAAGAGATAAACCATTAAGTTATTTTCTATAAACTAGAGTCTATAGAAATAGAAAATAGAGATAAAATGGAACCTAGTAGTGATGTTAGTTCCATTTTTCTTGAGATATATTCTTTGTGTGTGAAGAGACTATTGAAGCCTCCTCCTCTCTTGCTTCCTTGAATTCTACCTACTATAACTCCTTTTTAGAAATTGGTGAAGTGCTTTCTCAGCTACATTTTCCTCAATAATTTGATTTCTTTTTCTTCTCACTACTCAACTTATTTTCTCCTCTCAATGCACTATTCAACAAAATATTAAAACTCTCTCTTTTAGAATTCTCTTTTACTCTCATGTGTTATTTATTTTCTAAGTTGTATGTTTTGATTTTCTAATTGCTTTACCACTAATGCTTCTTTGATGGATTTTTATTTATATTTTGAGGTTGGGGATGCATTTCACTATCTCCGAGTTAGTTTTTAACTATTTACTAAAAATGGCCTTTGGTTTAAACTATTTTTATGGTTGTTTTGAGACATGGCTATATTCTACCCAAAATATTGGTTCAATGGTGTCACCATTAAGATTAAAAGGGTCTCGAGTTAAAGTCTTTAATGGTGGTCATAACTATTTAATCCCATGATTTCAACAATCTCTTTCATGTTCTCCTTATTAATCTCGTATGTCTAGCAATATATGAAGAAAGAAATTTATATTAAAACAAGATAGTTATCAAGCTAAATACCCATACATTAACACCTCTCTATGAGGTTGCTTGACAGTTCAAACATGTCTTCTTATATATGCACAATGTGTCTTAATAAGAGGGATTGTTGGTTTAATTTGGCTAACTCAAGGGGTCAGTGATTGGTGCCACATGTTACCCATTGTTGGCTTCCCTTATGTTAAAACCTTGCAGAGTGAGGTGCTACCAATTGGTACACCATGGCACAAATTAATGCTTTCCCTGTGACAACATCTTCATAATTCTTGGGTCGTATAATCTTGTTTCTTGACCTCGATGCATGCCATGTGACACACATCAATGCCTCAAATGTATGAAATTTTTGCAATTTAGTCCCATATTTATGGTAGGAAAACATATTTAAGTGTTTATATAGTTTTTGGATAAAATGATAAATAATGCAAGGTAAAATCAATCTCGGTAAATAACTCGATAAGTTACAAGTAGCTTTAGTAGGATTGATCTCGGTTGAGAGATAACATAGATCGGATGCATCTCAAGTAATGATCTAGACATAAACGATGACATTGGTGAGCTTGGTAACAATGTAAATCATGCAACATTAGGTTTTATCATTGAGTATCTTGGTGAACTCAACCCTCATTAAATACTAAGATAAATAATCCCACATGCATCTTGTTGAATACTATATTAGTATATAAACATAAAATCACTTATATATTATGGTAGATTCGTGGCTATGGCCATGCCCACCTAATGTTGGCTCAATCTAGGAGGTGGTACTAACATAAGGAACCTTGATATCTATTCCCAAGTTGGAGATTTAAACATGATCATATGGATTAGAGGAGAAGTTAAACCTATATGCACCCATATTACAAGGCCAATAAGGACTTGTAAAAACCGTAATTTTGGCTATATAGAGACGTGTGCACATGGTGACATAGAAGAGAAGGAATGCATGGAAAAATTTGGGTTAACATGCATAATAAAAAATCAAGACAAGTAAATAATCAAATATAGCATAAGGGCCATGTGGAAAGAACATGGGAGGAAGTTGAGTTGGTAGAAGATGACAAGGGAATAATAATAAAAGGTAACGAAAAGAAAGAAGTGTGGTCTCATGCTTAAAAGGAATTACAACCCAATGATGATAATAGATATTTGATCTATCAATTCCAATCATAGATACTTGGGCCCCATAACTCCCACTAAATCAAATAAAGTCCTAGCCTTTGTTTGTGCATTCAATGTGGCCCCTATAGAAAATCTAATTAAATCCCATCAACCAAAATAATGACAAGAAAATACTTTGAGCAGGAAAATATTCACATTTAATTTTCCATATCTATGTATAAAAAGGACCCTTGAGGTCCATGAGGAAGTTAGTTGGTGGATGGTTATTGTTTTCATATGTATGATTGTGGTCTAATTAGTATTAAAATATATTTAGTTGTATGCAATTTCTTACCAAAACCAAAAATTTTATGGACCTTGTATGTCGTTAATGGCTTTTTGTAAATCCTTAAGTATTATAGATGAATATACGGATGGTTTTTTATACCTTCTTGTATTTGTCTCGGGTTTTGTGTGCATGGTTAATTGCCAAGTTGTGTAATTCCATATTCAATATGGTTAATTACTAGTAACTTATGGGCTTATTACAAAATATGGTAGCATGTGTCCCATTCCCTAAAATAACAAGGGACTTGGCACACTAGGTACACCTTAGGTGAGCAAGTGAGAGAAATATCATGTGATATGTTTGCACACGCAATCGGAAGAAAGGGCTTGTGTACTTATTAGGTCATGAATTTCTAGGCTAAAT
The DNA here is from genome assembly GCA_018340775.1 of Taxus wallichiana var. yunnanensis. Taxonomy (NCBI): domain Eukaryota; kingdom Viridiplantae; phylum Streptophyta; class Pinopsida; order Cupressales; family Taxaceae; genus Taxus; species Taxus wallichiana. The sequence goes on from CM031243.1 coordinate 647,791,517, forward strand.
ATGTGAGAAAATGTGAGAAAAACCCCACTATGACCCATAAGACAAGTGACTTCTATAGAAAATACCCTTTTGATGTAACTTAATTTATTTAAAGTGTTCACTAATTATAGTTTTTATTCTTTTTATGTTTATTGTTACATTAAATAAGCAAGGTTATCATATTAAAATTAATATAACCAAATCACATGATGAGTGGGTCATTGTCATAAACTAAATATTTTTCACTCGACTAAATGCAAAAGGAGATGTTGTGTTCCTCACCATAGTAGGAGTGCACAACATAATCTCATTTTTGTAAAGTGACTAAAATCAATTTTTCATAAAGTGATACTTGAATATATAGCTATATATAAAACAAGGCTAAATCACAACAAAGGGTTCTATAACCTTAACTTATGGTTTGACATTGTTTCTCATGTATTGAACACACATGGCAATTCTCTCTTATCCAAACCCATATTTTTCATCTTACCATCTCTCCTTGATGATAGCCTTTCTTGTAGTAAGAGAAAATCTATGAACAAGTAGACAAGAATACCCAATGCATTATCCACTCTAATATAATCAAATCAACTAAAATGAACTATAATTAGCATATATATAAGTAGTAATCCCAAATTGTAATATGAATCAAATCATCATCTTTTCCTAATAAAATCAATGATGATAATTGTTTTCATCTCAAAACATTTCATACATGATAAATGAATCAAAACAAAGTAGTATATCAAATCAAAGTAGTATCATATATGTTGCATCATTATGGCACAACCACCGAATCATCTAAAACTCTAAAAATGATAATGTGTAATTATGGGATGTGACATCCCTCCCCAAGTGGAAGCATCATCCCGATGATTATTATAACATCAAAATTATATCAACTAATTAAACGTTGTGGGTAAGCTATGTGTATTTCATCAAAATCATCTCGGGTAAGTACACCCCACTAGACCTTTCACTAAGATACTTCTCAATTTTGCAAGAAAATCTTGCGAGTCTCAAGCACCCACAGAGGATCGACCAAAAGTACTCTCGAATCCTTCACCTATAAATATTTCTAATTAATAACTTGAGATATACGATCATGATGATAATGTTCCAATAAGGATACATGAAACATGTTGCATAAGCGAGATAGAGAAGAAGGTAAATCAATTTTATATGGCACTAGGTTGACCACTTGATAACATCAAAAAGTTCTACATAACAACGTGCTAGTTTGGAAGACTTTCCAAAATTGATAGAGCTCTTCTTTGGTTTCACACTTAGAAAAGTTTATCACCCACTATAAACTCTCTAGGAATTATTTTTCTATTTGTATATCTTTTATGTCTATTTACAACCTCAAACAAATGATGCTTTATGATTTATACCTTCTCTTCCATGTCTCTAATCATGTCAAGATGAATAGTAATTATATCCTCTATCCGATCCCAAAGAAATATGTATGCGACATTTTCTCCTATATAAAACCTAAAAGGGAACCATACCTAATTTTGTATGATGAGAGTTGTTGTAAGAAAACACATCTAAAGGAAAGTATGCAAAGTTTTATAAAAATTATATGTCATGTAAGTGTCTCAATTAGAAATAGTCTTCTCGAGAACTCCATGAAAATGAACATTCTCTTGAAAGAAAATCCTTGCCAAATGAGGTTCATCATTCTTCAAATTTCATTGAATGAAGTGGGTTACCTTGGTGAGTTTATCTATAACCACCAATATTACATTATCTTTGTCCTTGGACATTGGAAGTCCTTGATAAAAATCATACTAATAATTTTCCACTTCCACTCAAGAGATTCATGTAAGTATAAAAATATTTTTGGATGCATGTGCTAGCCCTCTAGCATTCTAATCACTTTGAAACAAAAAAGCAACATCCTTTTTAATACCTAGAAACAAGTTAAATTGTTTGAGATCAAATAACATCTCCGTCACTCCCAAATGACCTAAATAAGGAGCATTGTGTGCCTCCTCCAATACTAAAGTTATGAATCCATCAAGATTAGGTACATAAATTATTCCATGGAATTTAATGAATCCATCTCTATCCAACTAGTAAACCTCATATCTATAATCTCAACTATCAATTTCTAAGGCAGATTTTACCTTTCCATAAAATTTATCTAAAGATAACTCATTCAAAAATTGTTTTCAAAATGTGGTCCTCACCAAAGACATGCCCATTATGTATCACCTTCGCTAAGAGCATCAACAACTATGATACCGCATTTGTGAATCATGTATTGTATTTGTTTTCTCTATATAATTTAGAGAATAATTCAACTCCCCTTGTCTAATTTTTTATGACTCATAAGCTACTACTCTACCATCTTGCATTAACTTGTTGGAAAAATTAGTGTTTACATGATATTGGTGATTTAAATTATGGTAAATTAGTATTTACATTAGTTGATTATTTACCATGTGGTATTATTTGTTGTATTACCTAGGTAAGTATTTAGTCTCTTATATACGTAAATCAATTATCGGGTTAATTGTTATTATACCTTCTTATTTATTAGGAGGTTTTTTGGCTATCTCCATGGCTATATAATAGTCAAATGTCTTGTGCATATGTAATTGAGAAATATACAAATATTTATCATTGTTGTGTGATAATTGTGCAAACCTCAAACTAAATTTACATTTGGTATAGAGTACTTCTATCACAACAATTTTAATCTTGCTGATTGTAATGAAAAATAAATATTTTGGAGGGGAAAATTTGTTCTTCTTCATTACCCCAAATAATAGTGCCAATAATTTATTTTAAACCATCCATACGTACATACATAAACACACTCACACACACGCGTACACATGGTAATGTTTTATTAGATCTAGAGTTAAGTAGTTCATACTTACATTCTATCAATTTTAGCAGCTCCATATATTGGTTGAAAAGCTCAACGAACCACATTTATTTCAGTTCTAGAAAATTATCCTTGTAATTTGTGTGTCCACACGTGGTAAATAACCCTCCTACATTTGTTTAGTCTTTTGTGAAGTGTTAGTGTAAAACTTTTAGTCAAAAGTTTCTAGTTTGTTACTCTCGTGATTTTAATTGTCTTCAAAGTCCATGGTCTATAATACACGCTGCTCCTTCCCATCAGTCAACAAAATGTTGTTGAATCACTGAGTCCATTCTTCCCACGAATTTCTACAAGCCTTCAGGCTTCAGGAACTTCATGATTGCGCCTCTCCGTTGAGATCTAGAATGTTGTTCATTCCAATAATCCTTGATAGAGTGATGGGCTGCTTGTTAGCTAAGGCGTTGCAGTCATTTTGAGACAGAAAGCGATTACCTTCTTGTCTGGAGAGAATGACCGTGGGGCAGCCCATTAATGATGTTTTGAAAATAAACCAATGTTTTTCCACTTTTTCTTCTATCCATTTATTGACTCTGTTGTTCTTGTGGGCTCTGAGAAATCCAAAGGTCTGGCCTATAACAGGAAGCCCTAGATTTCAGGGGGAAGATTATTTCTTTTTCCACTATTCACAGATTCGGCTATGAGCAGAAACAATACTGTGGCTAATATAGTTGAGCATGTAACAATGACAAGTAATGAAGTGGCATCCATTGCAGACTCCATGGGATTAAGATTCCTTTGCTCCTTTCGCAAATAAGATATGAAAATTCAGAAAATAAATGTGTAAAAAAAAAGGCGGTGAATACATATTATTCACATTAGAATGGGACAACTTTTATAATTTCTTCCTTTGGGAATGCATACCTATCACGGATACTTTTCCTATAATCGGACAATTATTAGTACCTGTCGACTGTTTTCTAGAATCCCCGAAGAAACTCTGATCCGCTAGGTACCCAACTTAGAATCAATGGAGATTTAATTTTTACACCATGGTGCATCCTGCGAGTCAAGTCAGTTGTCGTGTCAGTAGATAGTACATCACTCATTCAAGTTTTTTCCCTTCAATGATAGAGCAATGTTTGGTATTTTTAAACAGAAAATTTGTTCTGAGCTGTGATGTGTCCGAAAAAATGGCCATCATAGTATGGACATGAATTTCTTTGACACAATCTCCATCACAATGCGGACATAACCCAATTTCCATCGTATGGACTTAACTGTTTGACAAAAATACCCCGAAGAATTCTACCTTGAAATCCATCGAATTTTCTTATTCTTTTTGTTCTAAACCCATCAATTTGGTTGCTCCTTATGTCCTACTCTTCCTATCCTCTCAGATCTTATTCAGAAAGTGGTAGAAGAGTTCGAGAGAACAACATCCAACTTATACCTGGAAATCACAAGTGTGTGATAAGAATCCCAACGACCATCAAATTTTATACATTAGAAAATTACATTCAAATCATGTGCCCAAAAATAGACTACACAATTCTCTTCAGTTTGCGAATCTGAATTTGGTCAAATGTCTTTTTGGAGACAACAATTACAAGTAGTCATAATTTGTCAACAAGGCCATATTCTATAATATTAACTTAAGTTTCATTTTACTGACTCACAGAAAATAAGGCAAGAACAGCAAATAAAATGTTACAACTCAACAGACATGAAATAAACAAATATGTCAATCATGTAGAAAGCATAATTGTTCATAGTGGTCAACAAACACTCTCACCTCTTGAACCCACCTTTAAGACTGAGACTGATCAAAGTTCTCAAAACACCAGGGGCATGAGAAGGGTTTAGAGTTCCATGCCTTATATGTTCTCCTTCCGCTTGGACAAACTTTGCCCTTTTCTGATCAGCCCAACCCTGCTTCCCTTGTTTCCTATAGAAGATGTCATGTTTGAAAATTAGCCAGTATGGTTAATATCTCATCACTACAGCTCAGATCCACAAATGTAAGGAGCATTTTTGACAATGGAGGTTCTAATGAAAATTCATCATAATTATGCTTTCATGTATACAGAACAATTTCCTATAATGTCATTTCTTTGTTGTACATTTCAATTGATATTAGATTTGAGAATTTATGAAAGTAATTATAATGGAAAAACCATCCATGCATCCATTTGACTTCTCCAAAGAAAAAAAACCATTTTCTGTATTTTGTGAATATCAATCCATCATTTGCATACATCATTTACGGCAGGTACTATTGCTGCAATGAAGCCCTTGTTAGTCCAGTTTTAATAAGATCATATTTTATATTTACATTGAGTCAATATAATTTGTTTTAAACTATCTTTATCTATTGTCGCGAGTAGATTCAATATTAAAAGTTATAGTGAAGTGTTATAAGGTCGAGTTTTAATTGATTTTTCCTATTGTGTAGTTTATTAAAGAGTACTTTTTAATTAATTTTAGTTGTCATTTTGTATTGTAAAAGTGTGTTAATATTTTTTCATATTTTTAAGTCTATGTTGAGTTCAAGTGTTATAGTCAAATTTATAGAATTGTCTCGTTCATGTATATATTTTTATGCTATCAAATTTGTAAAAACATTATCTTGTGGATACATTTTCGGTGTTATTCAACATCCTATAAAATAAACAATTTTACATTGTGGGGAGAAGGAAGTAATAAATAACTTAGAATTCATTGATCTTCAAAATCCATATTTGTTGAGTTAAGCATTGCATACACCGAAGGATGGAGGCAACAAAGAAAGGAGGTCAACCAATGACCTCTCATCATCCACTAACAACGGGGCCATGTATTTGTAGTAGTGGGACATTTTTTTCGTTATGTGTGTGTGAATAAGAACATAAGTTATTTCTTGTTCACATGAGTCTAATTCCAACATTATCTCTTGAAATGTTTTGATATGGTGTGGAAGGTGTAGAACTATAAAAATAGTTGTATAGGAGGGAAGTTGACTATAAAGATCCTCTAAGCTGTTATACTTCATTAGAACATGATCGTATGGTGATACGTTCAATTGGAATTGAAAGTGATATAAGTACTTGTATGTAGGTGATCATGTGCAACAAGATCCAAAAACAATATCTAAACAACAATATGCGAGACCTAAAAGTATATTGTGGTATACAATTCTATTTTCAGTTTCTCCTTGCCCCATGTTCACGGTAGGGGGAATGTTGGGAAAATTAGTGTTCACATGATATTGGTGATTTACATTTAGTAAATTAGTATTTACATTGGTTGATTATTTACCGCGTGGTAAATAATACTTACTAGTTTGTTGTATTACCTAGGTTAGTAGTTAGTCTATTATACCCGTAAATCCATTACCGAGTTATTTGTTATTATACCTTCCTATTTATTAGGAGGTTGTTTAGCTATCTCCATGGCTATATAATAGCCAATTATTGTGCATATGTAATTGAGAAATATATGAATTATATAGCCAATTATTTTGCATATGTAATTGATAAATATACAAATGTTTATTAATGTTGTGTGATAATTGTGAAAATATCATACCAAATTTGCATAGCATACCTCCAAAACTTCACGGGTGTATTAATAATAATGGTGAACTCTCCATTTGGATTTTCCAATTTTAATGTGTAGATGTTAACTTATCCTTAAGAATTTATGGCATACTTTCTATAATAACCTACAATTCGTCCCATGAAACTACGAACCTAATGCACATTTTTAGGAGTAGGACACTCCATGATAGCTTTAATATTTGTTAGCTCAATTGAAATTCTTTTATACGAAATAATTTGGCCTAAATATTGTAATCTTTTTGAAATAAAGAGCACTTTGACAACTTGTAATAGAGTTTATGTTGTCGTAATATTTCTAAAACAAGTTGTAAGTGATCAACATGTTCTTATTTAATTCTTAATTGTATCAATATGTCATCTAAGAAGACAAAAAAAATCCCATCTAGGTAGTCCTAAACACATTATTCACCACATTCATGAGCGTTTTTAGTGCATATGTGAGTCTAAAGGGAAGTATTATGAGCTTATAACGACAATAATTTTTGAAATCCAATTTCGTGAAAATTGAAGTCTTGCCATGGAGGAATTCGTGTTTCAAGCCCCTCAAGTGCTCGTTTTGATCCCCCACGATGTTTTATGCATTTCCTCAGTCTGCAGCCATTATAACGTTCTATCTATTTCTCATGGATGGGAGGGGGTTTATGATCTTATTTTATGCATTTGAAGGATGTGGAAACTTGCATTCTTCATATTAACTTTGTGCAGAAATAAAATCTTCATCGGGTGCAAAAATGGCATTTTCCCGTTCTCTGTAATTTTCTACATTCTTTTCCCCATCAAATTCTTTCTCAGAAGGTGAAGCTATGTGTTTTCTTCTCATTGGATGCGGCCGGATGGGTTCCTTTTTGAACTTATCACTTTTGGTGATTTTGGAAAAAATGTCAGATTTGCCCCGCATCCCCATGGGTCCCTGATTGGTTGGAGTAGTTTTGGTGGAAGTTCGGGGTGATGGATCCATTTTATTCTCTAAGGCATTATAGTGAAAGGGTGAAAAGTTCTAAAATGACTCGTGGCCCCGCTCATTGAAGGGATAAATTCTAAGTTGAAGCCCGCAATGAATTAAAAAGGGACACGTGGCCTATGTTGAAAATTCAATGGCAGAGGCATGGACTTTCGGGGAAAAGTTGGAATTTTCCCCTTTTCAAAATAAATAAAGTATAAAAGTGAAGCACATCCCCACAACCAATCGGGTGATGCCATGTGTTGAAGAATGAAATTGAGACAACGGGTCAATGGGGATGGAGAGGAAAATGAGAATTTGAGCCGCGACCCCATTTCCAATCAGGGTGTGCCACATGTCTGACCTTTGGCGGGGATGCGGAGGGGCGGAGAAAAATGAGAAATTTGCTTTTTCTCCCAAATGTCTTAAAACGTGGATTTTTTCCCAGGTCCATCGTTGCTTGGAGCTTGCCACGCGTAGGGTCCAATTTCAAAGTTGACAAAGGGAAAGAGTGGCCAAAATGCACTCATCTAGTTTTTGACACCATTAACGAACCAGAGCTCCAAAGAATACAAATGTGAACCATTCTTCGTTCTTCTCTCTTTGTTTCCTTGTCGTTTATTCATGAGATGCATTTTTGGTTTGTTGTGGAGCCAAATCGATAAGTTTAAAGAGATGTAAAGTTTGATTATCAGAAAATAGAGTTTATCGGGCATACACAATAAAAAAGGGGAAAACTTACCAGTAAGCACTTGAGTGCTATGAAAGTGGTTAAAAGGTGGAAATGGTAGGACCACATGAAGAAGAAAATCATGAGATGCCCCTGCTAAAGTAATCATGCTTGAACTGATGAAATATTCACCTTTTTGAACCTCTGGTTTTCATGAGTGTGTTTGTTTCATGTCACTTTCCAAAAACGGATCTACAACAAACATTATTCCTTTTGGATATTCTTTTCTTGGGGACAAAGTATGGATGTACACGAATTGTTATAAGAACATGTTTTGGCCATGGAAAAAGGATTCTAGTTTTCTAGGAACATTGTAAATTTGGAAGTAATTCAATACAGAATATTTCTTTCTCATTTCCTCTGTATATATATCTCTCTCTTGCTATCTCTCTCTCCTTGCTTGATTCAATGGATCATTTGTCTTTGCATTCAAAAGAAACTTTGTGTTCTTGTCTATGTAATCTTTAGAACTTTGTGTCTGATTTGCATTGGTGATGAAGTGATTGATCTTTTTCCTATATTTTCTTGGTTCAATGTGAGTAAGGATATATTCTGCTACCTATATCTCCTGAAAACATTGTTGTTTTCTTCCTTCTTCATCTCTCTACTCTTCCAATCCTTCGTATTGATAATCTTTTAAGTATGAAAACATTCCAGAATATCAGGGTCCAAACATTGAGAGTTGTATATTTGTACATTTTTTTTCCTGCTTTCAATAAGGGAACCTCTCCCATTAAAGAGGAGGGACACGTTTGTCCCCTGACTGTGGTTTCTAGCCATGTTCCATTCTAAAACCCAATAGTTTTTGGTGACTCTACTGGGGAATTCATTACAAATGGATTCCAGTTTTTGAATAACAACTTCTTGATCATCTTTGATCTGGTGACTCCAAGATACACTTGGGGTAGAAGAACCCTTGGGGAAGAAGACCCTCATTTCCAACTTCTGGATCATCAAGGTTTCTCTCTCCCTTCATCAAGAAAAAGAAGAGGAACAAGATCTGCAAGCACTCCTCCTGCTAGAGACAAAACTTCTGGGAGTGACATCCCTCAAGATCAAATCAGTCCTAATTTGCATGCTTTGATTCTCACTGGTGTTTCAGTTCCTCTCCAAACAATCTTTCCAAGGATGGCAGCTCCTCTGCCTTGGGGCCAAAGGGTTGGGCCTCTTGCTCTTCCCCAACCATTGCATGAATTTCCTAGAGGCAATAGAAAGAATTTCCCTAAATTCAGAGGTGATGGGAAGGTTCATCCAAGATGAGCATATTGCGGCCTTCATTGTTGCTTGTGGTGTTCTCAGAGTTGAACATGAGGATATCTCTATTAGAATTTTTGTAGAGACATTGCAAGATAATGTTGTTGATTGGTTTTATCATCTCCCTGTTGGATCCATCACCAATTGGAACACCATGATGACCTAGTTTGAGCAGCGTTTCAAACTTGCTGAGGATGTACATGCCCTCTTGGCCCAAATTTCTCAAATCAAGAAAGAGTCACATGAGCCCATGAGGGAATTTGTGGCCAAATTCAATAGGCTAGTTAACAAGATCCCACAAAAAACACACACCTATGGATCAGATTCAGAAATGTTTCTTCCTTAATGCCCAACTACCTGAAGTGAGCTATGCACTTAGAAGAGCTAATCTTGCCACTTTAGATGTTGATCAGAGATTTTTTGTCAGTGTTGAAGATGATCTGATCATGTCTGGAAAGCTAAGGAGAGAATCATCCAAATCCAAAGCATCTCCTTCTTCCACATCTTCTCCTGGAGCTAATGTAGATCAAGTTAGTACAGAAACTTGCTAATGATCTCATTTCTCTCAAGAAGTAGTTAGCCCAACATGCTCCTTATCAGGATGTTCCTAGGAAGAAATTTCAGCCCAAGAATCGGTTGCCCTCTCCTCAGACCAAATTGGAAATTAAAGGCCCACCTATTAAAGTTCTAGTCAATGCAACATGTGAAGTGTTGGAGCCTGATGATGAGGAGGAGAATGAAATCTATGAAGAACATGAAGAGGAATCTGATGAAGAATTAGAAGAGTTGAGTGGATCTCATGTCCATTTTCTCACCACTGAAGGTATAGATGAAGAGGATGATTATGAAGAAAGAGTTGTAGAGATGAACAATGAATCATATGTTGTCATGACTCATGAGCAAGCCAACAAGAAGGAGAAAGTGGTGTAGCCTGCTAAAAGATCTAAGGAACCTCCTACAGCCATTCCAGTGATTGCAAGGAGAGGAGCTCCTATTCCAACTTCTTCCACACCCAAGGTAGGTTTTGTTGTTCCTTCCTCCTCTGTTTCTACTCCTAAAACTTCTTTCCCTTCAAATGATAGAGTTGATAAGTCAAAAGTTTCATCTACTCCTATCAATGATGCTCCATCTACCTCTGGTTCTTTTGACATTATTGACCATCTCAAGAAAACTAAGATCCAGATCTCAGAAATCCAAATTCTACCAAACCCATCCCAAGGCCTTTGCTAAGATGGTAGACTTTGTAAATTCCAAATCCAAGCCTTCATCCCCTAGTTCTAAAGGTCTCTTGCCCACTCCTTCTCCTTCATCTCAACCAAGCCTTGTGGTAGTAGTCACTTCATCTGATGAGAAGATCAAACCATTTTATGTCACTCTCCTCATAGTTGGCCACAAACTCAACAATTGTGTTATTGATTCTGGTGCTTTAGATAATGTGATGCTGCTAAGGTAGCTCATGCCCTAGGCTTAACCCTAACCCACACTTTTGGTTCATGTTACTCAATGGAAAGTAGAGAAGTGCCATTGGTTGGAAGGATCAAGGATGCACAAGTAGCCTTTCTTTGCTTTTCCAGAGAAGAGAGTTTTAGCCACCATTTTGGTAGCTGATATTCCCCCTTCCTATGACATGCTGCTGAGTAGAAATTTTTGCAAAGATGTTGGAGGAGAAATCATGATGGATTGGTCACATGCTCTTATTCCAGTGAATGGGAAAATGAAGAAGCTACTGCCTGAGAAACAAACTGAATATATCGTGTAAAAAATAGATGACCCAAAGGCACAAATACTTTATGAGGACATTGGTCATGGTAACTACATGATCATGTCACAAGATGAGGCTAACCATCCTAAGGAAGTGCTTCTTGATCCTAATGGCATTTGGATTTTGGAATTTGATGGGAGCTGCTCCTCAGCTGGTTCTGGAGCTGGTGTGGTGCTTATTTCTCCTGAAGGGAAAATTCATCCTTTCTCCTTCAAGCTCCAATTTGAAAACACAAATAATACAACTGAGTATGAGGCTCTCATCCTTGGTTTAAGCATGGAAAAAGAGATGGGGATCAAGAATCTCCTTGCTCGTGGAGATGTAGAGCTGATTGTAAAATAGGTCAGAGATCTCTTTCAAGTGAAGAATAGAAGGTTGAAACATTACAGGAATCTGGTTTGGGATTCCATTGAGTTCCTTGATGCCTTTTCCATTGAAGCCATGCCAAGGGAAAGAAACACAGGGCTGATTCCTTGGCTGTCTCGGGGTCTCTACTGATCCCTCATCAGATTTCTCCCAAGATAAATTCACCATTGAGATGATTCATAGGCCTAGTGTGCCTGACAATGCAAACAATTGGCAGGTCTTTAATGATGATCAACACTTTCTTTCCTTCCTTGAACTCAAAGATAATTTTGACTAGTTGTACTTTGAAGGAAGTGGAAATATTCCTAGAGAGTGTGTGCCCCCAAATGAAGAAGATAACAAAGAAGAAATGGATCATGATGGCTGCATAAAAATGAAAGGTAATAAGATACCTAAAGGGATGGTAAGTTTGGAAGAGTTATTTGATAAACATGATAGGTACATCAAGTCCAAAACTTCCAAAGGAGCTCAACAGTAGTTATTGATATGAAAAGATAAACATTGGGAGTCTTAATGAACCCATGTTGGTAAACATTGGAAAGTGTTGCACACAAGAGGAGAGGGAGAAAGCAAGTGAATTTGTTGAAAAGGTATGTTGATGTTCTTGCATATTCTTATGATGATCTCAAGGCTTTTCAGCCAAAAGAGATGCAACATTTCATTCCTCTAAAACCTAGGATCAAGCCCTTCCGGAAAAAGTAGAGGCAATATAACCCTAAAATTGTTGATACAATCTTTCAAGAGATCCAAAAGTTATTGAAGGCTAAGATCATTTTCCCCATTCACCATTCAACGTGGATTGCTAATATTGTGCTGTCAGGAAGAAGAATGGTGAGATCGGATTTGTGTTGATTTTAGGAATTTGAATCAAGCCTCTTTGAAGGATAATTATCCTCTCCCCGTAATGGATCAAGTGTTGCAAGGCTATTACAGGTTAGAAATGTTGTCCATGCTTGATGGATTCTAGGATATAATCAAGTAGAAGTAAGTGTTGTAGATCAGCATAAGACTACCTTTACCACTCCTTGGGGCACCTTTGCTTACAGGAGAATGCCTTTTGGCCTCATCAATGTTGGTGCCACCTTTCAGAGGGAAATGGACTTGGCCTTTGGTAGTCTCAAGGGAAAATGCATAGTTGTATACCTTGATGATCTGACTGTGTTTTCAAAAACCAGAGCTGATCATTTCCAACACCTTGAAACTATCCTCCAAAAGTGTAGAGAGCATGGCATCTCCTTGAATCCCAAGAAATCTTTCTTTTGTGTCACCGAGGGAAAATTATTGGGACACATTGTCTCAAGGAGGGAATCAAGATTGATCCAGAAAGAGTCCAAGTAATTCAGCAGATCCCTCTCCCCACAAGAAAGAAGGGTGTGCACTCTTTCTTTGGCAAGATCAACTTCTTAAGAAGATTCATACCTAATTTTTCTGAACTTACTTTGAACATAGCCCACATGATGAAAGGGAAGCAGACTTTTGGTTGGTCCTCTGAAGGAAAGGTTGCATTTGAAGACATCAAGAGAGCTATAGCAAAGACTCCAATCTTGGCATGCCCTGATTATAACAAAGACTTCATTATCTATTGTTATGCTACTGAAAGTACTCTAGCTGTTGTGTTAACCTAGGAGAATGTTGAAGGTCATGAACTCCCCATAGCATTCATGAGTTATATTTTGAAATCCCATGAGCTGAAGTACACCATGATGGAGAAACATGCTTTTGCAGTGGTCAAAGTTGTGAAGCAGTTTCATTTTTACATCCTCAACTCTCATTCTATTGTGCTTGTGCCTGATACAACTATTAAATCCATTCTTACACAACAAGAATTTGGAACCAAGAGAGGCAATTGGGTAGCCAAATTTTAGGAGTATGATCTTGACATCAAACCCACCAAGCTAGTTTGAGGAAAGGGCTTATGTGAACTCATTGTTGAAGGAGCTGATGCCAAATTGTCCAAGGAGGAAGTTGATATCCTGTTGTTCTTTTCCTCAGCTCAACTGATGAATGGTATGTTGGCATTGCACACTTTCTTACTTATGGAGAATGTCCATCCCATTTGAGTGCCAAGGATAAGAGAGCCATCAAATTAAGGTCTACATAATATGTGTTGTGGGAAAATGCATTGTTCAAACGAGGCATAGATGGAAGGTTTTTGAAATGTGTTGACAAAGAGCAGCAAAAGAAATTGTTCTCAACCTTTCATGACTAGGCCTGTGGAGGTCATTTCTCTTTCTCATTGTCACAACCCACAAAATCCTCGTGTTGGATATTATTGGCCTACCTTGTTCAAAGATGCATCAAAGTGGGTAGGCAAGTGTGAAGCATGTCAAACCTTTGTTGGAAGACCCAAATTGGTTGCTTTACCTCTCAAACTAGTGGTGATTGAGGAACCTTTTCAACAATGGGGTTTGGACTTCATTGGGACACTCAATCCACCTTCAAGTGTAGGGCATACTCATGTTTTGACTGCCACTGATTATTTCACCAAGTGGGTGGAAGCCATTCCAGTTAAAAGTACTACTTCTGAAGTAGTATGCAACTTCATCAAGGAGCACATCTTAATAAGGTTTGGGATACCAAACAAGATTGTCACTAACAATGCTTCCAATTTTTCTTCTACTGAGATGATGGATTTCTGCTATGGCTATGGCATTTCCCTTGCCCACTCTTCATATTACTATCCCCAAGGGAATGGGCAAGTAGAATCAACTAACAAGAACTTGGTCACCATTGTTTGGAAGCTTGTTAATGACTCTCAGAGGAATTGGCATAAGAAACTATATGATGCTTTATGGGAAGATAGGATTACACCTAAGAGAGCCATTGGAATGTCTCCTTTTCAAGTGGTATATGGAGTTGAAGCTCAAGCTGCCAATGACATTGGAACTGCCAGCCTTACATTTGATGAAGGCCATTGAGGATGCCAACTTTACCAATTCATTGGACAAAAGAATTATGTACCTCCAGAAGTTGAATGAAGACAAATTGCAAGTGGTTGATAGAATATCAGCTCATCAACTCAAGGTAAAAGCTCTGTTTGACAAAAAGGCTAAACCCAGAACTTTTCAAGTGGGAGACAATGTTCTTCTTTGGGACAAAAGGCATGAACCTCGAGGCAACCATGGTAAATTTGATTCCCTTTGGCTTGGTCCTTTTAAAATTAGACATTTTCTTTGGTGAGAACTCTTTTTACCTGGATTACATGGATGGTTCTCCTCTCCCACTTCCTTATAGTGGGAAATTTTTGAAGTTGTTCAAAACCTAGGAGTTTTGGCGGTCCCTCTGTACATTTTGTATAGTGTTTTGTTTCTGGTTTTTCTTGTTTTTCTTGTTTCCTTGTGTGTGTTGTCTTCTATGTTGATATTGCTTTTTGACTCCATTTCCCAATGGATAAGGCATTGATCTGTTCATCCCTAGAATTCTCTATGGTTCTTGATTTTACATCTTTCCTCTGCCAAATCATCCCCAGAAGGAGCCAACTGTTGTCCCCTCAATTTTCCCCCTTTTTTTGAAATCCAATTTCATGAAAATTGAAGTCTTGCCATGGAGGAATTTGTGTTTCGAGCCCCTCAAGTGCTCGTTTTGATCCCCCATGATGTTTTATGCATTTCCTCAGTCTGCGGCCATTATAACGTTCTATCTATTTCTCATGGATGGGAGGGGGTTTATGATCTTCTTTTATGCATTTGAAGGACGTGGAAACTTGCATTCTTCGCATATTAACTTTGTGTAGAAAGAAAATCTTCATCGGGTGCAAAAATGGCATTTTCCCGTTCTCTGTAATTTTCTACGTTCTTTTCCCCATCAAATTCTTTCTCAAAAGGTGAAGCTATGCGTTTTCTTCTCATTGGATGCGGCGGATGGGTTCCTTTTGAACTTATCACTTTTGGTGATTTTGGAAAAAATGTCAGATTTGCCCGCATCCCCATGGGTCCCTGATTGGATGGAGCAGTTTTGGTGGAAGTTCGGGGTGATGGATCCATTTTATTCTCTAAGGCATTATGGTGAAAGGGTGAAAAGTTCTAAAATGACTCGTGGCCCCGCTCATTCGAAGGGATAAATTTGAGTTGAAGCCCATGCAATGAATCAAAAAGGGACACGTGGCCTACGTTGAAAATTCAATGGAGAGGCATGGAATTTTGGGGAAAAGTTGGAATTTTCCCCTTTTCAAAATAAATAAAGTATAAAAGTGAAGCACATCCCTGCAACCAATCGGGTGATGCCATGTGTTGAAGAATGAAATTAGGGACAGTGGGCAATGGAGGAAAATGATAATTTGAGCCGCGACCCCATTTCCAATCAGGGTGTGCCACGCGTTCATGTTAAAAAATCACAGTGGGCCAGTGGAGGAAAATGAGAATTTGAGCCGTGACCCCATTTCCAATCAGGGTGTGCCATGTGTCTGACCTTTGGCGGGGATATGGAAGGGGAGAAAAATGAGAAATTGCGCTTTTTCTCCCAAATGTCTTAAAACATGGATTTTTTCCCCAGGTCCATCATTTCTTGGAGCTTGCCACACGTAGGGTCCAATTTCAAAGTTGAAAAGGGAAAGAGTGGCCAAAATGCACTCATCTAGTTTTTGACGCCATTAACGAACCAGAGCTCCAAAGAATACAAATGTGAACCATTCTTCATTCTTCTCTCTCTGTTTCCTTGTCATTTATTCATGAGATGCATTTTTGGTTTGTTGTGGAGCCAAATCGATAAGTTTAAAGAGATGTAAAGTTTGATTATCAAAAAATAGAGTTTATCGGGCATACGCAATAAAAAGGGGGAAAACTTACCAGTAAGCACTTGAGTGCTATGAAAGTGGTTAAAAGGTGGAAATGGCAAGACCACATGAAGAAGAAAATCATGAGATGCCCCCTACTAAAGTAATCATGCTTGAACGATGAAATATTCACCTTTTTGAACCTCTGGTTTTCATGAGTGCATTTGTTTCATGTCACTTTCCAAAAATGGATCTACAACAAACATTATTCCTTTTGGATATTATTTTCTTGGGGACAAAGTATGGATGTACACGAATTGTTATAAGAACATGTTTTGGCCATGGAAAAAGGATTCTGGTTTTCTAGGAATGTTGTAAATTTGGAAGTAATTCAATACAGAAGCTTTCTTTCTCATTTCCTCTATATATATATCTCTCTCTCCTTGCTCGATTCAATGGATCATTTGTCTTTGCATTCAAAAGAAACTTTGTGTTCTTGTCTGTGTAATCTTTAGAACTTTGTGTCTACGTAGATTCACATTGGTGATGAAGTGATTGATCTTTTTCCTATATTTTCTTGGTTCAATGTGAGTAAGGATATATTATGCTACCTATATCTCCTGAAAACATTGTTGTTTTCTTCCTTCTTCATCTCTCTACTCTTCCAATCCTTCGTATTGATAATCTTTTAAGTATGAAAACATTCAGAATATCAGGGTCCAAACATTGAGAGTTGTATATTTGTACATTTGTTTTTCCTGCTTTCAATAAGGGAACCTCTCCCATTAAAGAGGAGGGACACGTTTGTCCCCCTGACTGTGGTTTCTAGCCATGTTCATGGGATGGGGGACCTAGAAACTCCTCAAGAAAAACATCAAGTAAAATCCCAAAGGATAGTCCTCCAATGTAGACTTTTTTCTATACCTACATCATCAATGTTCATTGCATGCATAACTAATCCCTTCCTTTATGTCTTTTTCAACTACATATCAGAATATTCCTTAACTTGGTGGCTTTTATAATTCCTTAAAACTCAATTTCCTTTCACTATCATCTAGGCATGTTACTGTTTTGGAAAAATAGTCTACTTTGGCATGATTTTTCCATAACCAATTTACTCCTAGGATTATATCATATGATTATAAAGGTGCAACATAAAGGTTGACCTTAGCTCTAGAACATGGTATCTCAAGCTCAACTACAAAGATACGTTACTTTACATTATTCTCCATGTTATTGCCATATTGAATCGACCATGTTCATTCCATATAACAATATTTCCTAGAAAATTTACTTAACATTTTGGGTGCAATAAAAATTTAGTAGATCTCGTATCAATCAAAATGGATACAAAACTATTATAGAGTTTACTAGCCACCTTTATTAGAGTTATTTGAATATCATCTTGGGTTATCAACCGCTACATGAATGTGTTTTTGGAAATCGTGACTCTATGGTGGTAAAGGATGTATTCTTGCATTGTTTCCTACAATTTTCTCGAGGAAAATTAATTTCATAATGATCACCTCCATGAGCGATATACCCATATTTTGGCCCTTTCTTTAGTGGGAATTTCCCACCTACTTTTGGTTTTTTACCATTTTCATTATTTCCATTTTGACGATTCCTTGGAATGTTATTATACTTAGTAGAGTTTCCAATTATGTTAGGTTTCCTATAATTTCCTTCTTTGCATTTTCCATGCTTCTTTAACTTGTCAGATTATTTTTTAAAGATGAATAATATTATAAATTTGATCTACTTCTCGAGACTCTTAAATTCCTTCATTGATTAAATTAATATTTGTAGCTTACATTCTTGCGTCATGGCTTTTGAAAAGCTTCATCCATTGTAAGTGGTCCAAGGAAATCCATATCGGCGCCTATGTAGGGATTTAATCCCATATTGAATTTGTATATTTTGAACTACTCATCCAATTGATAATGTGGTATATACTTGAGAAGTATTGTTAACATATCCCAAGATACTAAGTAGCAATCATGTTTCCCTAAGTTAAATAATGAAACTCTATCATTTTCCAATAGTTGTGATAACCATCTTTTCCTAAATAGGGACATAAACAAATCATGGTTGGTCTTTTCAAGAGTGATGTTTTCTTACGCCTTCTTGTTACTCCACCATGTGGATTCCTCACCATAGAATTGATTTCGCAACCCATAACGCATTGGTCTCCTCTAATAACTTTTTAATCTTGAATACTTCTTCATTTCAACTAGTCATGCTTCAACCCTATCACCTAGGATAAATCATGTGTATTTTAGTTGTACGAATCTCTTCAATTCCTTTTCTAGCTCTACCTTGAACCTTTCCTTATTAAGAACTTTATCCTTTGGATAGTAGTGAAAATTCCTCATTAATTGATCCTCTTGTCCAACATCATGCTCTTCCTCGTATCCTTAATATTATCCTTCCTCTTTTATTCTCCTCCTTATTCTTTGGGTTCCTTTACTGGTACTATCTCTACTCTAGTGCATTCAACCGGTCACTAGTCTCTATTAGAATTTATAGCATCTAGTCTAGTTTCTCCTGCTACTCATTAGCGCCATTATTAACATTGACATTTGCATCAACATCGTCGAGGTCTTTTTGTTCTTACCATCTATCTCCTAGAATGAAAAGGAAATTTGTAACTTTAGAAATGTGCTAGACATAAAAGGCTCGATCGTTAAACCTATCTCTCGATACCATGGTGGAGTGACCTCCTTGTGGGTGATCAATAAATATAGTGGAATTTTTTTGTAACCAAAATTCTCAATCACCCTCGCCACCAAGGATGGAAATTGATGCCTCTCAATTTCCTAGTCCTATGCATAACATTCAACACACACATGCAAGAAGCAAATAATATAAAGCATGATTTAATCAGAGTTATCATTTCATTATTTTATCATGCATTCTTACTTCTTAATAGTAAGAAGGAATTGACTATATGAAACCCGAAGTACAAAAACCTATGTGTTTTCGAATATTAATTGTTTTCATAATTAACTAAGGCATTGTAGATTAATGTATTGAGCATGTGAAACAAATATTCATTCTTATTTCATTATAAACAAGATAAATACATGACTATAAAAGTGATAATAAATCCTCGAATCATTTGTTCAATATGCATCTCATTATTCATCCATAATTTATGATTTCATTATTGGATAAATAAATTATCTATAAACTTTTGTAATGTATTTATTCCCATTAAGCATAATAATTCATATATGGTTTGCATTATTCAGATACCGAAAATCTACACCCCTCATTTTTATTCAATCAATTAATAAAAAACATCAATATTTCATACCCACCATTTAATCACACTACATTATTAAAATCATTTATCCTAAGTCCAATATTCCATGATATTTTACCTTCATATCACATCACTTTTACACATGTAAAATCCTATTTTTCCCTATCCTAAATAAGACCTAACCACTTAGATAAACTTAATCATTTTCTAAACCACCCAAATCAACCTAAATCTATTTAATTCATCTAAAACCACTTTGAACCTATTTCTAACTCCCTTATCTCAAAAAAATCATTATGATTCACACACCTATCAAAATCATCGCACGCATATCAAAATCATCTACAAACCTAAATTAGACAAATCTAAACATAAGAAAAATCAAGTATGATATAACCTAATTTTGTCACCCTCCAAAATAAACACAACACATCCCTAACCACCTAAAAAATTATCTATTCAAAATCCAAAACATAAAGGCTTGATTCGGAAGTTGTTTCAACCATTTTCCAAAGAAAACTCAAACAACCTGAAATCCTCAACAATTCAGGTAATCGTCAGTGATTATTTAAGTCAGTTTTCTAGCCTCTCTCTAGGATCCTTAACTTGCATTCACGAGTCTTAGCTTTTTTCTCGTGAGTTAATATCTTCTCAAGATCACCATTGAGTATAAAGTTACTTGAGTTATCAGTTAGCATCATTATTCACAATCATCAAGCGTTCTCAGGCCATTCCAAAGCTCTTGTAGATCAACATCTCATCAGTCTAGTTGTAGGTTTCACCAACTTCCTGCATCATATTTCATCAAGGTCAGAGACTACTTCTCACCTCCACATCATATCCTGTATTTTGTTTGTTCATTTATTTATTATATAGCTTCTATAAGTATGAAATACTAGTTTAATCAACCAAACCTTTGATTTTGTTAATCTGTCACTAAAAACCTGAATTGTCGCGATTCTGTCATTTTTACCTTTCTAAAATTTTTATCGAGTTTTCACTAAATTTGTTTTATCTGTCATATCAAGCCTATTGTTACTAACATTTTGTTAAGCATTGATCAATGTTAGATGGAAATTAGTCGCCATTCTCATGAAATTACCAGTATTCACTCCTTGTCGATAATTTGATGCCCTTTTCTGGGAGTAATATGATATCTTACATGAACCGATTTTGTGTGTTATCCATTGTGCCCCTTTAGAAGAATTGGACAACATCTTTGAGTTCACTCACAAACTTTGCCAAGCAGTAAAAGACTACTAACGCACATACTTTGATTACATACTCATCGAATTTGAGCTTGCTTGGGCTACATTCGAGGCAAAACAAGAAAAAGACCTTCTTTTGAGCTTGAGTTTGAGCCATAATCCATCACTCATCTCTCCCTTTATCTATTTTGTATCGAAACTTATGACATATCAATTATCTATCTTATATTAGATTATCATGTATCGTTTATTTATTTCAATTCACTTAATTGTTTAAACAACGAGATGACATCCTTCAAGGAAGCCCTTTGGATTCCTGGAATCGGCCTTTTCGAGAAGCTCGCTTATCTATCTTATTAATCATATCTTGTGTAGTGTCTTTGATCACAGGTTTCTTCACAGGAAAGGAGCTTGCACACATCTTTTATGGAGCACAATTGTAATCAACATTGAAGATCGTCAATCAACATCTACGGGTATCAACATCTACTTTCGGTTGTCTTGGACCGACCTCGGGAAGTCAAGTGCACAAGAACACACGCTTCACCTTTCTTGTGTATAAGTACCACATCCAATAATTCTTATAAGTATTTTTTGCTTCACTATCATCTCATGGGATTGGAATACTAATTTATAGTGGTCCATGAAAGCCAAGGGTATATGTGGTGATTAAGTGAGATAGCCGAGAGTAGTATGTATAGCTTCTCTCTAGATTGTTTGGCATGAAGATATTTGAAAAATGTTTAGAATCCCAATCTTTGACCTTGAGCCAATATAATTGTCAATTGATCATAAATATGAACACCTCGGTTGCTTGGTATTCCACAATCTTGAGATTTTTTCTAAGTCCATCAACCATGTATTGTAGTTGATGGTCAAAGGGTTGCTCTCGAGCCATATAGAAGAATTTTGATATTCTTTATTTAGTGCATAGTGGACTCATTTGTGAACTTGTGCCAATTTTTTCTATAGTGGCGAAGGAAGGTGATGATGCGATTAATTGTTTCATGCCAACTCTCAATCTAACTAAAACAACAAGGAAAACATGGATCTAAATTCCAAACCCCTGGTAATGAGTTGGATAGTCTCTTGTGGCTAAGGAGTGATATGTTACTAAATAACTATTTATTGAAATGTTAGTCGACTACCTCCCTAATCTAGGTGGAAAATGATGGGACTATGATGGGAAATAAAAAATTCTCAATAAATGAGTGATAGCTTTCTTGTAGGAAAGATGAAAAGAGAAATGTGTGTTAGTCAATATGCATGATGCAATCAAGTCTTTTGAAAACATATTCGGTTATATTCTAGAAATTGTATCATGTAAACTAAGGATGTGGAGTTAATATCATTGTTGATGAAGAGGTTTTAATAAACTTCGATTATTTTTAAACTAAAACCGAACTTCACATTCTACCACGCACCACATCCACAATGCACTCTCTTTTTCCTTAGGGGACTCAATCATATGAAAGTCCTTCTAAATAAGGCAATACGCTAATGGAAAATTTTCTACTAACCATCACTATAATTCCAATCTTTCCAGGACATTATTGGGGGTATAGATATTTACAAGGTGAAAATATTGCCCATAATGTCAAGAGGGGGCCAAATAGCTCAATGTGATGGATCTTTTCCAGAGTCAATAACCAAATGGGAATAGTCTAGGAAATTTCAAAAATGGTGCCACCATGACCATCCCTATGATAGGTGGAGTAAAGCATAGAATCTTTCAAAATATATTTCGGGATAGTCTAAGTAAAAAGCCTAAAATTTTAATTTTGTGCAAACAAACAAAATTTAAAGCTCCCAATATATAACAAGTAGATCACATAGAGATTTTTTTGGATTTTATCAAACCTCTTATATTCCATGTTACAATATTTATGAAGGAAATTCCTCCATGTGCGGCTCCCCTACTCATCTTCAAATCCTACTTGAGCCTAGAACAACAAAAACATTTTCTCAAAAGTAATTGCCATTTTGGTAAAATAAAGTTTTTGAGTGAAATGGATTGGTGCTTAACCCCCTTATTTCTTGGTGGTGGCCCTCATCCACCACGAGGTGGGCTATGAGAGAGGCGAAAGGTTAGAGAACCACCAAAGTTATTCGTACCGGATCTAATCGTTCTTCTCTAATTTTCTTGAGACCATGGCTCTAAGGGGTGGTGAAGGGTGTTGAGCTAGGGGGATGAAAAGAAGAGATGTTCTCTTTTTATGCATATTGTGTTGTGGTTATACATTGAAGATTGTTCCAACTACTTCTGTGGTTTTTGTTCCCAGTGGCGGAGTCTTTTGTTGGGCACGGTGGTCTAACCATCATTCTTTTTTCATCACTTACTTTTTAGCCGTTGGTTTTCTTGTGGATGGCTTAGAGTGCACCATTAGGGGACACTCATATATCATACAATCAAGAGCTTGCAAGGAAAATCATGTGTTGGGCAAAGTAATATAAGTTATCTTTTGCATAAAGTGTTTGGCTCTATTTGAATATTGAGACTCTTTCAAGTCTTTTAATAAGTCAACATCAACATAAACCCATCAAGTTTAGTTGTGTTGAGGAAAAATGATCAACTTCACTACATATCACATGCCCTACATGATGGACTATCTTGGGTATGAATAAACATAGAGAAATTAGGAAGCTAGGTAACTCAACCCATACGGGGAGTTTGAGGGACACTTGTTCAAAGTGTCTATGAATCCGCAAGTCTATGGAGGCAAAATCCAACAAGGTAATTCCACAAGAACTAACATCTCGACTAAGTGATTAGAGCTTACACTTGCCCTCAATGTGATTATAGACCCAATAATATGGATCTCGATTGGGCTCCCAATAGTGTCTAAAGAGAGTCCTAAAAGGGGATGTAGCTGATATAATAAGTAATATTCAAACATTAGTTGAACAAATTCAAAATTCAAATGACACATCTGTAGACCGAGAAGTTACAGACTTATTACCTCACCATAGACATTCAAGACAAATTACTGAACTCTCTTGAACACCATTCTCCCTATTTTCTGTATTTAGTATTTTTCCCAAGCAGCCAAAAGTTGTGCATAAAAAGAAATAATTTTATTGATATCATTATTGCCCTAAAATGGCAACCAACCGTCTTTCCGTATGCACGATGCTGACGGCAAAACAGACAGACACGGCAAAAGACAGAATGTTGTCAAAACTGAGGCACAAAATGGTACTAAAAAAAGGTCTTTGTCCTGCCTTAGTATTGTCAATAGACGCACGGTCACATGAAAGACCGCTAGCGAATCGCGAGTCACCTCCTTGTTTTATTGACGGACAAAATTCCGTAGTCGTGTCTTTTCCATCAACGGCGGTTTGTTTTTGACGGCACTTCCGTTCCCGCAATTTTAGGATTGACTTGGACAGAATATTTGGCGTTATTTGTCATCCGTAGGCGTTGACAGCTAATGTCACGGGAGGCAATTAGTGCGTGAGAGTGAAAAGAGATTATTACTACGGTGGTCACGTGGACTGATTCAAGTGATCGCCTCCGCTGTTAGGGTTTTGGTATTTATGGACTTCTATAAAATTGAGGAAATTCCACAAAATAAAAGATCAAATTGAAAATAACATTTTACTCTTTATGCTCTCTTTTTTTAAATAAGGGGAATTAACAATTTTATATTGATATTGGCATCTCTGTTGCATGATGAATGGAACTAACATATAATTAATTACATTTGTTGAGTAAGCGTATATCTAGACCATAGCCTTTCTTTGGTGAGAACGACAACTAGGAGACATTCAATTTGTTGTTGCAGGATGTTAGCATGATGAAGACTTAACACATGTAGTTCCATTACTAACACATCATTCTACAGAGCATACCAGATCTATACCTAAGGGAGAACAAAATTAAGTATTAACCATGATGAGATCAAAAACATACTAGATTCAGATACACGTAGAACTAACACTTAGATTTAGCCAATATCCTCCATTATATTAAATGCAATAAGTATACAGAAGCTTCATTACAACAACAGTAGTATGCGCGTAATAGATTTAGTAACATAATCTCCCTATGTATGCACACCTATCTATATCTCTATCTCTATATATCTACTACACAGTTTACTACATACTTATAAGGGTGGGGACTTGCCCTTCACTACTTATCTAATCCCAAAATAGGTTGCATGCTATTACTAGCCACGCTGCGTCGTTACAAAAATAGCCACACATGCAAGTGCGCTAACAATATACTATTGTTAGTTGCTGATAGTAGTAGATCTATTTCTGACCTATATCCATGCAAAGCGCTTCGTAGCTGATCCTCCAAAAATAGCCAATGCGTGACACACAAGTCTCAATCGGTTTGAGTGCTCCACACGCTATCTCCAAAAATAGATCCTTGTCATGAAAATAGCTAAGTCCGAACTGTTTATATTCTTCGCACGTGATCCTTTCCGATAATTCCGCGCCTTTGAATGTGCTCTGCTCTCCCGCGTGAACCTTATGTATTTTCTTTACTAAGTGCTAGGTCGACTCATCAACATTACCCCACACTAGTTGTATTACACCCCGAGAAATGGTCATCTCCAAAACGAAACAAAGAATAGAAGAATATAAAGAATTTGGATGAATGAAAGAATGTTTTTAACCTACAGTTTCTTCTTAACCGCAACACGACAAATTAATTAAGGATATTCCTCCTTTATCTCGACCTCGAGTTTTCCACTTAATGAGTGCTTCCTCTGCTTTTTCTAGAATGTCCACAAAGAATGGACTCCAGTTCATCCTTCACAATCTCTCCTTTCTCATTCTGCAAGACCAACACAATGCTAAACATTGCAGTCATCCTTCCTTCTAGCAAATCCATCTTTCGCAATGAGTTTCCCAAGCTCCTCATAGCGATCCTTGTGTGGTTCTTGGGCTATTGTCAAGGCCTCATGCTTCTGTTTAACCATTGCTAATCTTTTTGTGTGGCCCAATGTGTCGTCCCTCATCACTTTTTGGACCTCATTGTTCTCCTCCAAGGTTTTTATTTTGATGAGTGCCTCTAGAGCTGTATAGATGTTCAAGGCTTGGTCTGCCTTCTTTAGTTCTTCCCACAACGCTTGCAGTAGTCCTTCATATGATGCAATCTTTCGCATCACTGAAGCCTTTTCTTACTCTGCATCTTGTGTTGGATCCTTTGGCACTAGCATGCGCAGAGGTTCATCTTCAAGCACTAAGTCCACCAATGTACTTACATAGTGTATTGCGAAGGAAACGTATTTGGTACCTTTGGCTCTAAGTGTGGCCTAAGCTTCATGACATTATCACCAATTTCCCTACTGAGGATGATAAATACAATGTTCTTCTTCTGCGCTAAGTCTTTTCTGTGTTAGGCACACTATCTCCTCATCCTTAGTTTTTATCTCTCCCCTTAGCACCCTAATTATGGCAGCTTTTTCCATATTCCGCCTTGCCACCTATGTTGAGACTTTTACCAATGCATTGCTCACTGTTCATCCGACATAATAGTAGGCTTTACTGTTATGTGTCTAGCACAGGTGTCTTTTTCAACCTCCTCGACACACATGACTCCTCACACACATCAAAATCTGGTTCATCCATGTGCGTGTGCATCGACCATGATAATTGCTTCCTTGTGTGCATTGTTGCCATATCTTCATCCATTAATTCCCAACCATATAACTCCTTTTGTGTCAGTGTGCTCTGGAAACGGGCGCGGACAATTTTACCTGTGTCCTCAGCATAACCCATGGCTGGTGGAATGTGCTCCCCACTTGTTCTTCTTAACCTAGGCTGCTTAGGAACTTGAGCTTCCAGATTTGGGACTTGTGTTTCTATGTCTTGAGTAGTCTCGATTGTTGTCTCATATGTTCCCTTTTCTTCCTCTTCTCCATCCTTCATTTCTTCATCTTGTTGTCCTTCTACGTTCTCTGGAGGTGTAGGATAATTAGGCGCGATTTCCTCTAAATCTTCCACTTCCTCATTCAATTTTAGTTTCCTTCTCCTTTTCTCGGTTGTCTCCTTCTGTGGAGAGAGTCGAGTGATCTGCGCACTATGTGCGAGTAGCACCTTGGGTCCTTGTTCTCTTGAACACTCTCTTAAATTGGCGCTCTCCTTGGACTGCATCCAAGTCCTCATCATCCCCCTCTTATGGCTGAGGTGGTGTAGTTGCGTGCTCAACTTCATCCTTATTCGTAGGATGTCTTCTACCTCTATGTTCCAAACCACCACTATCTTTGCGCTCATCCTCCTCATCCTCTACTTTGATTGTCTCTGTGGGCTTAGGCATTGGAATGTTCTCCATGGTATGCTTACCCTTTGGTGGTTCTAGAAGTGTGAACTCATCTTCCACATAATTGTTTTCCAGCTTGGGCTTCAGTTGGAGGTACACTAGTGCTGCTCCAACGTCTCCAACAACCAAACTTACTAGCTTTATGCTCAACACATCTAAGATGATCCTTTCAATATATGCATTACGTCCTGGATATACATACTTTTTCCTCAGTGTGTGGTAGTCGCAGTCTACCTTGTCTGCATTGAATGTTAGTTGGCGTGCGTCGAGAACCTATGAACCGATGCCTAAAAATACCTTGTTGTGAAGGCATACGGTAGTTTGCACCATGGGCTCCAAGCCCCATCCTTCATCGCAAATCGCGCGATGCAAAAATGTTGGTATATGGAAAACTGAACTGCCTTACCCACCACCGATGGTAAATCCTTTGGTATGCGCCACTCTTCTTCGAACGCCACGCAGAGCCTATCATACCACTTCTCAGCCCTCTGCTTGACTTGTTCGGTCATCGATCCTTCACACAAGTACTTGTTGAATCATTCTGCAGGTGACTTGTTCTCCATAGGATACTCCCAGACCTTCTCTTTTGGTCCGTCTAGCACCCCGATCTCCATGAATACCAGAGACAACAGAACAACCCCAAAACTGATCTTTCCTCTTGAATGTGCTTCTTCGACGATAGTTTCCGCAATGTAACCTGAAATGTTATAGATCACTCCTTCAGATATCCTTTTAGCAACGTGCAACCATATGGTGTTCACTTGTGACCACCTCTCTTGGTCATTTAACTTTGTCACAAGGTGCATGGCTTCTGCACAACTGGGTACCTTTTCAGCTTGTCTATGTCCATGCCACATGGACCCTTGGTGTACCCTAGTTCCCTCCTAGTCTCTAGAATTGCAGCCTTATCTATTAAGTCCTCCTTGAGGTATTCACCTGTAGCCTTCAACCCTATCACTGTGGAGATCAGCGCGGCTGAAATCCTTACTCTACGTCCTGCAAAGTAGAAGAAGTCTTCGTGTACTCTGCTCATGAGCCATTAGTATAAGGGCTCATATTTTCTGAAGTAGGGGAGCTCATATAACTGATATACTCAATCTTCTTCAATAACTTCTCCCCAGCATCGTCATAGACCGACATGTCCTCTCGTCATGCGCTTATTTGTCTTCTTGTGTTCAATAGTGCATCTAGATCCTTCTTATTTTCTGTGGTACGATGGTTGTACTCACTTATCTTGCTTTTCTAAATGTGGGAATCCCACTCCTGGCCTACTATAACCCCCTTTGGATATTGCATCTCTAAAAAATTACTCTCAGGGGTCATTTCTTCTTCCTCCATGACCACCTTCTTCTTTCCCTTAACTCTTGTTGCAACTACCTTCTTTGGTGCCATTTCTACCCTGTAATCCTCTAAAAATACTCGTCTTTTGACTTCTGCAACATGCAACTCAAACCCTAGCTCAAATCTTTGTGCCCTAGTGGAAATCACATGCCCTAGCTTGGTTGTAACGCGTCTTCTTCACTCAAACCCTCCTCTTGGGAATGCAAGCTTCTTCTTCACACAAACCTCCTTTCCACGTTTGGTTTCACACTCTTCGCACCTTAACACGATTGCTCGGCTCTTCGCACTTGGCTCTTGTCAAATTCTCTTAATCGCAATGGTAAGAATGAACTCACATCCCATCCTTATATAGATTTTCAAAATTTTGATGCATTTATTACTCCTTCACCTACCCAATGTCCTCTCATTTATTGACCAACTTTTTTCTTTCACGGTACATCTTTGCGCCCCAGCTATAACCTTCTAGTGCACCTTCCTACCCTTTGGTCATAGACTTCTCTTCACCGTGCCTCTTTGCCCGAGTACCTTGTCACACACCGCACCTCACATTATAATGTCCCTTCATCCATCTCCATCTTTGGTCACTTTTTAGAAGCAATCCTTTGACTTGAATAGCACCCGTAGAAACTTATTCCTTCGCATCGTTTTATTTGAAAAATCTTGTACTGGATACCAACAATCCACCCCACACTAAAAGTATGTGTAGTCCTCTGCGCATAAAAATTCTTCAAATAGTAATTAGCTTCTGGCACATAAACATGCTTATTACACAACACACCAACTAAATTGAAAAAGCATAACAACAAAGAAGGAAACACATTAAGGGAATGCAGAATTGAAAACCTAATCTAAATGGCAATACTGGCTTATTACAAATACCTAGAAGACTTATTTATAGTAGGGCTTCAACCTACTCCCGTTGAAGTAACCAAGTAGCCGTGTTCCATCAAGTGCTTCTAACTAGAAAGCACTTGTTTCAAGGATGTAAGTGATAACATATGGCCCCAACCAATGTACCTTAAGTTTTCCTGGATGGCGCAAGAACTTAGAGTCATAGAGAAGCACCATTTGTCCAATCTCAAACTTCTTGTCCCTTATGTTTCTGTCATGCCAAGCTTTCTTCTTGGCCTTTTCTTGCTTCTAACTCCAACGTGTTATGGCTCTTCGCTCATCCAACTTGATTAACTTTTCAATTTTCTCTTCTAATGCTTGCTCATCAGCAAGACCTCCAGCGTGCAATACGCAAAGAAGGTAACATAAATTCCATAGGAAGAACGACTTCTATGCCAAACACTAACTGAAATGGTGTGGCTTTGTTCAACCTTTTATATGTTGTTTGATATGCCCAAAGTACTGTAGATACTTTATCATCCCAATCCTTTCTTCCAACATCACATATTTTTGTTAATGTCTGGCTCAAAATTTTGTTGAAATCCTCAATCAGTTCCATTTTCCTGAGGATGATAGGGTGTGGTCTTATGGTGTGTAATTATGAACTCATCCAATAAAATTTGATTGTCTCCTTCGAGAAAATGTGTGCCCTATCATTGGTCAAACTTAAAGGACATCATACCTTGTAATAATATTTTCCCATAGAAATCTAGCTATCAGCATTGCTTATACTGAGTCCTTTGTAGGTGCTGCTTCTACCCACCTTGTCGAGATAATCACATGCAAGGTATGATATAGCGTGATCGATTACGCCACGTAGTGGTGAAATAGGACCAAAAATTTATAGCCCATTTCTCAAACGGCTCTGTCTTAGTAATAAGTCTCGAGAGGTATTTCATCTCATTGACTGGTATTCCAAGACGTTGACAATGATCACATGCCTTAAAAAATTCCTTACTATCTTTATATAGGGTCTCCCACCATAATCCAACGAGTAGAATCTTACACGTAGTAGTGTCACCGGCATAGTGGCCACCTGCATTAACACCATGAGCGTATTCCATAATATCCACGCGCTCATGTTCTAATATACAACAACGCAATACCTCCTCTCGGCCCATTTTATACAAGTCACCACTGATTAACATATAAGGTGTGGCACGTATAGCAAGTTGTTTCTTCTCCCAGGATTTCATTCTTTCTTGTGTCATCCCTGTTTGTAGAAAGACATCAATGTCCTCTAGTTTTGATGGCACTTGTTGTAACCTGTATAACTATGCATCGGGAATGGTATCTTCAATCGCATGTGCTTCTTCTCCTGATTGTATTCTTGATAGATGGTCTGGTCCAGAATTACTTTTCCCTAGTTTTACCACAACTGTGAATTCAAATTCCTGAAATAAGAGCATCCATCGACATATGCACCCTTGTAAAACATGTTTATTTACCAAATACTTCAAAGCCATGTGATCTATATAAAAGAGGAATGGTGTAGCTAGTAGACTTGTACTGGCAGAATTTATGTAGTGCATATATCATTGACAAAGCTTCGTGCTCTATATTTGTGTAATTTTTCTCTACAAGAGTCAACTTTCTACTAGTAAAACAGATAGGATGATCTACAATACCTTCTCTAGGTTGAGCTAACACGTTTGCCAATGGATTTTCCGGAGGCGTTAGCATGTACATGAAATGGTTGTTTTTCCCACAAAGGAAAATGTAGAATAGGCGTGGTAATAAGTTTCTCCTTCAATGTCTCGAATGCACGCTGTTGTGGTTCTCCCAGAGTAGAACGTACCTCTCCCTTTTAGTAACTCTTCCAATGGTGCAGAAAATTTGGCATATCCTTTGATAAACTTTCTATAATATCTTGTATGACCCAAAAATCGTGCACCTCACTTTGATTGGTAGGCTCCCTTAGGCCTATAATGATTGCAACCTTTGTTGGATCAACCAACAAACCCTCCTTGTAGATTATGTGTCCTAAAAGTATCCCAAATGGTGTAGAAAATATGCACTTCTTGATGTTCAAAGAGATACTCAATTGTCTACACCGTTCAAACATTAAACACAGATTGTCACAGTGATCCTTAACTAATCCATACACCGTCCAATCATCTAAATATACTTGTAAGAAGTTGTGAATAAATTCCTTGAATTCTTGGACAACTATGCGTGAAAATACAACAGTGCATTTTTCATACCAAAAGGCATTACAATATAGGTGAAGCTACCCCATTCAAAGTAGTAAACATAGTATTTTCCTGATCCTCCTGGGAAATCTGAACTTGATGATACCCAGAGAACCCATCTGTAAATGAATAGATTTCGCGCCATGCAACTCCTTCTAGTATTTCCTCAATGAATGGCATAGGAAATGGATCAGTTACACATGCAACATTCAACTCCTTGTAGTCCACACATATCCTAATCATCCATCCTTCTTGATATTGATCACCATTGGACTAACCCATTCTGACTCATCAAGGGGCTTGATAATCCCAAACTTCAACATGTTATCAATCTCTTCTTTGACCTTTTCGTGCAAGTTGGGGTTCATTCTGTAAGGTCTCTTTCTAACTGGGTGCACACCCTCTTTAAGATTTATCTTCATTTCCCCTAATGATTCATGCACGCCTTTAAGTTCATGGCACCCCCTAGGAAATAAGTCATGGTAATCCCTTAGTAACTCTATTATTTTTGCCACTTCAGAGTCTAACCAATAATCTCTAATTATGGCTTCCTTAGGCTCAGTATCCATTCCAATATTCACCCACTTTGTCTTCATAGGTTCATGATAGGCGCACGTGGTCTTATCTGCATTGTCCAATACCTCATGCCTCCTGTTGAATGGTTTATATCCAGATTATCTACTTCTTCATCATCTACTAAGTAGACCATTTTTCCTTTCTCTTTCTCAAGGCAAGCACGTTGAAGTAATGTTGCATCGGCCTCTGGTTCTTCACCAAGATGTGCTCCTGAGTCTTCCTTATCTAATAACTCCTAAAGGAGTTCTTCAACCTTGGTGCTATCTCCCATAGTTAAGTACTTTATGAATTTCAATGATTCTCCTATCGGAGGCTTTGTAGAGAAGAAGTCAAATGTCTGGGCCATTCCTACAATTAAATCCTACCAATTTCTAGTTTCTCTATGGAGTTTTACATACACATACCAAGCACACACACAACCTTATAAAGTGGAATAAAACTATTGCACCCATAGCGAAGGTGGTAAAGCTTCCTACCTTCTGTCTAGATTCTCTCATACTTATGAATGTGGTTTGAATAGGTTGATTACCTTGATAAGTGTAGATTTGAGTAGGTGCATTTCTGAAGAACCTAGTAGTAAGAGCAATCCTAATTTCATTTCATCCAAAAAATTATCCCTGTGGACCACCCACCAGCGTGTTGTTGTCCCACGTAGTGTATGTGTGAGCATATTTATTCTTTCCAGTCGGTCTATCCACTATTCTTCCATGGCACGCACAAATACCATGGGATCCCCTTCTCTTGTGTAACAAGGTACCAAGTTGTTACCTATCCTCCTGACATAACACGGTTTTGTACCCCAAAGAAAGATGATTTTTACTTCACACCCTACCAACTCATAATTGTTGTGAGCCCAATTATCATAAGAAACACTTGTAGTATCACTAATAGACTGTGCATCCTCCCACTGAATTAGTCCTTCTTTGGTTGGTTCAATCATCTCTGGATCTCGAATGACGCATACATAAATCCTATTCAGATCTTCTTCACTTAAGGGCTCAACATAGGGCACATATTTTCCATCTGTTAAAGGGATAATAACTCTCTCCTCCTTGTTTTCAAAACTGATATAACCCTTATTGAACCAAAGATCAACATTATTTGCATAACACCAAGGATGCCCTAATAGAGCTGGGAAGCTATCTGACTCTACCAGCACTAAATATTCAAAGTCTCTAGTGAACTTGGTTCCTTTTATGGTAATGGATGCATCTTTCAAGACTCCGATGGGAGTGGCTTTAGTCCAATTAGCCATGAATAAGACATTAGAGGATGGCTTTAATGGGGGTCTTCCCATTTGTACCTATGCATCCAAGGTAATAACATTGGCTTCCGTGCCTATATGAATCAATACATTACTCAATAGTCACCCATCCACAACAACATTAAGAGGGATTTCCTTGTAATAATATAGGCTATGGGGGAGATTCGTATGTAGGATCTGCCATCTAGTCTCAATACTTGTGCGTAGAGTGTTTCCTTTTAGCCAATCCCCTAATAATTAAATGATATTTTCCTAGCGCAACATTTTACACACTTCCCTTAAGTATATCAGTTTGGACCGTCTCGATACTTTCTTTTGCCCCATCTTCCGCGATTGCTCTTTTAAGTACTGTATCTCACCCTGAAGATTCATTAGAACTTCCATGGTTTCCTGATAAAAATCCTTTTGATAGGTAGGATCTGGGTACCGTGCATAAAGAACTTCTTTAATGATGGTAGGTTTTCGCTGCAATGTTTCCCTAATGCGTGTCACCTCGGTAGCGGTCATGATCTTCACTTGCAAATCTTCGGACTCTACCACCAACTTGGGCATCCATTGATTTTCCATAACACGTTGTATCCTAACCATCCACATGCATTTTTTTCTTGTTTATGTTGCTTACTTAAATGCTCATATAAGTCTGGGAACTCCTCATAGCTATGGTTCTTTCCATAGAAAGAACATGTAATATTCTGAGGACATTCACTCTGTAGTGGTAGTCGGAGTGATCCACATGTATAACATGTTACATGTGGGAACTCACTTCTTCAACCACCACGACATCGTCCTCCGAATCCACCACGGTATCCTCAACCTCTGCCATGACCACCTTCAAAACGTCCTTCATTCTGATCATAGCGCACTGATTGTGATCCCGATCCTAATGCTCATTCTTTCCCTTAAAGTTATCATAAAACTCATGTCTGTCATACACCAATATCTATAGCATCATATATCTGTCCAATCAGCCGACAGTATTTTGTGTCATGAGTCGTGGACCTGTAGATTTTACAGTAGCTTAAAACATTATTCCTTATCACACGTTGTAATAATGGGTAACAACTAGCATCATGGTTTAAATGGCATATTTCACAATCCATCAACAATGAGTGTACTATTATGTGAGGATAACTATCCTTTGTGTGACCTTCGACTTCATAATCTGTGCACCAAATCCCTGTGCATGTCTCATGTGTTGAATTTTTGATAGTATCACCAAATGTTTTGCCATAGCTATTATTTGTGCTTCTAAAATGGGCTCACTCCAGTGTCTATACTTCCAACTGCCTCAGTGCGTAAAGTTGCTTCAAGTGCTTCACGTAGATCAATGTATGTCTTATGTGATAATGCCCTCCTAAAAGGTAATCAAGCCCCCAACAAACCATTGTGCATGTTGGCTTGTATGTCATAAGAAAGCTTTGATAACAACATTTTAAACCATGCATCATACTCTCTAACACTTTTAGTAGTGCCTTGCTTAATATCCTTGAGTGCACTTATACTCTTCTACTCAAACTAGGGATATGAAACTCTTTAAGGAATGCATCCTTTAAAGTTGTATAATCTATGCAAGTCTGATCAAGGTCAAACTTTCTGTATTAGTTGTGTGTGCACCCTTGTAACATAGTAGCAAATTGGCTTGCCCTACGCTCAGAAGCCATGATTCCTTTTTTCGTGCCACAATATTTCACACATATGCACATGTTCAGCAACATCTTCTATGCCCCTATACTCTAGAAGATGAAGAGACATCTCCATGTAAATATTTTGGGGTTGGTGCGGACCTTACCCACATGATCTAGAACCTCCTATGTTTCCCCTGCCTCTAGAACCTCTAGATCCTCCTGAACCAGAGCTACGTATGCCTCATGATCTTAAACTTGTAGGTCAGGGTTAGACAAGAAGATGTACCTCATGTGTCCCAATAGTAGAACCAAATTGTACCTCGACAGTCTGCGAAGCGTTACTACCCCTAGAAGTTAGTCCAAAAATCAGCGCGCTTGTATTTTGTGCTGATGATGCACTCAAAAACTACTGCCATATAACAACAAATCCATTTGCGTTGCCATTATTGTGCCTCTTATAATACTTGCTCCTACTCTTCCCTTGCTTTGGAATTAGAGTGCTAACAACTCACTGTACTAAATGCTAGAAAACCAAGCGCAAGGGAAAGGTAGCCGGTGGGTTGGATGCGCGCCCACGGCCTAGGTCGTCTTCTTTGGCGCATTCTATGTGAGGCCAAGGAGGGTTCCCTATCATCTTTTCCCAAATGGGGAGTTCTTGAGGCTCGGTGTTCCATGTCTTCGCATGAACTTCTCTTTCTCCACAACACGATTTTCTCTGTAACCTCCCGTTGTTTCTCTATCTCCCTCTCACGTGCCTCATTATACTTAAGCTGCCTTTCCTCTCTCTCTCCCTTCCTTCCGCTAGGTCTGCCATCCTTCACCAAACCTGCTCCCCCCCGCGCGTGGTGAGGTTTAGTTAGCCATTAGTTTACTCTCCAAATTCAAAGTTACCATTAGGATCTTGATTGCCAAGTGGAATTCCTTACAGGTAAGCTCCCTTGGATATCGTAAAAACTAGAATTCAGCTACCTCTGGACATGAATAAGTGGAAATTGAGTACTCCAAGATATAACTATTCAAAACACCACGGAACCACATATCCATAGCTCGAGTCCAAATCAGATTAGCATCATAAAGGGCTTGAAATTCTTCCGTGTCCAAACAAGTGCGTGATACCTCCAATTCCTCTTAGATGCATAAGTAATCAACCACTCGTATAATTCTACTGGAAAAATAGCGAAGAAGATCAAATATAAAATATCATCTGATTTTGTTCCACCCATACGCGTGCATGAAAATCAGATCCAATCTTTGAACCATTGTGCGTATTATTCTTCCAGATCGTGTATCCACTCTTCAACACTTGCTAAGGTCAACTAGTATGTCTTCATTACGAACCATCCTAAAAACAACCTAAAAAGAGGTCCCGACAATGGAACCAATGATGTAACCTAGAATTTAGTAATATAAGCCCAATAAGACCCTAGATGTGCATTGGCACATCACTCAGCCTAGATTGAGTGCTCACCCGAAGCGTGTAAAGGTACCAGGTCCCTCTTTAGGGTTATTGTTGCAGGATGTTAGCATGATGAATACTTAATACATGTAGTTCCATTACTAACACATCATTCTATAGAGCATACTAGATCTATACCTAAGGGAGAACAAAATTAAGTATTAACCATGATGAGATCAAGAACATACTAGATTCAGATACACGCAAAACTAACACTTAGATTTAGCCAATATCCTCCATTATATTAAATGCAATAAGTATATAGAAGCTTCATTACAACAACATAGTAGTATGCGCGTAACATATTTAACAACATAATCTCCCTATGTATGCACACCTATCTATATATCTATCTCTATATATCTACTACACAATTTACTACATACTTATAAGGGTGGGGACTTTCCCTTCACCACTTATCTAATCCCAAAATAGGTTGCATGCTATTACTAGCCATGCACCGTTACAAAAATAGCCACACATGTAAGTGCGCTAACAATAGACTATTGTTAGTTGAATAACAGTAGTAGATATATTTCTGCCTTGTGTCCATGCAAAGCGCTTCATAGCTGATCCTCCAAAAATAGCCAATGCATGACGTGTAAGTCTCCAATCGGTTTGAACACTCTGCACACTATCTCCAAAAATAGATCCTTGTCGTGAAAACGGCGAAGTCCCAAACCTTTTTCTGTTCTTCGTGCGCGATCCTTTCCGATAATTCCGTGTCTTTGAATGCTCTCTGCTCTCCCACACGAACCTTTTGTATTTTCTTTATTAAGTGCTAGGGTAAGGACTGATCAACAACCACATGAGATAACTAGTTCACTCTTGTGATGATGTGAATTTTAATCACTAAAACACTTTGTATTGTTCTTTGTTAGATGTAACCATTCACCATGGTTCAAAAGGAAGTTTCAAAACCACAAGAACTCAAATAAGATAGGTTACTGATGAAAAATATAAAACACAATGAAGATTTCATCAAAATCAAACTTGATTGCATATTTTTGTTCCTCTCAAAAGATTGTGCAAGTTCAAAAAAATGGCACCTAATTTTGAGTTCATATTCAAAATTTATGGCCTTTGGAAGATAGAGGATTATTTATGGTGATGCAACCATAAGTTAAGTTAGAGTGGTGGTTTCATAAGCTTGTCATTGATAGTTACGTAGCTTCCTAGTAGTTTTGTAACTATCACTAGTGGTTTTCACATTTGCCTCCCTGCGAAAAGAGACAAATTTGGCATGCGGGAAGGTTTTTAGAAGAGTAACAAGTACATAACGTGTCTCTTCAACTTCTACATCTTTTGGGCTTATGATTCGATTATGACATGCAAGTATGGGTAAGATACTCAAGTCATTTTTTAGAATACATTGTGGATACATAGAAAACAAGGACTTCTATTTATTTCAAAGGCCTTACAACATATACAATGTTATTTCCCTCTAATGGGGTGGTTCAATGTAAACTCAACTATTGAGTTACATTAATGGAAACATTTTTTTCCTTAGGAATAACTACAAGATTTTCTATCCCTTATGGCTTGGCTCCTCACATATAGGATTCCTATGAAGATCTCTAAAAATATTTCCCCAAAGTCTCAAAATTTCCTAAAAAGAGGTCCCTTCGAGGATGATCT
Organism: Taxus wallichiana var. yunnanensis; assembly: GCA_018340775.1. Lineage (NCBI taxonomy): Eukaryota > Viridiplantae > Streptophyta > Pinopsida > Cupressales > Taxaceae > Taxus > Taxus wallichiana. Next base: position 647,829,433 of record CM031243.1, read on the forward strand.
TGATATGTTCTTATACTTTCTCATTCCCACTTGTCCCTCATTTAAATTTCTTTTGATACTAACAAATTCCCGCTCCAATCAAACTTAAATTGGATCATGAATTTCTTTGAGCTACAATGTCTCTTGGATATTTACTTACCTACACCATGTCAACCTAGAAGTTGAGAATGATTTTCCTTGGTATCCATGCTAGTTGATCTGTCAAGTATGTTGTCTCACATGTTCATAAATCAACTACTTTCATAACTAGCATGTGTCCCTAGTAGTTGATCATTCCCCATTCCTTTTATCATTTCTAACATGTCCTCCATTCTAGTTACTCTATTGTGTGCTCATTTTTTTGCACTAACCTCCTAAAGGCTATACACCCGATCGTGCAATCCCGTGGTCAACACTTCTTAAATCCCTTCAAACTTTTACATGTGTGTCTTAACCTTTTTGTAGGCTTGCATGCACTATAAACTCTTATACTTTTACATAAAAATTCAAAATTATGCAAGGTAAATGATGCATCAATGATTCTCCTTCATCAACAACCCCAAGTTATAATAAAGTGAGCTCCTATTAAAAAATCGGGGTCCTCGGGATTATGGCCTATTTTTCCAATATCTCTCAAACTCATCCATTTTGCATCTTCACCAAGTATTCCTTGTATTCCTTTATGTGAGTCTTCTTTATGATCCTTGAGTCCAATATGTCCTCAACCTCTTCTCTTCCCTTCTCTGGGATCTATCTCCTCTAGTCAATTGTCTCCTACTTCTATGACTCTTATAAGTTACCTTCTACTTTTTTATTTGTGCACTCTTATTTCCCTTGCACATTGTCTTCTCCTTCATGGTATTAATAGAAATCAACAACGTTGAATATCAATGGGCTATCTAATCCTTCAGGTAAATCTATCTCATAGGCATTGGAACCCATTTTATTCAAAAATTTACATGGTGAAATATCTCCTTATGTAAATATCTAACACTTGATCTCTAACCTCCAATTCCTTAGATATGCACATTTCATTTTCTTTCTCTTTGTAACAAAAGTTACTCTGCTCCATCCTTTTACGCACATCCTCATGCAACTTATGCATATACTTTGCATAGCCTTCCATTTATACACTTTGGTTATTCATTACCTCTCATAATTAAATAATCCCTGTTAGAATTCTTCTATAGACAATTTAGAATGGATTCTTTCCCATAATCATGTTGGCATAATGATTATAGGAAAACTTTACTTGTGCTAACATGATGTCCCATTATTTTCGCTTGTCTCCAACTAAGTTGCACAATAAATTACCTAAACTTATGTTCACTACTTCTGTTTATTTTTCTATATGTAGATGATATGTCGAATCACGTCCTCATATTATTTCATAAAGTCCCCAAAATTACCTACAAACTTTGTATCCATGTCAGATACTATAGTTAGTGGAAACTCATGCAATTGTACGACTTTAATGAAGAACAAATTTACAATGTTGGACACATCACCAATATTTTTCATGCAATAAAATGTGACATCTTGAAAATATGTTGAATACCAAAAATATAGATTCATTCCCCCTCTATGTTCTTAGTAATCCAAGCATGAAATCCATGCTAATGTTTTACCATAGTTTCTTTGGCACTAGTAACGTATTGATATAATCCCATATTTTTATGCCTCTTGGGTAACTAGAAATCTCTACACTCCTTCACATATTTGTATGCCTTTGCATCCATTTTTGCCAATAATAATGATCTTCCAACTATAATAATGCCTTATCACCTCACGAATTGACCTCTTAAGCCTCCATTATGCTTCTCTCTAATCAATTTGTCACACATTGATCATACGGATATGCATAATTGGGCTCCTCTAACCAACATTTCATCCTATATGAATAATCTAATCATGACATTTTATCTTTGTGCATTGGTTCTATGCATTCCTCTTGTGCATCCTTGAAATACTCATCTTACACATGCAACTCCTTCATGGTGTCAAATCTCATGAATTCACTATACATTTCGTGTAGCAACATAACTCTTATGCTAGAGGCATCTACAACCTTGTTTGACTTCCCACATAGAAGCTTCAATGAAAACAAATAACACTGTGGAAATTCTACCCTTTTCATATGCATATCAACATGACTTGAATATTGATGAAATTCAATGCATGGTGATCCATGAAGAAGAAAAATTCACTTGGCAATAGGCAATGCCTCCAATTTTTCAATGCCTATACAAAAGCATAAAATTCCTAGTCATAGTCTCTTGGCATTGTTTAACTTCTCTTTGAAGTGGGTTATGGGTATTCCTTACTAAGTTAAAAATGGGACTATGGTTGTGCCACTTACATCACAATCCACTTGGAATATTATTTAAAACTTAGAAACACCAACACTAGTTGTGTGGTAATCCTCCTCTTCAACTCCTAGAAGTTATGCTCTACTTCTTCTATCCACACAAATTCCTTATGATCTCCTCTCATGGTTTTTGTGATCGTTTTGCATACTCCACTAATTTTTGGATGAAATTATTATAGAATCTCTCAAACACATGGAAACATTTTTCCTCAATCACATTCCTTGGTGATGACCACTCTACTATTGTGCATATATTTTCTATGTCCATCCATAATCCTTCTTAGGATAACACAAAACCAAAGTATACCATTTCATTGCACATAAACCTACATTTATTTATATTTATCAAAAACTTCTCCTCATGTAAGCACTTCATCACCTTGTCTAGGTGCTCTAGGTTTTCTTTCTTCATCTTGCTAAACACCATAACATCATCCAAGTATACAATCAAAAACTTCTCAAGAAACAACTTCAACACTTCATTTATCAACCTCATAAAGGTACTTGGGGCATTGGTCAACCCAAATGGCATAACCAACCATTCATACAATCCCTCCATGGTCTTGAATGTAATTTTCCATTCTTCTCCTTTTTTGTGGATCGATGATGACCACTCGTAAGATCAATCTTGGAAAATTATTGAACAAAGCTGAGATAGTCGATTAAATCATCCATTCTTGGAAATGGGAATCAATACTTGATTGTTATCTTATTGATGGCTCTTGAATTTATACATGTGTCATTCTAATCCTTTTTCGGTGCTAGTAATGTGGGTATTGCACATTGTAAGAACAGAAAATCTAACTCTAGACACATAATATATGCACTTGAGTACATTTCTAGGTCCTAAAAGCATGCTAGCATTTACAAGATTCCTAAGAAAGAAAACTAGTAATTGAAAACTCTCTTTAGCCTTTTATTTTGCCTTTTGCACTTTTATTGGCTTCATACATCTTACACTCTTTTGACATTTGATTTGTTTTATCTTTCTATGGCCTCAAAAATTAGCACCTAGTTGGGACACTAACACTAGACGTTCCTATCCTCCTAGGTGATCTAGTCCCTCTTTACCTTTTTCTTATCCTTTTGGACCCCTTTCACTTAATTACTTTTTACTAGTTTGGGTCGGCCTTTCAGTTGTTAATTATGAACTTCAAACATGGGAATAATATAAATACGAGTTATGTTTTCAAAGTAAATGACCAATCACTAAGCATTACATACTATCACCTAATCTTGCATCCAAAGGCACAAAATTACTCCAAAGCATCCATCTAGCACACTCATTCAAGGGAAAAGGGCTGCATTCTTCTTCATACACAACATAGGAGGGGAAGTTTATTCTATTCCATCCCACACATTTTATACATTTGTTACATTCTAGGTCTAACCCACTATCATTTTTGTGCAACCTACACAAGGGAATCATAGGGAACTATTGCACACTCTCTCACAAAGAACTACATGGAGTCTGAGATGTAGTGCAACGCTTGTTCATAATTTCACTCTTCGAGTGACCACTGGGATCAGTCTAACTCCCCATTTTGCATTTTCCTTTTTAGGTTTGATGTGATTTGTGGGTATGTGCAGTGAACTTATTTCTTGAAAGTTATATGTACATTTTCAAATCAGACATCAAATCTAGAGCGATAGACAAAAAGGACAACGAATATCATCTGACCTTGAAAGATCAAAATCCACATTATCTACTTAGACACCAAATCCCAAATCTAGACACCAATGCTAGGTGCTCCTATCCTCTCCTAGGTGCTTCTATCATGTATAATTTCATAGTACATAATCTCCAATGAGTGTTGAAAAAACTCTCCTCGGTCTGGTTCATCTGTTTGCCTACCCATATCACTTCCAGGTTGCTCGGGAATCAGATAAGTCTCTTTATCTCCCTCTCTTGCTTAGGGTTTCACATTTATATGCTTGCTTTCTTGTGTCGTAACTCTATATTATCATTTGTACATCATTCATTACATTAGTTACTCTAAAATTAGATTTAATTCAAATTTATATTAAAACATTTGGTGAACCCCATCTCTCAAACCCCACCTTGCTTCCAGGCTCTCTTTTTCTTCTTCTCTCGTGGCTTAAACTTATGACCCCTTTACCAATGAATATCTCCGTGACCTCCAGGACCATAATGTTGAACATCCTTAAGATTTATATCTCTTATTATTTGATTCTCATGAAGAAGTCACTAACCTAGCCAAACTCAACCCTTCGGGTCTCTAATACTACTTTTCATATTACGACACAACCTCCTAATTCTACCCTCCCACCCACCTCCATTGTTCCTATTTCTATGCCTAATCCTACCAATCATTTCACTGAGCCTATTACTTCACACACATGACAAGTCTCTTCTTCCAACACCTAAGACCTATCTTCTTTATACTTTGGGATATGTAACTTCAAATCCACCGATACAACAAGATACTTCACATTCCTCTCTATCTCTTTATTCCTCACTTCTCCTTCACATCCCCTTTCAACCCAACATATCCCCAAGATTCCTACCTTAAATGGCCATGGTGACCCCCGGGAGCATCTTCGATCTTTCCATGTGGCATGTATTGACTATGTGAATGAATTTGCATTATTAGATAAACTATTTCCTAGAAGCTTGTAAGATTATGTTATGCATTGGTTCTATGATCTACATGTTCACTCGGTAACTTATTTTACACACTTAGCCGATGTTTTCCTTGCACACTTTTCTATTAATATCGACACTAAGATCTCTTATGCACAACTTGCTCAACTTAAACAAGGATCTAATGAGTGTCTAACTGACTATGTTTTGCGTTATAAGAACAACCTTGCTAAGATGACTAATGTACTCACTGACTCCGAATTACAAGACCTCTTTATTCAAAGTCTCTTACCTCCACTGCAAGAGACTTTTATCTTTGATACCTCTCCCTCCTTTGATTAACTATGTCATACACTTAAATTATTCAAAGGAAAAATCTTATCTATGGAAAAATTAAAATACTATGATACTTCTTCATCATCATCTTCTAATTGGTTTCAAGAAAATTCTACTTTCAAACCATTTCTTAAGCCCACTGAAGATAAAACAGCTGTTAATGTTGTTTCTACACTAGATAAGCTTCAATTACAACCCATGTGGTGTACTTTTACTAAATTACCTTGCACACCTAGGCTTCTCCTACCACAACTTATCATAAGTACTCTTATCACCCTTCCCGCCACTCAATCTTGATCCTTCTCACCCTCGTGGCCGGAACTATGATGAAAATTCATGTTGTGACTATCACCAATGCATCGGGGAATCACAACGATCATTTTTGTAAGTTGAAACATCTAATTTAAGATCTTAATGATAATAATGTAATTGAGCTCCCGAGTCATCTCAAGCCAAACTAGTTAACGATAATAAAATTTTAAAAATCTTTAATGACCCTCTACCAAATCATGACAAACAAGCTATTGCTTCTTTTGCAAATCATACATATCGTCTTTATGTCTTCTCCTTCATCGGGGCCTCTTGACTTTCTTGTTTCTTTTGTTGATATGTCACCACTTGTTATCACATTCTCGATCATGATTATCACACTACATTTACTTTTGATTCATTGCATATCAATGCCTCCATTGGTTCTTATACCATCAATAATACTATGATCTATCCATCAATTGTTACTAATGCATGCTCTGTGGCACTTATTTTAGCTATCAAATGTCCAACATCTCTAATCACATTTCCAGTTCCTAATTCTTATGGTCATTTCATACTTCCTATCATAGTTGGGTCTCTTAAACCCTTCTTGGTTACCTCTAAAATTTTCATCGTAACATGCTCTTAGGTATCCCTTGGCTCCGCGCTACTCAAGCCATCCCCTCCATGCATCAATTATGTCTCAAGTTCATCTATAACAAACAAATAATCACTATTAAAGTTATTCCACTACACACACCATTTCCTCAACCCACTCTTATGATATTTATGCACCAGTCATGGCATCTAGGTCTCTTACACTTCTCAAGTCAAAACTAATTTTGCACCTAGCTCTCTTATTTGCACATGGATTATATCCCCACCTTGTCATCATCATCGGTCCATTAGTCTACCACATCAGCCTAAGTTACCTATTCGAGAAGCCCATTCTCATAATCATTCTCCTCATCGATCCATTATTCCACCTCGTTGGCCTAAGTCCTCTATTCATTCATCCCATTCTCATAAGCATTCTTCACCTCCTTCACTACATCAGTCTCCTCCACATGCACATAGTTACTTTCCCTCACCACCACTCTTAGATCATCATCACATGCATTTGTCTCCTTGGATATCGGGTGGAGGGCCTCACCCTTCACTATTGTTAGATAGTCTTCTATCCATCACACACTTGGGGGGCATCATGTTCCCCCTCTTCCATCAATATCAAGTTGTCTCTAGTATCTACTACCATACTTTACATTATATGCTTTACGATTAATATTTCTTAAGCACTCCTACATCATTAGTACACACATTATATTGTCATTACCCGATGATGCACTCTAGTGCTACGGTTCACACTTGACTATTGAGGGAACACTTCATCTATGAACCTCACATTATCTACACACTTCACACTCAATGCTTCACAATATATCTTTCTAACATCTATTCTCATAAGCTACACTTATTTCTGAGGACATTCTCTTGTTCTATGGTTCATTCTTGACTATTGAGGGAACATTTATAAATGAACCTCATCTCATACACATCCATTGGGAGGAAACGTTTCTCCTATAATTATCACACCTTGCATATCACACCATCACACTCACAAAACATTTGCATAACTTGGTCGCATTACTCTTGTTATCTTATTCTACTTACATGTCACACTTTTCTTACTATTGTAGACACCTAAAATCCACTTACACAATTTTATTGCTAAAAGTGTACTAATTACCCTCATTCTCACCATTTTTGTTATAATTAGCGAAGCCCACTAGTTGACTAACATTTCCATCTATTTTGGTTAATTAACGATGCTTTGTTGATTACCTAGCCTCTATCACATTTAGGATGCCAATTTATGACACATCGTAAGTCATAATCCTCTTTTGAACAAGAAATTAGTGATTATTAGCTAATTAATCCTATTTACCCTTGTTTTGATCAATAAACCCTATTATTGGCTCAAACCCCTCTTCCAACCATTCAAAGTCATCCCTGTTCCCTCCAAGACATTCCAAAAGGCTTCAAAATCTTGTCATAACATCTTAATTTATCCTAAGTGGTTAATTAAGGCTCCTCACATGCTAATAACTTGTTAATTCACTAATCATGATTAGCAAACCTTAATCTACTTTATGCTTTTAGTCCCACATGCACCAAGATGCAAGTTTTCCTCAAATAGAAAACTATAAAAAGGACCAAGCTCCAACCTTAAAACTTTACACCATACTTTTATTAGTATATCATATAACAAATATGATTAAGAGCCTTACTTCCTTCTTGGATTAGCTTTCTCAATATTTACATCCAATCTTCATATTGGTTAGTAGAGGGATATCTAATATGGCCTTGTAGCCATTGTTAGAGAGATCCTCTCACCATTTGTGGAGTAAAGCAACAAACATAATTTGATTTCCCTTAGATCTAATTAGGTCTATGTTAATTAGTAATCATCTCACATAGTAAGGATGCTTGTAGATTAAATGTTTAATTTCATTTAGTTTCTATTAATGCATGCTTTTAAGCTTTGATCATGATGTTTCATTCTTAAACTTAAGCTTGGATTTAGGCTACAAAGGTGTTAGTCTTTATTAGTTAGTCATATTGCAAAATTTTTGGGTGTTATCATTTGGCATGCTCAATGGGACATCATGGAAGATTAAAAACATAGGTAAGAGGAACATAGGTAAGAGGAAAATATCTAAGTTTATAATGAACCACATAATCTCTTCGATACGGTATCCCCTCTGCCATTGTAGATGACAATGGTAAGTCCTTTAAAAATAAAAATGTTAAAGCATTGTGCAAACATTTTCAAATCACTCTCAAGTTTTCAAATCCCTATTACCCTCAAGGTAATGGGCAAGCTGAAGCTTCTAATAAAACCCTCATCTATATTATGGAGAAGATGGTGAAAACCAAAAGCCGTAATTGGAATTTACAGATTCACCCCGCCCTCTGGGCATATAGAACATATATCCGCACTCCTACAGGTTCCATTCCATACTCCCTAGTGTTCGGCATGAAATCCCTAATACCCCTAGAGATCGAGCTCCCCTCTTTGTGTATAGAGCTAAGGGATTACCTAAATGAAGAGGAGGACTACATAGTAGCTCGACTGGCATAGTTGGAGCTATTAGATGAGAAACAACTTCATGCTTTGGATCACCTTAAAGTGTATCAGGATCGAGTGTGGAGAAGTTACAACAAAAGAGTGATACCTCATCAATTTGAGGTAGGAGACTTGGTGCTAAAATAAAATCAGTTCAACACCACAAAAGATAGGGAAAAGAAGGGAAAATTTGAGCCTAACTGGTTAGGGCCATATGTTTTGGTCACAAAGTTTGGTTCAAGTGCTTACAAGATTTATTACTTGAATGGTCAAGGAATTTGGGAACCTATGAACAAAATGCATCTTAAACGTTTCTACGACTAATTTTGGGGTCCCTAAAATATCATAAAAACAACAAAAAAGGTATAAAAATAGAAAAAGAAAAAGAGAAATAAATACGTCCAACAGTGAAAACCACATAATGGTGGCACTTTGGACAAGTCCTTTGGTGAAAACTAGTTTCCAGTGCCATTGGAGGGTCATTGTTCACAAGCATTTCAGGTCTAGGATTATGATAACTTTAATCTGAGTTAGTCTTTCCCTGCATCTGAGCTACTTTTGAGCCTATCCCTCTTGGCCTTGATCCGTGACCTTACTTTTGAATATGAAGAGTTTTCCTTTGTATATTCCCATCTAACGCTTGGGGAAACTTTTCCTCATCACTTTTTTCATATATTGCATGGAATTCCACTATTTGTATATTCCCATCTAACACTGGGGGAATCCACGTTTCTTTGTTTCCTTACACATAGCTTCAAAAAAATTCTTAGAAAACATCAAAAACATTCGTATAAATTTTTGAAAATCCCAAAACATTTAGATATGTTAGTTGAGAAAATAAAAACATTCAAATACGTTTTGTAGAAAACTCAAAAACAATAGAACATTGTCTCAAAATAATACAAAAACAATGAAAAACGTTTCAAAATTGTCCCACAAAAACAAAGTAGTAGTTTTCTTACTTTAGTTGTTGGTTTGTTCATAGTTTTGATTGCATTACTTTTTTGTCTTGTGTGCTTTAAATTGGATTCATTTGCTTACTTAGATTGAGTGTTACTTTAATCTATTGTGTATTGCATTGAGTTCATTTTATCTTGCATACTTGTAGATAGTTGTGTTACTTGATTATATTTGATTAATTTGTGCTTGTTGTTTGCTTGTATAGTTTGTTGTCATTTCATCATCATATCATCTATCATCACATATCAATAAAATCTAAGTTGTATCATCATAAACATGAAAATTAAACATGTATGCTAAGCTAACATCATATAATATCACCAAGAGGGGCAAGAGGGACCACCTTCTATCCCCCCTCAAACATAGACCATAATAAAAATGTGGATTAAACATGTTATCTCATAAAAAAAAATGTGATAAGTAAATACAATCCATCATCATCATCATATATCATCATAAATATAAATGTCCATGTACAAAACAATGTGTCTTGATATACATCTGATATAATGAGCCATCATGGGCATTTATACAAAAAATGTGTGCCTTCATCACAAGGCATAATAAAAAATAATACATAAGTACATACATACAAAATGTGCCTTCATATCGAGGTGTACATCAAAAATAAATACATATGTCATCGTCGATACAATATGAAGAGTCACCCATGGCTCTCGCCCATGCCTGGAAGCTCGGCTTAGTATGGGGTCATGAGGTGGAGAAATCTATTGGGATGGTCTTGTAGGTGGAGTTGTAATTTGGTGAGAACTTGAGTCCTATTGCATTGATGGTTATTGCACTAATCTAGTAGATCGTGAGGTTCTATGTGATCTGGATTTGGTCCTACTAATCACTACTAGGCTAAATGGGATGGCCCTTTGTCCCTCTGGGATGGCCTCATGGTACAAAGCCATGTATTATCATCCCTTACCACTAGTTGTCATCAAGTCTATTAGTATATCCTACATCCAAATGGTTGTAGAGGATCATTAGAGAGCATCATGCTCCCCTGTCACTCTATCTATGTTTTCCCAAGTTTGTACCCACTTTGCGAGTCCACTAAATCCTTTATGCGACTACCGATCTCACTATATCTCTCAAAGCGACCATGTAGACCTGTGCCATTGCGGCTATCCCTACGTCTATCGTAGCCTATGGAATGGTAAGGTGTAAGGGTAACAATGCAACATACCATGCTACATACTCAACTATCTTCTCGGGATCTGCTACACGAGGCAATGGAACCCATGGATACGACACCATATGAAGGAAGTTGTCGAGGGATCGGTATGGCCTAATCCATGGAATCATATCAAAATTCTTGCGTACCCTATGTGCGTACCACATCTTAGCACCCTAGATGCCTTGAACATGGTCGATGCCTTCCAAACCCGATCTCCACTCTGTACCACTCTCTAATGAAACCACTGAATCCCAATAATGAAGTGGTCTATCTTAGCAACAAAAAGTGGTAGTCATCATCTTGCCACCTATATAATTTGTAAAAAGGCTGTCATGTGACTATACGTAACTACAAATCATCCAAGGTGTGCATGAAGTAGAGGTATCTCCAGTGTGAGCGTACATCATCACCTTGGCTCCTATCCATAAATAGAGGGATCACTGCATCTTTTCTCATAGTACTCCTTATGGGTGACCTATCGCTATATGGTCCCATGCCCATATCTATAATAAGGTCTCAAATGCGAGGTTCTTCTGACCTCGGTATACTATCAAGTGAAGATCCCAATATAAGTTAGCTAATATACATTATCCCCAACAAAGTTGCTCACCATCCATAAGCTTGTATATAACTCAGTCAAGCCTAGTGGAAAGTGTGCACCCATCTTGTCATGCAAGTAGGATGCCGCCAACAAGAGCCATCAAATAAATAGGTATATGTGTGTACTACCGATCATCGAACATCTAATAAAGATCCACTAACATACCTGCTCATGGAATGTCTCGGCGTAGAAACATGTCATAAAGGAAGGAACAAATCTGAACTTGATGTCTGTCATAATATATCAAATCACCGTGGATAGGTACTTGAAGAATGCCAAACATTCTCTAGTGTAACAATCATCTCACTCATGGGAAACTTGAATCACTTTGACTCACTCTTCCATCTCTCTACTAAGGAAGTAAGGAGAGTATGATCTAGTCGGATCCGGGGTATATGTGCAACATAGTCTAGGCCTATAGCTGCAGGATGACAATCAACCCATCTTTGATCTCTCGATGTCTTAAGGTCACCTCAAAGGCTATGAGATGCCTGAACTACTCCCGTGTATCTAGCTTGTGTAATTTCACCTATAAAATTACACAAGCACTTCATTAGAGTCATTTCTTCTAAAAACATATTCCTAAGGTGTTATGTTTTCCTCTATTTTCTTCCTAAATTTTTCACTAAGGTTAAAAACTTTAGGTTTTTTCTTCTAAAGCTAGCTTAGGGTCAAAGGTTTACATTTACATGCCCCCTTTTCACTCACACATATCCTTTTGAATTCGCATACCTTCTTTTACGCTCATGCACCTCTTTTTGTGCTCACACACCTCCTTTCGTGCCTCATTGCCCCCTATTGCGCATGTGCGCTCCTTATTGCACTTGCATGTCGATTTTGCATACACGTTCCTATTTTTACACATGTACCCCCTCTAGACCTATTTCTATTTGTTGCATCCACATGTCTTGTTTTACGCATGCAAAAACCCTTGCGTATGCACACCCAAGGGCTTGTGCATGAACAATCCCACATTTTTCTTCTACCTCTAAATTTCAATAAATGAACTTAAAATACAAAATTTTAAACCTACATACAAGTGTAGGGTCATGGGAAAGCCTCATGAACTCTTGGAATCTCTCTGCATGATGTACATGTCTCTGAATCTACACCACAACTCTCAACGTTAGAGCGCTCTCTCTAAAAATTTCGACAAAGGAGGAGTGAAAATGAATTGGCCCCGATGATTCCCCCCTTAGGCTAGGTATTTATAGCTTTTCTCCCACCCCGCAATGTTTTCATTCACCATGATAGTTGTAGATGGTGATGTGATCACCGCGGTTCTTTTGGAGTCTTTTAACACTTGTCGCGATGGTTTATTTTAATAAATAATCATTTCTAGCATGTTTTTGCTACGTTAGAGCATATTTGTGCTTCCCAGTGACCCTTTCTACTACATGAGGCATATTTTTTCCTTATGATGATTTTTGATGATATCATATGACTTCGTTAATTTTTCTATGTCATTTTATTATATAAAGTTCAAAATATAAAAAAATCCAAAAAAATCAATTTTTTCGTAAAATCATTAAAAATCCAAAAAATTGTAAAAATTTAAAATTTTGCAAAAATTAGTAAATGGCATGCACACAACTGAAACCTATATCAAATGCATTGTTCTCGAACATCAAAATTTTTCCTACAAAAACATCTTTCTTAGGTTTTTCTTGTTCTTGTCTCAAATGAATCACGGATCATTTTTGATCTACCTCCATTAACAAAGTTGGCTTGCTTACTATGTCGGTACTCCTGTGCAACAATGAGTTGCCAGAGACTGTGTCATAGTGCATGAATGATTTTATGGGACTACTTGTGTCCTTTTTTATTCCAATTGCATGTATCTTTTCTTGGGGCACCATTTTAAACCCTTGTCGTTACAACATGAACATTCGGGAATTGAAGCTTGATAACAAAAACATTGGTGCAACTGTCTTAAACATTGTTTGTTTGAGTAAATGTGATTGTAATTGTTTCTTTGTTAGGTTAACTAGTTTACTTTCTCGTATTGCATTGCATTATTTATGTAACATGGAGTTAGTTACACATTTTTAGCAAGGAACAAATGTTAGTATTATATCTTTTCATGTTATTTTACACTTTTGTTTATTTTAATAAGGGTCGATGATTTAGATCATAGGGCAACATGATGAAACAAAGTTTCTTATTAAAATATTGGATGCAAAAGCTATTCCTATATTCTTCACTATCATGTCTTATCACTATTCATTTTTCTTCCAAAATACCTAGGGCAATAAAAGAATCATTTTTATCCCCGCCTTGTTTCTTATATCTGTTTCGATCATATTTTCGATCATCGATTGACTTCTTCTATCACCCCATCGACACTCGAGGTGCATCCTTCATTATACTAATTTTTCTTCAAAAATTACTTGTTTATGATTTTCTAATATGTTTGAAGTGACGTCACTTCACCTCAAACATGGGCAAATGTAGACACCTAAAATCCACTTACGCATTTTTATTGCTAAAAGTGTACTAATCACCCTCATTCTCACCATTTCTATTATAATTAGTGATTCTCGCTAATTACCTAACGTTTCCCTCTATCTTGGTTAATTAATGATGCTTTGTTGATTACCTAGCCTTTATCACATTTAGGATACCAATTTACGACACATCGTAAGTCATAATCCTCTTCGAACAAGCAATTAACGATTATTAGCTAATTAAGCCTATTTACCCTTATTTTGACCGATAAACCCTATTATTGGCTCAAACCCTCTTCCAACCATTCAAAGTCACCCATGTTCCCTCCAAGACATTCCAAAAGGCTTCAAAATCTTGTCATAGCCTCTTAATTGACCCTAAATGGTTAATTAAGACTCTTCACATGCTAATGACTTGTTAATTCACTAATCATGATTAAGAAACCTTAATCAAATTTATCGTTAGTCCTACATGCACCAAGATGCAAATTTTCCTCAATTAGAAAACTACAAAAAGGAACATGCTCCAACCTTAAAACTTTACACCATACTTCTATCAAGTATATCATATAATAAATATTATTAAGTGCCTTACTTCCTTTTTGGGATTAGCTTGCTCAATATTTGCATCCAATCTTCATATTAGTTAGTAGAGGGATATATAATATGGCCTTGTAGCCATTGTTAGAGATATCCTCTCACCATTTGTGGAGTAGCAACAACCATAATTTTATTTCCCTTAGATCTAATTAGGTCTATGTTAATTAGTAATCATCTCACATAGTAAGGATGCTTGTAGATTAGATGTTTAATTTCATTTAGTTTCCATTAATGCATGCTTTTAAGATTTGATCATGATGTTTCATTCTTAAACTTAAGCTTGGCTCTAGGCTACTATGGTGTTAGTCTTTATTAGTTAGTCATATTGTAAAATTTTGGGGTGTTATCAACTATGTTAGACATATAGTATGTCATTATATTTATCATATACACATGCACATTCACTTGGTCTTTGGAAGTGAATATAGATATCCTATATCTCTTTACACGATGCATGATGATTGACATTGAATCCCTTACTAGTCCCACCGAGGCTCCTGGGGGCATCTACCTTTACTAATCTCACACACTACAGGTTCTATTGTTTCATCATTTACTACTTCTTATTACTAACACTTACTTTTCACTGATATTTACATGCTTTGACATACTATTTATCTTTCTAACATGCTAACGGGTGCTTCATGTGTATCATTTTCCTTGCAGGACTATATACAACCATGGTTATCTGATACATTTTATTTGCTATTGTTTTTTATTGTATGCTATTATTTATGGGCTATGTCATATGTATTGTGTGATCATTGTATGTTTTTGGCCGCTTCGGCCATGATTGTCTTGTGACATTGTGAGTGATATCCCATATATTAAACATGTTTTCCACGATCTATCTTGTCTTATTACTTGCTTGTCACATTGTATTATAATGCATGATAGATATTTTTACTGCTAACACTTGTACTAGCCTCTCTTGTTTTCATGTGCCTTAGTTTCTACCATGTACATCCCTTACCCCATACAATTATATTTACTCAAATATGCATATCAGATTAGGTTCCTCTCCTTTAGACCACATTCTCCTACAATCATCACATGCACCCAAAAAAAGGGGGACATCTATTGGGTGAACTAATCACCCCTACAACAGCTTAGAGCTACAAGATGACAGATCAACACAATATACAATCAACACGGGAATACAATCACATAACAAGTCTAGAATCAAACTTGGACCTCACACACAAAACCAACAATAATGCCCATTATCGAGAAGTAGTGCCCGACACTTATGTCCTCCCCGGGCACTAATGTCTGGGAAATAACTTTCAATTTCACAATTCAACATGATCTTCAATAGTTCTACGAGAGTGAAACTTACCTCCGATTCTGAGAATTCACTTTATCAAGTACATTTTAGTTATAATTGAAACAATCGAGACTAATCAGAATAAATCACAACATACCATCTATAGTGGTGTTTATTCGGGAAACATCATGAAAGGAGATAAAATATACACCTCTCTCTCCAACACTCTTCTCTTGGCGTGAGATTTCCCAAAAACTCGTCCTTGGCATGAGATCACCCAAAAAAATTGCTCTTGGTGTGAGATCACCCAAAAACTAATTCTTGACATGAGATCACCCAAAAACCTCACTATTCAACAATAAATTTAGTAACATCTCTAAGAAAATTAGGAAAATTTCTATCTCATACTCTCTTACATATCAGTGCACACTTTCCTTTTACATACTTTCACACTTTTACTTACTTATACACATGTTACTTTGATTCCTCACATACTTGACTTTGAATACTCTTTCACTCTTTTTTTTTTTCAGGTTTGTCCTTAATTTGTAATAAGGAGCTACTCACATCAAGAAACACATCACATGAATACACTTCACCCCTAGGGTCCACTTCCCTTTTCCTAGTCTCCACGCTTCATTTTACGATCACTTCATGCTTCACTTGTCCACTCAGCACCCTATCGGAAAAACTCTTCTCTACATAATCATAGGGTACACATATTTTATCTACTTTATGCTATCGAATATTCACTTAACAACATAAATTGGGGGAAAATTTTAGACACCAAATTTATGCACTTGGGTACATTTCTAGGTCCTAAAAACATGCTAAAATTTACATGATTCCTAAGCAAGAAAACTAGTAATTGACAACTCCCTTTATCCTTTTGCTTTTCCTTCTACACTTTTATTGGCTTCATACATCTTGCACTCTTGTCAACATTTGACTATTTTATCTTTCTATGGCCTTGGACACTAGCACTTAGTTGGGACACTAGCGTGAGTCGCTTTATCCCTTATTACATTTTTCTTATCCTTTTGGACCCTTTTCACTTCTTAATTACTTTTTACTACTTTGGGTCAACATTTCAGTTGTCAATTATGAAATTCAAACAAGGGAATCATATAATGCACAACTATGTTTTCAAAATAAACAACCAAACACTAAACATTACATACTATCACCTAAGCTTGCATCCAAAGGCAAAAAATTACTCCAAAGTATCCATCTAACACATTCATTCAAGGGACAAGGGCTGCATTCTTTTGCATACACAATAGATGAGGGGAATTTTATTCTATTTCATCCCACACATTCTATACATCTACTACATTCTAGATCTATCCCGCTATCATTTGTGTAACTTGCATAAGGGCATCCTAGGGCATCATTACACACACTCTCACAAAGAACTACATGGATTTTGAGATGTAGCGCAAAGCTCGTTCATAATTTCAATCTTTGGGTGACCATCGTGGTCAGTTTGACCCCCATTCTACATTTCCATTTTACGTTTTGATGTGGTTTGTGAGTATGTGCGGGTGAACTTATTTCTTGCAAGTTACTGTGCACTTTCGTAGATCGGACCGTATCACATCCCTCATTTTCATTTCATTTTATCCTAAGAATAAGTTGTAATATAGAAAGTGGTTTACAAAGGCAAGGGGATAAATATTGTAACTTAGCTGAGTTTGCAACTATATGTACGTATGTATATCCCTGAAAATATATATACACTTATGTGTAGTCTGTAAGCCCAACCGCATAACAATGCTTGTCATCAAGCATTCATGAAGCACTTGACATTTATAACTTATTTTGTTGTACTTGGTTGTATGAATTTACTTACCTTACTTGTTGTTGGTAATGACGATAAACTTGTTTCATGAGCTGTATTAAGCTGAGATGATTCTACTTGTCTATTGTATATTAAGGTTTTGTCATTATATATTTTACATTATTAAATGTGCACTATTTTGATGTTTCAAATAATTATTAGTGTTTAGATGTAATGAATAACCATCTTAAGATTTATATATCGGTCAATGATATGCAATGCATTAAAAAAGGTTTTTATTGTTGTTTTGGATATAAGTTCTTCAAGTGACAACAAGGTAAAAGATGGAATGTGTAATTACTTTCTTGCATTGAATATTAACTTAAATAATTTCTGATATCAATTTATTGTTAAGATGGCCACGGACCATAAGCGCATCTAAATGAAATTAGGTTGTAATAAGCTACGCCACCTTTGTAAGGATTGCAAGTGGTAAGTTATCAAATGCATTATTATTTTATTTATCATGAATCAAGGTTTCTATTGTTTACGTTTGACAAGTAAAATCCTTCCTTGGACTTGGTATGTAACATGTTGGTGATAGTGAGATTTTTTCATCAACCATATAACTGGAAATTCTAATATGTTAAAGGTAATAGATACACTATTCTATAAGGTCATAAACCCTAGTGGTGGTCATTGAGAATGTTAAGTTTATACTTCAAAGGTCATTAAGGGTAAGTGCAGGAAGTTGATGGACAAATATAGGGTCATCTGTGGACGTCATATTGCAAAAAACAGAAAAATCTCAACTTGTAGGGATTATTAGCTATACACGCACTCTAAATTAGAAAAATTTATATAAATATGAATTGTAGCATTCAGAATCTAGTTTCTAAAATACTAATTTTTGTTAAAAACGGACAAGTTTAGCTATATTAAACACTTAAAATTATATGACTTATTTTTTTTTTTTTTTGAAAAAACTTATAAGATTGTAGTCCGTTTACCCGCATTTTGGATGACCAAATCTTGTTATTTTTTTTTCTTTTGGTGAAGCGTTATATGTAGTTGTCTATCTTGGGATGGATTTTATTTTGTATTTTTTTAGCAATATTTTTAATGATTTTTTCCATGAAAGTGGTCTGAAATATTTAGAAAATGGAGCGCTTTCCGTTTGCCCGCCATAACTATATCAAAAATATCAAAATCAAATTTTTTTTTAAGGTGCATAGAATTTGTCCACGCTTGGGATGGTATAAGTTTTATCATATTTTTTAAACGAAACAAAAGTTACAGTCTTAAATGTAGACATGAACATTCACGGGAAAAAATGTCTTAAAGACCTATTGTTAGTAAGAAATTATAAAATGATATTTATCTTATTCTATTCACTTTAAAAACAATATTTCTACAAAGCTAAGAGTCTACCCTATGTGATGGCACCATTTTTGTGAAATGTTTTCAGTTTTTAGCATGGTTTAAGTCTTTGGAAGAGCAGATTTGAGGTTTTTTGACCTTTTGCACTTCATAATGACCTTCCATAGCTTTGGTTGGGGAAAAACAAAGATTTTCTGAGGCTTAGGTTCAGTAGATAGATCCGCGATCGCAGTTTTTTTAACAATACCGCGAGCGCGCTTTATAAACCGTGAGCGCGCTTTATAAAGCACGCTCGTGGTTTATAAATCATATTTACACACATCCCAATGTCTGAATTACCATGTGATTTTTACTCTCTGACCTTACCGTATGAATTACTGTGAAATTCTATCTTTTTCCAGGCACATTTTTCTTATCACCGGAAGCAAAACATCATGGGAGACAAAAAATGAAGTCAAAAAAGGAAGTCATTAAGTAAAAAAACACCAAACGAATTAGAGGCCAATAAAATTGAAAATCGTTGAGCGAATGCGGAAACTTCGTGAATCTAGAAGAGGTTCATCTTCAATCCCAACTATTGTAAGCAATGAATAACTAGGTAATGTTTCTACTGTCAATGTTGAAGTTGAATTAAATACTTGTGATGAAGAAGTTTTTACTGTCAATGTTGAAGAAGAATTAAATACTCATGATGTAGAAAATGTTGAAATTGAAGGAGACAATGAAAATGTGAATAAGGAAATTCATGTTGAAACTGTAGACAAGCAAAATTTGACAAAAACACCTCCTAGGATTTTACATAAGAAACCTAATTTTTTTATTGAAATTGATGAAAACATTTTGAAACCAATGTTTGACAAACTTTCTGAACGACAAATTAGAAGAAAAGCCACTGAAATTTGGGATAATCATTTTGAAATTTTAAATGATTCCCAAAGATGTCAGTTGTTGGTTAGTTTGATGAAATTGATTAAAATGAGACCTACATTAAACACCTTAGGATTGACAACATCTAACATACGTGGTCAAACCTCTACAATTGTTGAAAACCTTCATGATGCATATCACACTGTTGGTGTCAAGAGACACACTAGGGATAGTAATATTGTGCGTCGTGTACTTGCTACTAGTGTTGTAAGTGAATCAATAAAAAAACAACGTTTGATTACGCAAACAAGTCGAATGTTGCAAGTTAATCGAAAAACTCTAATGAAAGCAATTGAAAGACGTAATATCCTTCAATCACTCAATAATGTCGATTTTTGGGCATTTTTTGCTAGAGCACCGCGTAAGGACAAAAATAATTCTGATGCTATAAGAGAAGTTATTAAATTTTGGCATGATAACACTAGAGTTTCACCTAATACAAGAGATGTTATAAAATGGAGAGTTGGTTCTACTAATCGTGAACCACATCCAAAGCATTTCTTAGATATGACTCAAACTCAATTTTTTCGTAAGTTTGAACAAGAGAATCTGGAAATTAAAATTAGTCAACGTTTTTTTGAAATGTTGAAACCATTCTATGTGAAAATCAACCATGCTCGCACCACTTGTTGTAGGCAACATGTTGAATTTGCGATGCATTATGCTAAATTTTTACGTATTCGTTCTATTTTTCATTCTGAAACTATGTTATCGAATGTGGTGTTCAAGTTCCACCAATATCTTCCAGGGATTTCATTCCTACTATATTTTGTGAAAAAGAAGTTGGACAATTTTTTATAGTCAGGATTGTTTAGATGGAAGTTATAGTACATGCGGCGGATTACCTAAATTGGAAAGTTACATCCATGAGAAAATTGAAGGTACAATAGGACATAATTTAGTTGAATTTGATAAATATAAATCAGTTGCATACCAGTTGAAAGATGGAAAAGAGTCGAAACGGTGTGAGCTAGTTACAGAACAAATGCCCATTTTTCAATTTATGAGAAAATTTAAGGATGAAATTGTTTATGAGTATGCGAGGCATACACATAGAGCTCGATGGTTGGATGAACAATTCAAACTATGCAAAGACACATTTCCTATTGGTACTATTGTTTCAGTGGTCGATTTTGCAAAGAATTACACATTGCAACCACAAATGGAGGTTCAATCACAATATTACAACTCAGTACAAGTTGCCATTTTTGTGCATATAGCATTTCTATATTCTCCTGACAGTACAAAGAATGATCAATTTTTTTAAGAGAGTACCACTTTTATATCAGTGATGATCGTACTCATTCTATTGAATTTGTGCAAGGGTGTTTCCAGTTATTTTATGGAAACTTGTTTGATAGGGACATCCACTTCAAACAACATTATATATGGTCAGATAATTACACGTCTCAGTTTAAGAATGCACGAATGTTTTATTGGATGAGAAGAATGCATGTCAAGATGGGTGTGCAACATATTTGGAGTTTCACTAAGGTTGGACATGGAAAAGGAGAGCATGACGGTGCAGGGGCATGTGTGAAAAGAGCTCTTGCAAGAGAAGAGTTGAAGTACAAAGATGGTGCTAAATTAAAAGATGCAAAGAGCATAGTGGAATGGTGTACTGACAACATGGCCCGAGGTTCTCAAGAAAATTCCACAGTTTGCAGATATTTTTGGTTGATAGAGGAAAAACATATTGCTAACTACGAGGATTGTATGACACTCACTGGGTCCAGTGATATGCACTCATTTTGTAGCTCAGACGCTACTTCGTGGGCCGTATGGACAAGAAAGTTGACATGTTTTTGTGCATCTTGTATCGAATTTGTCACCGAGTGTGATTCACAAGAATGGGTGGAAGGATGGATTTGTAGGCCTCTAACTCCGCTTCCTAGTTATCAACCTCCACAAGCATTACAACTTGTTTCTGCAGATGAAGTTACAACATCCAAGGACTTTGACGAAATTTCGATTTTGGTGCGACAAGGTATTTATGGTTATTTATTTAATTTTTGTATTGAGTTATGTCCATTGAAATTTTAATATGTAATTTAAATTTGAGTTGTTCAACCTTGGTTATTTTTTTGTAGGACATGTGTTTGCAGTAATTGCGACAGAAGACAATGAAGAAGGAACAAACTATTTCTTATGTCGTTGCATCGAGGAAAGAAAGAAGTTGACTTCTCCTATTATAGATGGCGAAGAGATTGAGTATCCTACAGGGTCAGTGGTAGTTACTGGAACTTGGCTTCGACGGTATCCATTAAAAACTCCTCTGTTTGGGTGTTTGAAGACTTTGAGACACACAGGAAAATACTCTTATATTCACATCTAGTTCTAGCGACAAATATTTAGTTGTATAGATATCAAGGAAGACCTAATAACAAGATTCTTTGGAAGGTTTGAGAGTCAGATCATGAAGCAATCTTGTCTGCTATTCAGAGTAGATCCGATCCTGATGGTTCATTGGAATGAATTTACAATGCTCATGTCAGTATATATTTAATTTTAAGTTTCAATATATATATATATATAATTTATAGTTATATATATATATATATATATATATATATATATATATAAAGTTTTTAGTTTAAAGATCTAGATTTAAGTTTGAATATATTTTATTTTAAATTTGTGTATTTTGTGTGTCATGTATATAGATAGTATATGGTTTTGATTTGAAACTTAAATTTCTTTGACTAACAATTTTATGTTTAGGTTAGTGGTGCCAGAAAAGCTTCCACCTTCACGTGGTTGGCATTGTTAGTAGAGAATTTTAAATTCTCGAAGCTAAGAGAAGCTTGAACATTGTTTGAAAAAATTGTAAATTTTGAAAAAGTCACTTGTAAATTTTGAAAAAGTTGTAAATTTTGAAAACGACTCCTCTAGGTGCCACGGAGTCCGAGTAGTCACCCGTCGAAGTTGAACGATATTTTGGTCTCAGGGCTCTTAAGGGACTAAGCCCGAACGAAGTAGCCCGGAAGCAACGACCCTTTCGCGCACCAAAACACCACCTCCTCTAGCGTTCACCTAGCCACCTAGATGTGTCGGCGTAGTCGGTTTGGTGCCACGACCCACCGTTTGCAAAATATAGCGTTTGAAAACCTTACACTGGCTCCAACTGCACTATTTCGAGTGTTTACAAACAAGTAGGACAGCGAGAGCACCGAAATGAGAAGGAAAAAAATGAGAGAGGCTATTGTAGAGGGTCCATACGCCGAGGTGTCGGATCAAGACGAGGCCTCTCTAGGTGCCACGGAGTCCGAGTAGTCACCGTCAAAGTTGAACGATATTTTGGTCTCAGGGCTCTTAAGGGACTACGCCCGAACGAAGTAGCCTGAAGCAATGACCCTTTCGCGCACCAAAACACCACCTCCTCTAGCATTCACCTGGCCACCTAGACATGCCGGTGTAGGCGGTTCGGTGCCACGACCCACCGTTTGCAAAATATAGCATTTGAAAACCTTACACTGGCTCCAACTGCACTATTTTGCGCGTTTGCAAATAGTAGGACAGCGAGAGCACCGAAATGAGAAGGAAAAAACTGAGAGAGGCTATTGTAGAGGGTCCATACGCCAAGGTTCCGGATCAGACGAGGCCTCTCTAGGTGCCACGGAGTCTGAGTAGTCACCGTCAAAGTTGAACAATATTTTGGTCTCAGGGCTCTTAAGGGACTACGCCGAACGAAGTAGCCCGTAAGCAACGACCCTTTCGCGCACCAAAAAATACCTCCTCTAGTGTTCACCTAGCCACCTGGACATGCCAGTGATAGTTGGTTCGGTGCCATGACCCACCGTTTGCAAAATATAGCGTTTGACAACCTTACACTGGCTCCAATTGCACTATTTCGTGCATTTGCAAACAATAGGACAGCGAGAGCACCGAAATGAGAAGGAAAAAAATGAGAGAGGATATTGTAGAGGGTCCGTACATCGAGGTGCCAGATTAGATGAGGCCTCTCTAGGTGCCACGGAGTTTGAGTAGTCACCCGTCAAAGTTGAACGATATTTTGGTCTCAGGGCTCTTAAGGGACTACGCCCGAACGAAGTAGCCGGAAGCAACGACCCTTTCGTGCACAAAAACACCACCTCCTCTAGCATTCACCTGGCCACCCGGACGTGCCGGCGTAGGCGGTTTGGTGCCACGACCCACCGTTTGTAAAATATAGCATTTGACAACCTTACACTGGCTCCAACTACACTATTTCGCGCGTTTGCAAACAGTAGGACAGCGAGAGCACCGAAATGAGAAGGAAAAAACTATGTAGAGGGTCCGTACCGAGGTTTTCAGATTAGACGAGGCCTCTCTAGGTGACACAGAGTCTGAGTAGTCACCCGTCAAAGTTGAACGATATTTTGGTTTCAAGGCTCTTAAGGGACTACACTCGAACGAAGTAGCCCGGAAGCAACGACCCTTTCACGCACCGAAACACCACCTCCTCTAGTGTTCAATTGGCCACCCGGACATGCCGGCGCAGTCGGTTTGGTGCCACGACCCACCGTTTGTAAAATATAGCGTTTGACAACCTTACACTGGCTCCAACTGCACTATTTCGCGCGTTTGCAAAAAATAGGACAGCGAGAGCACCGAAATGAGAAGGAAAAAAATGAGAGAGACTATTGTAGATGGTCCATATGCCGAGGTGTTGGATCGATGAGGCCTCTCTAGGTGCCATGAGTCCGAGTAGTCACCCGTTAAAGTTGAACGATATTTTGGTCTCAGGGCTCTTAAGGGACTACGCCCGAATGAAGTAGCCCGTAAGCAACGACCCTTTTGCGCACTGGAACAATGCCTCCTCTAGCGTTCACTTGGCCACCCAGATATGCTAGCACAGGCGGTTCGGTGCCACGACCCACCGTTTGTAAAATATAGCATTTGACAACCTTACACTGGCTCCAACTACACTATTTTCGCGTGTTTGCAGAACAAGAGGACGGTGAGAGAACCTTTGAAATGAGAAGGAAAAAACTAAGAGAGGCTATTGTAAAGGGTGCAGTATGCCGAGGTTTCGGATCGACGACGAGGCCTCTCTAGGTGCCACAGAGTTTGAGTAGTCACCCGTCAAAGTTGAACAATATTTTGGTCTCAGGGCTCTTAAGGGACTACGCCCGAACGAAGTAGCCCGGAAGCAACGACCCTTTCGCGCACTGAAACACCACCTCCTCTAGTGTTCACCTAGCCACCTAGATGTGCCGACGTAGTCGGTTCGGTGCCATGACCCACCGTTTGCAAAATATAGCGTTTGACAACCTTACACTGGCTCCAACTGCACTATTTCGCGCATTTGCAAACAATAGGACAACGAGAGCACCAAAATGAGAAGGAAAAAAATGAGAGAGGCTATTATAGAGGGTCCATACACCGAGGTGTTGGATCAGATGAGGCCTCTCTAGGTGCCACGGAGTCTAAGTAGTCACCCGTCAAAGTTGAACGATATTTTGGTCTCAGGGCTCTTAAGGGACTACGCCGAACGAAGTAGCCTAAGCAACGAACCTTTCGTGCACCGAAACACCACCTCCTCTAATGTTCACTTGGCCACCCAGATGTGCTTCGGCGTAGGCGGTTTGGTGCCACGACCCACCGTTTGCAAAATATAGCATTTGACAACCTTACACTGGCTCCAACTGCACTATTTCGCATGTTTGCAAACAGTAGGACAACGAGAGCACCAAAATGAGAAGGAAAAAACTGAGAGAGGCTATTGTAGAGGGTCTCTACGCCAAGGTTCCAGATTAGACGAGGCCTCTCTAGGTGCCACGGAGTCCGAGTAGTCACCCGTCAAAGTTGAACAATATTTTGGTCTCATGGCTCTTAAGGGACTACGCCCAAACGAAGTAGCCTGAAGCAACGACCCTTTCGCGCACCGAAACACCACCTCCTCTAGCATTCACCTGGCCACCTGGACATGCCGGTGCAGTCAGTTTGGTGCCACAACCCACCGTTTGTAAAATATAGCGTTTGACAACCTTACACTGGCTTCAATTGCACTATTTCACGCATTTGCAAACAGTAGGACAGTGAGAGCACCGAAATGAGAAGGAAAAAAATGAGAGAGGATATTGTAGATGGTCCATACACCGAGGTGCTGGATCAGATGAGGCCTCTCTAGGTGCCATGAGTCTGAGTAGTCACCCGTCAAAGTTGAACGATATTTTTGTCTCGGTGGCTCTTAAGGTACTACGCCTAAACGAAGTAGCCCGTAAGCAACGACCCTTTCGCGCACCGAAACAATGTCTCCTCTAGTGTTCACCTGGCCACCTAGATGTGCCGGTGTAGGTGGTTCAGTGCCACGACCCACCGTTTACAAAATATAGCATTTGACAACCTTACACTGGCTCCAACTGCACTATTTCATGCGTTTGCAAACAGTAGGACAACGAGAGCACCGAAATGAGAAGGAAAAAACCGAGAGAGGCTATTGTAGAGGGTCCGTACGCCGAGGTTTCGGATTAGACAAGGCCTCTCTAGGTGCCACGGAGTCCGAGTAGTCACCCATCAAAGTTGAACGATATTTTGGTCTCAGGGCTCTTAAGGGACTACGCCCGAACGAAGTAGCCCGGAAGCAACGACCCTTTTCGCGCACCAAAACACCACCTCCTATAGTGTTCACTTGGCCACCTGGACATGCGGCGTAGTCGGTTTGGTGCCACGACCCACCGTTTGCAAAATATAGCGTTTGACAACCTTACACTGGCTCCAACTGCACTATTTCACGCGTTTGCAAATAGTAGGACAGCGAGAGCACCGAAATGAGAAGGAAAAAAATGAGAGAGGCTATTGTAGAGGGTCCATACGCCGAGGTTTTGGATCAGACAAGGCCTCTCTAGGTGCCATGGAGTCCGAGTAGTCACCCGTCAAAGTTGAACAATATTTTGGTCTCAGGGCTCTTAAGGGACTACGCCCGAACGAAGTAGCCCGGAAGCAACGACCCTTTCGCGCACCGAAACACTACCTCCTCTAGCGTTCACCTAGCCACCCGGATATGCCGACACGGTGGTTTGGTGCCACGACCCACCGTTTGTAAAATATAGCATTTGACAACCTTACATTGGCTCTAACTACACACTTTTCAAATACAACAAGATGATATTGATGAATTCCATTAAATCCATAGGTTATGGAATTATTATTTTGGGAGTTGTTAAAAGATGGAGGGATGTGAACCATAACTCAAATAAGCTTTAGTTACTAATACTTAAGTTGGCAATAGAGCTAACAATATTGTTTTAGTTTGAAAAATAAAAATTCAAAATACCCATGGTGAAATATACCACAAATAATAATCGAAATATACTAGAAAATATATAACTAGAATTAATATACTAAATCCACCGAACAGAGATCAAAACCCACTTTTAGAGTTAGCAATAATACCAAAATAAATATGATTTAACCAACACACATGGATATATATATATATATATATATATATATATATATATATATATATATATATATATATATATATATATATATATATATATATAAGAATCAAACAAAGTGTGCTCCAGACGCGCACGTCTCTGAAAATATATATGTACATAAGTTCATAATGTATGTATACATCTCGAACTAAGCACGTGTCATAATGTACATATGGGACCACATGCGGTCGCAAAAGGCTATATATATATACAATGGACTGTGAATCTACTCATGACCACATATGTGTCATCCAGGTGGACTATAAATCTACTCATGAAACATCTTCCCTCTCTTCGCCCTACTAGAAGTAGCACGTCCACGACCTGGGGATGTAGTGGAGGGAGATGCCACTACGGATTTCATCCATGTGGTCCTAGGTGTCTCTAAGCATGCCTGCAACCTAACCTGCACATTCATAAACAACAAGTTTTTAACACCCAAAATTTTAAAATACATTCAAAATTTAGAAACTTGTACAATTTAGTTAAAATGCATGTGAAATCTTACCACAATGTCATGATCCCTATCAATTTGTTGTTGACGCGTCGCAGGGACAACAATAGACTCATGAGGGGTAAGCTGTACATATAAATAATTAATTTTCAAATTGTGTACCTCGGTTAGTGGATCTCGCAGATGTTATGGCAAAGATCTCTACAATGACCTCCATACCGATCTGCGTACATGGAGGAGTCTCTCTAGCGCTTATAAGCTATACAAAAAAACATGTACAAATCAATATTAAAATCTACTTAAGAGCTATACAAAAAACATGTACAAATCAATATTTAGTTAGTCAAGAAAGAATAAAAATGTTATTATTTTATCTTCTATTTAGGCTAAATACATAGGATCTATAAATGTTAGCACGAAGGCCATCTATCTTCATAAGATTTTGACAAAGTTTTGTATTTAATCAAGGTAACCCATAGTCATCTTCTATGACAATTAGAGCATCATTCAAATTTGAAGGACTTTTATCTAACATCACCAGACCAAACACATATAGATTCACAGAATTTCATCAAGGAGTTGATCCATGGATAGGTCATTTATCTCATATATTGCTAGACATTGGATTATATTGCAAACATCTTGACCAAACCATTCACCGACAGAAATATTATTCACTTATGATCTATTTTAAGGGTGTGGTCTATATCAACATCATCTTCTGAGGGAGCATTTTATCCATCCTTTCTTCTTTTCTCTAAATTAAAGGAGTTTTTCCCATTGGTTTTTCTCATGTTCTCTACTTTTGGAGAGTTTCATTGTAATTTGGGTAGCTCATATGGTCTTATTTCAAGGACCCTCATTTTTACCAACCTAAGCTACACTTCAGGGTGTTTTCGTGTAGGTATAGATTTTCCTTGTAATTATTTATTTCTTAGAATATTTCGTGTAGATATATCGTGACTCATCTTGCTTATATGTTCTTTGTTTCATAGGAGTTACTTGACTTTTTAGGAGTTATTTGTGTGGTGGTACTCCGAGACATGTAAAACCAATATATGATTACATACATGGCTAGTTATATCAAATGAATTGGCATTTCCTACTAGAAATAATATATAGGTTGAGTATAAGAAAGTGAAACTCATGTACAGAGGTCCAAGAATTAGAAACAAAGTGTAAAGAGATTTGTAACTAACCTGCGTAAAACTCATGTGAGGCGTGCCAGTAGCCTCAGTTCCCTGAGCAGATGATGACCCGCCAGGCTCCTGTGTATAAAAGAGAAAAATATTAATACATGTACAACATACACGTGAAACAAATTATAATAATAATCTAGTGCAATTAAATGATTTATTAAAAATGTAAGTTTGTACAACTTGAAACTTACGTTTGAAACACACCCACCATGCATAAATAGCTAGCATGTCGACACCGGATGTTTCCTTCACGACTCTTGCTATTTAAAATAAAATAAAAAATTAGTTTTTTACATGTATGTACATGACGTACAATCAAATATATATATATATATATATATATATATATATATATATATATATATATATTAATATCTCAAACATGTGAATTAAACTATTGTACATATATATATTATTTAAATTTATTTAAAATTTACCTGTGAAAGACCAATATCAGTGGCTCCAGTTCCAAAACATTCCCAACATCTCATCTATAGAAAAGAAATCCTGTGAACCAGCAAATGATGTCTCACCTACAGTGCATACGACACCACATGATCCATAGTGGTGTGGTGCACTAGAACTAGCACCTCCACCAACATCACCGGATGCAATCTGGGTGCTATGCTGGGTGAGAGTGTCAGTGAGCTCCCTCAATGCATGCAATGTATCAATCTCCACAACCTCCTTCACTGTAGGAGGGATAACTGAAGGTAGTGGGGGTTTTGGGGCATGGGGGATCCTAGGTTGACCTACGCGTGCACCAGGTCTGCTCTGTGCAGAGCCACCTCCTCGACCAAAAAATTCTGAAAAGTCAAAATAATTCGGGACCTCATTGAGCATGAACTCACAATATAATTTCTTCAAAAAATAAAGAGGAACTTCATTGTTGTTACATGGTGGATAATAAAAAACCATCCACCATCGGTCCCAAAAATTGTTTTTCATTCTATCATCATGCACCAATGGATTGGGGAGTCGTTTGCAAAGTAATGCGAGGGGGCATTGGTTCTAGTGGTCATAAATAATGCACAAATGAGGTCTTTTCCAATGTTTTTGTCTTTGACGGCCGCATGGGATAGTTTATCCGCATACCACTACCTACAATCACTTCTAAAGGTGTTCCATCTATGTATTTGGTTGGTTGCAGACTCGACTTCGCCAATCAATGTTTGCAATGTATTGGCTAAATTCATGCGGGATGGATTTGTAGCATGATTTTGTCTTATAGTTTGAATTAGGTTCTCAATGACAATTTTATTTTCTTGGATTCTTCCAATGATATTATCTTGCGTTCCTGCTGGCTCAGTGGGGATAGAAGGAGCCATAGGAGGTGGATCTATGTTTGGAGGAGGGTTTTGAGGAATGTTTTGACGGTTTGCACGATTTTGAGCTTGCCGACCAACTGATAAAACAAGAAAATTGTATACATAAACAAACATTTCAAAAAACCCATGAAAATGCAAAAAAAAAAAAAACCTAAAATGCAAAAAAATGATTACAATCGGGGACTTACCTCCTCGTCTTGGCAGCATGGTTGAATCTATCGCTATCCAGAAGTCCGATGAGCAATTTTGAGATAGTATTGAAAGCGCGAGTGAAAAACGTTTAGGAAAAGTTGCGGTTCGAAATGAAAAATAAGGAAAATAACGAGTCACTTGGATCAAGTTAAATTTTGTCTCAAAGTTCGCAATCGCGGTTTTAGGTTTGGTAATTACCGAACCTATAATTCAAGAACTGCGATCGTGGTTTTACGACCGCGATCGCGGTACCTTTATTTCAGGTTTTTATGACCACGGAATTGTCCACCAACTTCGTGCACTTACCCTTAACCTTATAAAATCCTAGATAGACTATAAAGGATGCTATGGTCATATAGTCACTTTGTTGTCACTAAATTATAACACCCTCGATTTGCTAGCATGTGAATTTATTGGGCAATTAGTGTAACTGGGTAACATGGAATTATTTCAAGGTGTGGGACCCTACAGGTTTGAGATAACTCTCTAGAGAAGGCTGGTTCCACTTCCTACTCTAATGAAACAACTACTTGTAATGAAGGGAAATATGCTATCCACTCCTAACCTATAATTTCCAAGGGCCCAAGGAGAGGGAGAGTGCATAAAAATAAATAAATTCTATACTAACAATGGTGATAACACCAAGAGAGGGTGTGAAACATTTTGTTGAGTGAGGGAATGGGGAAATATAGTTGATGGAGGATAGGAAATATTTAACACAGTCCCAAGCATGCACCCACCAAAAAATCTCCAAGAAACACAACAATATAAACCTGCAAGTGTTAGAGAACACATACATAATAGAACAACAACAAAGGAGAGGCAAGAAAATTGTAAAAGGGTTGAGGGACACCACATTACACAATTTGATTTCTCTAGGAATCTACACATTCCATTATAGTTATTGAATAGAGGCATAATATATTTGTAGAGATCATATGAAGGTTTACATACTCAATGAGAAAATGAGAAACAATTTTTCAAGAGTTTCCCTAGCTCACAAAATATATCCCTTTATCAAATGAGACGTGTTACATTAGAGAGAGAGAGAGAGAGAGAGAGAGAGAGAGAGAGAGAGAGAGAGAGAGAGAGAGAGAGAGAGAGTCTAGAACTACCCTTTTCACCCACTAATAAAGTATAATAAATGAATGAAAAACATGATGGGAAACCTGAAAAATCTATCCCATACTTGTCTTGTAACTTGTAGAAAAAAATGGCTGGCCATGCTCATTAAATTTATTTACTGTCGGAAGTTGTCATTTGGAATTGGGATTTTTTTCTACATTTTCACCCATCAAACCCCACTAAATATGTGATTTATTGATTAATGAGTGTAGAAGATAAAATCATGATTCCAATGAGTCTAATTTTGTCCAATTTAGTGAAAAATTGAGGGAGATATGGCCATTTGAATGCAAGCTACTATGTATCCATTTTTTTGGTTGTTCATTGTTCTATGGGAGTGAACATTAAATTGGTTCTTTGGGAATAATTATTTTCCCCATTTTCCTCCATATTTTTTTGGTGTTTTAATGGTTCTATGAAGTCATTTTTTAAATTTTCATGGGGCTTCAAATTTGTGCCACTCGAGCTAAATTGCTAGCTAGCTCACCGAAATTTGGATGTCTACAACTTTGCATTGGCTCCCTAAGATTCCCTATTTTGTATTACCTAGCTCGACACATCGGGTGAGCTCATCCAATTCATCTCAATTCCCACTAACCTCGCACACCCTCTTTGTTTTGCATTGGCTACCATGTCGGACACCCCCTATGTCGTAATTGATTGCCATCTCGGCACCTCTCCTCCATTTCCGAGCTCCACGTGACTCACTAGCTCAGCCCATATGACCAGATTTCCACTTCGATATACACTTACCTCGACGGCCGACCTTCTTTTATTGCAAGGAATCAGGCCCGTGGGGAACTTGAGCCCCATAGGAACCCGTTCTCATCATTCTTCATGCGCCGATGTGGCCGCATGCATCAGACGTTGATCTCGACCTCCCGAGCCCATATGATCCTTCCTCCCCACAATGTGCCACACTCCATCATCTTGTTAACTTCCCGCACTAAACCGAGTTCCTAGAGAACTTCATGCAATTCTAATGCAAATTTCTCACTCAACGTGTTTGATGCACAACTCTCCTTGGATCCGCATTAGACATGGGCGCCTTATATTCTTTGTGAAAGTAGGTTTTTGGAGAATGTAAGGCCCGAGTTCCACTCGAGCCATTTGTGCCCCAAACCGCCACATCGACCACACTTTTCTTTCCAGGGGACCAAATTCTAGACTCATCGAGTTGGATCAACAAGCCGACATCCTTCACATTGCTGTTATGTCACACTGAACTACATCCTCATCCTGTCGAGCGCATTCTTCACCTCACTCGAGCTAAACAAGTGATCGACTCACCATAAAGATCATGATCTCACCCAAACTAACACATGAAAATGTGTAACCTATCACACTAGCTTGACCTCAAACTAGCTTGCTGAAGCTGAAACAACTCCCCTACACTCGGTGAGTTGTTTTGACCCCTTTAAGTAGAATTTCACAATTTCTTCAATTTTCCCTAGATTTTTCTATAACCTCTGGATTTTTAGGATTCCCAAAGGAAGATAAAATTCAATGAAGTTCTTTGAGATAAATCCCCTCAATTTTCTTAATTTTGGCTGAATGTGGGCCCGTGGGACTACCTTTGCACACGAATGAGCTCTTGAACCTTTGAAACCTAAAAGAAGAAAAAAATGCTTCCTATGATTCCAAACCTTCCCGAATCAACTATCAATGCTCCCAGAGCATGGAATTAACCTCTAAACCTCAAGTCCATCCATGAAGTTCCATTAATCGCCCGAGTCTAAGCTTTCAAAATTATCCATTCCGCCTAGAGGTTGAAAATGGATAACAATTTGGTGACTCACGGGGGCATCTACCTGCTAGATGGGGATGATCGTGCAGCTTGAATGCATCCATTGGGCATGGAATCCTCCTTGATAAACAAAAACTGATTTGAAGCTTTAAATATGACCCCGAAATCTACTTGAAGCACTACTAAACTTGAAGCTTGGCCTGAATTGACCATCTCACTTACAAGATTTCTGAATTAAGATTTTGTGAGAGTGGAAAATTGTCTTAAATATGGAAATTTCTTCTATTTCCCCCGTAAAGGATCTGTTGGGTTGCATGATAAGTACCTGAACCTAACCCAAAATTTGATTTCTTCCAGGTGAAGAACTTAAACTGAACTAATTTCTTAACAAAGATAGAGCACTGTGGAGCTTAGAGGCATATGCTGATTTGGGAAGCCCTTTGGAGTTATTATTAAAACTTATTGTCTTCCTTTTGTGGGCTGTTTCGAACACCATTAGAGGCTAGAACTTCTCATAAATTCACTAATATGCTCATAAATTTATAACATTATCTATTGGACAAGTTCCAATGAATAAGAAAAGAGTATTTGAGGTTGATCTTCTACGTGAAACCCATAAGAAATTTGAATGAATTTGAAAAGGGCTGCTCATCCGAATTGAAAACATGTAAGGAGCCCCTAAAAATGATTTTTTGATTTGGAAAGAGGCATGAGAAGATCCACTATAGATGATCTAAGGAGACAAGAGGATTAAACCACTTGAAACTTGTCTCCAATCTGATTTTTAGTTGCTCTACATTTGAAACTTCTTAGAGATAGTAATTGTTTCTTTCTAACTTTGAGCCATTTATCGCAACAATCCTTCTTCCAGAGGCATACTAAACCATGTAGAAGATAAATAGGAGAAATATAACTTTGTGTAAGGAACTTAGGGAAAGGAAACCCATTATACCAAAACAAATGTGCAACACACACTTAGAGGAATGAAAGTTCTAAACTAATATGTACAAGGGATGAGATTTTACTTTATTAATAAGTGCTTGAGGTAGATTCCATTGATCGGAATATACAGCTTCTTCACCATCCAACTTGGACAATTGGAAATCATTTTTACTTTTGCAACTCGTGATCATGTAGGGACCACTCCATATAGCAACAAATTTGAAATGTTTTCCGGTTTTCCTTGTCACAAGATCTCATTTTAGCACCAAATCTCCCTCTTGCAAGGTTATGGTGTTAGATTTATTGTCAAATGACCTCTTAATCAAGGCTTGATCCTTCTTTATGGTTGTCATTGCATGATCTCTTAGGTCTTCCAAATCCATGAGTCTACATATCTAGCTTCCATGGAATCAAATTCACATAGTTCCAGCTGCTTGAGAAGCTCCATTGCTGGCAGTTCAAGTGATATGGGAAGCCTTACATCTTTTCCGTAGACTAGCTTGTAGGGAGAGATTCTAGTAGACCTCTTTGGTGTGATTCTATCATCCCACAAGGATGATTTGAGCTTGGTATGCCATGTTCTCTAGTTTTCATCAAGTGTCCTTCTGATAATCCTCAATAAGTTTTTGTTTGTGGACTCTACTTGTCCATTACCTTGGGGGTAATAATTAGAGGAAGTGTTCAAGTATATTCCATTTCTAACATCCCATTCAATGATCTTAGTACCAAGGAATGCTAAAGCATTGTTTGATATGATGGTAGTTCGGACATCAAATCTTATTACTATCCCCTCATAAAATTCCAGTATGCTACACACGTTTTCCTCCTTGAGTGCCACTGCTTCAGTCCACTTAGTGACATAATCTGTTCTCGTTAGAGTCCACATGTGGCCTTGGCTTGAGTTTAGATTGATGACCCCAATGAAATCCAACCCCGCTGCATGAATGGATGATAAAATGACATTGGGTGGAATGTTAGTGCTGTTAGCTTCTCCTTTCCTGTGAAGAATGCACACTTATTGCACTTCTTGATCCAAGCATAACAATCACTAAACATTCTAGGCCAATAGTAACCAACCTTTATGATCTTGAGGGTTATTACTCATGGAACAAAATTCCCTCCAGATTCTCCATCATGGAACTCATGTAGCACTTTCTCAATCTGGTCTTCTAGAACACACCTCAAGAGAATTTCATTCATGTCCTTTTTGAATAAGATGACATCAATGAGAACATACAAAATGGATTGGAGTCTAAAATACCTTATTTTTATCTTACTTAACTCCAAAGGGCATAAAATTGTTCGTAGAAAATGTATCATGTCCCTAGTCCAAAAGGAGTGGACATACCATCGCCTACTTGTTCTCGACAATCTCGCAACACCAAAATAACTTATTCTTCATCTCTCGACTCAACATGTTGATTAGAAGCTAGTTTTTCACAAAATCCCTTTCTACAAACCAACTTAGTTACCTTTATTTCTATGTCATATTCCATCACCTGGGTAGTTAAACCTTCCCTTCTCTCGTTCAAGTCCTTGTTGAGAAGAAATTCCTTAACTTCGGCATGAGAAAATAACAACTGGATCTTTTTGTTTCAAACCATGTGTCTAAATTTATTCAAAATCCGTATAATAGTGAGAACATGCTTCTTAATTAAAGATTACCTCACCTCATAATCTTCCAAGCTATGACTGAAGAAAGCTATGAGTTGCTATAAGCCTTTCTTATTGAGTTGCACCAAGATGGAAAATATTTTACCGATCCACCAAAAGCATAGAGGATGAATTATTTTGAAAAATATGGGTTGATGAGAGTTGGATATTTGGTTATTACATGTTTGATAGCTTCAAAACCCTCTTTTCCTTCCATTGTCCAGTTGAATGCCATACTCTTCTTTGATATCATTGTTAATGGCTTAACAAGAGTGGAAAAATAAGGCACGAACCTTTGGAAAAAATTGATTCTCCCCAAAAATATTTGGAGAGTCTTCTTATGGCTTGGAAATAGTAGTGCATGATGGCTTCAACTCTCTCAGGATCAATAGTCAAGCCTTCCTTTAAATTTTTTTACCTAGGAGCTTGTCTTCATGAGCTAAGAATATACATTTTGTATGATTCAAAGATACTTTGAATTTATTACATCTTTGGAATAATTTCCTAGGGTGAAAGAGGTGATTCATTGTGCTCTTGGAAAACACCATGATATCATCAAGATAAATAAGAACCATATTGTTAATCAGCCCCTTGAAAGCCATGTCCATAACCCTCTGGAACATTTCTCTAGAATTTGATAACCCAAATGACATCTTCCTATAAGCGTAAGTGCCCCATTTTGTGGTGAAGGCTATTTTGAATTGGTCTTCCTCTTTCACCATGATTTGATTGTATCCTCGAATAACCATCCAACAATGAGAATCTCTCGAAATAACAACTACATGCAAGATTTTCTCCATGGAAGGAAGTAGATAGTGGTCTTTGAGTGAAGATCTATCTAGATCTTGGAAGTCCACACACAATCTAATTTCTTCGTTTCTTTTCGTGATCGGCACCATACTAGCAACCCATGAGGAGTGGTTGATTGGAAGTATGATACTTACCTCAATGAGTTTATTCAATTACTTTTTCATGAGAGGACCAATATGAGGGTTAAATGGAATTTTATTTTATCTAATAAGCTTAGATTATGGAACCAATTCAATAGTATGTTGTGCCAATCTTGGATCAAATCCTCTCAAATCCTTATAACTTCGGAAAAGATATCTGGGAACTCTTGACAAAGTTGTATGAAATCAGATATCTCTTGATGAGTACTTACTTTTCCAATTTGGAGCACCTTGTCTTTCCCAACCAAAACTAGTTTTGAATCTTCACCCTTGACTTGAATGTTTGCTTTCTCCTTTCGTAACTGGTCATTAGGATACAAGATTAAATCTAAAGTTACCAAAACTTTTGGGAGATTGTTTTTTCTCATCTGGACAATATAATCACCATATTTCTGCTCCAATTCATCTTGATTCCTTGAATAGAACTCAACTTCCCCCACAAGAAATTGATAATATGATGATCTCTTTCGAATAATTATCAACTAGTGTTGTTTTCTGGAACATCCGGTCTTATAACCACCTTGATATGAGGTCGGGCTTGTCCCTTCTTGATACTTTCAACCACATCAAATGCTACTCCAATTACTGAAAGTCTGTCTGCAATATATTTCTTCTTTATAAGGATGTAATCAATTTTAAAAGATTCAAATTCCTCAATGAAATCCCATACATGATGTTTGTAACTCTTAATAAGATCATTTTTTATAACATTGAGCCCTATAATCTAATTTACCACCAACTCACTATCCCCAAAGAATTGTAAGTTTTGATATTTCTATTTCTTTCCCAAAGTGTAGTATGTGGATCGATGATTCATACTCGCCTATATTATTAGAGAAACTAAAGTGAAACCGAAACCCGAGTAGTACTTGTTACCCTTGGGAGATATAAGCATTGCTCCTCCTCCTGCACCTTGCCTATTCCTTGAATCGTTGAAGAAAATTTGCCCGAATTTTTTCTCATCTTCATTATTTGGTTTGGTAATGTTAGGTAGGGGTGGATTTTCATTGTGTGAGCAATAAATTCCCAACTCAACTTCTTCCATTTATTTATAAGGATCATAGTCATGCCTTTTGTTTTCCCATTCATTAAGAGTCAAGTTTGGAATGCCTCCAACCTTAGTATCTATCTTTGGAGTGCTTGAACAATCTTCTTGATCAAAAGATGAGCAATTTGCATTGATTGGGCTTAGTACATGAGGTTCAATGTGAAAATTTGTAATAGGTTCAGATCTGATTGTAGCCTTAGCTCCATATCTTGTTTTGAAGAGCATGTGGGACTAATCAATAGATAGGAACTAATGGGTTGTTGTATTCTTCCAATCATTTAACTAATAGATTAATCTACTAGTGTCATTATCAAACTAGGGTTGTGTCCTAGGTTGTATGCAATGGAGTCCTATGTATCCAGTTATACTATTGGGTCTTTATTGGGGGTTTCTGTTAGATCTTTCTGAATTTGCTACTAATCTATGGAAACTCAATGTAAATCTACAGAATTAAGTTACAATAAAAGTAAATTTGTACTTCTAACTCAAATGGAAATGCACACATAGAATTGAAAGAACAGAATTGAAATTGCACACTCATAATCAAAACTTGCAGTAAAAGTAAAAGCACATGCTAACTAGAATTTGCATAAGGGAAAACACACATTCTAAATGGAAATTTCAATAAGGAAAATAAACACACTGAAATAGAAATTGTAGTAAAGGAACTGAGTGATTATGACTTATCAGAAAATCATATGCATACGTAAACGTAAACAACCTCTTGTCTCCTTGGTTGAGTGGGCCCTTGCTCTTCCTTGGGACAAAGGAAATATTAACACTCAAGATTCTCAAAATGATATCTCCTTATATTAATTTTTAGTGTGGAAAGTAAAAGTGCTAAATGCAACAAGCTATATTGTAGATTATAAATATTACCAACTACTACATTGTTCTTCAAGGAGGTGTCTTTATATAGACACATGTGGTTACAGAATACGCCAAAATTACCGGCACTAATGTCTTCCATTAATAGTATTGATCAAGACTCATAAATTCCTATGGGACTGCTAAAAACAAGACCCATACTTATAGGCCGATAGATGGAAAAATTCTTCCACTTTTGCACTCCAACTCCAAACTCGGGGCTCCTTAATTGCATTGGAAATAAACGTTCATTATTTTCCTACACACATCACCACATTTCTCTCACGAAGGCGTTAGTAGGAAGTTATATAGTTAATCATGTTGCATGAGCAAAAGCAAGGAAAATGCATTAAAATCACTAAGATATACCTATACAAATCATCCCCATGCATTATCAAATCATGTTTAAATGACAAATTATCAATCATATGAATGATATAAATAAGCCAAATAATGTACTCATCATTTCCCCTACACTTTACTTGTTACATGTCCGAATGCAACTCATCTACACCTTGCCCTTTGACCAAGCTGTCGGGCCATGTCATACTCTTCAAATTGGTCAACATATTTCTTCCAGGTACCTTTACATCCTTGAGTATTTTAAATTAACTCAACTGAAGTTGTGAAAATCTCATTGGATTGGGCAAGATTATTCTGCCAAGTTGTAGTTGGGATAAGGAGAAGAGGTGGCCTTACCTACAGTCCCACCCATTCATCATTGTACTTTTTATCATTATTTTCTGGTAATTGACGAATTACGGTAATGAGTGCATCTTCTCGTCTGATACTACAACTCAAATTTTGAGGTGAAATAACCTCTCATCTCTTTAATGGTAAACTCAAGGTGTCCCACCTCCTATCACAGGCCTTCCTTGCTGCCCCAAAGTGTCTTGACTATAAGTTTCAAATTCCTCCACACATTTCAGTAGTATTCTTGAAGTATTCTCTCCAATACCAGCTTGGTAGTAAAGATATCTGAAGTTCTTTCACATAGCCACATCATTGTGATGTGTAGGCCAAATATAGAATCCTATAGTGAGAGTTGTTTGATTGAAGATATCCATCTGCTCACCCCACACAATATGATTTCAAGCAAGGAATGAAAATATTTTAATTGAAAATCCCCACAAACAAGTTAATGAAGAAGTCAGGGACATTGGAGACTAACATGTTATGGAGGTAGAACTCACAGAGCAAATTTTGAATATCAAGGGTACTAGTTTTGTAAATGGATAGAAAAGTATTACCATCAGGAGCTTCGTAAGGCTCTTGACAACACAACCTCAATAATTTCCAAGAGTAAAATTTTTCTTAAAAAATGCTATAGGTAGAGGACGGTTTCCGATACGACATGAGTTTATAGGCTAAAGGAAAAACAAAGTCCAAAAGAGATTACAATTTTTGTTTTTCATTTTTGCTGATTTCTATCTCTCCCTTTAATTTTTTGTTTTCTTTCTTTAATTTTGAATTCTAAAGAGATAATTGATTGATATCATTCAAAATGCTAAGACCTATATCTCTTTTTCACTTTAGGCTACTAACTTCTACTTGTAAAGTTGTGATTTCTCTAACCTTTTCTATTATTTGTTAGGTAAATTTATTTTGCAAAGACATATTTGTTTCTTTCATACCTTTCAACTATTCTTTAAGGAATGTAATCTCTTCTAAATAACCTCATGGTTCACATAACCCATGGCTACTAATCTCCATTGCAATTGATTCCAGATCAAGAATCGTGCTTCAGTGCACGTAAGACATTTTCGGAGCTACTAAGTTGATATCTAAAGATGTGGGAATATCCTAGCTCTGTGGGTAGGGATAGTTGTAGTGAATATAACATCTCGGTGTTTTTTCAGCAGGCATCCAGGTTTCGCCCGCTATTATTTTCCGAATAGAAGTAGAATCAACATCAAAACCATCCGAGTAAGAGAACTTCTAGGTTTATGCAACACATAGGACCGTTGTGGCCATAGTGAAATAGAAGAATAGAGAGCCAAGGTATTCTTACCCTTAGAACTAGAAGGTGTCGAAGATGGGATCACTTGACTACTAGATTTTTCCACATTCTCCTGAGTACTAGGTTCCTCCACATTCTTTGGTGGAAGGCAAGAGGATGAATTGATAATGGGTTGAGGTATGGAAGATGACCCCTTTTTGAGCTACTTTGGCTTAGAACCCTCCCCCACACTCATATGCTCGAGCCTTCTCTTCGGCCTATAAAAACTTGATGCAAGCAGAGTAATTGAATGAGCCCGAGGTGCTTTAGTGTTGCCTTTCCTCCCCATTCTTGTATTTTTGGCCTACTTTGATAACTGCATCAACCAAATATTCTGGTAAATTCACCCTGAGTGCAGGGTTGGTGCAACCTTTCTTTAAATGAATGAGAATTTTGAGTGAATCTCCACCTAGCACAGATGGTGGCCATCACATATAAAATACTGTTAACCCATTTGGCCACCTCTCTCCAAATACCGAGCAAACTACCCCACTTAAATCCTTTATAAGAACCTTGGGAGGTAAGGATTACCTTGGAAAGTCCTTGAGGGGAGCATTTGTCATCAATTTCGGACCAAAATCTGGTAAACCAAATAGTTCAGAAACAACCTGGCTAGTAATTTCCACTCTCTTACCTTCAACGCATGAGCAAGTAGCTTCAAAATTTACCAGAAATTCATCCACTAAACTTTCATCAAAACCTTCAAATTTTTGTATGAATTCAAGCCAACTAGAATAATAAAATACCTACAAAATTACATCATTTTTAGTAATGGCTCTGGAGAATCGCTCGACTTTTCTTTTGTCCCAAGGTGAAGGAAAATCCAAACAATAGAGAAATGAGAACGATGGTGTGCTTGAACCCATGGTATAATGATAGTGATAATGGTGTGTTAAAATTCACCAAGAAACGACATGAATTGGTTAATAAGGATCAATTTGAAAAGCACCCAAAATCTTGAATTTCGGAGTTGACGCAAATTTGGCGGGGTGAAAATTTGACAAGACCGGGCATGCGTGGGAAGGTTTATTATGTGGTACCACACATAACCCCTCATTTAAAATGGTATTGACACCTATCCCTCCTAGAAAGTAGTGCATCCTTTTCTTAGAATCCCGATACCAATGATACCCTCCATAATTAAAAATTATTATATCCCACCTCGTGTCATAAGATTTGGAATGATAATGCATCAAACATTGTGTAGGGATGCAATTATGATAAGTACATGCAATGGGGAATTGCTTCATAAGGAAATATCCATAGTGAATTAGAATGCACTTACCCATGCCAGTTCAGCTTCCAATATCCATAGATTTCCATGTCCTACATTCTAAGATATAATGTGATTAGTGGCCTTTTAAACAATGAAGATTTCTGATTTTATTGAAAACAAGATAGCTAACTAAGGGAAGAAGATCAAAGTCATGATCATCCTCCTTTATTTAAATTAAAAACAAAAATTACTCCTGATAAGAGGGGCTAAGCGCCTCCTCTGCATCCATTTCCTCACTCAGCATGATGTCATTGGTGAAGGTTTCCTTGTCTAGAGGACGTTGATACATCCTGAGTTTGTGTCCATTCACAAGAAGAGTCCTATCACCATCGATTGGTAATAGTCTTAACGAACTGCGTTATATAAAAAAATTTGATCGATATGGCCACAACCAAAGCATGTCTGCTGCAACTTAACTTTAAATCCGTTGATATTTGGAATCGAAGAGTAAGACCCATTATCCTTGTTAAACTTCCGAATTTGATATGAGCATCATGTCATCTATTCCTTTGATGTTTGATCATTTTCATTTGTTTTTGTTATTACATCCTCATTTCATCCAATTCATTCAATTGCATCACTCATTCTCATTGTGCTTCATCTAAATTGATGTCGATTTCCAATGTTGTTCTCCATGTGCATAATTTGAACTCAAGAGGTAATAAAGTGGCTTGTTTCTATAGATTAACTCATAAGGGGAAAAACCAGTAGTGGTTTTATAAGTCATGTTATAGGTCCAAACTACGTCGGGATGTTTTAGTACCCAGCTTTTTCTGTCCGAGTTGAACACTTTCATTAAAATGTTCTCAAGTTCTTTGTTGGTAACTTCCACCTATACATTGGATTGAGGGTGGTATGGTGATGATTTTTGGTGATTGATTCGGTAGATTTCCAAAAATCTGCAATCATGTTAGAAAAAATGGAGGTCCCTAATCATATACAATCGCCGAGGAACACCAAATCATAGCATTATGTGATTGCACGAGAAAGTTAGCAACAACCTCCTCAAATGGTAGATACCCATGCTTGAACATCAGCCCATTTCATGATGTAGTCAGTGCACACCAATAGGTATGCTTTCCCAAAAGATGGGGGATCAAAAGGACCAACGAAATCAATTCCCCATTTCTCAAATGGTCCTAAGACCAGCTTAGGATTTAGAGGAATTTCCATGGAGAGTGTAGGCTTCCCCATTTCTTAACATGCATCACACTAAAACACATACGTCTTTCTGATTTGTGGAGGGAAAGCCAATAGTATTTTGGGGGTGACCTATATTCCTTTGGCAGAAACATGATGGCCTAAGACAATTCCCTAATCAAGCATAATCAAACATTTTTCATGGCTCAGGGAAAGTTGGTGCTGGTCACATCTACTTAATACATTTTCAAGTTTATTTAGAG
Source organism: Taxus wallichiana var. yunnanensis (assembly GCA_018340775.1). Classification (NCBI taxonomy): domain Eukaryota; kingdom Viridiplantae; phylum Streptophyta; class Pinopsida; order Cupressales; family Taxaceae; genus Taxus; species Taxus wallichiana. Next base: position 647,872,858 of record CM031243.1, read on the forward strand.
ATTCATCAAAAGTGGATCCATGGACTATGAAGTCATCCATTTAAACTTCAACATAGTCGTTTGTGAGATCTGCAAAAATTGCCAAGACTACTCTCTGAAAAGTAGCAGGTGTATTATAAAGCCCAAATGGCAAAACCTGATATGCAAATGTACCCCAAGGGTATGTGATGGTGGTTTTATCTGGTCAGCAGTGCAAGACTTATTTGGTTATACCCACTAAACCCATGCAAGAAGGAAAATATTTCTTACCTGCGAGATTGTCTAGAACCTAATCAATAAAATGCAGGGGAAAGTAGTCTTTCTTGGTGGCTTTATTAAGTTCCCTATAGTCTACACATATCCTCCATTTACCATTTTTCTTGGGAACTATAACTAATGGTGATACCCACTGACTATCAGATATAGGATAGATGAATCCCACCTTAAGCAATTTTTCTATCTCATTTTTGACTATGGTCATGACTGCTAGAATAATTCTTCGTTGCGGCTATCTTATGGGTTTAACATCCTCAGTGTAGATATGGTGAGTGCAAATGCTGGGATGAATTCCCTTCATATTAGTATAATCCCAAGAAAAATCCATGGGAATGTTTCCTCAAAATTTCAAAAACCCTAGCCTCTTGGTTGGCCTCTAAATTATTACCAATGGTCAGTTATTTTCCTATGTCAATAGTCACTTGCTTGGTATCTTTCAAAATAGTGAGCTCTGCATCAATGATTAAAGAATTCAAGGGAAAAACATGAGGCTGAAGCATGTGTAAAATAGTTACATTGTCAAGAGACATAATCTTGGTTAAAGGACGATAAAAATCGGTATTTGTGCATTGTGCATTATAAGCATATATTTCCTTACCATATTCATTAGAAATGTCACTTACCAAGGAAATAGTATCAGATGTGTTAAAAAAATGGTTCTACAGCCTTAGTTCCAATTTCTGTAGCCTCGGCCCAATTTCCATAGCTAAAATATCCTCTTCATTAGACAACATATATGACTTAACAAATTCTGTCATTAGATTTTTCACTGCAATGGTGGCTAGATAAGAAGAACTCAAAGAGTTAGTATCTAAAATATTTACCCATACATGTTCACAATCATACACATAGGGCTAGGAAGTAGGATATAATGAAATATGCTTGGATTTTTTCCCATTTAAAATGGTAATTTTTACGACTGCACTATGATCAATATATGCAACAACAATATTGACATAAACCCTCATTTGAAATGGCTTATTATGTGGTACCACACATAACCCCTCATTTAAAATGGTATTGACATATGTCCCTCCTTGAAAGAAATGCATCCTTTTATTTGAATCCCGATACAAATGATACCCTCCATGATTAAGAATTATTATATCCCACCTCATGTCATAAGATTTGGAATGATATTTCCAATAAATGCATCAAACATTGTGTAGGGATGAAATTATGATAAGTACATGCAATGGGGAATTGATTCATAAGGAAATATTTGTAGTGAATTAGAATGCACTTACCTGTGTAATTTCAGCTTCTAAGATCTCGTAGATTTCCATGTCTCAAGTCTCGAGATATAATGTGACTAGTGGCCTTTTAAACAATGAAGATTTTTGATTTTATTTAAAACAAGATAGATAACTAAGGGAAGAAGATCAAAGTCATGATCCTCCTCCTTTATTTAAATTAAAAAAATTACAATTACTCCTGACAGGAGGGGCTAAGTGCCTCCTCTGCATCCATTTCCTCACTCAGCATGATGTCATTGGTGAAGGTTTCCTTATCTAGAGGATGCTGATACATCCTGAGTCTATGTCCATTCACAAGAAGAGTCCTTCTATCGCCATCGATTGGTAATAGTCTTACAAATCCGTTATCAAACACTTTGTCGATTTGATATGGCCCCAACCAATGTGTCTATAGCTTACCTTTAAACTGTTGATATTTGGAATCGAAGAGTAAGACCCATTCTCCCTTGTTAAACTTCTTGAATTTGATATGAGCATCATGCCATGTCTTCCTCTGATGTTGGATAATTTTCATTTGTTTTTGTGCTTCCATCCTCATTTCATCCAATTTGTTCAATTACATCACTCATTCTTGTTGTGCTTCGTCTAAATTGATGCCAATTTCTAGTGTTGTTCTCCATGTGTGTAACTCAAACTCTACTAGGTAATAGTGGCTTCTTTCCATAGACCAAATCATAAGGGGAAAATCAGTAGTGGTTTTCTAAGTCATGTTATAGGCCCAAACTACCTTGGGAAGTTTTGATACCCAGTTTTTCCTGTTCGAGTTGACCACTTTCATAAAAATGTTCTCAATTTCTCGATGGTAACTTCCACCTGCCCATTGGATTGGGGGTGGTATGGTGATAATTTTCGGTGCTTGATTCGGTAGATTTATAGAAAATCCTCAATCATGTTAGACACAAATTGAGGTCCCTGATTAGATACAAGTGCTCGAGGGGCACCAAATCGTAGCATTATGTGATTATACAAAAATTCAGCAACAACGTCCTCAGTGGAAGATGCCAATGCTTGAACCTCAGCCCATTTTGTGACGTAGTTAGTGCACACCAACATGTATGCTTTCCTAAAATATGGGGGATCAAAAGGTCTAACAAAATCAATTCCCCATTTCTCAAATGGTCCTAAGACCAACTAAGGATTGAGAGACATTTCCATGTATAATGTAGGTTTCCCAATTCTTTGACATTTATCACACTGCCACACATAATTCTTTACAAATTTGTGGAGGGAAGGCCAATAGTACCCCACTCCAAGGACCTTGTGAATTTTCTACTTCACTGAGTAATGTCCTCCTCCAGGTTCATCATGACAAGCTCGCAGTATGTCATATACTTCATCTTCTGAACACACCTGTGAAGAACCATATCAAGACAAAATTTGAATAAAAGTCCATTACACCACTTATATGTTGCACAATTTTTACTAATCTTCATCTCTCTTTATGAGTAAAATAGGAAGGAAACTTCCCTGTAGTCAAATAATTTGTGAGATCGGAAAACCATGGAGGTTGAGTAGATACAAAAATAGATGTTCATCTGGAAAATGATCCTAGACTGCTTTTTCATCACTTGAAACATTCAATCTAGAAAGAAAATCAGCAACAACATTAGATTTCCTTAGCTTATCAATAATGGTAAGATTGAATTCCTATAACAAGAGTAACCATCTAATAATCTGACCTCGACTACTGGTTTATTCATCAAATATCTTATGGCCAAGTGGTTAGTGTAAACAAAGATTTTATACCCAAGTAATGTAATGTCGAATTTATTCAAACGAGTAAACAACAACTAAAAATTCCTTTTCCGTAGTGGTGTAGTTTCTCTCTGTAGGGGTTAGATTCTTGCTAATAAAGTAAATGACATACATATGATCTTCTTCATCTTTTTATCCAAGAACAAATCCCATGGCTGTATTAGAGGCATCAGTGTGAATATGGAAAGGTTTCCCCTAATTGGGTCCTCTCAAGACTGGAGTGGTGGTTAGCTTCTCCTTGATAATATCGAATTCCTGTTGACACTGAGGGGACCATTCAAAAACACAATATTTTTTCAGCAAAGAAAACATAGGTGCAACAATTTTACTAAAGTCTTTGATGAATCACCTATAATATCTGCATGACCAAGGAAACTCTTGATGTTAGTCTAATTTGTTGGTGTAGGAAATTGAGTGATGACTACAATATTTTTGGGGTCGACTTGTATTCCTTTAGCGTAGAAACATGGTGGCCTAAGACAATTCCCTAATCAACCATAATCAAACATTTTTCATGACTCAAGGAAAGTTGGTGCTGCTCACATCTACTTAATACTTTTTCAAGGTTATTCAAAGATTCATCAAAAGTGGATCCATGGACAATTAATTCATCCATGTAAACTTCAACATAATCATTTTTGAGATCTGCAAAAATTGCTAAGACTGCTCTCGAAAAATAGTAGGTGCATTATAAAGGCTAAACAAGTAAAACCCAATATGCAAACTTACCCCAAGGGAAAGTGAAGGTGGCTTTATCTTGGTCAATAGGAAAAATATTTCTTACCTGCAAGATTGTCTAGAATCGATCAATAAAATGCGAGAGGAAAGAAGTCTTTCTTGGTGGCTTTACTTGAGTTCCCTATAGTCTACACAGATCCTCCATTTACCATTTTTCTTGGGAACTATAAATAATGGTGATACCCAGTGACTATTAGATATAGGATAGATGACTCCCACCTTAAGCAATTTTTCTATCTCATTTTTGACTTTGTCCCTTAGTGCTGGATGAACTCTTCATTGTGGATATCTTATGGGTTTAATATTCTCAGTGTAGATATGGTGATTGTAGATGCTAGGATGAATTCCCTTCATATCAGTATAATCCCAAGAAAAATCCTTGGGAGTATTTCCTCAAAATTTCAAAAACCCTAGCCTCTTGGTTGACCTCTAAATTATTACCAATGGTCAATTATTTTCCTATGTCAACAGTCACTTGCTTGGCATCTTTCAAAATAGCTAGCTCGCATCGTGATTAAATAATTCAAGGGAAAAACATGAGGCTGAAGCATGTGCAAAATAGTTACATTGTCAAGAGACATAATCTTGGTTAAAGGACAATAGAAATCAGTGACTGTGCATTCTGCATTATAAGCATAGATTTCCTTACCATCTTCATTAGAAATGTCACTTACCAAGGCAATAGTATTAGATGTGTTCAAAACAAATGGTTCGCAGCCTTAGTTCTAATTTTTGTAGCCTCAATTCCAATTTCTGTAGCCAAAATATCCTCTTCATCAGACAACATATATCACTCAACAATTTTCTATCATTAGATTTTTCACTGTAATGGTGGCCAGATAAGAAGAACTCAGAGAGTTAGTATCCAAATAATCTACCCATACATGTTCACAATCATACACATAGGGCTAGGCAGAAGGATATAATGAAATATGCTTGGATTTTTTTCCCATTTAAGATGGTCATTTTATTTGACCTATAGTCAATATATGTAACAAAGAGCCAACCAGGTCTTCCTAAGATGATTAGATATCCCAACTTCCTCACGGCTTTAGGGTGTAAGACCTTGAAATCTACAGGGTACTCCCAAGATTCAACCGTGACCATTATATCCTCAATCACACCATTTGGTACAACAATGGATTAATATGATAATTACAGAAAGGTATTGTTAGGATGCACTCTTGTTAGAGATAGTAGATTGAACATATATGTTGTTATAACATTGCTGGCAGCACCAAGATCCACCAAAATATTAGATATTGACTGATCATTTATACAAATAGTAATGACTGGACTCCTAGGATCCCCGTACTTTGGTGAAATAAGTTTTTTAGCAACAAGATCAGCTAATTTACCTTCCACCTTGACTTTTTTTTAGGTATTTTTTCTTCCTTCCTAGCATATTGATACGTTCATTTCTAATGGTCGGGTTTAGTTTAGGAATATCCCTTATTACTCTCAGAAGTGGGACCTCAATGTTCACCTTTTTCAACTCTTGAACTAGTAGTGTTTCCTTTGTAGTTCAAGTTTCCTTTAATCATTCAGGAAAAGAAGATTTATGAACATTCTTATTCTTTCCTTAACCATTCTTAGTGTCTTGTGTTTGTTGAGCATGCATAGTTTCTTCATTTTCCTCTAGTATCTCTTCTTTCTCATTTTCCAAAGGAATTTTCGTGATAACAATAAGAGGATTCAATGTTTTCCCATACCTTAGTCGTAAATTACTGATAGTATTAACCTGCATTGTATCACTTTGTCCTACTTCATCAAGTGAAGCTATCTACTAATTTTTAGGGTTCACTACAGGCTGGGCTGGAAGTTGTGTTTGTGTTTCTTGTCCATGTTGTTGATAGTTTTGCGGTGGGGCCATTAAATCCTACCGGGTTTGGTTAGGATTCGTTGAGGTACCACCGTTGGTTTTTCCATGAATTTGCATGGGTTGGTGATGTCTAACCCTACTGATTGTAAGGAATCAACCATGGTGGTGGATTTGGGTAAGCCATCCAATTTTTTGGTGCCCACTCAGGTTGTCCCCAAGTAGGCTGAGGATGCTGACTGGGCCATGAAATCCTCCAGGGGTTTTGAGTAGGTCGGTGATCATACATAGCCCGATTAGTTGGCCTTTGAACAAATTTTACCTCTGCCTCAACTTGAGAGACAACATTCAATCCTCCTTTCAACCGAGGTAAGAAAGTGCAATGCTTAGTATTGTGATCAGCAATGTCACAGATCAAACACATGTTCGTACCCTCTAAAGGACATTCTCTCAGAGGATGTCTCTTCCTACATTTAGGGAAATACATGTTCAATGGTTGTTTTTCAACACTGGTTTTGGATTTTAGTCCATCAATGGTTGATGTCAATTGTGGCAAGATGTCTATTTTCATGTTGTCCATTTCCTCTAGAATTTAAGAGGTTCTGAGGAAAGCTTCAATGTTTTTATTTTTTGTATACCTCCTCATGTTCTAGAGTAACTTTAACATAGCTCAGTGATTTGTTCCATACTAAGTTTTTGCACATCACCTCCTCCCATAAGATGGAGGGAATCCTTGGTTTCCTCATCAAGTCCTTTAAGGAAAACTGTCTTAGTAATTTCTACATGTAACTCATAACCACTCCTACGATGGAGAAAGAGAAATCTATCCAGATAATCCTCTAGATTTTCATCTTCTTTTTTCTTTATCTGGAAAAAATCTTCTTTCCTATCCCTTCCCCTGTAGTAGTCTTGATATTTATCCAAAAAGGTTATCTCCATGGCCTCCCAAGAATGAATGGAGTTAGAGGACAATCCCATGAACCATCTCATAGCAGAGTCTTTGAGAGTGGAAGGAAAGAGTTTGAGTTTTTGATTATCTGTTCTATAATCATATGTCTGGAAAAGAACTTTGAATTCAAACAAGAATTGATCGAGGTATTCTGCAGACATTCCTCGGAAGATAGGGAGGATGGATGGTGAGATATTTTTCATAGGTGCATCCTCATCTTCATCCAAGAAAATGGGATAAGTAAAGGTTCTACCCAAGGGTCGGTTCTCATTATTCTGTTGTCTCCCATTTTGGAATGTTGTTCTAGTTCAAAATAGGATGATGCAGAATGTTCATAAGGGCTTCTAGGTGTTGGATTAGATTCAATGTCTTTGTCGGTGTTCCTGTGTGGTATAAATATCCCTTGATCGTCATGTGGCCTATGCATCAAGGTTGGTTATGTAAACAAGGTCGAGGACTTCTACTAGGGTTGCATAGATGAACTCCATTAACACCCATAGCATATAAAGTGAAGAAAATGGCGGGTTGTGCTTATGGGATCCCCAAAAATGGTGCCAAAAATGATGGGTCATTGTATTCTTCCAATAATTTAACTAATAGATTAATCTACTAGTGTCATTATCAAACCAGGGTTGTGTCCTAGGATGTATGCAATAGAATCTTATGTAACCAGTTATACTATTGGGTCTCTATTGGGGGTTTTGTTAGATCTTTCTGAATTTGCTACTAATCTACAGAAACTCAATGTAAATATATGGAATTAAGTTACAATAAAAGTAAATATGTACTTCTAACTCAAATGGAAATGCACATGCAAAATTGAAAGAACAGAATTGAAATTGCACACTCATAATCGAACTTGCAGTAAAAGTAAAAGCACATGCTAACTAGAATTTTCATAAGGGAAAACACACATTCTTAATGGAAATTTCAGTAAGAAAAATTAACACACTTGAATAGGAATTACATGAAACATATTTAAATAAGAATTGTAGTAAAGGAGCTGAGTGATTATGACTTATCAAAAAATCATATGCGTATGTAAACATAAACAACCTCCTATCTCCTTGGTTGAGTGGAATGTTTCTCTTCCTTGGGATAGAGGAAATCTTAAATGCTCAAGATTCTCAAAATGATATCTCCTTATATTAATTCAAATAAGTTCCATGACATATTCAGTGCGGAAAGTAAAAGTGCTAAATGTAACAAGCTATATCGCAAATTATAAATATTACCAACTACTACATTGTTCTTCAAGGAGGTGTCTTTATATAGACACAGGTGGTTACAAAATACGTAAAATTACCGGCACTAATGTCTTCCATTAACAATATTGATCAAGACTCATAAATTCCTATGGGACTGCTAAAAAAAAGACCCATACTTATAGGTCTATAGATGGAAAATGTCTTCCACTTCTGCACTCCAACTCCAAACTCGGGGCTCCTTAATTACATTGGCAATAAATGTTCATTATTTTCCTGCACACATCACCACATTTCTCTCACGAAGTTAGTTAGTAGAAATTTATACGGTTAATCAGATTACATGAGCAAAAGCAAGGAAAATGCATTAAATTCACTAAGATATACCTCTATAAAGCATCCCCATGTATTATCAAATCATGTTTAAATGACAAATTATCAATCATATGAATGATATAAATAAGCCAAATAATGTACTCATAATTTCCCCTACACTTTACTTGTTGCATGTCCCAATTCAACTCATCTACACCTTGCCCTTTGACCAAGCTATTGGGCCATGTCATACTCTTCAAATTGGTCAGCATATTTCTTCTAGGTACCTTTACATCCCTGAGTATTTGAAATTAACTCGACCGAAGCTGTGAAACTCTCATTGAATTGGGAAAGATTATTATGCCAAGTTGTAGTTGGGCTAAGGAGAAGAGGTGGCCTTACCTATAGTCCCACCCATTCATCATTATACTATTTATCATTCTTTTATGATAATTGACAAATTATGGTAATGAGTGCATCTCCTCGTCTGATACTCCAACTCAAATTTTGAGGTGAAATAACTTGTTGTCTCTTTAATGGTAAACTCAAGGTGTCCCACCTCTTATCACAAGCCTGTCATGCTGCCCCAAAGTGTTTCTGACTATAAGTTTCAAAGTACTCAACATATATTAGTAATATTCTCTCCAATATCATCTTGGTAGTAAAGAGATCTTAATTTATTTCACATAACCGCATCATTGTGAATTGTAGGCTGAATATAGAATCCTATAGTGAGAGATGTTTGATTGAAGATATCCATATACTCACCCCACACATCTGATTCCAAAGGAAGGAATAAAAATATTGTAATTGAAAATCTCGCACAAACAAAATAATGAAGAAGTCGGTGACATTGGATACTAACATGTTATAGAGGTAGAACTCACAGAGCAAATTCTAAATGTCGTGGAAGTCTTGGTTTTGTAAATGGATAGAAAAGTATTACCATAAGGAGATTTGTAAGGCTCCTTACAACACAACCTTGATAAATGCTAAGAGAAAAATTGTTCCTGAACAAACATGATGTAGGTAGAGGATGGTTTCCAACAAGACATGGGCTTATACGCTAAAGGAAAAACAAATTCCAAAAGAGATTGCAATTTCTATTTTTCATTTTTACTCATTTCTTTCTCTCCCTTTAATTTTTTGTTTTCTTTCTTTAATTTTGAATTCTGAAGAGATAATTGATTGATATCATTCAAAATGCTAAGACCTATATCTCTTTGTTGCTTTAGGCTGCTAAATTCTACTTATGAAGTGTGATTTCTCTAACCTTTTCTATTGCTCACCTTGGATAAAATTTAGTTTGCAAAGACATATTTATTTCTTTCATACCTCTCAATTTTTCTTTAAGGAATGCAATCTCTTACAAATAACCTCATGGCACATCATCTTCACATAACCCATTGCTAATAATGTCCATGCAATTGATTCGGAGAGGGAATCCATGCTTGTACAAAAGACATTTTCGAGCTACTTGAGTTTATATTTGAAGATGTGGGCATATCTAAGCTCTACGGGGTAGGGATAGCTGTAGTGAATATAATGTCTAGTTATTTGTCAACAGAGACATCTAGGGTTTATGCCTCACCCTTCTCTTCCCGAATATGAGCATAATCAAACCTTCTGGTAGAGAACTTCTAGGTTTATACAATGCACGTGACCATCATGGCCATAGTGAAATAGAAGAATAGAGAGGAAAGGTATTCTTACCCTTAGAACTGGAAGGTGTAGAAGATGGGCTCACTTGACTACTAGATTTTTCCACATTCTCTTGAGTACCAGGTTCCTCCACCTATCATTGGCTGCCAGGTTCCTCCACATTATTTGGTGGAAGGTGAGAGGATGACTCGATAGTGGGTCGAGGTATGGAAGATGACCCCTTTTTGAGCTGTTTTGGCTTAGAACCCTCCCCCACACTCATACGCTCGATCCTTCTCTTTGGCTTGTAAAAAAATTGATGTGAGTAGAGTAACTGAATGAGCCCGAGGTGCTTTAGTTTTTGTTTCCTCCCCATTCTTGTATTTTTGGCCTACTTTGATAACTACATCAGCCAAATATTCCACTAAATTCACCCCTGAGTGCAGGGTTGGTGCAACCTTTCTTTAAGTGAATAATGAATGATAATTTTGAGTGAATCTCCACCTAGTATAGATGGCTGGCCATCACATATAAAATATTTATTAACCCATTTAGCCACCTCTCTCCAAATGCTAGGTAGATCTGTCTCCGATTAACTTATTTATGAGCCCTTGGGAGGTAAGGATTACCTCGGGAAATGCTTCACCATCCACATGAAACAGAGAAAGCAAGTCCTTGAGGGGAGCATTTTTCATCACTTTCAGACCAAAATCTGGTAAACCAAATAGTTTAGAAACAACCTGGCTGGTAATTTCCACTCTCTTACCTCCAACATGTGAGCAAGTAGCTTCAAAATTTACTAGAAATTCATCCACTACAATTTCATCAAAACCTTCAAATTTTCGTATGAATTCAAGCCAACCGGAATCATAAAATACCTACAAAATCATGGCATTCCTGAGTAATGGGTCCAAAGAATTTGGCTCTGAATTTTTATTTTGTCCCATGGTGAAGGAAAATCCAAACAATAGAGAAACAAGAACAAGGGCGTGCTTGAACCCATAGTATAATGGCAGTGATAATGGTGTGTTCAAATTCACCAAGCAATGATAGGAAGTGGTTAATAAGGATCAATTTGAAATGCACCCAAATCCTCAAATTGCCTAGAGTCGGTGCAAATTTGGCGGTGTGAAAAGTTGATAGGACCGGACATGCATGGGAAGGTTTATTATGTGGTGTACCACACATAACCCCTCACTTAAAATAGTATTGACACCTATCCCTCCTAGAAATCAATGCGTCCTTTTCTTAGAATACCGATACCGGTGTTATTCTACGTGATTAAGGCTTATTATATCCCATCTCATGTCATAAGATTTGTAATGATATTTCCAATAAATGCATTGAAAATTGTGTAGAGATGAAATTATGACAAGTACATGCAATGATGAATTACATCATAAGGAAATATCTGTCTTGAATTAGATTGAACTTACCCATGTCGGTTCAGCTTCCAATATCCGTAGATTTCCATGTCCTACAATCTGAGATATAATGTGATTAGTGGCCTTTTAAATAATGAAGATTTATGCTTTTATAGAAAAAAAGACAACTAATTATGGGAAGAAGATCAAAGTCATGATCCTCCACCTTTATTAAAATAAAAAAAAAACAATAATTACTCCCGACAGAAGGGCTAAGTGCCTCCTCTCGCACCCATTTCCTCGCTGAGCATGATGTCCTTGGTGAAGGTTTCCTTTCTAGAGGACGCCGACACATCATGATTTTGTGTCCATTCAAAAGAAGATTCCTTCTGTCACCATCAATTGGTAATATTATTATAGGGCTATTATCAAACACTTTTTCGATTTGATATGGCCCTAACTAGCGTGTCCGTAGCTTACCCTTAAACTATTGATATTTGGAATCAAAGAGTAAGACCCATTCTCCATCACTAAAATTCCTAAATTTGATATGAGCATCATACCTTTTCTTCCTCTGATGTTGGATAATTTCCATTTTTTGTTGTGCTTCCATCCTCATTTCATCCAATTTGTTCAATTGTATCACTCATTCTTGTCGTACTTCGTCTAAATTGTTTCTAATTTTCCAGTTGCTATTATCCATGTGCATAACTCAAAATCTACAGTGATGGCTTATTTCCGTAGACCAATTCATAAGGGGAAAATCCAATAGTGGTTTTCCAAGTCATGTTATAGGCCCAAACTGCCTTGGGGAGTTTTGGTACCTAGTTTTTCCCTGTCTCGAGTTAACCGGTTTCGTCAAAATGTTCTCAAGTTCTTTGTTGGTAACTTCCACCTGCCCATTGGATTGGGGTGGTATGGTGATGATTTCTGGTGCTTGATTCAATAGATTTCTAGAAAATCCTTAATCATGTTAGACACAAATTGAGGTCCCTAATCAGATACAAGTGCTCGAGGGGCACCAAATCTTAGCATTATGCGATTGTACAAAAAGTCAGCAACAACCTCCTCAGTGGAAAATTCCAGTGCTTGAACCTTAACCCATTTCATGACGTAGTCAGTGCACACCAATAGGTATGCTTTCCCAAAAGATGGGGGATCAAAAGGTCTAACAAAATCAATTCCCCATTTCTCAAATGGTCCTAATACCAGCTGAGGATTGAGAGGTATTTCCATGGATAGTGTAGGATTCCCCATTATTTGACATGCATCACACTGCCACACATACTCCTTTACAAATTTGTTGAGGGAAGGCCAATAGTACCCTGCTCTAAGGACCTTGTGAATTTTCTTGCTTCACTTGAGTAATCTTCTCCTCTAGTTTCATCATAACAAGCTCGCAGTATGTCATATACTTCATCTTCCGAACACACCTGCGAAGAACCATATCAAGACAACATTTGAATAAAATTCCATTACACCACTTATATGTTGCACTATTTTTGACTAATCTTCATCTCTATTTATGAGTAAAATAGGTATGAAAATTCCCGTAGTCAAATAATTTGCAAGATCGGAAAACCATGGAGGTTGAGTAGATACAACAAATAGATGTTCATCCGAGAAAATGATCCTAGACTGCTTCGTCATCACCTGAAACATTCAATCTAGAAAGAAAATCAGCAACAACATTAGATTTCCCTAGCTTATCAATAATGGTCAGATTGAATTCCTATAACAAGAGTAACCATCTAATAATATGACCTCGACTATTGGTTTATTCATCAAATATCTTATGGCTGAGTGGTCAGTGTAAACAAATATTTTGTACCCAGTAATGTAATGTCTGAATTTATTCAGGGAGTAAACAACAACTAAAAATTCCTTTTCCGTAGTGGTGTAGTTTCTCTTCGTAGGGGTCAGATTCTTGCTGATAAAGTAAATGGCATACATCTAATCTTCTTCATCTTTATATCCAAGAATAGCTCTCATGGTTGTATTAGAGGCATCAGTGTGAATATGGAAAGGTTTCCCCAACCAGTCCTCTCAAGACTGGAGTGGTGGTTAGCTTCTCCTTGATAATATCAAATTCCTGCTAACACTGAGGGGACCATTCAAAAACACAATATTTTGTCAAGCAAAGAAAACATAGGTGCAAATTTTTACTAAAGTCTTTGATGAATCACCTATAATATCCTGCATGACCAAGGAAACTCTTAATGTCAGTCTGAGTTATTGGTGTAGGCAGCTGAGTGATGACTGCAATATTTTTGGGGTCGACCTATATTCCTTTGGCAGAAACATGGTGGCCTAAGAAAATTCCCTAATCAACCATAATCATACATTTTTCATGACTCAGGGAAAGTTGGTGTTGCTCACATCTACTTAATACTTTTTCAAGGTTATTCAGAGATTCATAAAAAGTGGATCCATGGATAGTGAAGTCATCCATGTAAACTTCAACACAGTCATTTGTGAGATCTACAAAATTGCCAAGACTACTCTCTGAAAAGTAGTAGGTGCATTACAAATCCCAAATGGTAAAACCCGATATGCAAACGTACCCCAAGGGAAAGTGAAGGTGGTTTTATCTTGGTTAGCAGGTGCAATACTTATTTGGTTATACCCACTAAACCCATCCAAGAAGGAAAAATATTTCTTACCTGTGAGATTGTCCAGAACCTGATCAATAAAAGGCAAGGGAAAGTAGTCTTTCTTGGTGGCTTTATTAAGTTCCCTATAGTCTACACAGATCCTCCATTTACCATTTTTCTTGGGAACTATAACTAATGGTGATACCTAGTGACTATTAGATATAGGATAGATGAATCCCACCTTCAACAATTTTTCTATCTCAGTTTTGACTATGTCCATGAGTGCCGGATTAATTCTTCGTTGTGGATGTCTTATGGGTTTAATATCCTCAGTGTAGATATGGTGATTGCAGATGCTAGGATGAATTCCCTTCATATTAGTATAATCCCAAGAAAAATTTTGGGAGTGTTTCCTCAAAATTTCAAAAACCCTAGCCTCTTGATTGGCCTCTAAATTATTACCAATGGTTAATTCTTTTAATATGTCAACAATCACTTGCTTTGTATCTTTCAAAATAGCTAGCTCTGCATTAGTGATTAAAGAATTCAAGGGAAAAACATGAGGTCAAGCATGTATAAAATAATTCATTGTCAAGAGACATAATCTTGGTTAAAGGACAATAGAAATCAGGGACTGTGCATTCTACATTATAAGCATAGATTTCCTTACCATCGTCATTAGAAATGTCACTTATCAAGGTAATAATATCAGATGTGTTCAAAACAAATGGTTCTGCATGCAGCCTTAGTTCCATTTTTGTAGTCTCGATTCGATTTCGGAGCCAAAATATCCTCTTCATCGACAACATATATGACTCAACAATTTGTCATTAGATTTTTTCACTGCTGATGGTGGCGGATAAGAAGAACTCGGAGATTTAGTATCCAAATAATCTACCCATACATGTTCACAATCATACACATAGGGATAGGAAGGAGGATATAATGAAATATGATTGGATTTTTTCCCATTTAAAATGGTCATTTTACGATCTACATCAATATATGCAGCAACAAAGTGAGCCAACAAGGGTCTTCCTAAGATGATTGGATATCCCAACTTCCTAGATTTATCTTTGTAAGACCTTGAAATCCACAGGTACTCCCAAGATTCAACCATGACCATTATATCCTCAATCACACCATCTGGTACAAAAATGGATTGATATGCTAATTGCATAAAGGTATAGGTAGGCTGCAATATTGTTAGAGATAATGGATTGAACATATTTATTGTTATAAAATTTCTGGCAACACCAAGATCCACCAAAATATTAAATATTGACTGATCATTTATACAAATAGTAATGACTAGACTCATAGGATCCTCGTACTTTGGTGAAATAAGTTTTCCAGCAACAAGATCAGCTAAATTCCCTTCCACCTTGACTATTTTTCAGGTATTTATTCTTCCTTCTTGGTGTCTTGATACATTCATTTCTAATGGTCTAGTTTAGTTTAGGAATATCCCTTATTGCTCTTAGAAGTGAGACCTCAATGTTCACCTTTTTCAACTCTTAAACTAGTGTTTTTCCTCTGAAGTTCAATTTTTTTGTAATCGTTCAGGAAAAGGAGCTATATGAACATTCTTATTCTTTCCTTGACCATTCCTAGTGTCTTGTGTTGGTTGAGCATGCACAATTTCTTCATTTTCCTCTAGTATCTCTTCTTTCTCATTGTCTATAGGTATTTCCATGATAACAATAGGAGGATTCAATGTTTTCCCATACCTTAGTCACAAATTACCGATAGTATTAACCTGCATTGTATCACTTTGTCCTGCTTCATCAAGTGAAGTTGTCTACTAATTTTAGGGTTCGCATGACCCTAGGTGAAAGTTATGTTTGTGCTTCTTTTCCATGTTGTTGATAGTTTTTGGTGGGCATTAAAGCTGCTGTGGTTGTTGGAAACTCCTCTTTTTAGTAGTATTCTATTGTGGTGTCCATTCTTTGGGTTTAATTAGGATTTTGTTGAGGTACCCGCTATTGGTTTTACCATGAATTTTCATGGGTTGGTGATGTCCAATCATAGTGATTATAGGGACTCATCCATGGTGATGTTTATGGGAAATCCATCCAATGTTTTGGTTACCACTCGGGTTGTCCCTGAGTAGGATGAGGAGGTTGACTGGGCCATGACATCCGGGGGTTTTGAGTAGGTCGAGGAGCATACATAACCTAATTAGTTGGTCTTTGAACAAATTTTACCTTTGCCTCAGCTCAGGAGACAAAATTCAATCCTCCTTTCAATTGAGGTAATAAAGTGCAATGCTTAGTATTGTGATCAGCAACATCACAGATCAAACACATGTCCATAATCTCTAAAGGACATTCTCTTAGAGGATGTCTCTTCCTACATTTAGGGAAATATATGTCCAATTGTTCTCTTACAACACTAGTTTTGGATTTTATCCCATCAATGGTTGATGTCAAATGTGACAAGATGTCTATTTTCATGTTGGCCATTTCCTCCAGAAGTTCCGAGGTTCATAGGGAAAGCTTGGATGTTTTTATTTTTCGTATACCTCCTCGTGTTCTAGATTAACTTTGACATAGCTCAGTCATTTGTTCTGTTGCATATATTTCCCCCAAGGAAAATATAGATAAACCAAAGGAATCGGGTCTCGGCGTCGGAGGAACAATTCGGAGAAACATGAAAAAGAAAGATGTCGGAGGGGTTCCAAACCCGACATCAAGCAAATCGGGTTTCTAAGTCGGGAAGCAGGTCGGGTGAGCAAGTCAGAATACATGTTGGAGGACCTCCCAAACCCAACACAAAAGGAAATGAATACATGTCGAGGGGACGGAAAATCCGTCGGGAAGAGCATGTCGCAAGGTTGCAAAACCCGACGCAAAGGGAATTCGGGTTTCCGGATCGGGTCGACAAGTCGGATAAACAAGGAAGGAAAACATGTCGGGTGGCTTTCAAAACCCGACACAAAGGGATATGTCGTCGGGTCACCAAAACCCGACGCATAAAGGGAATCGGGTTTCGAGTCGGGAAAACACGGCGGGAAAGCATGAGGTGAAAACATGTTGCGGTGTCCTCCCAAACCCGACGCATATGCAAGTTACACCCGAACCCGAAAGCAAAGGAAATTTGGTAATAGCGGTAGATGCGGGTTTCGGGAAAGCACGAACATCAAACACATGCCGCGGTGTCCTCCAAGCCCGATGCGGATGCAGAGGAGAGTCCCAAACCCGACTGAAATGGACCTGATGGGAAATATGACAGTTCACCATTTTTGGGTCGTTGAGGTTCTTACCTACCACCAGGGTTTGTGAAAGTTCGGCGCAGTCTTGGAGGTGGTTGGGAAAATCTCGATTTTCTCACTTCTCCATCTCTTTCCCTTCTATAAGTTGTAAGGAGGGCTCTTCACAAAAGGTTGGACATTTTGTTTTGTGCCTCCTCCCTTCTTTTCTTTGGCAGGTGGAGTTGTGGAGCTCAAACCTCCCATTTGGAAATGTAATGCAACCTTTTCCTATTGGCATTTTTGCAGTGTATTGTATCAAACCTTGAGAGCAAATAAATGCATGCTTGTGGATGTTTCTCAACCCTCTATGTGTTTCATTTTTGCATCCTCCCGATCTTCACTGTGAAACTGCTATTTATCAGTGCATATCTTTTTGCATTACATTTTATTGGTTTGTGTTTATTGGCAAGACATATGTTCTTCATTCCTCGGTGCATCACCTCCTTAGCTTAGGTTTATTTTTATGCATTTCTCTCTCCCTGTCTCCTTGGTAGTTAGATTAGGTTTTTGGGTAAACCTCTGTGTTTCATTGGTGCATCTGAACAGAGGAATAGGAGCCGGCCTTCATCCGGAGAGCTTTTCCGATTTCGTGAGGTCCCACACTTGGGAAAAGCTCCATGTTGTGCAATCACACTGAGATTCTCAACCCATCGTGTTGCAGAGTCCCAGGGGTGCTGCGTTTCATCACCAAACAGATTTTGCATGCTGATCGGTGGGACACCGAGGTTAGATTATTTCATCTTTCGAGGTGTCTCATTATCAACAACAAAGTTTAAGCCACCGTGCGACCACACCAACAGCTGCGTGATTTTGGCACGCCGGTGGGACCAAGAGGTCATTCCACCCAAATTTGAAGGATTTTTCATGAAATTTGGCAGTAAGAAATTGCAAGTTTTAAAATTTGATTTTGCTTAAATCAGATGAACTCGAAATCATTTTTCAAGGGCTTAAATTTCTGAAAAGCAGCCAAATTTTCGCCGAGTTGGATGATCGAGGGTAATCTTCAAAAGGGTATCTTTGGTTTTTTGAGATTTTGATTTTCAAAATTTCATGTTTTTTGGATTTCGGGTTTTCGGGGTCCGAGAACATCAAAGCAGACCCAGCAGTCATTTCGGGTTTTGGGTGATGCGTTGCATGGTCCTTTTCCGGCAGCAGTTATTTCGGGTTTTCCGGGGTGTCGGACATGTCCAAAGTTCCGACACATGGCAGTTTCGGGTTTTGTGAGTTGCATTGCATGACCTGAGTTCCGCCTGTGCTTTTCGGAGATCCACAGCTGCACAACATGACATGAGTTCCGAATTGAAGACTACATCCTCCGGGTCCTTCAAATTTGTAATCTCGTTTTCAATATTGCCAGGTTTGATGTGTAACTTGGCAACATCCAGCCTTTTAGAGGCATGTTCAAAAACACATCTGGCGACTCCATCTGATCAGCAACCCATTTCTCTAAGTTGCAGACCCGTTTCCATTCATCTCCATCCATCTTTCTTTCCATCTCTTTTGTTCTTTTCCATTCCATGAAGTTGTGCAACCATGACTTCATTTCCATCATGGGACTCACATTTCCAACAACAGCAATGTATCACACCTCCAACACATTTTACAAATCCTCCAGATCAGCATGCATACTCATATGAACAGCAATGCCAAAATCAGTTTGGCTATGAAGCTTTCCAAGAGCAGGAGTATGCATATAACGAAGACCATCAGATGCAAGATGCTGGTCTGTTGGAGAAAATCCAAAAAATGGAGGTGGGGATGGTGCAATCAAGGGCTCAAGCACAAATGAAAGCTTTTGGAATCGGTTGTGGAGCACCCTGTCCATGGGTGGGACCTTTTCCAAGGCATTACAGCCCTCAAGAGAAACTTGACTTCATGATTGCAACGCTGCCTTTGCTTGCAAAGTGGATCGAAGGAATAGAGGTGTATGAGAGAAGTATTCAGCAACCTTGTCAATGGGTAAGCACACCATCTCATGCCTTTCTGTTTCCTCTTTCCCAATCTATATCATTTCAGCAGTGTCAAGTTTCAAAACCTTCATCTGCTGTCCCAAATGTTGAATCCATGTCTCCACCTCTCAGTCTTCCATCTCATCTCGATTCTTCTTTCCTTTTCCCTTCTAAACAGTCATCCCCTCCACAAGAGCTAACGGAAACACCCCCTCCTCCAAAGAAACAAGAGGTTTCACTGCCTCCACCACCACAAAAATTGTAAAATCAGTTGAGTTTCAACCCATTCCTCCTTTTGCATTCCCAATTCCATGTGGGGAAGAAGAAATTGAAAAAATCAGTCATCAAGGACAGCAAGAGGAAGAGCCAGGAAAAGAAAAAATGATTAAGAGCTTAGTAAGTTTGGCTCTTAAATTTGGAATTGAAAAGATCCCTTTGCTGGTAAAGCCTGTAGAAGAGGCTAAGGTTGGAGAACAAATGGTGGTCGAGAACTGATTTTGTGGCAGCAGAAGAAGAGCAAAAGGAAGGAATCTCTGAAGAAGATCTTGCAGCCCCAACTTGTCCTCTAGAGCAGCAGATTAAGAGTTTGACTTGACAAACTTCATGCTGGGGGAAGAGTTATATCAAGAGAAAGATTGCCTTCGAGTAATAGAGGAGGGAGAAGCTGCTCCAAAGGCAAAAGAAGAGGAGCACATCCCAGTTGTGGAGGAGAAAAGTGCAGATCCAAGGGCTTTGAACAAAAGCAAAGCTACGGGGAGAACCTTCAGTTCTTCTTTCTACTTCACCTCTCCCAAGTTCTAGTACTGAAGAGGAGTTTGATCTCTCAAACTCAATATTGGAGAGTGAAGGAAACTATGGTGGTCAAGTTGCAGATCAAGAGGACACCATGGGAGAAGTTGAACACGAGCAGCAGGACAGCAATGAGGCAGTTTACCTGTCAGATTTGGAGGACTGTTTTGATGGAGAAGAGCCGGTTGAGTTTTCACCATTCTCTCTTTCATCATCCACATTCCAAACACCAGAGCCTGCTGTCATGGAAGAGAGCATTCATTTGCAGCAGCCCGCATCTTATAGCAGCTCTTTGGAATCAAAATTGGAAGATTTTAATCTTCCATGTTCTTCATTGGAGGAAGAGAAAGGACAGAAGAATCCCACCATTTCTTCCACGTCATCCATCTCGGAGGGTCTACGAGAAGACTCCATTTTTGGAGTTGAAAATCAGAGCTATGGGCATATCAAACGGATCAGACCTTGCCCAATCAGGTATTTGGCTTCATTGGAGCCAAAGGAGAAGCCACAACCGGTCATGCTTGCTTCTGAGCATGAGGGTGAGTTACAGAGTACCAAGGATCAGCTGCCATACCTTTTCAATCCAAATGCAGAGCAACTAAAAGAGGTATTGGATTTGTTTTCAGTTGATACCTTGATGATTTGGATAGAAGACCAGCTTCTTGTTGATTTTCCATCCATCCAAACAGCCATGATCAGTGCCAAATCGATTGCATGGCTGCCCATTTTGAAGAAAGGAAGCTATTTTGCACAACCAGTTGCAGGGTTTGTTTAGCTTGCCTTTGCTTCCAGTTAGAGTAGAGTAGGTAGGTTTGCTTTCAGCAGAAGAAGTGCTTGTGCACACTCTGCATGTTCCATTTGGGACATGTATGATTTTCAATTTTGTACATAGTTTTTGGTGTTGCTGGTTTTGCTCTGGCACAGTTCATTTCGGTGGCATTTTGGTGAGAACAACTCTAAGTTCAATGGGTTTCAAGTGGTTCAGAGGGAAGTTCAAATTTCAGATCAGTTTCAGGCTTGCTTATGACTCCATGCCCAATGGATCGCTAAAAGGCCATTGATCTTCTACCTAGCAGGCAGGTAACCCCGTGAGTCGCCAAATTGTTGCATATATTTCCCCCCCCCAAGGCAAATATAGATAAACCAAAGGAATCGGGTCTCGGCGTCGGAGGAACAAGTCAGAGAAACATGAAAAAGAAAGATGTCGGAGGGGTTCCAAAACCCGACATCAAGCAAATCAGGTTTCTAAGTCGGGAAAGGGGACGGGTGAGCAAGTCGAGAATACATGTCGGAGGACCTCCCAAACCCGACACAAAAGGAAATGAATACATGTCGGGGGATGTAAAACCCGTCAGGAAGAGCATGTCGCAAGGGTTGCAAAACCCGACGCAAAGGGAATTCAGGTTTTGGATCGGGTCGACAAGTCGGATAAACAAGGAAGGAAAACATGTCGGGTGGCTTTCAAAACCCGACACAAAGGGATATGTCGTCGGATCACCAAAACCCGACGCACAAAGGGAATTCAGGTTTCCGAGTCGGGAAAACACGGCGGGAAAGCATGAGGTGAAAACATGTTGCGGTGTCCTCCTAAACCCATGCATATGCAAGTTACACCCCGAACCCGAAAGCAAAGGAAATTTGGTAATAGCGGCAGATGCGGGTTTCGGGAAAGCACGAACATCGAACACATGCCGCGGTGTCCTCTAAGCCCGATGCGGATGCAGAGGAGAGTCTCGAACCCGACTAAAATGGACCTGATGCGGGAAATATGATAGTTCGCCATTTTTGGTCGTTGAGGTTCTTACCTACCACCGGTGGTTTGTGAAAGTTCGGCGCATCTTGGAGGTGGTTGGGCAAATCTCGATTTTCTCACTTCTCCATCTCTTTCCCTTCTATAAGTTGTAAGGAGGGCTCTTCACAAAAGGTTGGACATTTTGTTTTGTGCCTCCTCCCTTCTTTTCTTTGGCAGTGGAGTTGTGGAGCTCAAACCTCCCATTTGGAAGCGTAATGCAACCTTTGCCTATTGGCATTTTTGCAATGTATTGTATCAAACCTTCAGAGCAAATAAATGCATGACTGTGGATGTTTCTCAACCCTCTATGTGTTTCATTTTTGCATCCTCCTGATCTTTCACTATGAATATGTTTATCCATGCATGATCTTGCATAGAATTTCTTATGGTTTGTGTTTATTTGGCAAAACATATGTTCTTCATTCCTCGGTGCATCACCTCCTTAGCTTAGGTTTATTTTCATGCATTTCTCTCTCCCTGTCCCCTTGGCAGTTAGATTAGGTTTTTGGGTAAACCTCTGCATTTCATTGGTGCATCGAATAGAGGAATAGGAGCTGACCTTCATCAGGAGAACTTTTCCGATTTCGCGAGGTCCCACACTTGGGAAAAGCTCCATGTTGTGCAATCGCACTTGAGATTCTCAACCCATCATGTTGTCGGAGTCCTGGGAGTGCTTTGTGATTCGACAGAAAGCAGTTCCATACTAAGTTTGTGCACATCACTTCCTCCCATAAGATGGAGGGAATCCTTGGTTTCATCATCAAGTCCTTTAAGGAAAGTTTTCTTAGTAATTTCTACATGTAACTCATAACCACTCCTACGATGGAGAAAGAGAAACCTATCCGAGAAAATCCTCTAGATTTTCGTCTTCTTTTATCTTTATACGGAAAGATATTCTTTCCTATCCCTTCCCTTGCAGTAGTCCTTATATTTATCCAAAAATGATGTCTCCATGGCCTCCCAAGAATGAATGGAGTTAGAGGACAATCCCATGAACCATCTCATAACAGAGTCTTTGAGAGTGGAAGGAAAGAGTTTGAGTTTTTGATTGTCTGTTCTGTAATCATATGTCTAGAAAAGAACTTTGAATTCAAACAAGAATTGATCAAGGTCTTCTGTAGACATGCCTCAGAAGATAGGGAGGATGGATGGTGAGATATTTTTCATAGGTGCATCCTCATCTTCATCCAAGACAATGGGATAAGTAAAGGTTCTACCCAAGGGTCGGTTCTCATTATTCATGTTGTCTCCCATTTTGGAATGTTGTTCGGTTCCAAATAGGATGATGCAGAATGTTTAGAAGGGATTCTAGGTGTTGGATTGGATTTAGTGTCACTCTTAGTGTTCCCTATGTGTAGTCTATTTGGAGATATTTGTTGGATGTTGCGTGGTATAAATCTCCCTTGATCGTCCTGTGGCCTATGCATCAAGGTTGGTTATGTAAACAAGGTCGAGGACTTCTACTGGTTACATAAATGAACTCCATTAACACCCATAGAATATATAGTGAAGAAAAATTTGGGTTGTTCTGATGGGATCCCCAAAAATGGTGCCAAAAATGACGGGTCATTGTATTCTTCCAATCAGTTAACTAATAGATTAATCTACTAATGTCATTATCAAACCAGGGTTGTGTCATAGGTTGTATGCAATGGAGTCCTATGTAGCCATTTATGTTGTTAGGTCTCTATTGGGAGGTTTCTATTAGATATTTCTGAATTTGCTACTAATCTACGAAAACTCAATGTAAATCTATAAAATTAAGTTATAGTAAAAGTAAAGTTGTACTTCTAACTCAAATGGAAATACACATGCAAAATTAAAAGAAAAAAATTGAAATTGCACACTCATAATCAAAACTTGCAATAAAAGTAAAAGCACATGCTAAATAGAATTTTCATAAGGGAAAACACACATTCTGAATGGAAATTTCAATAAGGAAAATAAACAAACTTGAATAGGAATTACATGAAACACATTTAAATAGGAATTTTAGTAAAGGAACTGAGTGATTATGACTTATCAAAAAATCATATGCGTACTTAAATGTAAAAAACCTCCTGTCTCCTTGGTCGAGTGGGCCCTTTCTCTTCTTTGGGACATAGGAAATCTTAATAGCTCAAGATTCTCAAAATTATATCTCCTTATATTAATTCAAATAAGTTCCATGACATATTCAATGCGGAAAGGAAAAGTGCTAAATACAACAAGCTATATCACAAATTATAAATATTACAAACTACTATATTGTTCTTACAGGGGAGGTGTCTTTATATGACATGTGGTTACAAAATACGTAAAATTACCGGCAATAATGTCTTCCATTAACAATATTGATCAAGACGCATAAATTCCTATGGGCTCGCTAAAAACTAGATCCATACTTATAAGCCCATAGATGGAAAAAGTTTTCCACTTCGCACTCCATCTCCAAACTTGGGGCTCCTTAATTGCATTCGAAATAAACTTTCATTATTTTCCTACACACATCACCACATTTATATCATGAAGATAGTAGGAAGTTATATGGTTAATCAAGTTGCATGATAAAAAGCAAGGAAAATTCATTAAAGTCACTAAGATATACCTATACAAAGCATCCCTATGCATTATCAAATCATGTTTAAATGACAAATTATCAATCATATGAATGATATAAATAAGCCAAATGATGTTCTCATCAGTTACCTACCAATCTTAGCGGTGAAATATCAAGACAAGCATAAGGAAAAGAGTGGGGGTAGGTCATTAATTGATACATCTTGCTAGATTGTGAAATTTGGGCATGCATGCAATATACGGGTCAATCCTTTGATCACTCCAATGATTGTCACTATTGTCCAATCCGATTTTACCACTCCTTTAGAGATAGTTTCATATTTTAAATCCATCCAGTCCGTAGTTTGTTTAGACATTACCATGCTACTTGCACTTGAGTCTATTGTGTAGTCTGTGTGCAAGATTGTTCCTAATGATCAATGATATGTAGAATGGTGGAGGTTTGAAATTTACTTTTGGATGACCTCTTCCTTGTTAAGGTGCATTAGTTAGCACCTTGTATTGATCCTTGGGTGCATTATTTGGGATGGATAAGTTTGGCACCGTTGCTTGAAATAAATTCCTTTTCCTAGGAATTTTTAGTGACTTCCACATTGAGATGCTCACATTCGTTTTCTATATTTTTCAATGATGTTGAAGGGAGATGGGTTTTCTTTCTACTGCCCTTTTCTTGGTAAAACTTTCTCTTGCATATGAACTACGACACTTGTGTACTCTAGGCCGATTTTGTGAGTTTGGAGCTACATTTGAACTACTAACTCCTTGAGGTGTGATAGGGGTTTGAGAAGCATTGGAATTTGATGATTGTCCCTCCTCTATATTCCTCTTTTTAGATCTTGTGTTGGCTGCCACACCCTGAGAAGGAGCTTGATTCATCCCATAAAAATATTTAGCTTGCTAGTTCACAAGTGAAGTCTCACTTGGAGGTGCTTCTTGAGTGCTTACTACTGCTGATTTTCTTCTTGTATTTTTCTCTTAAGACACGCCGATAGTTTTCACCATTAAGGATTGATTTAGAGTACCATTGAAGCATGTTGCTTGATTATGAGGTTGGATACAAGGGAAACACCATTCATATTCTTGTGCCATGTTGTTCTAAGTTGGAACCAAGGCTCTGGATGAAGAGGAAGCATTAGGATTGTAAGGCTGAAATGGCTTGGTAGCGGGAGGTTGTCCTTGGTTTTGATTTTGATTTGCAGCTTAAGTTAGAGGTCTGTTTGGCTAATATGGAGGCCTATTTGGTTGGGTTTGAGGTTGATAAGGTTCTAAATTTTGAACCGACCACCTCTTGATTGTTACCAACTCATTTCCTATATTCTGCAATTGTTTCATGAATTTCTGAAGCTCATTTGAGGTACTAGAAGAAGAGGTATAAGTTTCATTATAATTCTAATTTTTAGGGGTT
The DNA here is from genome assembly GCA_018340775.1 of Taxus wallichiana var. yunnanensis. Taxonomy (NCBI): domain Eukaryota; kingdom Viridiplantae; phylum Streptophyta; class Pinopsida; order Cupressales; family Taxaceae; genus Taxus; species Taxus wallichiana. The sequence continues at coordinate 647,898,496 of CM031243.1, forward strand.
AAGATAGGAGCCAATGTAGGTGATTGACTAGAACTAGGATTCCCCATTTTTGGATAAATATGCATAGATGGTCTAGGTGCAAGTTTATCGGCTTGAATTAAGAAATTATCAGCTCTAATGGCTATGTTATAGGCTCCTAGAAATGTTGTACCTCCCATATATTGTATCATCATAGCTATGTCAGAATTAAGAGCTTTAAGGAAATAGAGAAAAACACCTTCAACAGCTGGTCTTACGATAATTGGAATCATGTCCCAAGTTCTTTGGAATATGAAATTAAAGTCAATCATATGTTCATTTGGTGCTCTCTTGATTGTGGTCAATTGTTCTAATAAAGAAAAATTATTTTCCCTTTCTCCAAACTAGTTACAAAGAGCTAAGAAAAATTGATCCCAATTCTAAATTGATGCTGCTGCTAAGCTTTTGAACCACTATAGAGCTTTTCCCTTGAAAAAAGAAGCTAAGAGTTTCACCGCCACATCCATCTCAACAACCTCATGTATGGCACAAACATTTGCAATGTCTTGAATGTGGTCAATGGGGTTTGTGTGATTTTATCTAGTAAAACAAGGAATGTTTTCTAACGCTACCATTGGGGTTGGATTTTGAGCATTGAGGTTGAGTGGACTACTTCCCGTGAATTAACAAAAGGATTTGGTGGTTGTTGTTGAGCCATTATGATTGGTCTAAGAACTCTAGTAGATTGAAGAAATGGCCTACTAAGTGGAGGTGTTGACAAGGTTTTTGTTTAATGGAGATGGATATTTATGAACTTGTACTCCTCTTCTTTCTCTACCTAAAGATAGGTGCAAGTATTAAAATATCCCTTATTCTCTAATTCTTGACCGTGTTTGGATCCTTCTCATGAATTTTGGAAATATGGGCTGCAAAACCACTAAATTCTAATCCTGGGAGTAACCAGATGTGTTGATAGAGAGCCTCCAAAGGCTAGAAATTCACCAAAACACACATCTAATCATGATAAAAATAGAATAATTAACTTCGGTCCCAAGGTGTGCCAAAAATCTTATCACCAAATTACAACACCCTCTAATTTATTAGCATGCAAGTTTACTAGGCAATTAGTGGGAACCTGGGTAACATGGAATCATCTCAAGGTATGGGACCCTGCATTTTGAGGTAACTCTCAAGAGAAGGTTGATTCCTATTCCTACTCTAATTCAATAACTACTTCTAATGATTTAAGGGAAATATGTTATGTACTCCTAACCTATAATTTCCAAGGGACCAAGGAAAGGGAGAGTGCATAAAAATAAATAAATTCTATACTAACAATGGTGATAGCACCAAAAGAGGGGTGTGAAAAATTCTGCTAAGTGAGGGGAATAGAGTGAAATATAGTAGATAGAGGCTAGGAAAGATTTAACACAGTCCTAAGCATACACCCACTACCAAATCACCAATAAATAATATAAACCTTCAAGTGTTAGAGAACATGCACAAAATAGAACAACAACAAAGGAGAGGAAATAAAACACAAGAAAATTGTAAGAGGGTTGAGGGACACCATAATACATAGTTTTATTGCTCTAGTAATATGCAAAGTCCATTACAGTTATGGAATAGAGGCATAATACATTTGCAGAGCTCATATGAAGGTTTGAAACTCAATGGAAAAATGAGAAACAATTTTGCAAGATTTTCCCCTAGCTCCTAGAATATCTCCCTTTCTCAAATGAGAAGTGTTACATTACACACACACACACACACACACACACACACACACACACACACACACACACACACACACACACACACACACACACACACACACACACAGAGAGAGAGAGAGAGAGAGAGAGAGAGAGAGAGAGAGAGAGAGAGAGAGAGAGAGAGAGAGAGAGAGAGAGTCCTGAAATCCCCTTTTCACCCACTTGTAAAGTATAATAAATGGATACAAAACATGATGGGAAACCTGCAAAATCCATCCCTATTTTCTTGTAACTTGTTGCAGAAGAAAAATGGCTTCCCATGCTCATTAAATGCATTTATAACTTCGTAGAAGTCATCATTTGAAACAGGATCATTTTCAAAAAAATTCACCAATCAAACCCCACCAAATATGTGATTTATTTATTTTTAAGTGTAGAGGATGGAATCACAATTCCAACAAGTCCAATTTTTCTAATTTGGTGAAAAATTGAGGGATATATGGGCATTTGAATGCAAGCTACTCTTTATCGATTTTCTAGGTTGTTCATTGTTCTACAAGATTGAGCATTAAAATTGGTTGGTGGAAATAATTATTTTATCCATTTCCCTCAATAATTTTTTTAGTTTTTAATGGTTCTCAGTAAAGTCATTTTTAAATTTCAATGGGTCCCACAGTCCTTTTCCTATTTTTAGAGGGATTTTAGGTGTTGATTGTGTTCAAATTTGTGTTAGCTCGAAGCTAGCTTTCCTATTGGCTCATTGAGCTGGCTATTTGTCGCTTTGCATTGGCTCCCTAGGCTTCCTTGTTCTACATTACCCATCTTACCACATCGGGTGAGCTCATCCGATTCATCTCAACTCCTATTGACTGGTGCACCCCTCTTTGTATTGGCTATCATGTCGGACACCCTCGTGTTACATGGATCCCTGTGTCAACGCCTCCCTCCAACTCTCGGGATCCACGTGACTCACCAACTCGGGCCCAAATGACTGGCTTGCCACCTTGACATACACTTACCTCGGCGGCCTAGCTCCGTATTATAATGAATCAGGCTCACGGGGTACTCGAGCCCCGTGGGAACCCATTCCGTTGTTCTCCATGTGGCCGATGTGGCCACATTGTCCCAGATGACCCGACCTCTTGAGTCCACATGACCCTTCCTCCCCATAATGCACCACATTCCATTATATCTCTAACCTCCCATGCTAAATTGAGTTCCCAACAAAATTTGCGCAATCAGTAATGTAAATTTCTCTCCCAACGTATTGGATGTGGAACTCGCCTTCGGAATCGTATTATGCAAGGGAGCCTTATATTGCGGAAAAAGTGGGGTTTAGAGAACCCAAGGCCCAAGTTCCACCGGGCCATTTGTGCCCCAAATGGCCACATCGGCCACACTTGACTTACGAGGGGACCAAATTTTGGGCTCCTCGAGTTAGCTTGGCTAGTTGACTTCCTTCACCTGCCCAGTTGTCTTCGAAGCGCATCCTCATCTCGATGAGCTGATTCTTCGCCTCACCCGAGCCAAACAATGACCAACTCGCCATGCAAATCCCGATATCCCCCAACAAACACATACAACTCTACAACTGACCATACTAGCTCAACCTCAAACCAACTTACCAAGCTAGAAACAGCTTGCCCAACAACTCAAGCAAGTAGTTATGACATCTTTAGGCGTAATTTCATGATTTCTTAAATTTTTCTTGTATTTTTTGTAACCTCTAGATTTTTAGGATTCCCATAGGTAGATAAAATGTAATGAAGTCTTGGAAGACCAATCCCTTCAATTTTATTAATTTTGGTTGAATGTGGGTCCTTGGGACTGCCTTTGCACCTAGATGAGCTCTTGAACCTTTGAAACCTAGAAGAGGAGAAAATGCCTCCTATGATTCCAAACCTTCCCTGAATCAAATGTTAATGCTCCGAGCCCGGAATTCACGTGTAAACCTTAGGTCCATCCATGAAGGTCCATCAATTGCCTAAGTCTAAGCTTACCCACCTATACATTCCACATGGAAGGTGAAAATGGATAATAGTCACCACCATGTAACTTCGAACAAGTTAAAATGTTAGGTTGTTTAATTATTTAAAATCCATTAACCTTGGAAAAATAGATAAGGAAGACAATATATTATGATGGTCTAAGACCATGGAGATTGGCATTAAAAATGTTTGATAATCAAATGGACTTCGACCATACTCTATTAGCATTTTGATTGGTTAATGAGTTGAGCTTGGTTATTGGTCAACCCATGCAATAATGAGTTTGTTTGTTAAGTGATAGTCTTAGACCGAACATATGAAACTTCGTGCAAACGATGATAATAGCCATTTAGTCCAATAGCTCGAGTTGGAGGGAAAAATGGAATGGCGATGGCTAGTTTTATTGGGCCCTATGTGATATCTGCCGAGTTAAGAGCATTTAATGTTTTTTTGAAAAACTCAAAGCTTCCTCAGGAAGCTACCTTGCATGCATTGAATTTGATTTTGTTGGTTTATTGCTTGAGCTCTTCTCTTTACCACTTGAGCTGCACTCTTGTCCAAAATGTGCATGGGGTTTGATAAGCTATTTTTGAGTTTTTGGGGAAATATTAATGGTAGACCTAGCTATATATAGTGTTGTTTTATTTGGTTTAATGGCGTTGATATTTTTCGAAACGGTAGAAATTGGGTTGAAATTCTATGGTTAGAGAAAATATCGATAAAAATCTTCATTCTTGTCTGCTTTCGACCTATAAGAAAGTTGTGGAAGAAATAGAGAAGAAGGTTTCAAAAATCTTCATTTTCGAGGCATGCATATTTTATTCCTTTATTGTTGTTACGTTATGAATTTGATAAAATAGGTAGGTTTTATATTTTTTTGATCTTGCAATAAAATATTTGGGAATAGATGAAAATTATTGGATTGGTATTTTTGTAATATGTGATTCCTTTTATGTTCTTCTTTGATGGATATTGAAGAAAAATGGAATACGGTAAAAAAAGATCTCTAGCATGTTTTACTTTAATGGGTATTTGGTAATATAAAAAGGAATACGGGTTCCTATAAGGTAAATAGATTTGTGGGTTTTCATTTTTTTAGAGAAATTTAAAGGTCTGGAATGGTTTTATTTGATTATTTCGAGGTCATAATCCCTAGAGGGAATTATGAAATTTCATAAACAAATTTTCTGTGGTGTTCATGTCAACTCTTTGTTGAGTTTTTGTGATTTTAGATAGCAAATTGTTGTTAAAAGTTGGAAAATTTGATTCTCTCTCTCTCTCTCTCTCTCTCTCTCTCTCCCAAAACTAATTAATTTGAGTAGCTATTACTATTAGTATTTCTTTGTTTTTGTTAATGGAATTTATGGAAATAATGGTTATGAATTTGGATATAGTTTTCTTTCCTCCATACTAGCTTGCAATGAAGCTGTATCAATTCTAACTCATTATGAGCCATCGTGGATTTTGAATAAAAAGTACAAACCCTTGCTACCAAAATTATGAAAATTATTTCCTCTATTATAAGAATTAGTCTTTGAGGGAATTTTACAATGTTTTGTGTGATTAATTGGGTTAAGCTATGTGAATGTGGATTTGCTATAAACATGATTGTTATAGTTGGATTTAGGTAATATCTTGATGAGTATAAAACTATGTTCCTCCCTTCCATAGGAACAATCATTGGCTTTTCAAAGTCGGAAGATTTTTAATTACTCTGTTTGGACTTTGGTATAATAAATTGGTTGTTAAATTGATAAGTTTTGTGATTTCCTTCATGAAGATTGTTGATATAATTTTATTATTGAAATTGTTGATTACACTATTCTGCTAAGGAAAAGTAATGGGATGCTATTATTATTTAATTTTCCTATGGATGTTTAACATTGAGTTTATTATTGAATGAAACTTGTTTACATTATTTATAGAACCTTGTGTTGGACATATAAGAGTTTATGTTATCTCTTGCATTTAATCCTTGGATAAATGTGCTAAGATGTCATAGGCCAATCGGGATAAAAATGTTTAAATTAAATACATTCAAGTTTATCTATATTATGATTTGTATTAGTTATGAGATTCGATTTCCTCCTATTACTATTATTATTTGTTCATAGGGTTCATTTTAAGACCCCCTCCCAAAAATTATTTTAGAATGGGTGGTGAATATTTGAAATGGACTTTTGAAAAAATGGTGAATATCCAAAAAACCATTTCACAGCAAAGGTGATTTGGAAGCCTGCAATTTTATGTTATTTTGCACAGTTGGATGGGTGTTGGATAGTCATCTATCCATTGAACAACCATATCTTCTATGTTGGGCTATGATCTATCCATTGGATGGATGTCTATCCATTAGAGTGTCATCCATCCATTGGATAGCCGTCATCCTATTGGATGGTATTCTATGTGACTTGTCTCTTCACTATTGAATGGTCCTTATTGGAAGACCATCATTTTCCTTGTTAGATGACCATCTCTTCAATGTTGGAAGGTCATCTCATCCCTATTGGACTGTCGTATCTACCTTATTAGAAAAACATCTCTTCCTTATTAGACCTTCTAGGTTGGATGACCGACTTTCCCCTCTTAGATGACCATCACTTTCTTATTGGATGGATCAGATTGGTCATCGATCTCTTCCCTATTGGATGGTTTGGTATATGTGCCAACATTTTGCATGTTTCCTATTGAATGAATTAGATTGTGCATGATTCCCTAGACGTGTTTCCTCAAAACTCTCCACAAATCGCTTGTCATCATGTGTCCTCTACATGAACTGAGCCCTATATATAGCCCTACGAGGTTCATTTCTTTAATTTTTGCCATAAATTTCTATGAATTTACAGCTCTCTCCAATTTTCTACCAAACCAACGTGCACTTGTACTCTTTCCAATCCCTCTCCTAGAAGTTTACATTAATTTTCAGAGCTTTCAATAATGACTAGCTCCATATTTACTCCTTCCTCAAAATTCCAATACGAATATCACGTGCCCTCGATTATGACACTGATTAAATTGAAATATACACCTAAATACAGGATGCACAAAACACAATTCACGAGGCTTATCAACATGTCCCAATTTGAAACAAATAATACCGACCTCAATTACCTAATCAACTCTTACAACCAAAAAGATAGAAAGTTTTCAATCTCCCGATTGATCATACATTTTCATTCTACATGGAGCCCACAGATGTCGATCGATTAACTGGGTTACCTTTTCAAAACCAGTGCCCGTGACTACAAAGGCTTTCCTAACTGATGAAGAAAAAAATATTTGGAGTCTCATTACAATATGCAGAGTTGATGGTAAGTTCAATTTTATTTTTCAAATGTTTGTTTTCTTAATATTAATTGACTACCCAAGAATATAACTTATTTTCTTGTTTCTTATTGCATTATGATTAATCATTCCAAAAGAGGCCTTATTATATAAGGTGTTACAAATAAATTCTTTCTTACAATGATATCTCTCTTTCAATCCAGGATTGTGTTGCAGGGCAGATCCATGGACATTCTATTTTGGGCAGTTCAATATTTATTACGAGACATTGCCAGGAAACAATTTTTTTGGTGCACATATTTGTCCAATCGAATTAAAACAAATGTCAACAATGCCCTTTCTAGTATCAATGCATCTGATAAATTAAAGACTGTATTTTCTTGTACCAATTATCTACTTGCTTTCTATCAAGAAGCTTTTCACCAATTGCAGAACGGAAAAATTCCAACTGTAATAAATGATAAATTGCTAAAGATAGAACTTATAATTAAAGAACAAGAAGTGACAATTAATTTTAACAATATAAAAATTAATTATTTTTGAATGTAATAATAACATTAATTTATATTCTGTAGATAATAATTGTAGTTACAATATCTCATAAGGAGGCTATTGCTTAGGGTAAAGCCCCTTCAAAGGCCTCTGGTGACTCTAATATGGATTTAGCAGAATCGACGTCGGTTTTATTTCCTCGACAGATCGACCTAGGGGTCAATAGCTCCATTAATACCACCACCTTTCCCACTACAATTTTCTACAGGTATTAATATTACTATTTATAACCAAGCCTCTAAGCAGAATCCTTAACATGTTATATGTCCATGTAAGCGGTAAAGTATTTTAATATTTCTACATTTTTGTTTTTAGAAACTTCGAGTTTGATGATCTAGATCAAACTCAGTCTCAGTCACAAGGTCAAATGGTCACATCTCTACGAGCATGCAAGGTAATTTATAATGTTTAGCATTTTTTTTTTTACTTGCAAATATTTTATTTAGTATTTACAAGGGTATAATGTTTATTTTTTTAATACTTTTCTTCTTGCAGTTAATAGAAAACCACAATAGATTCCAAAAAGCCTCAGTATCATTTCCATGCAATGTAAAAACAAAAATAAAATTTGCAGGGAAGAATATTACGTTTCTTGCTTTGAATCTATAGGAGCAGTTCACTCTATAACCTTATAATTTCCAGGTTTTTCACTAGGTGGCTTCTTGAGTGCAACAGGTACCTAGATTTTGGATCAAGCTTGATGATGAGTTTTGGGGTTTGATAGTGGTGATCTTTGAGATGGGTAGCTATTTTGAAACTTATGATATAATACAAATTACTCCTCCTCAACCACACGCACAATAGGATACCCATATAATCATAGAATCTCCTCCTCCACTAAGTCAAATTCCAATCATGAATGATCAAAAGACATATTTTGCATTAAAAATATGGTATTAAATAGTATGGGGGCCACAATTCAGGAAGTGGTTATGTCTGATGTGGAATTAGTGCGCACTTGGGAGAAAAGGGAAAAAAATTTGATCAAAGAAATAAATACACAATACCTTATCCATGCTCGAGAGGCATTCATTGTTCACATCATAGAGAGCCACCAACAAGGCTCAAGGTTTTTTAAATAAAGCTCATTCTGGCACAATTTTGTATAATAATGATTATGATGATGAAGTTTTAGATATAATGTTAAACAAGTTAGAGAATCTTAATGTTGAATCCCATGCATACTACAACAAATGGGCTAGAGACAAAAGTAATGTTTTAATTGCAAATGCAAAAAAAGAGAAAGTTGTGGTAGGTCATCTTTTACACATTATTTTTTTTGAGTTTATGAGCATTTCAATAAATTATTTATAACTTATTTAATTCATTTCTATTTTGTGGGAAAAATATGAAAATTTGAAGAAAGAAGTAGTTGCATTTGATGCACATTTAAAGAATATCCGTAAAATCATAAATGTATTTATATGTAGTTAAAGGAAAAACTTTTATTATTAAATAAAAATAATAATACATTGAGGAGGATAATCAAGGAGCATAAGATGGATCCATATATCTTACTAAAAGAAAAGATAGATGTTGATCCATCACTTTTGTTAGCTAGGAGATGTTGCGAGGGAGGAGTACAATATTCTTGAAAATATCAATAGCGTAGCATAGAATTTGCAGGTATCATAAGTTTTAGCATAGTGCATTATAAGTATACAAATTGAGAAAACTCCACCTCTTTTACAAAAAAAGATCAAGTTTCCCTTACAACAAAAAAATTGAGAAAAAAAAGTTAGTTTCACCATGTGACAGGTGTGTTGTCACAATTTCGACACTGATGTAGGAATTAAAAGATAATGGCTAGCTAATTTTTTATTTTATTTTATTTTGTGTGGCATACATAAGGACAACTATGATTTAGAATCATAGGCATAAAAGAGGATTCCCTCGTAATGTGTTCTTATATGATAGAACTTTCTCAGAAGCTTTGAAAAGAAATTGATAACCCATAATTTTGTAATTGTATTGGCTGACAATGCTTTATGAAAATGTGTATGTCTTCATAAATTAATTTGCCTCTTGTTAGAATGAATACAATTTTAATTGTGAATTAGAACTATATTTATTGTTGTATTGCACTTATTGAAAGCTTTCGGTATTTTAATATGCAAACTTATAATGAATTTATGTTTCTTGTGAATGTTTTATATGTTACTATTTACCAATTTGGAGATGTAAAATTTAAAGCATTGTTTCATAAATTTGGTGTGTTTATTTGAGTATAGAAAGGATTTATGTTTCATGTAGAGATAAAATATTAATCACACAAATGGATCAAAATAAATAAATCACTATCTTTATTTCAATAATAAAAAATATATAAAAAATGAATTTGTTACAAGTAAAACAACATAGTCTATTAAGAGCAGTTGATAATCATTAATCAATATGAAATATATCAATATATCAAATCATTTTATCAATATTGTCAATAATATATACAAGAAATCAAGACTCTGGCAATTAAAACAATCCTTGAGTAACCCATTCATAAGTTTCCTCAAATTCTACTGAATTGGTAGTGTGTTCGGTGGATGTGTTTGGATCCCCCGGATTAGTTAGAATGTTACCTACTCCTCTTCTTTCTATGAGTGAATTCCATAATGCAAGTGATCTCTCATAAGGAAGAGTCTCCACATAATAACTAGATACATACAATCTGAGACAACTTTATAAATTTCTATCCTATCAGTTACGAACTTTGGATTTTATGAAGGATAATCCACTGAATACCCCCTCATCTTCAACATATCTTAGGATCATAGTTTGACATAGCTCGTAAAGTCAAATAAACTCACTCAAATTGTCTCACAAAATACTATTGGAATAAACCTTCTTCTAAAGTCTTTTAATGGAACCATTTTCATTTATCTCGTCTAGAAAAAGAACTTTCTCTAGCATAGTCGTGGAAAATGCTGTGACTGAAAATTGAGTAACTTATTTTGTAAAATTCCTTCAATAACAACACTATTAATGTATTTTATAAATATATTACTAATGGAAATTTCAGTAATGCCTCTAGCTGTATTCCAAAACAGTGGATTGAAAACTCAAATTGCTTCAAGTAATTTATCTTTTTGAATCGTTAACGAATCTCTGTACATAATAATATTGAGAAATATTTTTCAATTTATTTCATGTGTCACATAATATTTTTTCATATAATTTTTTTGTCACTCTTACTTCTTCCAACTCTGACCTAGCCAAATCTTCTCTTCTCTGATAGGTGTGAAGTGGTATCTCTCTCCCATGAGATTTTATACACAGATGATCATTTATATTAAATTTTAAGTAGCAGCTTGGATTCTTAATTTCTATTAATGTATTCCAGGCTTTAAAAACAGGTCCTTGAAAACTTCCATTTGACAAATATAAACTCTCTAGGTTTATGCACACACATTTTCTCAATCGTATGAAGTCTATTATGTAGATGCAACACTCTTGCGCATGCTTCGTCAAAACATTTAGCTCATTAAACATTAGAAAAATACCACATAATGTAAGTAAAGTTTCAATATCATTAGACATGACAACAAATATTTAGCTTTATCTACTTCCTTGTGGTATTTATACATAAAACATGTCAATGAAGGATATTCTTCAAATATTCTACAAGAAGGCTCATACATTGAAATCCATTTGGTATCTACATATTTAAGAAGCCTTTTCCCATCTGTCAATCCAATTGTAAATTTCTAAAATTCTAAAAAAAAATTTAGACTGCTTGAATAATAAGCATGCAAGTCACGGATCAGCTCCTCCACTCTGGAAACACTTTTGAATGTGCTCACAATTTTAAAGGCCAAATTAATTCTATGAGCCATGAAATGAATTGCAATCATATATGACACATTTGTTTTCAATAGTCTGACACAAAGACCATTTCTACCCACTATATTATAGGCATTTGCATCCCGAGTTCTAACACAAACTAACTTTGTTGTAATGGAAAAATCATCTATACCTCTTGTTAGAATTTGAGGATTCTAATAAATACGGATTCAATAAATTTACATATTACATAATGCTATAATAAATATTTAAATAAAGATTACATCATAACATTAATAAATAAAGAAATACTTACAAGAAATAAATAACATAAGTGACACAATATTTATAGTGAAAAACCCCAATAGGGTAAAAACCACTTTGAAAATAACCTTTTACTTGAGAGAACTTATTGTACATCCAAAGAAGATCACCTCCTCCTTTGAAACCCTATTTACCAAGGGTAAAACCAAATCACTTGATTTACACACCTTTGATATATTTCTGAATATATCAAATGAGGACTTAAAGTCCTTTTTATATAAGGTAGTCGGGTATGTCTCTCGACCCACCTTTTCAACCTAAAATGGTTGACACATACACCTAGGTTTATAATATTTAATATTTAACCTAAAGTATATACCTAGGTTAGCATATTTAATAATGAAATATAAATATAAATATTATTAAATATTAACCTATATATTAGTGATGGACCCATATACATTAAGGGTTGGCCAGACCACTTAATCATTATGTTCAAACACTCTCCCTTAATGTTAAGTGGGATAACATAACATATGCCAATAAATTACTCGCCCGTGGTACATTACGAGATTCAAAATCCTTAAACCATAAAGGTTTTGGGCTAGCATATCGGTTGAAGGAATTATAACACCTTCATCGGACTCAAATTACCTTTTGGTACAAAAGTATTTGGAATTCCAAAGATCATCCCATGATTAGTGGCTAAGCATGATTTGTGAGTTTTACATGTTCTCACATGTTCTCATAAAAGGTTATTGAGCTCAAGCATATAGGATCCTTTTACAACCAAGGACCTCCTTAACAATATGCTTGTCTTTGGATGTTTATTGGTAAACTCAATAGCATTAAAGAGTTTCTTGAAGACTACCTATAAGATCTTTCTACACTTCTTTCTAAAAAATAAGTCGAGGAGATATACATGCTCGAAGATCTTTTACACTTTCCGAAGGTCTTTTTACACTTTCCGAAGGTATTCTACATATGTCGAAGATATTTTTACAAAAAACCAAGTTCCATTAGGGGTGACATTGTCATGCACACTCCCCCTCAATGGAAACTATAACAATCCAAGATTTTCATGAAAGTGACAAAACTTTGCAGCACTCAGGGAATTTGTGAAGATGTCAGCAACTTGCTCTTCAATCAACATGAAATTGAGATAAATCTCATCACTTTGCACCTTCTCATGGGTGAAGCGTATATATATCTCAATGTTTTTCATCTTTTTATGTTGAATTGGATTATTAATTAAGAGTAATACAACTCTAACCACCACATATAAGAGAAATAATTCCTTTAGCTTACATGTGTATCTCTACCAATAAATTATTGCTGACCACATGACTTATTTACTTCTTCCATTGTACTTCTCTGCACTGAGTAGAAGAAATGGAGACCGTTGATGGTATTTGTTGTTCCAAGTAATGTTCTTACACTAAAAACTTAAACACATATCCAAGTATATTTTATAACACAACATCGGTATATGGTTAGAATAAAAAAATCTATATAAGATAGTATTTTCATTCTTATTATAATCACGCAACCCATAATTGATTGTTCCTTTCAAATATATAAAAATTCTTTTGCAATATTCTAATTTATTTTTAAAAAGGTTCCTGCATAAACCTTGAAGTAATTCCTACTATATAGGAAATATCGATCTATTTATAGTTAGATAAATCAAACTATCAATTAACAACGTATATAAAATAAGATCAATTTTTTCATATGCAGATTTAGGATCAATGTTTATTCCAATTTCCATTGAAGTAGAAAATGGTTTATAATCAATCATAAGAAAATTTTTCAATATAATGGTTTCATATTGTGTTTTGAAAAATAACAATAGAATAAAATACTGATCATACAAATAATATGATGTGAGAGACTTAACACATTCATTTCAAAGCTTTGCTTCAATTTCTCTTTAATCCTATGAATTAAATTATAATTTTCATCAAACATAAGAAAATCATCAACATATATACATATAATCATAATATGGAAGTCTTATTGCTTAATAAATATATTATTGTTAGAAGAACAATTAACAAAACCTAACAACTTAAAGAAGGAAAAAAATTCACATACTAAGCTCTACGAGCTTGTTTTAAACCATACAAGGATTTCTCAACTTACAATCATAGTTTTTTTACTAGTTTCTTCAAATCCTTTAGGTTGAAACATGTAAAGGTCTTCTTTTAAATCACAACTCAAAAAGTATTTTTCTTATCCATTTGGTGGATTTAAAGAAAATAAGGCCCTAACAAAGTACTCATTTTAGCTACGGGAAATGTCTCAACATAATCAATACTAGGTTTCTAAGTGAATCTTATAGCAACAAGTCTAGCTTTATGTTTGTTAATACTACCATCAACATTATATTTTACTTTGTATATCAAGCTAGACCCTATAATAATTCACGGCTCAGGTTCATACAAAGTAATTAATGCATTGTACATATGATGACTTCTGCTCATTTTCCTAAGGTTAATAGGATTTGAAATTTCTAACATAGATTGAGCCCAATTTAATTTCTAAGCTAGGAAGATAAAAGTTTCAGAAACATCTAGAGCATCAAAACATCATCATGACTATTTACCAAATCAAAATCAAAACCATCATTTAGAAGCATTTAATGAAGTAACTTCAAGAGAAGAAGACAACACATGTAAACTTTTCACTAGATTATATCTAGACATTTCATATAAGCTTCGATAATTAACATGTCCTAACCTTTCATGCCATAGTTTTGAATTATTCAAACTTTGAGATATAAAATAAGATGTAGAAGAGAAATCATCAAAAATATACAAAACTTTTATTTGAATTCCTTCAGCTATTTTACTCTCATTACTATCCTTGATATACCAAGTATTCTTCATGCATAGATTTTAGTTGTATCTATACCTCTTTCGGATGTTTGATATTACCAATGTGTAGAAGGTACTCATTGTTCACATTGCGTTGAATCATGAAAGAGCATCCCGCATTCGTTGCAAGAAGAACGTATTTATGTTATCTATATTTGCTTGATAACCAAAGTGGGAGAAACCTCAAATCTAAAAACAATCGTCTAAAGTTTTTTGCCATAAATTTTGTTTTGACCCAAATGTTGTAGTTGGTTTCATTCAGGATTTAGGTTTTGTCAAGACAGAAATAGTTGGATGCCATTGTTTTCCTAAACTTGTAAAACACACCCCATTATAATATACAATGTACCATAGAGTTAGATACATATTTATCGATAATAAAAAATACTTTTAATAGAATCAGATCTAAATTTTATATATCTAAAGAAACTATTTGATCATAACTAATTCTGTCATTACAATGCATATTAATTAACCTCCCATGATCAAAATAATAACCCGCAATATAAAAGGATCTGCATTATACCTCGATCTATATAAAAAATATTTCTGACCATATAGAAGTGAAGAAGAGACCCCTAAGAATGCATAACAACTTCAAATTTTTGAAAAAATTAATGTAGAAAAAATCGCTGCTTAAATTTGACGTCTAAATGACGTCATAATGACTTATTTTTTGGTCTATCGTGATGGTCATTTGACCGTCAATTTTAACACAATGAAAGTTTCCTGGAACCTATGAGCTTAAATTTGATGTCTAAATGACCATCATATTGTCTTATGTTTGGTCAGTAGTGACGGTCATTTGATCGTCAAATTTAATCAAGACAAAACTTGCTTTGTGTATTTCCATAATGTGAAATTCCATAATTTCTTCTTCTGTATAATATTAGGGAGGTTATATTTTAACACATTATAATAACCTATTATAATTTATAATGTAAAAATATATACATTTTTAAAAAAGGAAGTATATAGTTTATAGAATGTAAATAAAAAACAACATATAGTTTATAAAAATTATAAACTATAGTATATTTTGTTATAGAAAAAAACACATAAACCTTATTAAAGGGGTTTAAAGGACAGAGACTGAGTTAAAATAATTTTACCAGTGCAAGTAGATTTATGAGAGTATAGGTTAACCTACATATTTTACAGGAGAGGGCACAAGTAATTTCACTCGACTAATGAAATAAATTCAAATCCCTATTTTCATGAACCTTGTCTCCTCCCTACATTTACTCTTAATTTTACCCTACACACATTTAAAACTATGGAAATATTGTAAAATATTTTATAGAATTCTTACAAGCTAAAAACTTTAAAACTTTTATGTGGCTATAACTACAAATATTTTAATAAATATTTACCACACTTCACGTGGGCCACCAATAAACTAGTCTTTTTTAATTCTCCATTTATACTTGAGAGTTTCACATTTATATCTGAATATTATCTCATTTTATTCTCCACTCTCACTCTTATATAAAAGAAAACCTTTAAATAGGTTCATTTATATAGTTTTTATAAACTATAAGATATAAATGAATGGGGCCGCCCCCTTACATGGATAATATAAATGGTTAGGGACACATGTTAGGTTTTATTTAATAAATATTAAGATTTAAAAAGTAATCCCTTCATGGCTAAGCAATAAACACAGGCCCCCTTTCCAAAAAAAGTAAGCACTTAAGGTTTTTTTAAAACATATATAAACCAAATCTAATAAAATTTATATTTTAAGCGGTTTAAACAAACTATATATATATAAAATATGATTAAAACTTAGATTTATTTCTTTTTAAAAAAACTATAAATGTTGACTCTTCCCTCAATCCCATGTAATTTTAATATGGTTAAAGACTTTTAATATATAGTTTTTTTCAAAACTATATAAATTTTAATATGATGTTTATATAAATTATTATATAAACTTCATATATATATATATATATATATATATATATATATATATATATATATTAAAAATAATAACATAGTTTTCAAATTATATAGGATATAGTTATAGATTAACTATAAACTATAGTTTTTCAAATTGAATCCTTTTAGAGGGGACCAAAGAACATGGGTATGAATTTGCCTTGAAATATTCAACTGCAAACATTTGAAGTTATAGAAAACATGAAAATTATTTCATATAGTAATAAATCTTTTTTTTTTCGTATGTGATTTTCGAGCGAGGTAAATATTTAAAGTCCCTTTCACTGTGCACACATCAATCTTCAAACATTAATTCCATATAATTTTACATATTACATAATTTTACAATAAATATTTAAATAAAAATTACATCATAACATAAGTAAATAAAGAAATACTTACAACATTTTCAACCTAACATGGTTGACACATACACCTAGGTTTATAATATTTACTATTAACAATATAACAATTTCATGATATTAAATATTTAACCTAAAGTATATACCTAGATTAACATATTTAATAACAAAAATATAAATATTTCATATTATTAAATATTAACATATATATTAATGATGGACCCATTTACATTAAGGGTTGGCCAAACCACTTAATCATTATGTTCCAACACCTACTATATTCTTCAAACTTGACACCACCAATTTATAAAGGCTTCTAAAAGTGAAATTTTCACTCATTTTATGAATAGCTAAGAGATGGGGATTTCTTTTTCATTTGCAAAAGTATATACATGAATACAAACCCATGAAGTATTTTCCACTGTTGTCACCTCATTAATTGAAAGAGAAATAAACTTTACATTTTTAATAGCCTCTTTCAAATCCTCCTTTTCCACCAGAGAAAGACATTTTGCAATTTCCTATCCATTGCTATCTAACCAATGTGATTGTGGAACATTCTTGTAAGCCAATAACCTGATACAAAATTTTATTATCTGAAACGGGTCTTCCCTTTTTCAATATATGGAATACAATAGAAAATTGAATACTTTTGGCATGCATTTTAGTCTCCATAGCTTTGCCTAATTTTGCTACAATTGTGCCACCTTTTTCATTTAGATTTTTCAAATGTTTTTGTTTTTTTCATATTCTTCTGCATACTTTACATGCAAGCAGACTTTTCATTTTTCCATTTATGAGATCTTACTATGCACCCATCCTTTTACTTTTGGGAAATATATATTTTCCCACAATGTTTTTCAATGGTATCTATTTTGAGTTGCATTGTATGATCTTTCCCTTGTTTCCAACTACATATTTTACATCGACATTGAGTTGGAATATCATTAACATTTTTGGTTCAACAAGTTCAATAAAAATATATTTAGTTTCCCGAGTCAAACATGAAAGTCCTTCCTATTGTCCAGTTTTTCCTTTTTCTACTCGCAAATCTTGTATTACTTTCTTCGACTTTAACTTGTGCATCTAGGTTCTTATCAGGTATATCTTGATTGCCACATCTCATTTTTCTGGAAATAAACATTGGAGTAGAATCTTCCTCCAATGTTGGTGTTGGATGAGAATTTAATGAATCTTCTCCTATTTCGATTTCATTAAGGGAATGAATCTTTTCACGAATAGGAACATCTCGAAAATATTAGTTTCGAATGTGTTTGAGATATGTCTACATATAAAATTCATACATAAATAAAGAAGAGCACAAAGAGAGAATAATCAATTTAATAAAGAGTGCAACTATACAATAAACACGCTATGGAAAATATAATAATTTTTTTGTAAATTAATAGATAGTACATACCTATATTTTCTATAGATCCTGACACAATATTCATTTTTAATGAGAGGCCAAAATAGTCAAATATTTTCGTGTTACTCTTTTTTTTTGAAGCGGCAAAGTAACCTTATTACTCTGTTTTCTAGAATCCATGGATATGTTATAGATAGTGACTGTTTAAAGACAACTATAGGGATGGATGGTATAGACTATGACGACAAGGGTGGGAAGGGCAAGAGGTTAGACGGACACAAAAAGGGGTAGGAAGGGCTATGGGTTGGGTGCACATGACCGGGAAAGGATAGGGGTTGAACGAATAGGTTGGATGGCTCAAGGTTGGACAAATAGAGGTTAGGCGACTTCAGGTTTGACGGCTCGTGATTAGATGGCTTGAAGTTAGACAACTTGGGGTTGGGCATGATTCATGTTGAATGGCTTGAGGTTGGATGGCTTAAGGTTAGGCAGTTGAGGTTGGATGACATAGGTTGAGATATCAAAGCATGACGATAGTAGCGAGAATATTCAATCAGATTGTAATAAAGGTTAGACGGTCATGTATGTACTATACTTTGACAATATGTATAGTATTATACTTCCGTGAATATGAGTGTTGTTTAATTTGAAATGTTGGTGAAATACATGCATAATTTTATTTATATGTGTAAATAGTAGGTGAATTTACCCATACGGATAACCTATCGGGTGAGTTTTTGTGAACTCGAGTGGCGGTGACCGCTTAATATTCGCCATTTCAATATCCAAAAGCCTAATATTCGCGAGTTTATGAAAATTTGCCACTAAAATTTTCCATGTTTGTTCAACATGATGTAAATTTTAAAGTCAATAAAATTATAAAGAATTAATTAGGAGACATTATATTTAAAGTGTCTTAGATAAGATCTTGTTGGTGTGACAATGAATATCATTATGGAGGTTATTATCCGAATTAATTGTTAATTCTTGCTTTGAGTTGATTTGTATTGTATGACAACATAGATACTTTAATATGTTCAATTCATTTAATTAAGAACATTTATACTTGGTAAATGGAATATGATAACCTATTTATATTTATTTAGTTCATCACATAACAACATGAATGGGAATGAATTATTCATGTCGATTCAATTAATCACCATGTATATTATCTTATTTTATCCTAAAAATATAGGATGGAATAAATATTATGAAGTTATATTTGGAATATTTTCACGCATGGTCATCACGTGACAATTGCATTTATCGATTTGAGATATTGATTATGTTGAACATTTAGTTTTATGATCATTGTGCTTATTAAAAAAGTGAAACATGGTTTCTTAGAATTTCATAAAGCAATTGCCCTAATTGTATTACTCTAAAATTATTGTATTATCATATAATATAAGGATTTATCCTTAACGAGTTTCAATAAACACCTTTATTACTCGTATATCTCTTATGTGTTGTAATAATGAAATACATTATTTTTAATAGCAGTGCGCACTTTTGAAAATTGATTATGAAATTATACTTTCCTATTTGTTGTAATTGTACTTTAGGACAATTATTATCTTTATCTATTGAATGGAAATTATTATGGCAATATGTATGACAATATTATTAATGTGTACAAATAAATGATGTTAAATAAACAACGTTGTTGTGGACAATGATACATGAAATAATGACATTTCATGGTAACTTTGTCGTAATGAGATTAAATAAAAAATTAATCTATTTATATAGAATAACTATAAAAAGTACATCGCGGCAGATTGTACCTTTACGACAACAACATATATGAATGATATATTGATGTCTTATTAGAGAAGCGCTATACTACAAACTATGAGTTAGGATGATAACAAGTACAACAAGAATTATACATTTACGATTATAAATCAATATTAAATTTTTCTTAAGACTTTAAGGTTTACATTTATTTCTTACAGAGATTCATAATGTTAGTTAACTAAAATTATGGAATTAACGCTACAATCAAAATAGGTTGGGATCGTTACAAAAAAGAAAGGATATGGTTGGAATAAACCTATTCCTAACAACGAAAACTATATAATGACACTACGGGTTGAAATACGTCATAAGATAATAACTAGTTAAGTTACTATAGATCTTGTCATTAAACATATAACTTGACTTAGTCTCGAAATGATGAATTCTACCTTGTATTAAGATAATGTGTATTATGAAATGTGGACTCTACGTCCCACCTATCCATTCAATCTGAACTTTATCCATACCACCTTAAGATGGCTAGAAGAATGGTAATGATTATTTAGTGATGAAAGTCATTAAGTAATCATTATCTTTCCCATAGGGATCTTAAGTTGGGAATGATAGTGTACTCTCGAGTAGAGAGGAGGGTCCTAGATCCTATTCCTTCTTAATACAAGAAATTAAAATTTAATTTAAAAAATGCTATCCAGATCATTGTCAGAGATGGATGTGCAGTGATGGGATAAGTTTTGTTTGGATTATGTGAAGTCATAAAACTAAGAATGCAATGCATTTCTTGGAAACTTTTCCGAAGTAGTGTAACTAGTGATTACATTGTCAGTTCACCAAGTTCCTATTTAACTATGTGAGATGCCGGATGAAACTCAGTTGACTGATTTTTAGGTAGACACTTAGGAACTACACTAGTTCTTAAACCTGAATGAAAAGGTTAACCAACTGCATATAAGTTATGCACACTCAATTAGAGTGATGATAAAGGGGACCGGGAAATCTAATTGACCTTTATAGTTACACATGGTTATGTTGTTATCAGATGGATTGTAAACTATATTTTATGCTAGATTATAATTGTTGCTAGTTAAAATCATTGAAGGCATTTAATGGGGATTAAGGGGTTTGTTTTAAAAAATTCCCTTAATTTGGAGAAATTATAACACGGGTGTTACATTTTCATATCGAGTTGAAGGTTTACAACTCTTAAAATTAATGGGTCCTTGCGCTAACAAAAACTTCTTATTATTGACTAATAGACCCAAATGGTTAGGCCAAGAGGAAATGTTGCCAATAACCAAGTTGTGGGTGTTGAAGCAACAATAACCCATAAACTTGACGAGATATGTGTTGTCCTACATGACACTCATAACCACATCACTATTCTTGAATAGCAGGTAAATGTTGAGGATAGTGAAAGTGAAGTTGAGGTTGTAAGAAAGGAAAAACAACGTAATGAAAGAAATAAACAAATCCTTCAAACCTTTCCAAGAACCTTCTCGTGAAAACCTCAAATAAGGGTATTATGTGAAACCTTACAAAATGGATGCTAGATATGATTTGTGGGTGCTCTTGAGTAATCTCTAAGATTTGAATGCAAATACTACCAACACAGTGAATTCAACAAAGTTTTTGTATGTCAGATTCAAGAGGATTTGTAAGAAGGTAAGCCTGCAATTTATAGAGGCAGAAGTAGTTAAAGTTGGTTATACAGATAAATGAATATGCTAAAAATAACATTGTGGGAAGTTGTAATAGTAATATAGGGGCAGTAAATAAATTAATTACTAAAAGCTACATCCAGAAAGGTGGTTGTACATGTAATTTGATTGTGCCCACCTTTATAGGATTCTAGAAGTGCAATTAACTAGGATAAGGATAGGGAGTCCAAGTGGAGTCTAGGTGGAGTTTGAGAAAGTGACAAAAGAATATTATGTACACACACTTAATTAATAAATAAATAATAATTAATTTAGCTAAAGGGGTACTAAGGATACATGAGATTGATTTAATTAATCCAAAGGGGTACAATGTGTATTAATTAATTAATTTAATCAATTAATTTCAAGTGGGTAAATAATCGGGTATACTAGAATAATACAAGGAACAAGTGGAAACAAGAATGTAAGTTTGGGGTGTCCGCATTTTCCCCCTCTTTAAAGTGTTATTGCGAGTAATAGTGATTTAAATATAGTAGACGCGTGCGAGATCAATGAGCAAAAAAATGTGAAGCATTGAGATGCCCAAAGAAAAAGCTTGGTGAAGCATTAAGATGCCCTAGTTATTAGAATGGTAGACGAATGCCCCCTCGAGTGGGTGGATGACACAAAAATGCAATTGACAACCTCTTGATAGGAAGGAAAATAAGGGAATAGAACAAGGATGGGAAAGGACTGTGTTTGTAGCATGAACGTTATTTGGAGATTAATTTTTAGAGCAACCTAATTTTTTTGTTGCACAATAGAGTTGTCACCATGATTATGAAATAACCAAGATGGTTAACCCAGATGCGTGTAAACAAACACACACAACAAAGGCAAAATAAAAAGGAAAACAAACCCAATATACAAAGTAGGTGCCAACATCAGGGTTATAAAGGAACCAAGATGTAATCACACTACTTCTAAGTGGTCCAAAAAGAGTAAATATCAACAATGCAACAAAAAGTTGAAAAAGAAGACAATTAACTGTGCTCCAAATACATGCCACAATGATTATTAAGTAGATAAAAATGCTCCCAAATGGGAATAGGATCATCTTTGGAAGAGTGGAGTTAAAGGAACTCCTTATGACACTCTTGTTGAATCCATTGTGCCAATGATCAAGGTTGAAATTTCCCCAGGTGAAGTTATATTGTTAAGGAAAAACAATTTGTGTGACTTGCCCCAACTAGAGTTAGCATATCATGCATAGGGAAGAAAGTGATAGTTGTAAGATTGGCACGAGCACTAGGGTAATAGATAAAAGTATGATATTTATCAAGATTGTATTGAGATGTTGAAGGATTAACTTTAAGGGTTTTCCAATTGTAGGATTTCTGTGATAAGTGAATGTTTGTTTAAAAAAATTGCAATTTTTTTATTTTTTTGGATTTTTGAAATATTTGATTTTTTTGGATTTTGAAAGTTTTGAAATACAAATGCAAACAAAAATGAAGACATTCCATGGCTTAAATAAACCAGGAGGAAAACACAACACGTGCAAATGACAAAAAGATATAAAAGAAGTAATAAAAAGAAACCCAATATGAACAAGAAAGAACCACACCAAAGTTATATGTGAACTAGGATGCAAATAAATTTCTTGCAATTGGTCCATGAGTGCATTCCAGATACACAGAGTACTGGTTATTTGAACTATCAAACATAAGAAACTAAGCTAAGAATATACAATACAAAATTCCATATGTACAAATGTTAAACAAACAAACAAGCTAGTGAACAAAAACACACTAATGTAAAAAAATATAATAAAGAAGTGAATATATATAGATGTCAAGTTTCCCCCAAGAGAAAGCCAAAGCCAAGTGATGTCCCTATGCAAATTTACATTGCAAAGAGTAGCTTGATTGATTGGAAAAGATGATTGGGAACAATTAAATGAAGAAAATGGTGAACGAAATTACATAGTTGCGAGTTTTTTAAAGCATTTTCGAAACATTTTGTATGTTTTTTTGTATTTTCTAAACAATTTTATATTGTTTTTGGGATTTTGAACAATTTTATATTGTTTTTGTAGTTTTTTTGTGAGATGTTTTTGAATGTTTTTGGTTTTTTTGGAATTTTGAACCACACGCCAAAGAAGAGGGAAAGGAAATTCCCAAGTCAAAACCGACATGCTAAATGGAAGGTGAACAATGGTGGTAAACAATGGGCATGCTAACCGAACAAGGAAAACATGTGGCACATGATAAGGTGAAAAGTTACAAGTAAGAAACAAAGTGAAATTATGAAACA
Organism: Taxus wallichiana var. yunnanensis; assembly: GCA_018340775.1. Lineage (NCBI taxonomy): Eukaryota > Viridiplantae > Streptophyta > Pinopsida > Cupressales > Taxaceae > Taxus > Taxus wallichiana. The sequence goes on from CM031243.1 coordinate 647,922,303, forward strand.
GGTGGATGCACTGATATGCCCCCAGTATAAGGGTTACTCTTCAGAGACTCGGGAGTAGAACATTTTTAGATGAATGGCATTCATATGCTCCTTCATTCTTTACCATACTCGGTAAATAGTTTGTATGCACCAGATCCAAATTTAGCAATTATAACATAAGGACCTAACCAATTAGGCTCAAATTTGTCTTTTTTCTTGCGGTTTAGTTTTGTTCCATTGATTTTACTTTAGGAACAAATCACTGATTTCAAACTGTCAAGGTTTGATCTTGTGATTATAATTACAGCCTGAGTCTATTCTCGATATAGTTGCATATGGTCTAAGGCACGAAAGTGTCTCTCAACCAATAATTCTAGCTCTACAAGGCGTGCAACACGGTAATCCTCTTCATGAATGAGATGTTGGAGGGAGACATGAAGTGAAGGAAATTCAACTTTGATAGGTAATATGGCTTCAGAGCCATATACTAGGGAAAAAGGAGTAACTCTGTAGGTGTATGGAAGGAAGTGCGGTAGGCCAGAGGGTAGGATATAACTGTGTATGCCAATTACATCCATGTTTATTGATTGTCTTTTCCTAGAATGGACTTGATAGTCTTGTTTGATGCTTTAGATTGGCCATTACATTGTGGATAATAGGGTGTAGCCCATTTTAGGCAGATATTATATTTCTTAGCTAGGGCTTTGAGATCCTTATTTTTGAAAGAACCACCATTATCAGTGATAATAGCAGCGGGGATGCCAAAACGACAGATAATATGGTTGAAGATGAATTTAGAAATATTGCACCCAGTAACGTTAGTAAGAGGCATAGCCTCAACCCACTTGGTGAAATACTCAGTGGCAGTTATAATAAAAGTGTGGCCATTAAAAGATGTGGGCTTTATTTTTCCAATTAAATTGAGTCCCCATTTTGAAAAGGGCCAAGGTGAAGTAATAGGATGTAAGGCTTGGGATGGTGCATGAATGAGATTACCGTGTTTTTGGCAAGCCTGACATTTCTTCACAAAGTTGCATGCATCTTCCTCCATTATGGGCCAGTAGTATCCAATGCATAAAATATTCTTTATAAGGACTATTCTATTGGTATGGGCACCACAAATACCTAAATGTACTTCAGCTAGTGTTTGATTAGCTTCATCCTGATTGAGACATCTTAAGAGAGTCCCATCATATCCTCTTCAATACAAGGTGTTAGTAAGAAGGGTGTAGTGTGAAGCACATTGTGCTAAGGATCTTTTATTATATGAATTAAAATTAGGAGGATAGGCTTTAGTTTGAATGAAGGTGTATATATCATGGTACCAAGGATGATCAAGACCAACAATCTCACAAACCATGGTGGACTCTGATAATTCATATGTGGGCACCAAAATATGTTCAACAAGGAACTCATTGTGAGTTTGATTAGTGTCGAATGAAATAAGGGAAGTGATAGTTGCCATGACATCCACTACTTTGTTTTGTATGCGAGGAACTTGTTCAAAATTGATAATCTGGAAATACCCTCTAAGGCTATCAACCATTCTTTTATAAGGTAAGATATTTTCATCTTTTACTTGATATTCTCTGTTAACTTGATTAATGACTAGAAGAGAATCACCAAGAATTGTCAATTCTTGCAGGCCATGAGATAGCAAACCCTAAGCCTACTATCAATGCTTCATACTCTACTATGTTATTTGTGCAAGGGAAGTTGATACGATAAGATTTAGGTATGAGGTCTCTATCGGTGTATACAAGACAATTCCTGCTCTAGAACCATGGATATTGCAATATCCATCAAAGAATAATGTCCATAAGGGTGTTGCTTCTATGTACAACAAGTATTCATCTGGAAATTCAAAATTTAGTATTTTTGAACTTTGTAGTGGTCTTTGCGACCATTGATCTACCGGTTCTTGACCTTTGATAACCTTTTGATTGATAATTTCAATGTGAAATTCACTAAGTAGCGTAATCCAACTAGACATGTGTCATGTTATGAATGGTCTTTAAAGCAGTGTACTTAAGAGGATAAAACCATGAAATTATCTTGGTGGTATGATTTAAGAGATAATGTCGCAACATTCCAAAAGTATAAGCAACTCGCTAAACAATATTTTTCAACCTATGAATACTTGGTCTCATGTTCAAGAAGATTTTTGCTCAGTAATGCACATCTTTTTCCTGACCCTTATCATTATTTTGCACCAATAATTCCCTAATGGAATGTTGTGTTGTAAATGTATACAACAACATAGGCTTATCCTGTATAGGTGGCATGAGTACCGATGGAGATGTCAGGTATTATTTCAATTTTACAAAGGTGTCTTGACAATCTTGTGTCCATTTGAACTGGACATCCTTTTAAGCAGCTGGTTGAAATGATGGCACTTATCTACCAATTGAGAGATGAAGCGACAAATAGACTGTATTTTTCCTTGTAGGACCCTTAGTTGTCAAAGGTTCTGAGGAGGTGGCATATCTATTATAGCTTTGACCTTGGTAGGGTCCACTTCAATTCCTCTTCGTGAGACAATGAATCCCAAAATTTTCCCTGAAGTGACACCAAAGACACATTTTTTTGGATTAAGGTGAACCTTATACTCCCTTAACTGCTCAAATATACACCTAAGAACTATTGGATGATCCACCCTAGTCTTTTATTTAGCAAGAATATCATCGACATAATCTTCCATTATGTCATGAAGAAGGTCATGGAAAATAACAGTCATGACACGTTGATAAGTTACACCAGCATTTTTAAGGCAAAAAGGCATGACCTTGTAACAAAATGTCCCCCATGGGGTTGTAAAATTTGTTTTATGCTGGTCTTCTTCAGCAATTTGAATTTGGTTATACCTAGAAAATCCATCCATAAGGGATAACATCTCATGGCCCGCAGTAGAATCGACAATCATGTCAATATTAGGCAAAGGGAAATCATCCTTAGGACATGCCTTGTTAATGTCACAAAAATCTATACAAATACAGATTTTGGGGTCTTCTTTGCAACTGGTACCATATTAGATATCCACTTTGAGTAATCAATGCACCATATGAAGCATGCATCCAATAATTTTTGTAATTCAGCCTTAACAAGCAATGCAACCTTGGAATGCATTTTACAAAGTTTTGCTTAATGAGTTTAGCATTTTGGTGCACCAAAAGTGATGAACCACAAGAAAAGGATCAAGACTAGGCATATCTTTGTAAGACTAAGTGAATACATCCTGAAACTCAGTTAGAAGTGTTGTGAAGGCTTTGATTTTGGTTTCTGATAAACTAGCACCTAGTTGTAATAATTTTGGTTGGTCTTTAGTTCCAATGTTAATGGTTGTTGTCTCTTCTACCAACAACTTAGAAGTTTCATTATCTTGAAATGATGTTGGAGGCTTGTGTATATTGTCAAATATTTATGGATCCAAATCTTCTCTCTTTAGTGCCTCTAAAATTATTTCACTAGGAGATGCGTCCTTTTATTTCTTTTTCTTTTTCATTTTTTACTTCTCATATAATGCCTCAGAAAGGTTTTCACTATGCGAGATATAATTTGTCTTTTTTCTGTGTTTAATTTCTTTTTATTTAGGACTAGAGATTGTAAGTTCTTCATTGAAGTAAGTGGTAGCATCAAGGTTTATATCGAAACCCTTCTTGTGATCCGACAAGGGAAAATGGTATCAAGCCCTAAGGAACTCCTGGATGGCCTCATCATTTTGAAAGAGATCCATGGCAATATGACACTGTTGGTCCTGATCAATAAGGGAAGGATAAACAACGTCAAGGGTTTGAATGGATAAGTAGTTTAGGAAAAGCGTAGTTTCGGCTAGGTCTTCGAAGAGGCTATGTGTGGAACCGATCTCAATTTCAAAATCTAAGTCCTCATCGCTAGGTAACACATCAAATACTATAGGCCTCTTCTCATATGTCTCATATCCTAGACCATATGTGTAAAGGTTAAATTTAATATTCATATTTTCAAGAACACCATGCCCTTGTGGGCCAAGGCCTCTTCCTTTCCAGTTCATGTTTTTCATCATTTTACGGACCTTGGTGTAATCAGTGGATTTATAGCATTCTTCTATCATGTCATCGTATAGCCAAGAGTCATTGGAGATTGGAATATTTTCATCTTCTAGATATCCATATCGTCTCCAAAGAGTGTTTCGAGATAGTAAGCTAGAGGTTCTTGTAAATGAGGAGCATTAGGACACCCATAGCTATGAGGTGATAATGGGAGTTTGCCAACAATAAATGTATGGTCAAGTGTGTAATCGCCTAAAACTTTATGAGAGAATGTAACTTTAGGTGACACCTTAGATTTAGATTCTTCATAAGAATATGCGAAGCATGAGGGTGCAATATTACATTAGGATCAATACAGTTGGTAACAATAGAAGTTGTGCTAGATCCAGTTGTGCTATCAGTAGATGGACAATAGTTTTCCTTTTTGTACCTTGCTTTGAAAAAATTACAGTATTCAAAGGGGTCAGTATCGCCATGCAAGGTGAACTCTCTGCCATTATGTGGAAACTTTATGCATTGATGGAAAGTGGAAGGTATTGCATGCATCACATGTATCCAAGGTCTACCCAAAAGAAGGTTATATGATGTGTCTGCGTCAACTACATGACACATAGTGTCAAGGAGCTGGGGCCTACTTGTATGGGAAGAGTGATGGTACCACAGGACTAGCACTCAATATTATCATAACCATGAATGGTAATGATATTAGCATCTAAGTCATCTATTGTATGACCAAGGCAGTAGAGCATTTTTATAGAACAAATGTTAAGAGCTGCTCCATTGTCAATAAGAACTCTCTTGACTTTATGATCGAACATAGGCGTCAATTTACAAGGATTTTTTTAATTAGATTTGGGTTCAAAAAATATTGAGGGCCAAATGATAGGATAGGAGTTTCATGCATAAGGTTCACGATCATATCCTAAAACTATTGAACATTGAGAGTATGAGGAACATGTGATTCATTTAGAGCATGAGTGAGAATATCCTGAAAGCTAGGAGACTCTTTCAAACAGTTCCATGAGAGAGATATCCTTTGGCATGGTTGATAATTGTTTGATGAAGTCATACGGACATGGATTGGAATATTTGGCATTAGAATTTGACTTTTTATTTGAAGGAACTATTGGTTTGGATGTTTGAGGTTCTACAGAAGATGTAGAAGGTTGGTTTGCTGCAGAAACCCATATCTTTCGTTGGCGTGTGGTCACAACATTACTTGAAGGTGTGAATTTAATGGTTGCCATTGTAGATGGTACTTCCTCAATAAATGAGATAATTGAACTAAAATCAGTGTTATTGGCAAAGGGACCTTTGTCAACATTTTTATTGTCACCGCCATGTTTGGGAAATGGGTTTGAGAACACCTTAAGATTGTTGTTGAGTGTTCTATTTGGTGATGGTTATTTGACGGTGATATCTCCACTATCAATGAGGTCTTGAATAAAGTGACATAAGAAAAAGCATCGATCATTTGAGTGATCATCAATGTGATTAAAATCACAATAAGTATCAGCCTTATACTAGGTAGGATTGGGTTCTCCCTTAACCCAAGGTCTGGTGATGGGATAAGTAACCATGTTTGCATTAACAAGCTGTTAAAGGATATTTGATAGAGGTTCTCCCAAAGGAGTGAAACGACGTCATTTAGAATCAAGAGAGGAGGAAACCTCTTTGCTAGGAACAACAAGAGGTTGTTTACCTTTTTTGGTCTAGTCGATTGTTTTGGACGTTGTGGACATTGCGGTTGTCTGTAATACCATCATTGACCATATTACGATTATGGTTAACATGTTTGGATTTGTCTTGGTGAGAGATATTGGGATGATTACTATGTTTCCCATTGTCTTTTGAATGACGTTTAATCAAACCTTTTGTAATAAGGAATTTTTTAATCCGTGATCCTTTCTTAATAACTTCTTAGAAATTATTAAGGCAATGCATTTGCATGTGAAAGGATAGCTCACTGTTGAGACTGGGTACAAATATGCTCACAAGCTTCTTCTCAAGCATGGAGTATGGGAAATGACTAGCAATCCCATGTTATTTTGTAGGAATTGTGCGAAGGTTTCATTTGTTCTTTGTTTGGCATTACACAAGTCCATCATTATAAATTCAGACTCTAGGTTGAATGAGAAATGTTTGACGAACTTCTCTAAGAGGTCCGTAAAAGTTTGTATAGATCCCTTGGGGAGTTCTAGGAACTAGTCTAAGGATTGTCTTCCTAGACTTCATGGAAAGAGATGCATTAATAATACATCACGATAGGCCACCTCTTGGAAAGCCATATAAAACTCCTTGATATGATCTCTAGGATCATCCTTGCCCTTGTATTTGTCCCACCAGGTGTGCCAAAATGTAAGGAAGGAATATCACTGTGATGAAAGAAATAAAAAAAATGTAAACATTTTGAGTAACCTTCTATGCAAACCTCAAATAAGGGTCTCATGTGAAACCTTGCAAATGGATATCAGAGATGATTTGTGGGTGCTCTTGAGTACTCTCCAAGCTTTGAATGCAAATGCTACAAACACAATGAATTCAACGAGTTTTTGTATGTCAGATTCAAGAGGATTTGTAAAGAAGGTAAGCCTACAATTTATAGAGGTAAAAGTAGTTAAAGTTGGTTATACGAGATAAATGAATATGCTAAAAATAGCATTATGGGAAGTTGTAATAGTGTCGGGGTAGTAAATGAATTAATTGTAAAAAGTTGCATCTAGAAAGGTGGTTGTAAGTGCAATTTAACTACCCCCACCTTTCCAGGATTCTAGAAATGTAGTTAACTAGGATAAGGATAGGGAGTCTAAGTAGAGTCTAAGTGGATTCTAGGTGGATTTTGAGCAAGTGATAGATGACTAGGATGTGCACACACTTAATTAATTAATTATTTAATTAATAAATAATAATTAATTTAGCTAAAGGGGTACTAAGGATACATGGGATTAATTTAATTAATCCAAAGGGGTACAATGTGTATTAATTAATTAATTTAATCAATTAATTGCAAATGGATAAATAACAGGTGTACTAGAATAATACTCGGGAACAAGTGGAAACAAGAATGTAAGTTTGGGGTGTCTATAGAGGTACAAAAACTTGAGAAACCTAATCTAAATGATCTTAATCATAATGTAAATGTTGAAAAACATTAACATAATAGATTCTAACACGCAAATTCAAACCAACTTGTGAACATAAGAGCCCGTCTAGCAGCCTAAGATTTGAAGGCCACTAAACGTATTAGACCACCTAAGTTTGATGGGAAAACTCTAGGTGATGGAGCTGATAATTGGGTCAACAAGATGGAGAAGTATTTTACAATTAGAAAAATTTCTGAAGAAACTAAGGTTGTTTGGGGTGTTTATCAACTCTCAAATGAGGATTCCTCATGGTGGGATAGCTGAAAGGTTGAATTGGGAGTTATTATAGCCAACATAACTTGGGATTAGTTCAAATTATATTTTAGAAAATGCTAGTTATCACAGATATATTACAACGAGAAAAATGTCTCGAATTCCAAACCTTAGCATAAGGCAAGATTACTATAAAAAATAAGGGAAAATTTCACGAAAGCTGTTGAAATATGTTCCGTAGTACCAGTTTGATGAGAAGTTTGTATATGTAGATTTATCATGGGACTTAATACTTTGTCATATGCGAGGAAGTGGATGTACATGGTCCTTCGACCATGGAAGTAGTATTTGAAAAGTACATTGGACAAGAGTAGAATATGCACGCTAATCTGCTCACAGAGATGAGAAAAGAAAGAATAATTTTAGTTCACCTTCATCATTATCACCTAAAATACTTGGTGAAAAAGGTTGTGCAATAAGGCTCGAATGGTGAACACAACACATCAATAAATTGTGCTTCTAATGTAAAAAGAAATGGATAGGATAATGCTACTAGTAATGACAACAAGCTTGAAAGGAAAATACCTTTTGGTGGATGTTTCAAGTGTGGTGGTGACCACTATGGCAAGGATTATACCTTGAGGAATAAGGAAAACATCCACAATAGAGAATCCAAGTTGCGGTGATAAACCATCAAGTTGAAAAAGAAACAACACCTAATAAAGAGAGATGTTTTGGAGCCATAAATTTTCGTGGTGAAACCAGTTAGATTGTTGGGAAAATATTGAAGAAATAAAAAAATCCTAATTTTTAATTTAAAAACTGATATTTGATGATCTATTATGATATACTTGATATTATTTTATATTCTTGGTGATTGAAATGATGAAATTCCTTCATATTGCCGATTGTTTGGTAAAGTTAGATGCTTTAAGGATATTTCGAGACAATAAATTTGAATGCATATAAATTGAAATATAGAAAATTTACAAGTTTTTGGATGAAAATGTTAATTGTTTTCCTTGGATGTATGATATAAATCTCTGTTTGATTATTTTTCTATTATTATTAAGTAAAATCATCGGGGTGATGATTCAATAAGGGGAACTATGTTACATCCCTCATTTTCATTTTATTGTTGCAATAATAAGTTTTAATATAGAAAGTGGTTTATGAAGGAAAGGGGATAAATACTATAAATTAGTGAGTTTACAGATATACATACGTGTATATATATCTCGAAAAAGGATATATACACTTACACATAGTTGCTGTAAGCTCAATTGCATAACAATGCTTATCGTCAAGCATCCGTGAAGCACTTGACATTTATAACTTATTTTATTGTACTTCGTTGTATGAATTTACTTACGGTTTGTTTTTCCTAATGTCGATAAATTTGTTTCATGACCGTATTAAGATGGGATGATCCTACTTGTCTACTATATATTAAGGTTTCATCATTATATCTTTTACATTATTAAATGTGCACTATTTTTATGTTTGAAATAATTGTTAGTGCTTGGGTGTCATGACTAACCATCTTAAGATTTATATATTGATCACTTGTGTAATACATTAAAAGGGTTTTTTTGTTGTTCGGATATAAATTCTTCAAGTGACGACAAGGTAAAAGATGAAATGTGTAATTACTTTCTTACATTGACTATTAACTTAACTAACCATTGATATCATTTTGTTTTTAAGATGGTCATGGACCATAATTACATCTGCATGAAAATAGGTTGCATAATAAGCCGCCACCACCTTTGCAAGGATTATAAGTGGTAAGTTGTCAATGCATTATTATTTGATTTATCATGAATCAAATTTTCTATTGTTTTCTTTTAACAAGATAAACTCCTTTCTTGGACTTGGTATATAATGTGTTGGTGATAGTGAGAGTTTGTCACCAACCATATGAATGGAAATTCTAATGTGTTAAAGGTAATAGATACACTATTCTATAAGGTCATAGACCATGGTGGTGGGCATTGATAATATTAATTTTATACTTTGAAGGTCATTAACCGTACGAAATTCTAGAAAGACTATAAAGGATGCTATGGTCATATAGTCACCACCATGTGTGTGATGTATACTTTGTTTAATGCTAAATCAAATGAAGCAAGAAATACCACCTAAAATAGTTCTACAATTTAGCTAAAAAAAAGCATAAATACCATCAAGATAGAGAACTAAGCAAGATCTAAACTAACATTATAACTTTGAAAACATGAGATCAAAACTATGCATGATATTTTAACATCTCTACTCTCCTAAATTACCAACAAGAATGAATGGACCTATTTAGCTCCAATGGAAATCAAAAATTGCTTTGTTTGATCCTTAAAGAATGCAAGAATAGGAAGCTTTAGCTCTTAACAATGGTGACCTCTCAAGAAAAGAAAAGGAAAGCTCTTAGTCTCTTTGCTATATGCTTTGCATTTGCTCTCTTAAGAAGTTTTAGGTGTAAGTAAAAAGGTAGGTGGAGGGCTCTTTATATAGCCCAAAGGATAAAGGATTCAACACATTCTCATGAATGTGGGATAAAGGTAAAACATGATTAGGAATGGATAAGGTTGTTTTATTAAAGGTAACCTTACTTTAGAAGGGTTTAATTTATGCTTAGCAAGTCATGGGAGTTGGGGGTGTTTTAATTAATCAAAGGTGATTAACTAATAGGTAGATGTAAGCTTATAGAAGATAATTAGAGGAATATTAGTACGATTTAGGCTATTATAAGGGGATTAAATCAATTAAATATTGATTTATTGGTTAAATGGAAGGGAAAGCTAATTAATTAATAATAATTAATTAGTCTAGGTAGAAGGGGTGATTTATTAATGGAAGGTCATTAATTAGGGTATTTGTTGGATAGGAAACTTAATTAATTAGCTTAGTGTAATTAATTAATGATGATATGAGGGAAAATGAGTGCTTTTGACAATATGTCGTTGATTTGTGAGAAAGGGGATAATTAGCGCAATTTAAGTATTTAAATTTCTTGGGCATAATTATAGGTGTCTACATTTTCCCCTCTTTGGGGTGGCGTAAGTGATGTCACTTCAAAGATAGTAGATAGAAGAAATTTTGAAGGGATAGAAGAAAAATTAGTAGGAGGGAGAGATGCCCCCTCGAGTGTCGATGGGGTGATGGAAGAAGCCAATCGACGATCGAAAAAGGTGAGATATAGGTAGAAGAAGGGGGACGAGGCAGGATGCCTCGATGAGAGGGAGAATTAGGGGTGAAAGGGAAGTGGTGTAGAAGAAATATGGATGAGGGGGGAGAAGAGCTTAGCCTCTAGCCACGTATTTGTTTGAAATAATTTGGATGTCATCATATTGCCATAGGAACTACGTCATCGGTCCTTATGAAAAATATAAGCATACGACAAAGGTAGAATGACATGAAAAGCCATAATACGAACAATTTTCCATTGCTGAAAATACCAAATCCACACAACATACAAAAATGCAATGCAATACGAGAAGGAAACAAGCTCATCTAACAGGGAAAACAAGTACGAACGCACATATCCAACCCAACAACGGTCAAGACAATTGTACAAATGTTTTGTTATCAGTGTTGGAGAGATCCACAAGTTCATGATTGACGAAAAGGGTTAAAAATGATGCCCCAAGTAAGGATACATGTAAGGGGAAATGAAAATGGACACGGGGTCCATGAAAAGTGTTTGTGCACAATGAAACATCACCAAGCAACTAAAATTGCTCCAGTAGATGCACGATATGCAAGCAGCTAGCTTTTGTGAATGGTTGTGAATCCGGTGATCCGCAAGTCGTATTAATCGGGGAAGATGTGAGACAAACCAACAGGATATGGAGAAAATACCATGTGCAAGACACAAGTTTCAGCCATAAGAAGCAAGTTACCATTTTGTAGGGTGTTTTACTTTTTAGGAATTTTTTGAAAAATTTTGCCTTGTTTTTGGATTTTTTTGATATAGAAAATGTTTGTATTATTTTGGCTTTCGAACCGTGATAAACAATAGAAGAAAGGAGAAGAAGAAAATAAGGGCTTAGGGCAACAGAAAGTACCCTAGGTGGAAGAAAAGAGAAACAAACGACAAATAATGTCCTTGTTTAGTGGAAAAATTAATAAAAAATAATTATTTACGAGAGTGTGAAGAAGAATAAAAATCGCCAGGAGCAATAAAATTTTCTGGGAGAAGAAAGGGTATTGGACAAAAATGCCCCAATACGGTGAAAAATAAGAGAAAAATAATTATTTAATTAAAAATAATTATTCCACAGCGAACAGAGGAGAAAACAAAGTGAGCTAAACGGGTGTCCCGGCCATCCGATCGGTGAAAAATAGGTTAATATACCCCCCCAAGGGGGTAAAAACATCGCAATCAGTTCATTTTAACCACTCAGTTTAGAAAACTTACCGTGAGGCTCTGACACTCAGGAGAGATGGTGATCGCACGTGATCGTTTGAGCGTGTGTCAGATAGAGTAGATGATAGATCTGTAGACAATATCAAATGTTGTTTTCAAGTGTTGTTTTGATGTATATGGATGGGTTGATATGATGATATTGGTGCGGGGGGATAGATTTTTGATTTTGCACAACCCCTCTTGCCCCCATTGATGTTATGATATGTGATGATTAGCTTAGCATACATGCATGATGTAAAACTTAGCATTTTTGTTTATATATGATGTATAGATGATGCTAGATGTGATGATAGTGATGGTAATGTGATGTGAATGATAAAAAAATAGATCAAATGCAAGAAACACAGCCAAATTCTACAAAGAACACCGGGAATTAATGCAATACACCATGAATCACCATGTCTTATTAACAAGTAACAAAACACAACCAAATGCATTAAGAAAGAAATAAAGAAATAACACACTAGCATGTCAAAACCCACTACAATATGCACAAGAAAGAATGAATCTATTCTAAGCAAGAAAAGATAAACTATGACAAAGTATACCCAAGCAACAAACAACTCAAAAGCAAGCACGCAAACACTATACTATACAAGCAACAAGCAAAGCAAGAAAACAAGACAATACAAGTAAATGTTTTTGTAAGATATGTTTTCATAAACCAATTTTCTATTGTTTAAGTTTTTGTGAAACAATTTTATATTGTTTTTGAGTTTTATAAAACAATTTTCTATTGTTTTGTGTTTTCTCGAAACAATTTTCTATTGTTTTTGTGTTTTCGATGGTTTCCAAAGCTATGTGTAGGTAACCAAGAAAGTGTGGATGCCCCCAGCGTTAGGTGGGGAATATACAAGGGCAGAAGCCATGCACTTATGAACAAGAAGGTGAATTCATTGAGTTGCCCCCAACGTAAGATGGGAAATAACGAAAGACCATGTCCCTTATAGACGAATAGAAGAAGGCAAAGCCGGATCAAGGCTGGACAAGATGGTGTGCACAAGGAAACTCAAAGGCAGAACCAGGTCTAGGCCAAAGACAACTACCCTTCTAATACAGAATGCTTGTGAACAATGAATCCTCTCGAGGCACGGAAACTAGTTTTCACCCAAGGACTTGTCCAAAGTGCCACAATTGCGTGGTTTTCACTAGTGACAACCCGCTTGTTGTTTTTCTTTTTCTGATTTTTTTTTTTTATGTTTTTGTATTTTTTGTATTTTTGTGCCATGTTCAAGCATAGAACTTCTTAAGATGCATGGTGTTCATTAGCTCTCGGAGCTCATCACCATTGGGGTGAGCCAGTTTGTATGCCCCGGTGCCGTACTTGGCAACTATGACATAGGGTCCTAACCAGTGTGGTTCAAACTTCCCTTTCTTTTCTCACTCTGCTATGGTGTTGAATTGGTTCTCCTTCATAACTAAATCACCCACCTCAAAATGGCAAGGGATGATTCTCTTGTTGTAGTTGCGGGAGATTCTGTGTTGATATACCTTTAGGTGATTAAGAGCGTGAATGCGCCTCTCATCTAGGAGCTCTAACTCAACCAATCTTGCCACTTGAAAATCTTCATCCTTATCAAATAGTCCTAAAGAGAATTCACGGGGATGGGAGTTCGATCTCTAAATGAATGATAGATTTTGTCCCGAACACTAGGGAATATGGCGTCGCACCCATAGGAGTATGAATTGATGTTCGATAGGCTTAGAGGGCTAGGTGGATTTGTAGTTGCGTTTTGACCGGTTTTTGCTAACCATCTTCTCCATTATCCTTAACAAAGTCTTATTTGTTGCCTTAACTTGTCCATCACCCTGAGGGTAATATGGCATGGACCATTTCAATCTGATTTGGAACCGTTGGCAAATAAATTTCATAGTTTTGTTCTTAAATGACTTCCCATTATCTGTGAAAATGGCTGCAGGGATACCATATCGGTAAATAATGTGATTCATGATGAATTTAGAAATTTGTGCTCTTGTGACATAGGTTAAAGGGACAGCCTCCACCCATTTTGTAAAGTATTCTGTAGCTGTGATGATATGTGTATGACCATCATATGAGGTAGGAGTAAGCTTCCCTATTAGATCAAGTCCCCACTTGGAGAATGGCCATGGGCTAGTGATTGGTTGTAATGGTTACGATGGAGCATGGATGAAATTTACATACTTTTGGCAAAGCACACATTTTCTAACATAATTACAACAATCAGTTTCCATGGTGGGCCAATAGTAACCTACTCTTAATAGTTTCTTAGCCAAGACCATTCCATTTGTATGTGCTCCGCATACTCCTTCGTGTACTTCTTTAATTTCTGGATTGACTCTGTCACATCCAGAAAACGTAACAAATTCCCGTCGTAGCCATGACGATAAAGTGTACCTCCTAAAAGGGTGTAACGGGCTATCTGGTGAATTAGGATTTGCTTTTCAGAATGGGAGATATTGGGAGGGAAAGTATTGTCCTTAAGATAGGTGAAAATGGGTTCGTACCACGGGGAATAAGGACCAACAACCTCACAAGCTAGGAGAGATTACGACACGTCATATGTGGGTTGGTGTAGATTTTCTACGAAAAATGGCATATCATTGTTCCCTGGTGCAAATACGAAGCATAGATCCCACCGTTTCCATAGCATCTACCGATCTATTCTGTGCTCTTGGGATCTGCTCAAAGGTAATGCACACAAAATAATCCTTTAGAGTTTCCACCAACTTCTTGTAAGGTATGAGCTTTTCATCCTTAACTTTATACTCATCATTAACCTGTTTGATGATTAGCTGTGAATCACCTACAACCTTAACATGTTGAATATTCCACTTGATGGCTAGCTTCATCCCTACAATGAGTGCTTCATATTCCATGCAATGTTGTTCGTGCAAGGGAAGGCTAGGCGGAAAGCTGCGGTATAGGATCACTCGAAGGAGTAATAAGGACCACTCCTGCACCTGAACCATGAAACATAAAAGATCCATCAAAATGTATCTGCCATATGACAGATTCTTCAATGTAGAGAAAAGATGCATCTGGAAAATCCAAACTCAAAGGTTCTGTGCTTTGCAAAGGTGCTTCTGCTAGCTGGTCGGCAAGTACTTGTCCTTTAACTAATTTTTGATGGACAAATTCTATATCAAACTCACTGAGTAGAATGATCCAATTATCCATTCTACCTGTGAGGGTAGGTTTGGACAACAAATACTTGAGTGGGTCGACCTTGGATATGAGCTTGGTCTTAGTATTTAGCAGGTAATGGTGAAGTTTCTGAAAGGTAAAAACAACGGCCAAGCAATCCTTTTCAATCTAAGGATAATTAAGTTCATAGGTGATGAGGGTGCGACTCAAATAGTACACTACTTTCTCTTTATGGATAAGGTCATATTGGGTGAGCAGTGCACCAATAGCGGATTGCATAGCAGAAATATAGAGAAAAAGTGGTTCTCCCGGAGTGGGAGGCATGAGGACAAAGCGGATTAGCAGTGCATTTAAGCAAAGTAAAGGCTTGCTTGTTGCTCGGGTCCCCAGATGAAAGTGACGTCCTTCTTAAGAAAATGAGTGAATGAGTGACATTTATTTGCAAGCTAGGAGATAAAGTGGCGAATGGCTTGAATTTTCCCTCGCAAGCTACACAGTTGCTTGATATTCTCAGGTGGAGGCATTTCTATGATGGCAGACACTTTAGCAGGGTCTACCTCAATACCTCATCTTGACATGATGAAGCCTAATAGTTTCCCAGATAGCACACCGAAGACACACTTCTTTGGATTCAACCTGACTTTGTATTCATGCAGGAATTCAAAGATATGCCGTAAAATGATAGGATGATCCTCTCTTGTTTTGGACTTTCCTAGGATGTCGTCTACGTAGTCTTCCATGATGTCATGAATCATATCATGAAATATTATTGTCATGGCCCGCTGATAAGTTGCTCCCACATTCTTAAGGCCAAATGACATCACTTGATAGCAGAAGGTGCCCGAAGGAGTTGTGAAAGTTGTTTTGTGTTGGTCCTCCTCAACGATTTTAATCTGATTATAACCTGAAAATCCATCCATGAGCGATAACATTTCATATCATTTTGTTGAGTCAACAATCGTATCAATGTTGGGTAATGAAAAGTCATCTTTAGGGCAAGCCTTATTGATGTCTCTAAAATCTGTACAAATTCAAATATCGACAGGTTTCTTTTGGATAGGAATAATGTTCGATATCCATTCAGAATAGTCAATTGGTTGGATGAATCCTGCTGCAAGCAACCTTTCCAACTCTTCCTTGAATAACAAGGCCACTCTTGGATGCATCTTTTGGAGTTTCTGTTTGATAGGCTTGGCGTCTGTGTGCACGACCAAAGTCGGATCTAGGCCGGGCATGTCTTGGTAAGACCATGCAAACACATCAATGAACTCTCGCAACAACATAGTGAACGTCTTTTGTTCTCTAGCTGAGAGTGATGCCCCCAATTTTACTATCTTGGGATCTTCTTCAGTACCAATGTTGACATCAATGGTTTCTTCGACTAACAATTTTGATAAATCCTCCATACACGTAGGATCGGGAGGTAGGTTGAGATCTTCATCCAAGGATGTCTCTACAAGATTTTCATCCTTGGCATGGTCACTTTGTTTGTCCTTTGATTTTCTTATTTGTTTGTCAGCTAGTGCCTCAAAGAGGTTTTCACTGTGTGACTTGGACTTTGATTTTTACCGAGGCTTTTCTTTAGAACTCTTGCCCTCGCTTTTCTTTAAATTTTTATGACCATGAAATTCAGCCTCCTCGCCGAAGTAGGTGTAGGTGTCTAAGTCGATAAAGAAACCCTTCTTGTGATCTCCAATGGGAATTGTATCCCTTATTCCCATGAACTCTGCAATAGCCTCATATTTCTCGAATAAATCTAGTGGCACGTGACGTTGTTGGTCCCATTCAACAAGGGAAGGGTACACAAGGTCAAGGGTCATTTCGATGAGGGTTATGGTCAGGAAAACATTGTTCATGAAAAGGTTCGTGGAGGCCAGATCCTCATATAGGCTACAATGGGAATATGTATCGTTGTCTAGGTACTCAGAGCTATCCTCATGCTCAAAACAAGTCACATCTTGATCATTGGGGTGTGCTCCATAAGGGCAAATCCCAATGCCATATCTTTTTGTTTTTAAATGTGGAAGAGGGATTGGTTCTCTTTGTCCTTGTTCATTCCTCCCACATCCTAGGCCTTTGTAGTCCATGGAGTACATCATTCTACTAGATTTTTCATATTTTGGGGTTTGATAACAAGATGGCTGAGTGTCCTCAGGGACCCAAGTATTAGGTGGATCAAGCAATTTTCCTCAGCTAACAAGCCTCCAGGTAGGAACGACCCAATAGTGTGTTCCTCTCTAGGTCTCCTGAAGTAGTAGTTGGGTCGACCTCTAGTCTTGGGCAACAAGGAGAGGTCAGAAACCAAGAGCGCTTATTGTACATTATACTCCCCACAACCATATTCCAAAATTTTCATCTCCCATGAATCAAATGGAGATGTGGAAGTGGACGCCCCATGAGCGCAAGACCTAAGAGAATCTGAATCCAGTCGGGATTCCATAGCCTCAGACTAAAAAGGAATGGCCATATCCACGGAGGGACATGTGTATGTACCATTTCATGTAAAGCTATTGAGAGCTCTACAATGAGAAAAGGGCTCTGAGTCTCCTGGTATTGTTACCGTATGTCCCTCATGCTTTAGCTTGATGCATTGATGAAATGTTGATGGCACGACCTACATGGCATGGATCCATGGTTGGCCTAGAAGCATATTATATGGAAGTTCCAAGTCTACGATGTGAAACTTCGTCCGATGGCAAGTGGGGCCCACCTCCATGGGCAATGTAATGGTGCCTACTGACTCTCTTTCCGTGTTGTTATATGCGGTGATAGTGATGATATGAGACTCAATATCTGCCTCCGTATGTCCCAATTGTTTGAATAATTTAAGCGTGTAAATGTTCAATCTAGATCCGTTATCCACAAGCACCCGTTTGATTTTCCTGCTGGGTGACAACTACCTCAATGTATAAGGGAAGATTATGTTTAGGATTCTCGGTAGGGACCTCCCTATGGTTAAAAGTGAGATGCTCACTTGGTGCAATATTTTCCACAACGGCTCAAGTATTGTAGGATCGACTTCTAAAGGCACTTCCGACCCCTAAAGAGTTTGATACAAAATGTCCTTATGCACATTGGATATCTTGAGAACATCTAAGATCGAGATCTTAGCAGGTGTCCTCTCAAGTTGTTCTACAAGGTTATATTTACCAGTTTGTGGGGTCAACAGAGAGGGTTCCAAAATCACGAGGCGGGCATGCCTTGTTACCGCAGCCGCATCCTTTCCCTTGATCTGGATGGTATTGACACGGTCAGCAGGGGAGTGAATACATCCGATAAGTGAATCATAATGATTGTTATCTCTTTTGGTATACAAGTAATTTGTAGATTTATAGGTTTGGGATGAGTCTCCCCAATTCGGCTTTGTCTTTTCTGACTTATCATGCTTAGGGAATGGTTTCTTATAAATCCCCATTTTCTGGTTAGGTGTTTGCGTTTTGCCAGGGTTATCCACCTCTATCTCCCCGTTATCAATGAGGTCCCGAATATAGTGGCGAAGCTGCAAAATTTTT
Organism: Taxus wallichiana var. yunnanensis; assembly: GCA_018340775.1. Classification (NCBI taxonomy): domain Eukaryota; kingdom Viridiplantae; phylum Streptophyta; class Pinopsida; order Cupressales; family Taxaceae; genus Taxus; species Taxus wallichiana. The sequence continues at coordinate 647,940,728 of CM031243.1, forward strand.
CTGTCTTATGAATTTTAACACGATGCATTTCACAATATGCATGCTCCTTATACCATGAAGGTTTAGGAGTGTTGTCATCAAATGGTTGCGTTCTAGGATAGGTCATCATGTGGGCCGCATCCAACTGTTTTAGTATGACAAACAACGGTTCATTGAGGGAGGTGAATGTTCGTCGCTTTGTTGGTGGTTGAATTGGGCCCTTGGTCAGTTTAAAAGGTTGATTGGTTTGGACTGTTTGAACACGTTTAGAATCAGTGATTCCATCTCCCATCATGTTTTTGTTTTTTTTAAAGATCTTCAACTTTTCAAGTGGGTTTGACACTTTGGTTGTCTTTAGATTGGGTTTTGAGGGTGCTTTGGCAATGAGAGCCTTTTATATTTGAATCCTTTCTCGATAACCTCCTCAAAGGTGCGGACATAATGCATTTGGAGGTGGAAAGCTATATCTGGGTTGAGATTAGGGACAAAAATACCGACCACCGCTTCTCGGGGAAAGTGCAAGGAAGTCGCTAGCTATCCCTCTCCATCGTTAGAGGAAGCTAGCGAAGGTCTCATTTGGGCGTTGTTTTGAGCCACACAAGTCTGCCATGATGATGTCACTCTATGTTATATGAGAAATAACACATAAATCTTTCCACCAATTCTGGCTAGGTGAAAATTGATCCTCGTGGTAAGCGCGTAAACCATTTCAATGCTTGACCTCTGAGACTCTTAGGAAAAATTCTTATGAGGTAATTATCACTATAAGACATCTCTTGACATGCCATGTAGAAATATTTAACATGATCCCTTGGGTCTCCCTTTCCTTTGTATTTGTCAAACTTTGGCATATCAAATTTCTTTGGAAAGGGTTGAAGGGTCATTGTCTTGTCAAAAGGATAGGGGCATAGTTCTTCATATTGGTATTTCCTAATACTCCCTATATTACTTTCTTGTATGCTCACAAGCGTTGCTTTCATAGATTGCACTTCTTGTGTGAGAAATTGTTCTCTAGTGGGAGAAGCGGGGACGTGTACACAATGATACCCCGTGTCTTCTTCTCCTTGGTTTTCTCGATGGAGTTCATGGATCCTAAACTTAGGCCTTGAATTTTGAACGTTCTTGTTTGTGTCTTTTTGTACCTAGAAAGTAAGCAAAGCTAGTTGTTGGCTTAGGTTACTAAGTTGTTGTTGGATTGTGACTTGGTTTGTGTCTTCTTCTTCTAAAGGTTCTTCCTCTTCGTATTATGGAGGTTCTTCCCTGTCTCATGTTCTATCTTGTTTCTTCGTGGCACTTTGATGAGGGGTATTCTATGCCCTACCACTTTATCATTTTCTGCATAAGAAGTGGAAGCATGCCCACCTGTTAAAATATCTTCCATATTGATAAGGGGGTGTTCTTCCTTAGTAGTGTCATTTGTAGGTAATATTGGTTCATTCTCGGTGGGCAATTTGGCCCCTAATTCCATGACCCGTGCTAAAACTCTATCTTTGTTTCTAAGGAGAAACTCATCTAGTAGAGTGGGGTCAAAATCAAAGTCCGCGTGTGGTGATTCTAATTCATTTCCACTATGATCGACCATCTCTTTGGTTTCCTTTTCTATAGAAAACAATGGCCCTAAGTCGTGTCCAATGAAGGGGTTTGACCCTTTTCTGTTAGAGGTCTCCCAAGCATGCACTTGTTGTTCCTCATATGTCTGTTTCTTCAACCCTAGACGTGTTTTGGGAGCCATGTTTTCGTGATAGTTTCACTAGGGTGAGTTGTAGATATGTGCAAAGCTTAGTGACTACCCCTAAGTGAAATGCAAAATGAAATTGCTAAGAGTATGAATATGTCAACAATGTGAGAATACCAATATGATAGAGTGATAAATCACCCATGATACAAGTGTTTGGTATTAAAACTTGATCAAAGGAAGTACTTCCTAGACTATGTTTCAAAAAGTAGTTTGCATCGCAAGATGATCAACAAGATGTTTTCACTTATGCCAAGTTCAAGGAAATGAACAAAACGTAAGTAAATACAAGAAGTCAATGCGATCTCCCAATCAAGATATACGATGAGCGAGCTCAAACTCGATTAAGACCTATATCTCAAAAAGTACCAATTACAATTCGTGAATGACACAACAATATTACTAAGATATGTTAACCCACTTTGCTAGAAAGTAGAAAGTGAAGTATTGATATAACACGCACAAATGGTAATACCTAGCACTCTTTGAAATCAAGGCAAAATAGAACCGAACTAAAAATCTCAAAGTATAGCTAGGAATAGTTAAAAGTGTGTGCAACATAACCATATAATATAGGTATTTATGTCAAGTTTACAAGAAACAAGACGTAAATATTGAAATTGTAATGATACGAGACAAACAAGATAACTCCTCTATGGAAGTCCATGGTGATGAACCACACCTAACTACAATGACGATCTTGACGTGGGTATCAAGATCACAATGGCTACCAAATGACGTGAAAACGCCTCCGCTCACTTTAGACGTTTAACTAACCCAACCACAAACATGGATGGGCGTAAACGGACATAAAAGTGAGAGAAATAGTTGAATGGCAACACAAAGGTAATCACACCTCTTTTGATCAACAAAGTGTCAAAAGAATATGAAGGAAATAAATCAAGAAAAATGATGAAAAATGCTTGGCTCACTTCGGCAGAGTTTTGCCTCACCCTAAGGAAAGTAAAAACTAGGTGAAAGTAATACGTCACATGTTTCTCAAAAAGAAGGTTCACAACTCAACACTGTTTTAAAATGGTCAAAGTGGGCTCCTGGCCAAAGTATATTCTCCTAGGTGGTTCTCTCGCCCTAGGTGTTACAAAGTTGCCACGAGCAAGCACGATTTACCCAAAAATTCACACTGACTAGTTTGGGAGTATCTCTGCTTTACTTAACCCCCTTCAAGAATAGTAGGCAACTAGTGCGTCTACATGTACTATCACTGGGGTCACCACAACAGACAACCTGTAACACTATCTCACAAAGGAATCACTAGTCAAGTAGGTAGTACGGAGCACTTTCCATTTCATCCATAAGGTTCCCTCTTGCATGGACTACTTTGGGGTTCCTGGAACCACCCCCATTGTTGTAGCTTAAGGTGTTATGCCAAAGGGGTTATGTTCCAGTTGAGCGGAGAGGGACATACCCTTTTCCGAAACCTGCAATACAATGTTTTGAATATGTTGTTCTTTTTATCTTGTTTAATTAGGTGTGGTTTGCTTGAACACCTTTTGGCAACCTGTATAACAACTATATTAGTAGTTTTTGATTTCATTTTGATTCCTCCTTTCTTTGACAAGCGTTTTTAGGTCCTGCACTCAAGCGTTAGTAGTTCTCCAATAAAATCACATTATTTAAAAGAGGATTAAGAGTTGCTTTTGATTCTCAAGATCATCCAAGGATGCAAGAGAAGAGCATACACAACAAATAATCCAACTAAAAAGTAAAGAAAATCTTTTCAATCAATGAACCATACAAAATTCTTGATAAATGTTCATTCTCCTAAACCAAAAGTGAAAGATGAAGTTTCCAATTTACCAAATGTTATAAAATGAAGACTAAAGTTGTTTTTGATTCTCAAGATCACCCTAAGGTGCAAGAGAAGAGCATACACAAACTTTATCCCAACTATATAGAAATGGAAAACTTCAAATCAAAGGACTATTGAAAAATGCTTTGTAAAAGGTTCATTCCCTTAAACCAAAAGTGAAAGATGAAGTTTCCAATTTACCAAATGTTATAAAATGAAGACTAAAGTTGCTTTTGATTCTCAAGATCACCCTAAGGTGTAAGAGAAGAGCATACACAAACTTTATCCCAACTATATAGAAATGGAAAACTTCAAATCAAAGGACCATTGAAAAATGCTTTGTAAAAGGTTCATTCCCTTAAGCAAAATGAATAATCAAATTTCCAAGTTTAATCCCAATGTTAAAAAGATATAGATCAAAGTTGTTTTTATTCTCAATATCACCAAAATGTTCAAGAGAAGAGCATACACACGCTTTGGTATAAATCGAGGAAGCATGGAAATACAACATTCATCAAAACATTAGACATGTTAGAAAATGACCAGTTTTAAAATAATAGAAAAACTTACAATTTTTGTAAGTATAAATCCCAAATTTATGTTTTCATTGCATAGTTAACTTCAATACCTTTCCAATTTAAAAACAATGGAGTCATTTCAATTTGGGAGCAAAAGTTATGGCCTTTGGAAGATGGGTTACACATATGCTCTTATGCTCACGGGTATGCACTTGACATGCACTCAAAAAATGTAAAAAAATGTCTCTTAATCTGTAAAATGGGCAAATTTTTCCAACCAAGATTCAATTTTTACAACAACCCATCACATCAATATATGAATAGAATACTCAACGCTATCAAACATTAACATACATGCTCAAAAATTTAAAATTTTCAAGAAATTGACAAAACTAGCATGTAGAATAATGAAAAAGTAAGCTCTAAAAATGAAAATATGATGAAATCTTGAAATTTTTCACCAAGATTAAATTTTGACAGCAACCCACCACATTAATATGTAAATAGAAGACTCAAGCACTATCAAACACTAACCTACATGCTCAAGAATTTAAAAATTTCAAGAAATTGACAAAACTAACATGTAGAATGTTGAAAAAGTAAGCTCTAAAAATAAAAACGTGGAGAAATCTTGAAATTTTCCCATCAATTCCAATTTTGACAGCACTTCACCTCCTTTATACCTAGAAGGAAAACTCAAAATATGTAAACTCAACAAAACAAGTTAAGAAAAACAAGTTAGATCAACATGTGTAAAAGAGGGTTAGTAACCAAAAATGAAACTTAACTACAAAAACTTGAAATTAAGTGCAAAGGACAATGGAGTAAGTCCCACCAGGCATGCCAAATGTGTGTAAGTGTTGTTTTTAAACTAATGCTAATGTAAACAAAGACTAACACCTAAATAGTCTTAATTAACAAGAATTAAACAACATTATAAACACCATCATGATAAGAATTAATCAAGGGTTAGATGCTAACAATTATCAATACAAAACTATGAAATCAACTATGTTAAGCACCTAAATATCCTCTATTCTCTAACAACATATAAATGAAGGAACCTAGGTAGGTACCATGGCTATCAAAAACAGTTTTCCTTAATGTTCCAAGAACCTAGGAATGGGGCTAATCAAAGTTGGGCTACAAGACCCTTTTGACACCTCCCATATGACCCAAGCACTTTAAGAAAGAGGCTTAACTCTTCAAGATGATGAACTCTCAAGAAAATAAGGTGCAAGCTCTTAGTCTCTTTGCTATATGCTTTGCATTTGCTCTCTAAGGAGTTTAGGTGTAAGTAAAAAGGTAGGTGGAGGGCTCTTTATATAGCCCAAAGGATAAAGGATTCAACACATTCTCATGAATGTGGGATAAAACTAAAACATGATTAGGAATGGATAAGGTTGTTTTATTAAAGGTAACCTTACTTTAGAAGGGTTTAATTTATGCTTAGCAAGTCATGGGAGTTGGGGGGTGTTTTAATTAATCAAATGTGATTAACTAATAGGTAGATGTAAGTTTATGAAGATAATTAGAGGAATATTAGTACGATTTAGGCTATTATAAGGGGATTAAATCAATTAAATATTGATTTATTGGTTAAATGGAAGGGAAAGCTAATTAATTAATAATAATTAATTAGTCTAGGTAGAAGGGGTGATTTATTAACGGAAGACCGTTAATTAGGGTATTTGTTGAATAGGCAACTTAATTAATTAGCTTAGTGTAACTAATTAATGATGATATGAGGGAAAATAAGTACTTTTGACAATATGTCATCGATTTGCGAGAAAGGGGATAATTAGCGCAATTTAAGTATTTAAATTGCTTGGGTGTAATTATAGGTGTCTACACCATGTAACTTCGAACGAGTTATAATGTTAGGTTGTTTAATTGTTTAAATTCCATTAACCATGGAAAAATAGATATCAAAGATAATATATTATGATGGTCTAAGACCATGGTGATTGGCATTAAAAAGTGTTTGATAATCAAATGGAATTTGACCATACTCTATTAGCATTTTGAGTAGTTAATGATTTGAGCTCGGTCGTTGGTTGACCCATCTAATAATGAGTTTGTTTGTTGAGTGATAGTCTACGACCAAACACATGAAACTCCATGCAAACAATGATAATAGCCATTTAGTTCAACAACTCAAGTTGGAGGGAAAACTTGAATGGTAGTGGCTATTTTTATCCAGGCCCACCGAGTGGCACTCGCTTAGAGTTAAGAGCATTTAATGTTAAAAAAAAACTCAAAGCTTCCTCAAGAAGTTACCTTGCATGCATTTAATTTCATTCTTTTGGTTTATTGTTTTGAGCTCTTCCTTTGGCTGCTCGAGCTCCATTCTTGTCCAAACTATGCATGGGTTTTGATAAGCTATTTTGGGGGAAATATTAATGGCAAACCTAGCTATATATAGTGTCGTTTTATTTGGTTTAATATCGTTGATATTTTTGAATATGAGAACAACTGGGTTGAATTTCTAGGGTTGTTAGATAAACTATTGATAAAAATTTCCATTCTTATCTCGCTCAACCTGCAAGAAAATTGTGGAAGAAATAGAGAAGAAAGTTGCGAGAACTCTTCATTTTTGAGGCATGGATATTTTGTTCCCTTCTTGTTGTTACGCTATGAATTTGATAAAATAGACATGTTTTCTATTCTATTAATCCTGCAATAAAATATTTAGGAATAGATGGAAATTATGGGATTGATTTTTTTGTAATATGTGATTCCTTTTATGTTCTTCTTTAATGGATATTGAAGAAAAATGGAACACGGTTCAAAAATAGATCTCGGCATTTTTTTCTTTGATGGGTATTTGGTAAGATAAAAGGAATACAAGTTCCTATAAGTTAAACAAATTTCTAGTTTTTCCTTTATGTTTAGATAACTTTGAAGGTGTGGAATGGTTTTATTTTATTATGTCAAGGTCACAATTGCTAGAGGGCATTATGAAGTTTCGTAAACATATTTTTGTGGTGTTCATCTCGACTCTTTGTTGAAATTTCGTGATTCTAGGTTCTGATTGCTATTAAAAGTTGGAAAATATGACTCTCTCTCTCTCTCCCCGAAACTATTTCTAGTAGATATTATTATTATTGCTTTGTTTGTGTTAATGGATTTGATTAAAAGAATGGTTATGAAGTCAGCTATATTTTTATTTCCTCCATATCGCTCTACAATGAATGGTTTCCATTCTAGCTCGTTATGAGTCATCGTAGAGTTTGAATAAAAATTACAAACCCTTCTTTGTGAAATCTTGAAACTTCTTTCCTCCGTTATAAGAATTAATCTTTGAGGAAATTTTAAAATGTTTTATCCGATTAAGTAGGTTAAGTTATGTGAATGTGGCTCTGTTATGAACAAGATTGTTATAGTTGGATTTAGGTAATATATTGATGACTATAAAACTCTATTCCTCCCCTCCACAGAACAATCATGGGTCTTTCATTCAAAAGCTTTGTTATTAGTCTCTATTTAGACTCGGTATAACAACTTGGCTATTAAATTGATTAGTTTTGTGATTTCCTTTGTGAAGATTGTTGATATAATTTTATTATTGAAATTGTTGATTATACTATTATGATAAGGAAAAGTAACAGGAAGCTCTTATTATTTAATTGTCCTATGGATGTTTAATAGTGAGTTAATTGTTGAATGAAACTTGTTTACATTATTTATAGAACATTGTGTTGGAGATATAAGAGTTTATATTATATATTGAATTTAATCCTTGGATAAATGTGCCAAGATGTCATAGGCCAATTAGGATGAAAAGGTTTGAATAAAAACATTTAACTTTAATTGTCTTATGGTTTGGATTAGTTATGAGATTCATTTTCCTCCTATTACTATTATTATTTGTATAACATGATGTAAAGTTTAAAGTCATGCAAAACTATAAAGAATTAATTAGGAGACATTATATTTATAGTGTCTTAGATAATATCTTGTTGTTGTAATAATGAGTATCATTATGGAGGTTATTATCCGAATTAATTGTTGATTCTTGTTGAGTTGACTTGTATTGTATGACAACATAGATAATTTAATAGGTTCAGTTCATTTAATTAAGAACAATTATACTTGGTAAATGGAATGTGATAACCTAAATATATTTATTTAGTTCATCACATAACAACATGAATCGGAATGGATTATTCATGCTAGTTCAATGAACTGACCATGTATATTATTTTATTTTATCCTACAGATTACAAGATGGAATAAATATAATAAAATTATATTTGGAATATTTTCACGCATGATCATCAAGCGACAATTGTGTTTATCTGATTTATTATATTGATTATGTTGAACATCAATTTTGGGATCATTGTGTTTATTAAAAAATTGAAACACGGTTTGCAGAATTTCATAAAGCAATTGGCCTAATTGTATTAATATGAAATTATTGCATTATAGTATAATATAAGAATTTATCCTTAATGAGTTTCAATAAATACCTTTATTACTTGTATATCTCGTATGTGTTGTAATAATGAAATACATTATTTTTAACAATGGTGTGTACATCCGAAATTGATTACGAAATTATAGTTTCCTATTTTTTGTAATTATACTTAAATTATTTTTATTTATGAATAAAAATTATTATGGAAACATGTATGAAAATATCATTAATGTGTACAAATGAATGGGATTAAATAAACAATGTTGTTATGGATGATGATACATGAAATAATGATATTTCATGGTAACTTCGTCGTAATGAGATTACATAAATAATTAATCTATTTATATAGTACAACTATAAAAAGTACATTGACGAAAATTGTACCTTTATGAAAACAACATGTGTGAACGATATATTGATGTCTTATTAGTAAAAGTGTTATACTAAAAACTATGATTTAGGATGATAAAAGTACGATGAGAATTGTACATTTACAATTATCGTCAATCTTAAATTAGTCTTAATACTTTAAGGTTTATATTTATGTCTTAAAGAGATTCATAATGTTAGTTAACTAAAACTATGGAATTAACGCTATAATAAAAATAGGTTGGGATCGTTAAAAAAGTGAAAGGATATGGTTGGACTAAACCTACTCCCAACGAAAGCTATATAGTGACACTACGAGTTGAAATACTTCGTAATATAGTAAGTACTTAAGTTACTATAGGGATTTTCATTAAACATATAACTTGAATTAGTCTAGAAATGATGAATTCTACCTTGTATTAAGATAATACGTATTATGAAATGTGGTCTCTAAGTCCCGCCTATCCATTCAACTGAACCTTATCCATACCACCTTAGGATGGCTACGGGAAGGGTAATGATTATTTAATGAAAAATTCATTAAGTAATCATTATCTTTCCCATAGGGATCCTAAGTTGGGACCGATAGAGTACTCTCAAGTAAAGAGGTGAGTCCTAGATTCTATGCCTTCTTAATACAAGAACTTAAACATTAGTTAACAAATTTTCATCCAAATAAATGTGTAGAGATGATTGTGTGATGATGGGAAAATTTTCGTTTGGTTTATGTGCATCACGTAACTACACATCCAATACATAGCTTAGAAGCTTTGGCGAAGTAGTGTAACTAGTTGATTACACTATCACTCATCGTGTTTCTATTTAACTATATGAGATTTTGGATGAAACTCAGTTGACTGATTTTTAGGTAGACACTTAGGAACCTCACTAGTTCTCAGACCTGAATGAAAAGGTTAACCAATTGCATACAAGTTATGCACACTGGGTAGAGTGATGATAAAGGGGTTGGGTATACCTAATTGACCTTTATAGAGGCACATGGTTATGTTGTAATAAGATGGATTGTAAACCATATTTAATGTAGGATTATAATTACTTTGCTACATAAAATCATTAAAGGCATTTAATGGGGATTAAGGGGTTTGTTTTTTTTAAAAATACCTTAATTTGGAGTAATTATAACCCGGAGTGTTACATACATGTGAATCTAGATTGACAAATAGAAAGGGATAGCGAACATCATCCGGCCCCGAAAAACTAGATCTCGGCAAAGATCTACTAGGACAGCGAAGTGCCAGATCCAAACACCAAAGACTAAAGCGGTCTTGTCCTCTCCCGGGAACTTTTGTCTTATACATTTTTAGACTCCATAACCTTCAAAGTGAGCATTGGCGACACTCTCATCAATTTGTTTCAACAATTCACCTTCCCAAATCACTTCCAAGTTGCTTGGGAATCAGCTAAGTCTCTTTATCTCCCTCTCTTTCTTAGGGTTTCACATTTATATACTTGCTTACTTGTTTCTTCACTGTATATTAGCATGTGTACATAATTCATTACATTAGTTATTATGCAATTACATTTAATTCAAATTTATATTAAATCACTAACTAAAATGAAACAAAAACAAAATACATAAACAACCCTTCCAATAATTCTTTCTTGCAAACCTCAATGATAAGGTTGTGGAAGATTTAAGCTTGTGAAACCTTGTAAATATATGATTGTGGGTACTCTTGAAAGTGGTCTCCAAATGAGAGAATTACAATGCTACAAACATATATTTGACTTGGATATAGCTTCCAATATGCAAATATAGGGTAGCAAAGTTGACAGAGTAATTTTGGAAGAATCTAAGAGGATTCATAAAAGATAATCTTGTTATATTATATAGGTTGAGTAGTGGTTGGAAGTGGTGACATGTGGTTGAATGCACATTATAAAAATAGCACTTGAGTGGGGCTGAATGGTTTGGATGAATTTATTCCCATGAGGGGTAGTAAATAAATTCAATTGCAGAAGTTGCATCCAAAAAGGTGGTTGAGCATGTAATTTAATTGCCCCCACCTTTCTAGGATTCTAGAAGTGCAGTTGACTGGACTAGTGAAGTGGAGTCCAAGTGGGGTCCAAAGGGAACCTAAGTGGTATTTGACTAGGAAAATAGGTGTATTTTCCTAATTAAGTAACTAATTTAATTAGCTACAATGTGCAAGATAACTAATTAATCATTTATTTAATAAATGATAATTAAGCTAGCTAAGGTGCATTAGAGATTAATTTAATTAATCCTAACAAGGTGAAATGTGCATGATTAATAAATTTAATCAATCAATCATAAGGGGATGAATAACATGATGTATCAGGATAATACTAGGAACAAGTGTGTGATTTTGGGGTGTCTACATTTTCCCCTCTTTAAAGTGTTATTATGAAGTATTAGAATCAGAACGATAGTAGACGTATGCAGATCGGTGAATAGAAGACATGAAGCATTTAGATGCCCTTGCAAGTAGAATGGTAAGGGAATTACCCTCAAGTGGGTGGGTGAGGCAGAAAAGTGGTGGACAACCACTTGATAGGAATAAGAAAAGGGATTGTGAACAAGGATAGGAAGGACATGTGCTCATAACATGAGCACCATTTAGAGAATAAAATTTAGAGAAAACTTAATTTTTTTGTTACACAATAGAGTTATCATGATGGATAACCCGGATGCACGTAAAAAACACACAAAATAAAATAAAATATAGAAAGGAAAATAGACCCAATATGCACCGCAAAAGTATGCAACATGACTATGAAGAAGCCAAGAAGATAACATAATACAATTAATTGGTCAAAAAAATTAAACATCAACAATGAAACACAAATTCAAAAAGAATACAATTAACTATACCCCTATTGTGTGTCATAATGATGATTAAACATATCTAAAATTCCCCAAGCACCAAAATCGATGGAATACATTGCGAAAGGATCAGATGAAGAGCAGAGTGATGCTTAGATACTCCTAATGATACTCTTGTTGGATCCACATTTGATAAGTGATCTGAAAGTTGAAAAAGGATCATTGCTTCCGTGCAATAAACTTGGATTGTAGGAGAGGTAGGATGAGAGCCTAAATTTCCCATGCAAAGTTATATCATAAAGGAAAAACAATTGATGTGACTTTCCCCAAGTAGAGTTAGTAATCATGTAAAGGGAAGAAAGTGGAGTGATAGTCATAAGATTGGAACAATCACTAGGGTAGTAGATAAAGGTATGAATTTATCAAGATTGTGTTGAAATGTTGAAAGATTAATTTCATGGTTTTTCCAATTGTAGGATTTATGTGATAAGTGAATGTTTGTTCGAAATTTTTATAAGTTTTGCAAGTTTTTTGGATTTTTGAAATATATGATTTTTATTTTTGTGAGGTTTTGAGAGAAATTTGAAATACAAATGCAAAGAAATGTAAACAAACCTAAATACATGGAAAAAGGAAAACATACCATGGCTTATTTAATAATCCAGAAGAAAACACAACACATGAAAGCAACCAAAAAGTCACGAAACAAACATTGTAAAAAAACCCAATATGAATAGGAAGGAACCACACCTATATGTGAACTAAGATGCTTATAAATTTCCTGTAATTGGTCTATAAAAAGGTAAATAAAGTACAAAAAATAACAAACTAACAAGAAGCAAAAACATCGTCATAATGTTGACAGATCGCAACACTACAACACAATTTGTAATAATGACGTCTAATGATACTCCAAATGTGTTCAACATTGAATAATTAGACATATATGAATGTCCCTGAGTGATAGATTAGAACGTAAGAGGATTAGATTGTGTCAAAGAGAAGAGTGATGCTTAGATACTCCAAAAATACTCTTTTCAAATCCCATTAAAGTTTGATGTGTTCCCTGGAGATGTTTGAAGAAGTGCAAGTTTGCATCTATTGTATCATGACAAGCTAAGTTTTGTCATGGAGGTATTATAAGAAATGAGTAGGGTCAAGCTCAATTCTATGGATGATACTAATGTCAAAAGAGGAATGATCATAAATTTGTGAAATCAAGATTGTATAGCGCCTTAATGGTGTTGTATGGGCGTATGATTCCAGGAAGGTTCTTACACATTTTGATGGCAAATATGAGTAGGTATGTCTTATGGTTGGGTACTCTTTAGAAGATGGATTTTCACATGATTGATTGCATGGTCTAAGGGGGATATTTGTATTCAAGTGGTCTTAGAAGAAGTAAGGTAGCTTGACAAGTCAAGATTACATTTTCTAGGGAAATGTAAAGGCCTAAAAATATGTTACAAGGTCAATGTTACCTATGTGGGTATGTTTGATGTTGTTTTATGCTTGAGTGGATAGTAGATTACACTCTTAAGGACTACTGCTAATAAAATATGACTATGTGATCAAAGTTGCAAGGAAGTATTAAAAAATTGTGCATAAGGGTATGATATACTTGACTAAGTTTGTTTAAAACATCGAAAGGTGGAGCATCAAGATTGAAAACCTAGAAGAGATTTGAGACATTGTCGAATGAGCATGAAAATATGGCTACATGAATTGAATATACCTCAAGAAGATTTTTGTGGAGATTAATGAAGAAGATTCTCTTTCATTTTATGATGACTTGATCAGACCATCAAATGTATGAAGGAATGTTACATAATGATTGAAAAAATGAGTTTCATTGATTATGCATTCAAGAAGAAGAAGAAGCATCATATCATAAAGGTATGTCATTATCCATTAGAGATTGACATGTATGATGAGAATTTAAAGTTGTAGCATATAGTAATTAAGGATTTATTTTTGTATTATGTTAAGGGAATGAGTTTCAAGGTCTGAGTGTATTTCATCTCAAAAAGGAGTCCTTGTTACAAGAAACAGTGTATGATAGTGGCATCATGAAAATTAGAGTTTGTTTTGCATGAATAAGGTCTATTGGCACTTTGTAATGTTCTCGTATTGCTTGAAGAACTGAATGTATACTCTAAATGAAGTGATCTAGGACAATTGGATTTATGTTTCCATTTTGATCCATATGTGTGCTCCTACGAGATTGTTATAGAAATATGCGGTATATATTCTCATTGTGTGACTTGAATAAAAAGTGTTCTAAGTCTAGAGCTTAGATCTGGGCAAAAACTATTAGGAATGAAAATGAAACAAGGTATGCATATCATGTTTGAGTCTACTTGTTTGACATAGAACATGAATGCTAACATAGTCTCAAGGTTGAAGAAATGTTCCATTAATTTTGATGATCAAAAGTGTAGTATGCTTCAAGGTCTATAGGGTGCAAATTTTTAGTAGTCAAGATGAAATATGTTCTTGTTTTGGTCTGAAGATATTCATATCAATGGAGAAAATATTGCTTCAGGTTGTTAACAAAGGTGGATACATCATCTCAAGGGAAGATGAAATCTATCATGATCTGCTATGTGTTTTAAGTTGTTGATCTTACTCGATAATAAGGTGCATATTTATGTATTGTTGATTGAGAAGATTGTTTCATCCTGGGAGATGGGTTGAGTTAAAAGTGTGCATTTTTCAAGAGGGAGCTAATTGGCTCTTTGAGACCTAAAGAAGCAATGTTTCTCAAAGAAAATAAGAAAAAGTTGTCTTTAACATGTGTAAGCTAAAATTATTATGTATATGTTTAGAGGGGAGCATTGTAAATGTTTGATAGCATGCCATGGATCATCTATCTACATTTGGTGTTAAGAAAGTGAGTTCAATTCAAGGGGGGGCAAGTAATTATGTAGTTTGTGCATTGTTGTTAGTGTTTTTCATGTCAAGATTTCATGGTAACATTTTCCATTCAATGTCAAAGGAGGAGAGTGTACTCACAAACATGAAAATAGAGTCTTGTGGGTGCTTTGCATGTTTGGTTACCATCAATGTTTCGAATATGGTTTCCATCAATGAAAAAGGGGAGATTATTGGGCATTGTGTTAGTGTTTTTTCCATTTATGTCAAGTCACATTGATGTCAAAGGGAGTCTTAAGTACATGATGATTTCATTAGTGTTCATTATGGAAGCATGAAGTGCCTAATGGCATGAAGAGTGTTCATTGAGTCAGTATGAGGTGTCATGGTATGCTGCATTGGCAAAGTGTCTTGGTGCATGTAAGTTCTTGGTGCATTGTCAAGAAAGTAGATGCGAGAGTGATCTCTAAAGGTTGTTAGAGGTCTCCATGATGTCTAACATGGTTAGTTCCATAAGTCAAGCGTGTTTGTAGGTTTACATGATAGTAAACAAGCCGGTTTCAATCTGATAGGTGGTGATTCAAGCCTAACTAAGCCTAATCCTAGAACTACCGCTAGTATATGAGATGAAAGCATAAAGCATGGAGGAGAGAAGGTTAATGTGAGCATGTGAGGACTGATTTGAGGTTGTATAATAGGTATAGAATATGTCAAAGGTCAAGATTCGGGTATATGTTGCATGTACAAGGTCATTTTTAAGCAATACTATGAGGAAAAGGCTAGTAGACATGGGAAAGTCATGGTGGTCGGAGAGTTTCAAAGGTTGTAGAGCACAAGTAAGAATTTTAAATCATGAAGAAGGTTATCCCAGAGGTTTCGACCAAGTTTGAGGTCAAGAGTTAATCATGAATGCAAGAAATATTGTTTTGACTCTATCGAGATCTCAAGAACAACCATTTCCACTTCGAAGGTCATATTTAGTTTCTCACCCACACTGTGAGTTATGCATGAGAGTCTCAGCTCTTGGGGGATGTTAGAGAATGGAACTAAGAAGGTATAACAAGAATAATGAGCTCAAATGGACGTCATTTTTTAAGAACCATCATTAAGAAGAAGAACATGTCAAATAGTTTCAAAGTGACAAAGAAGAAATGATTTGTATGGTATCCAAATGGATTCAGAAGGTTGGTATGATGACTCAAGGATGTAGAGGAATATTTAGGGCTCTTATTGGTGGTGGTTGCATGCTCCAGGTGTTTTGGTAACTTGAAGAAAAATCCTTTTTTTTGGAGTTTTATAGACATGGAGTTGAGATGAAGGTTTCATGAAGTGAAAAAAATATTCTAGATATCATGGGATGTGTTCTAGATGGCCATGAAAATATCTAAGTAGGTTTTGTGGAGAAAATTGGTGAAACAGGTGTCATAATGTGACCTACCTTTATAAGACTAAAGGGCTAAAAATCAATCTTGTGGGTCCGAGATGGTGTGAGATATTCTCGCATGGTACAATAGGGTTAATTGATCATGGATAGATTTTACGGGTCTCATATGATGTCTTTGTGGTATTGTTTTGATCCGGTGAAGTGTTTTTGTGCTCAAGTCCAAATGGCCTAATCAACACTATTAGGCTTGCCACGAAGGTATCATGGAATATGTGTGCAAGTTTAATTTTCTCCATGTGACTCATGCTTGTGATTGCTTAAAGAGGTGTATCAAGGTGTCATTGATGTGTTTCATGAATTAGTAGAGCTTGGAGGTGTAGTTTAAGGTGTTGAAGGTTTGATTTTCAAGACCGGTTCTTGAGACTTAGCAGATTGGAACAATTTCAGATATACATGTATTTTGGTGCCTTATGCCCTAATTTTGTGAAAGTTATGAGTTGTGTGAGTTATATGACATCAATACCTTCTTGTTGATGTGTCATTTTTGTTATGAATATTAGTTTTGGTATACCAAGTCATTCTCTTTTAGAGGATGATATTTTAGGTGCATGAGACCTAGTTGGGTGTGCTTGTCGTTTGGAGTGATTCATGAGGAAGATGGATGTTGCAGAGGTAGATGAGCTTGTTGGTGAAGTATGTGGAGTTTTGGAGTCATGGTATAGATTTATTATGCCCTTGAAATTCATAATTTTACCTTTAGAGGAGGAAGCTTATTTTTAATCGTTGTGAGCTAGTTTGTGTTGTTGGGCCTAATGCCGACATTTATGGCTCATGTATATGAAATATATGAGAGAGTACAATGTGTTTTTATTTTGACTTGACTAACCTTAAGGGTCTTAATCGACCTGTGGTCATTTATGGGGTGTGTCAAGTATAAAAGTGAATTGTGTTGGCTTATTTGAGCTTGTGGAGAGGACGGAGTTGTGAGAGAGACAGAGAGAAGTGTGTGAAGGTGTGAGAGTGATATAGAGCTGTAGACACCAATTTTTGGTGTCTCTACTCCACTTCACCCCTCATCCGCTCTTCTACATTAGACTTTCCCATTCAAATTCCTTTTCCTCCTAATTCCATTTGAATTCATTTTCCCACCAAAATACATATCTAATTAATCAATGCTAATTGGTTAATTAATCCCTTTTAATCAACTTATGAATTTAATATTCAAAAGTGGTCCATTCTTATCCCACTAATGAATTTAATATTCAAAAATTATCCATCAAATCCCACTAATGAATTAAATATCCAAATATAATCCACATCAAATCCCACCTTTGAATTAAATATTCAAATATTATCCACATGTAATCCACCTTTGAATTAAAAATTCAAAGAAAATCCATATGCAATCCAATTTTGAATTTAATATTCAAAAGCAGTCTCCACTCACCTAATCGTGGTTACCTAAATTAACAAACCTCTAACATTATAGCTCATCTCATCCATTTTGAACAAGTTAGAAATGATAACAAACCTCCGATATTATAGCTCCTCTCATATCATCCTTATACCATCATACCTCCCTTGTGATGCCACTTGTGTCACCATAATATCATCCACATGCCCTTGAGGTTCTCTAAGTAATCCCATTTCTTGGCATCCTTCCATCTAAAACACGAAAGCTCACGGGTTTGTTTTACAAGTTCCTCGCATCTAGTCCAATTCACCATTGAACCATACAATTTTGGTTCTCTTTATATTTATTTTGATCAGATCAGTAGCTTCTCTATACATCGACATTTTTAGGTTATGTTATTTATCAGTTTCTACATGTTATCCATTTATCTTTCATTTATATCATTTTATCTTATAAAATGGGGTTGAAATCCACGTAAGGAATATTGTGCTTCTTGGAACCGAATTCATTGGGTAGCCCTTGCATATACCATCTAATCCATTTTCTCTTAGTTCCCTTTGTTTCGCAGGTCTATCTAGCTCACAACAAGGACATTCACGTTGCGCCCATCAATTTTTCACGATCTTCTCCCAAGGTACCTTAAACCCTTGCATATGTGAGGTTTTTTGGTTTTCTTTGTTATCTAGCTCACTAATCTGGACAGGGACGAAGAAAATTTGATGAACATTCTGGCACACCCGATGGGACCAATCACAAGATCTAGGCATTTTTTTGTTACTTTATCTATCTTGTGAACGTGTCGGAAAGTATAACGGTTATCTTGATTCATAGTTTTCATCTATTTAGATATATTTTGTGAATATTTCATTTTTAGACTCACCTGTTTGCAGGGTTTAGTGTTGTCTCCATCAATGTGGTGTGTTACTTACATTCGGTAGTTTATATCATCTTGAGGTAAGTGGTTTTGTTGTTTTCAAAAGGTTTGTTATTTGGTTGTTTATAATTGATATAAAGTTTTATTGTTATTGTTATTAAAAAGATAATAATAATAAATAATAACAAAATTATAATAAATAAATAAAATAAATTATTATTATCCTAGAACTACCCCTCTCATCTATCCCCTAATTCCATTAGCCCGGCCAACTCAGCCCAAACTATTCACCTACCTCTCTCTCTCACCCGTGAGCTATTCCCCTCACACTAACCTCTCTCTCACCTCCAAGCTCCTACGTTCCCCACCCCTATTCTCTTTCCTTCCACTCACCTCCCTATCCCGACTAACTTCATTCCCAACCCCGTTTCTAACTCCACATAACCCTCACAAAACCTCCACATTCCAAGACCTACGGTGAGGACACCTCGGTCCCTCATCTCTCGCCACATGGACTCCTCCCCTCTCTACATGGCTCTCCCCCAACCACGTGAATTTCCTCTCGATGGTTTCTCCGCCAATGCACACCCCACCATGTATCACTCTCGCTCCCGTCAACACTCCTACATATTGTGCTCCCAAACTCCTCAAATGAGCCACTCGGCTCCACACAACTTCCTCCCATACAACCCGTGGACGAATCACGACCCAAGCCTATTTGGTATTGTGAAGACCACTATTGAAAATACCACCAAGTCCAAGGACACGACATAGAGAAATGTAGAAATTTTAAAGATTTGGTCCAAAGAATCATTGATCAAGGTGACCTCCAAGTAGACAACCCCAACGCACCTCCAAATAAACCACTAGAGGTATTTAAACAACCATTCCCTAACCACACACCGAAAATTCAAACCACCACCGCTACAACCCAAGCGCCCAATGCTCATACTATAAACACTCTTCACACCATGGACCAAGATCCTATCCCATCCACAACTTCCCCTCCTTCATCGCTGATCGCATCCACCTCCTTAGACATTGCCCCTACATCTAAAAACCCATTAACACTTATACCCACAACCACACCAATCATACCTACATCTATCTCAAAACCTATTCCTACATCCACACCTACCACATCAACCCCATTCACAAACATATCATTCTTACCCCTTGAGACACTTATGAAACAACCATTCCCACCTACTTCTACACCTGATATTAATCCTACATCTACTTCATTACCTATCATATCTACTCCATTGGTTACCACATCCCCTTCATTGGATTTGACTACCTTACCTACATCCATTCCACCTTTACCCATTATACCATCCTTAGAGTTGATCCTAGTTCCTCTTTCCACACTTTTTTCTGTACCCACCACATCAAATTCGCCTATACATACTACTCCATCCACATCTATCGTGCCCCAACTTGTGATATTCAACCCCGTCACCACATCTACATCAACCATACCTATCACCACATCACTTAAATATCCAAATGTCCCAATTATGCCCACCTCTTTATCAATCCCAACTACCCTTATATTTGTCATATAAAAATCCACTCACCCCTACCTTGACATCTTTGTCACCTATACATATATCCTTTCCCATGGCCACATCACTGCTACCACACCGACCACATCCTCTCCATTTGCAAATATATCAATGATACCCCTTGAACAATTCATGGAACAAGTACCTCCACATAAGTCTAGAAAAAATGGTTTCCATCCTCTCACAATAGAATTTGTTATTTCTACCTTGGCCAATCGAAAGCCTACACAATCCTCATTTCACATAGACCTTATTAATCTCACTATGCAAACACCTATTTCTCCATCAATATCCACACCTACACCGCAATATTTATATCCTCCAATTGAGATTATTATCATCCCCGCTAAGGGTAAATTTTCTCAATCAAAATCTAAGGCTCATGGTAAACATCCCCAAAAGTCTCATGCGCATCCTCGTAAGAAGTCAGGTCTTCCCTCTCCTCAGCAATCTAATGTTACAACATCTATTTTAGGGTCAGTCCCTTCATCTAATACACCTTGTAATGATAAATCCAAATCCAAACAATCTAACTCTCCTCCCAAAACTAGTTCATCTTTCAAGACACCTAATTTACCCATCCATCCTACATCCACACCTAATTATCCTCTCAAATGTCACAAGAGTTACCTTCCCATGACACCTCTATTGGATCTTATGCAAACATATTTTGACACTTAATCCAAATATCCATCATCATGATTCCTCCCATTAGATCTTTTAATCCACATAGTCCAAAGCCATCATGGTTCAATCCCAATTTCATTTGTGCTTATCATCATACCCCAGGCCATGACATTGAACATTGTAAGGCCTTTCAGACAATCATCCATAACCTTATTGAGAAAGACAATTTCCTCATTCAAGGGGAACATCCTTCTCCATTTACATATAATCAAATTCGTATCCCATCCATCGGGTTTCCCATGATTCCTCCATCCACATCATCCCTTAACATCTCTTCTACACATGACATTCCTCCCGAGTAAGATCCTCCATTGTTCATTGATATTGTTTAACTAGCCAATCACCTTTGTGGTCTCCGACTGTTTATCCAATCCAAATCCAAAACAATGTTATCTAAACTCCTTTGACATCCACTAACTCATCCACATCTAATATAATATCCCTCGCTAGGAGTACATCCTCCCCTCGTCCTTGAGCATATCTTCCATGTCAATTCATCTTTGATCCATACAACTCCCTTAATCTTTCGGGGAATTCATGTTTGACATCGCTTTATTTAATCTCATCTAATCCATCTCATTCAATCTTAAATCCAAATTAATCTTGTCCAAGTCTTCATCTTATTTTAACGTCCACTTTTGTGGCCCTACTCGTCCCTCTCTTGGGGGACCATTTATTTTCATCTTAAGTCCACACTTGTGGCCATATTTCGTCTCTCCCTTGAGGGACCTTGTTTTTCATTTTAAGTCCACCTTTGTGGCCATATTTGTGCCTCTCTTGGGGCACCATCTTCATTAAAGTCCACTGTTGTGGCCATATTTGTGCCTCCCTTGGGGGCACCATATTTTCATCATAAGCCCACTTTTGTGGCCATTTTTGTCTTACTAGGATGCATTTTTTTCACTCCCTCTCTTCCGAAAAACAACACATGGTTTCCATGTCATCTATCTGTTATCCTGTAAAATTGACAAGGGTAATTTTGCAGGTAACCATACCAAAATTCGTTTTGGCCCCCAAGGAGTTTGACAATGTTTGAAGAAGCCCAAACTTCCTTTCAAAAAATCAGGATGTTGTAAGACTTAGTCACTTTTTGCTAATCCTTTGGCGCACCCATCTTCATGTCGACATGACTGAAGTTGCGCCCTTTTTGACTGGGTGCAATTTCCGGAGTGTCGACACACCAAAATCTATGCCCCCTCTTAATCCTTCGGTGCACTCATTGTTATGTCAACATCACTAAAGTTGCACCCCTTTGGTCCTTTGGCGCTGCAAAAATATTGTGTCGACACCAAAACATTTGCGCTAAGCATTTTCCTTGGCACAATTTCCCTCGTGTCAACACTCCCAAGACTCGCACAAAGGTAGTTGGTGAGGTCATAAATGCCAGTTTTTCTATAAATATGCGCCTGACACCTGTCATTTTCATGAATTGAAAATTACGAAAGGTATTTTATCTCGCACCGCCACCATCCATATCAACCCCGCATGCCGTGTTTCAAGCTTGTGGACCCCACGTCGTTCTTCGTCTTTTATAAATCTTGGTAAGTGGCTCCTCTCCTTGTTGTTGCTTTTGTTTTTGTTAGGTACTAGGCTTGTATCAAAAGATTAAATCTAAAAGAACCTAACAATCTACAAACCAACTGAAGCCCTTTTGCCTCTCCTTCCAGATCTATAAATCTGGAAGACCCCTGCCTCTGAAGAAACCAAAAAACCCATCTTTCCCTACTTGTTGCCTTGCCAAACCCTCTCTTTGCCATCTGAAAAATCCAAAAGAGAGAGGAAAAGAAATCAAGAAATTGCAAAAATTATCAAACTGTTGAAACCCCTGGCACGTTGTTTTTCCGTGTTACACCTCCCACAGTTGCACTTTGGCACACTTTAAACACATGCAACACAAAAATTTCTACGCCCAGCCAAAGTAGATTGTTCCTAAGGCACAGGTGCAACTTCCTTAACATCAACATAACATGTTGCATGCTACAAATCCACACCCCGCGCTTTATCCTTGGTGCTGAAACTTGTCATGCAACACCTCTCAAAATTGTGCCCTTTCTAAACTAGTGCAACTTTTCTCATGTCAACACCTGGCGTAACTTTTCTTATGCGACACTTGGTGCAATTGTTCTTATGTTGACACCTTTCCAAATGTGCCAAAGCATAATAGAACCCCTGCAGCCTACTGTAAACCTATGCCTTGCGCCCTAAGGCTTATAATTGCTCATTCTTCATTCTGCAAACTTTCATTATGAATAACATCCATCCTTGAGCTCACACATGTCTTCATCAAGCAAGAAAGCAACTAAAGCTAAAGCTAAAGCTAAGCAATCAGAACAAGAGATGAAGTATAAGTATCAAAGAGTCGAATGCCTGACTCATATGCAGAGTGCAGCCTTGACATTAGAGACTCGAACTAGGTCATATTGACATGGATGACTTTTGGGCAAGGACCACCCAGGCAAGCAGTGGCCCATGGATGAATAAATTAGTAGGCAAAGTGGACTGCACTTTGCAACTGGGCTTCCGGTGAGTGCTATAAATAATGATTTTATCATGTTGGTCACCGATGTTATAACAAGGACACTAGATGTGTCAAAAATAAAGAACAACAGACCATCATAAACCTCACATCTCGTCACTTTGAGATGATCCTAGGCATTCCTCATCACAGACAATATGTAGAAATAAGTATTGAAGACTGCAAGAAGGCATGGGATGATAATGAGGATAAATGCATGCAGATGATGAATGAGCTTTATCTAAAGAACAAGAAGCCGGTGAGCAGATGGCCACAAACCATCCACCGTAGTGACTTCAATGAGGAGTTGAGTGATACAATCACCTTCTTAAATAGAGTATTTGGGCTCCCTGATGCCCATTATTTCCACAAGTGGATGCTGAGGTATTTGGAGAATTTGAGCAAGAATGCACTTGATCGCTTGCTTCGACCTGGGTGAAATCATCGGTGACACCATCTCCCGGCAGAGCCTTCAACAATTTATAACAACCGGGAAGTTCTACATGAATTCCTACGTCGTATATGTTGTGTGTTCGAAAGGGATTTCGCAGGGTTAACTCGAAATGGGATATGGCCCCAAGTCAAGATATACAAGTTCTACCTAGAGCTAAGGCTTGAGGCCAACATCTCCCAGTTCTCTAAAATTAATGATGCCTTCTTCTATGAGGTAATATGCTTGTTGAGGCTGAACATAAAACACGGTGAGACCAGCCCGAGTGTGATTGCGGCTAAAAAGAAATGGGGAGCGTTGTTCACACAATTCCCCACATTCACATACCTTAGAGCTATGAATTTCAAGGGAGAACCAACGAAGCTACCAAGGTTTGCAGGGCCAAAGCTGGTCCTCTTGGAATTGTCAAGGCAGCTAATCACTTATCATGAGAAGTGCATGAAGAGAAAGAAAGGAGGAACCCCATTCCCCCTTACAGTTGGACGATACACCTACCCCACACTTACCAACGCACAAGAGATGTATGCTAAGATAGAGTTATTGAATCTAAAGCAAAACTTCCCAAAGAAGGCCACCTTTGACTTCCGGAGTTGCCGCCAAAGGTAAAAGTTGATCCCATCCATGTTCCCGAGATCAAGGACATTTGGATCGACTCAAACATGAGATAGACATCAAAGCGAAAGGATCACTCTAGACCGGCTCGGAGGAGAACATCCACTATGGCGTAGCCATCATCCCAAAGGAATTCCAAGAGACCGATCAAGAAATTGATTAGGTTTACCTTGATACATATGGGGATGATTGACCATTCGCAGATATCAATAGAGCCAAAGCACCGAAAACCATTTAGGAAAGGGTTAAGCCCATATTGAAAGCACACCGAACAATTGTGCAAACATAATGGTCTCACCTACCTCATATTTTATTTCACTACTTCTCCTTCGGTGTAGTGGACCTCCAAGGCGCACGTGTGCCGAAGGAAAAGGAAAAGACAAGTTTGGAGAACCAAGCAGATAAGAAGAAAATCTTGAAAATCTTCCTCCTTCGAGAAACAAGTAATCGACCTAGTGTCTCCGGGTAAAGAAGAACAAACAATAGATGTTTCAATGGAAAAATCCACCCAGGATGTTATCACTACTACAACTACAGAGGTACCCAACATCCCTTCTTCCGCTCTTCCCTCTCCTCCTATCATTCAAGCATCTATCCCTATGGATGTGTCTTCTCCTCTCCCTTCCTCTCTTCTCTTCCGGATCTGTCACCCAATGTTTCCTTAATCCTAATGATGATCCCTTCTGTTTCCGCATTTTTCTCCTCCTCGTTAGTAACTCCAGTGCCCGAAGCGGTGGTGCATTGGACTCCTTGTCAATGCCACCACCGAGTGTTTTAACACACTTCCTTGAAGCCCTCGTATTTGCTCCCCCTCACTCCCATTTCTTCTTTTCCTCTACTCCCACTCCCATAATTATTGGTTGGATTTCTGATCATCCGAGCCAACATAAAAGGAAGGTTCCCATTGTAGCCATGGATTTCTCTATGATTCTCAAGAAGGGAACCGAGAAGCGTAAAGCGATAACTCACTTTTCTAAAAGCACTTCGGGGAAAGAGTCATGGAGATAGCTTATCTAGATCCCACCAAGAGAAAATAATATGTGTCTTCCCAGACTTCACAAAGTGACTCAAGTCGCAATGGGGACCTCATCCGAAATCCTACAAGGGGAAGCCTTATGTGTCATGTGGATGCTCTTTGTAAGAAGTTCCAAGAGGAAAAAGAGGAGAAAAGGATACTCAAGGAACAAAACAAACATATCCTCCAAGCATTGTAGAAAATGGGCAACACTCCTATGACTACTACCGAACCCATTCAAGTTCTCGGTCAGATAAAATAAATGAATATGTTAAGATTGGAGAACAAGACATAGCAAGATCATCCTGGATCGAGCGGATCCTCGAGAGATAGTGAAGAAATGATTGGGAAATTCACATTGTTCTATCAGGATATAACTCAAGAAAATAAGGAGCTACTGCAGCGAGCAAGTGTCCTATCTGAAGAGTTGGATAACGCTAGGTCAGAAAGCACAAAACGCTTCAAACCATGGTTAACTACTCAACTGATGACCTATTGAAGGTCGGCGTTATCGATCACCTGCGTGCACATAATAAATCTCTCATTGCATTAGATTATCCAGGTTGATCAAATGGAATATATCTTGGAGAGGATTGATAAAATCAAAGATGAAGCCCTGGACGCATGATACAACATGGAGCAGATAGTTACAAAAATGTCTCCATGGATGCTCAGTGAATCGTATTACTTGAGGGAAGCAAATGATACATTCCAACGCTTCAACGGTATCATCACTCAAGGTTTGGAACCAGAGGTCACTTTCAACCGAGATTCAATCAATAACCTCTTGGCCTACCATGATTTCATTAGATTTTTAATCGATGCATGCGACACTTTCGCTGCACTACCTGATAAGCTCAAGAATGAGAAAGAAACTTGTGAAGTCATTCGTGACCATTTTAATGGTCCCAACCATGATCAACTTCAAGCAATGATCAACAAGTTTGTGGAATATCAAGCACAAAGCAGTGTCACATCGATTCTCCTGATCAAAAGAAAGACACCAAGTTTGAACAGAGGGATGATGAGGAGTAGTTTCTCCTCTCATGTGTGCATTGATCATTTTTGTAAAATATTTAAAAAGCATGTTGGCATACATGATGACCTCATCCATGTTGCACCATGGGATGTTGTCATCCAAAAACTTTCCCAAGTCAATTGTTGACTTTTTAGATATTTTGGACCTTTTGTAAATATCTTGTAAGATATTTTGTAGATTGTTGGTTTGCTTTTGTCTTCTTTCCTCCTCTCCTTCTATAAATACTTGAATACTTGTTGTAATCAGGGGTGAACATTTTTGTATAAAAAGAGAAGTGAGGAGAGAAAGACTTTGTGTGTTCTTGTAACATAAGAAATATTAATATATGTGTTCGACTTTGTGCTTAATATATGTGTTATTTGCATTAGATATTTCTTAAGTTAGATCTATGTTTTTATTCTCGTTGGATTCATTCCTACTATTGTCATCTGTTCATCATTATTGCTTTAATTGTTTACGTAAGTAAGTTTGGCTCTGTTTACTACCCCAAAGCATAAACCTTCTAGCCTTTCCATCTTGGAATTTATTTCTTTTCTTCCTTCAAATCTACCCTCCTCTGTTCCTTCCCTCCTACCTTTCTGTTCGTAGTTGGAACTACCTCTACTGGGATGAGATCCCAAACCCCTTGAAGTTAGAATAGTGTAGATTTACACAGATTCCTACTTGATAGATTAGCAATAAACCAGTTTCACTTTGCTGTCTCAAAGAGGGCTATGCCCTGCACACCGTTGGCTTGTTTTTCCATGACCTCGCCTAACAATAGTTTTTCAAACCAACAATTTTTGGTTACTCCGCTGGGGATTGAACTAAGGAAATAACTAAAAACTATAAAAATCACTACTAGATTGCAAATTTTAACCCTTTGTTAAAAAATCAAAAAATTTGCATAAGTGATCAAAACTTAACATTTCCTTATAGAGATCCATAGATATCTGGACTAGATAGAAACTTTTAGTTCACTGAGTTTTTACAAAAACTTGTATATTTTAGTAGATCTAAGATTCTGACATTTTATGTTATTTTCAAAACCTTGCAAAATTCAGGTCAAAGATCTGAAAATCAGCCTACTAAATTGACCCACTTTTTATCCTTATTAATCTTTGTTAGAAAACCGCAATCGGTTGTTATTAAAGAGGGTAAAATTAAATATTGAAAAAGTACATGCTGCTGATTTTTGCCAGAAAAATCAGAAAATCAGCAAGTATAAACAAAAATATTGTTGTAAATCTACTCCTAATTGTTGTAGATCTGAACGAATACGTTGGTGAGTGAAAAATTTACTCGTGGTAGAAGAGCTCATGGGGAAGTTCATCCAATTTTGATCTACTTAGAAGGCACAATTTTAGTATCACTCAAAGACGATTCGCATCATTGAACTCAGAGATCAATCAACAAGAAGTGTCTTACCTCCATGAAAGAGCCGATTTCACAGTGCCTCGACATCAACTTGTAGTGCTCTTTTGCTAAGTGGAACCACACTCCTTGCTCACATTCTTTTTCTTGATTTTCAAATGGCAATAAATCTACCTGTACCATGGGGAAATGCCATGGGTCCTCTAGCACTTCGCATCCAGTCAACCCTCCCTCACGGAAATCACAAAAATTTCTCAAAATTTGATGGGAGCGGAAATTAAAGCACGAGATGCGCATATATTTGCGCGTTTATTATGTCATGCAACATTCGACGTGACTCATGAGGACGATCGACGTCTCTTTCTCGGAGACCTTGCAAGGGCCTCGCACTGATTGGTTCCAAAGCATTTACCAACCGGATCCATCACCAATTGGGCCACATTGCGGATCGCTTTTGAAGACAAATATAAACCTTCGTAAGACGCATTTACATTATTATCACAAATCACTCACATGAATAAGGAGACCAATGAAACCATGTGTGATTTTATCACTCGCTTCAATTCATTGATCAACCATGTGCCACTTGCCATGATGCCAACATTAGAAAATCAAAAGTGTTTCTTGTTGAACACTATGAGTTCGAAAGTAAGTTTCTTAATTTTACAGAACAGATACCCAACTTGACCCTTACTCAAGCTATGGCCATTCGGATATAAGATAACCTTCTTATATTCGGTGAGTTAAGACATGAGCCGTCAAAATCAAAGGCTTCAACTTCTTCTCAAGCTACCTCATCAAATCTAACATTCCAAAAGATGGAAAATGACTTGCTCTCATTAAAGAAGCAATTGACTCAAACATCATCTACTACTCCATACTAGGATATCCCACAAAGGAACTTCACTCCCAACAATGCCCCCCAAAGGCTGCATTTGCTTGTTGCTTCTCCAAGGTTAGCAATTGAAGCCCCTCCGGTTAATGCTTTGGTTGAAATCGAAGAAGATGATCCAAATTACAAAGAACCTTCGTCGTAAGGCGAAGATGATCAAGATGTTGGTGAACCGACTGGCAACTCTACTATTGGGTATATGGAATTTGAAGATGAGGAATCTAATGAAGAAGAGGGTACCCAAGGGTATGTGAGTGGACAATCATACGTAGTTTTCACTCGCTCACAAGGAAAAGAAGAAAAGGTTGCTGCTGAAAAACAAAAGGAAAAGGTTGTGGTAACTCCTCCTCCAACGATCGCTAAAAGAGGTAATCCCCTTCCTACTCAACCTCCTATTAAACCTTTTGTAAAGAAATATTTTCCTCTTGTTTCTCCTCCAATCCCATAAAGACCAATAATCCTCCTCTACAAATGCAAAATGAAGGACTCATTCCTTCGTTAGTGCAACCCTTGGTCACATTCGATATAATCGATCACACCAAAAAGACCAAGATCCAGATGTTTGAAGTTGAGTACCTTCAATCTAACCCTGAGCAGCTCGTAAGATTAACTAAGTATATCCAAAGCCAGTTGTTGTCCCTCCTCCCATTTCCCCAAAAGGAATTCTTCCCATTCCTCCTACGTCTCACGTAAACATTGCCTCGACTTCCACGTCAAGAAAAATTGAACCTTTTTACCTATCTCTCCTGATCAATGGTCATAAATCGTGTAATCAGTATAATTGATTCTAAAGCTTCGATAATGTTATGCCAATAAAGGTCTCCCACGCATTGGGCCTCACACTTACTAAACCTTTTGGCAGATGCTACTCCATGGAAACCAAACAAGTACCATTGATTGGTCAGATCAAGGATGCGTAGTTTACATTCACGGCATTTCCTGAGAAAAGGGTAAAAATGACTATTCTCATAGCTGATATTCCAGCAGCATACGGGATATTGCTAGGGAGGAGCTTTTGTAAAGAATTTGGTGGGGAAATTCATATGGACTGGTCCAAAGCCAGGATTCCTGTCAAAGGGGTGATGCAGATGTTGGAACCAGAGTCACAAAAGAAATATCTAGTCACCAACTCTGATGACCCTAAGGCTCAGATTCTTTTCGAATCATCAGGGATGGGAAACTACTTCCTATCCACCGACTCAGATAGAATGGATGTTCTTGTCAAAAAGAGGATCTCAACAAAGTATGGACATTGCAGTTTGATGGCAGTTGCGCAACAAGTGGATGTAGTGCTGGGGTTGTTCTAATATCTCCTGAAGAGAAGATTTTCCCTTTTTCTTTCAAGTTGTAGTTCTTCAATATGAATAATATCACGAGTATGATTCCTTGTTACTTAGCATGCAAGCTGCAAAGATAAAGGAATCAAGAATCTAAAAGTGCAAGGTGATGCTTGAGCTAATTGTCAATCAAGTAAAAGGGGTATATGAAGTGAAGAATGATCGGCTCAGAACTATCGCAATGTAGTATGGGATAGCATTGAAGAGTTTGATGCTTTCTCAATCAAAGCAGCCCGTGAGCTCAAAATGACATGGTGATTCATTGGCCGCCTCGGCCCTCTCTCATGCTCCCTCACCCGGGGTTAAAAATAGATACATATACCATTGAAGTGGTTTTTGCCTAAGTGTGCCAAATAAATCACAACACCGGCAAGTGTTCAATGATGACAACCAACTTATCACCTTTTTGGAGAAAGTCGACAATTTGAAAGAACTTCATTTTGATGGATCAACTTCTACATGTCATGAGTCTCTCACCGGTCAAGCACATGAATCTGAAAAAGATACAGTGATACAAGATACACCAAAGGAAGTAAGATTCGAAAGGTTTGGTTTCCTTAGAATGATTATCTGATAATCATGACCATTTTGTCAAGAAAAAATGACAGGATGATCCTTGCTCTTCGGAAACTGAATCCGTCAATCTGGTGTAGACACCTATAATTACGCCCAAACAATTTAAATACTTAAATTGCGCTAATTATCTCCTTTTCTACAAATAGATGACATATCGTCAAAAGCACTCATATTCCCTCTAATTGTCGTCAATTAATTACAATACGCTAATTGATTAAGTCACCTACCCAGCTAACAGCCTAATTAATGACCTTCCATTAATTATCACTTCCTCTATCTTGATTAATTAATTATTATTAATTAATTAGTCTTCCCCTTCATTTAAACTAGTAAATCGATATTAAATTGATTTAATCCCTTTCTAATAGCCTGAATCGCACTAATATTCTTCTAAATGGCTTCTATAAGCTTACACCTACCTATTAATTAATCACCTTTGATTAATTAAAATACCCCCCAACTCCCATGACTTGCTAAACATGTATTAAACCCTTCTAAAGTAAGGTTACCTTTAATAAAGCAACTTTATCCATTCCTAATCATGTTTTACCTTTATCCCACATTCATGAGGATGTGTTGAATCCTTTATCCTTTGGGCTATATAAAGAGCCCTCCACCTATCTTTTACTTACACCTAAACCCCTAAGAGAGTAAATGCTAAGCATATAGCTAAGAGACTAAGAGCTCGCATTTGGTCCTCTTGAGAGTTCATCATCTTGAAGAGTTAAGCCTCTTTCTTAAAGTGCTTGGGTCATATGGGAGGTATCAAAAGGGTCTTCAGTAGCCCAACTTTTATTAGCCCCCATTCCTAGGTTCTTGGAACATTAAGGACAATCTATTTTTGATAGCCACGTAACCTACTTAGGTTCTTTCATTTGCATGTTGTTAAATAATAGAGGTTACTTAGATACTTAACATTGTTGATTTCACAGCTTTATTGATAAATGTTAAAGCATCTAACCCTTGATTAATTCTTATCATGATGGTGTGTAGAATGTTTGTTTAAATCTTGCTAATCAAGACTATTTAGGTGTTAGTCTTCCATTCATATTTAGCATTAGTTAGAAACAAACACTTGCACACATTTGGCACGCCCAGTGGGACACTTAGTCCCATGGCATTTTAGTTTAAATTTCATTATTTTGGCTAACTTTTGATATGCACATGTAGTAATTAATTTCCATTTTTTGGAGTTTTTGCTCATTTAATGTGTGTTACTTCATTTTTATATCCTTAATTTTAATGTGTCATGGCCATTTTTGAACTAACTTGTCAAAATTTAGAGTATTGTGAAGTTTTTGTGTCCTTTTTCATATTGTGGTTATAGGTTTGGTGCAGCGCAATTTTAGGAGCACGTGAGACACAATTTTCAGGGGTGCATGCACGATTTTAGGGGTGCACACATCTCTCTGGTGGCGCAGGCATGTTGTCAAACTCTGTCACTCTATTGGTGGACCCCTAGTGTAGGCGCACTAACCCTGGTGCATCCACCCTAACCTGCACACAGGTGCACTAACCAGCGTACACATAGTTTCATATTATACATTCATCAGTAGTCGAAACCTGTCAAAACGACGCACACGCCCTAACCAGGGCGCACATGTGATTTTCGTGGCATGTATATTTTTCTGGTAATACGGTTATTCTGTCTATTTTTCCTATCTATTTTCTCAGAGTAGCATGTATGTTGTTTTCGTGGTGCACACACCTCTCGGGTGGCGCAGGCATTTAATTGATCTAAAAATCCACAGAGTAGCGCAGGTGTTGTTTTAGGGTGCAAGTGTTGTTTTAGGGGTGCACACATCTCTCGGGTGGCGTAGGTACACTTTGTGTGCCGACAAACAACTTTTGGTGGCACATACGCCCTAACCCGCGCACATACATAGAAAAAGGGGTGCATGCGTCCTTTTACATTTTTTGGATTTAAAGGATTTATGTGCTAACTTTTTTGCAAGTTTCTCTAATCACATATCTGTCTTTACAGGTTGTTTTTACATGTTGGTATTTAATTAGATAGTATTTTTCATTATTTACTAACGGGATTGAGATCACGTCCCTTGGGGTGACCTTGGGAATCAGAAACGATTCTTAAGACCTTTTGCCACTTTAATATTGTTAAGGGTATTTTAGTTAGAATTGGTCAATTTGGCATTTGTTGAAATTAAAGTATTATTCCATTTGGTTATCTTTTGAGATTTGTGATAACATCACGTATGCTCTTCTCTTGCGTCCTTGGATGATCTGGAGAATCAGAAATGGTGCCTTCTCTTTTGATGGAAAATTACTAATCATCATCATTCAGACATAACGCTTGTCAAAGAACAAAGGAAATGAAACAAAAGTTAAAAACTTCTAATACACGTGTTCTTGCAGGTTGCCAAACATTGTTCAAGCAAACCACATCTAAATTAAAAAAGATAAAAAGAACAACATATTCAAAACACTGTATTGCAAGTTTTGGAAAAGGGTACATCCCTCTCCGCTTAATTGGAACATAACCCCTTTGGCATAATGCCTTAAGGTACAACAATGGGGGTGGTTCCAGAACCCCAAAGTAGTCCACGCAAGAGGGAACCTTGTGGATGAAATGGGAAGTGCTCCGCACTACCTACTTGACTAGTGATTCCTTTGTGAGATAACGTTACAGGTTGTCCGTTGTGGCGACACCAGTGATAGTACACGTAGATGCACTAGTTTCCTACTATTCTTGAAGGTGGTAAAGTAAAATTGAGATACTCCCAAACTAGTCGGTGCAACTTTTTGGTTAAATCACGCTCGCTCATGGCAACTTTGTAACACCTAGGGTGAGAGAACCACTTAGGAGAATATACTTTGGCTAGAGCCCACTTTGACCATTTTAAAATAGTGTTGAGTTTTGAACCTTCTTTTTAGAAACGTGTGACGTATTAATTTCACCTAGTTTTTACTTGCCTTAGGGTGAGGCGAAACTCGCCAAAGTGAGGCTAGCATTTTTCTTCATTTTACTTTATTTATTTCCTTCATATTCTTTTGACACTTTGTTAATCAAAAGAGGTGTGATTATCTTTGTTTTTTCATTTGACTATTTCTCTCACTTTTATGTCATTTACGCCCATCCATGTTTTGCGGGTGGGTTAGTTAAAAATCTAAAGTGAGCGGAGGCGTTTTCATTTCATTTGGTAGCCATTACCCACGCCAAGATTGTCATCATAGTTAGGCGTGGTTCATCATGCGGACTTCCTTAGAAGATTTAGCTTATTTGTCTCATATCATTACAATTTCAATATTTATGTCTTGTTTCTTGTAAACTCGACATAAATACCTATATTGTATGGTTACGCTGCACACATTCTTAACTATTCCTAGCTATACTTTGAGCTTTTTGGTTCAGTTCTATTATTACCTCAATTTCAAAAGGTGCTAGGCATTACCATTTGTGCGTGTTATATCAATAACACCTCGATATCAATACTTCACGGCTTCAGGAGACTCAACCTTGAGTCTACCTTTGAGGGGATGAACCTTTAGAAGACATTGCTTGTGATCTGCTGAACATTAGTAGTGCCAGTCCCCAGGCGGCACCAACGGATAACCCTTCTAGGAGATTGGAGGCCTTAGAGGCTGAGCTTAAATTGCTGAAGGATGAGGTCAAAAACCTTGCTAAGCAAAAAGGCAAAAAAAGCATTGAGGGGGAAGGGAGCATTGGCATAGCGGATTGATGACATATACAAAAATCTGACCTCCTTAGACTCCCGCCTAGGGAAGATGAAGACTAGGCATGAGTATAATATTGCAGCCTTCAGGGCCATCGAGGAGTTCATCGAAGGTCATGCAAGAAGTGTTTCACATCTTAGCGGTGTCCCGGCTACACTTTGGGGCAATGAGAAAGAGAGCAAAAGAACCAGAGAGGAGCTCGATAAGACGGATGCTGCTCATATGACCACGTTGGGCATGTATCATGCTTGGAAAAGAGTAAAGATGAGTATTGATCAAGCGGCCAAGAAGTAGTCCCGACTACTTTTGCTGGTCCTTATTGTTTTTATTACTGCTTCTTGGCTGTAGGCTTGCTGTTTTTTTGCCGTTGTTTTGCTGTTAAGTCTCGTTTGTGTAGCTGTTTCTGGGCTTCGATGTTCTTTGCTGTAACTTTTGTGCTTTGCTACAGCTTCTCTGCTCCTCTCTCTTATTCCGGCTTTTAGGCCTTCTTTTGTACACAAGGGTATAGTCCCTTTCAAAAAACTATTTACCAATATTAAAAAAATACTTCACTTTCTTACAAAGTGGGTTAACATATCTTGGTGATATTGTTGTGCCATTCACAAATCGTAATTGGCACTTTTTGAGATATAGGTCTTAATCGGATTTGAGCTTGCTCATCATATATCTTGATTGGGATATCACATTTAACTTCGTGTATTTACTTACGTCTTGTTCATTCCCTTGAACTTGCAATAAGTGGAGACATCTTGTTAAGCATCTGACATCGCAGTTACTTTGAAATGTAGTCTAGGAAATACTTCATCGATCAAGTTTCAATACCAAATGATTGTTTCATTGGTGACTTTATCATATTGGTATTCTCACACTGTTAATATACTCTTAACACGTACATCTTGCATTTCACTTAGGGGTAGTCATTGAAATTTGAACAAATCTACAACTTACCCTAGTAAAACTTATCATGAAAACATGGCTCCCAAGACGCATCTAGGGTTAAAGAAACAAACATATGAGGAACAACAAGGGCAATCTTGGTAAACCTCTATGCATAAGGGTCAAACCCATTTATTGGACACGATCTAGGACCACTATTTTCTACAGAAAAGGAAACAGAAGAAATGGTCGACCATAGTGGAAACGAATTAGAGTCACCACACATGGACTTTGATTTTGACCCTACTCTACTAGACAAATTTCTTCTTAGAAACAAAGACAGAGTGTTGGCTTGGGTCGTTGAATTAGGGGCCAAATTGCCCATCGAGAATGAACCAATACTACAAACAAATGACACTACTGAGGAAGAACACCCCCTTATCAATATGGAAGATATTTTAACAGTAGGCATGCTTCCACTTCTTACACAGAAAATGATAAAGTGGTAGGGCATAGAATACCCCTCCTCAAAGTGCCATGAAGAAACAAAATAGAACTTGAGACAGAGGAAGAACCTCCACAGTACGAAGAGGAGGAACCTTTAGAAGAAGAGGCTATAAACCCAACCACAATCCAACAACAAATCAGCAAACCTAAGTTGACAACTTGCTTTGCTTACTTCCCATGTATAGAAAGATGCAAACAAGAACATTCAAAAGGTGAGGCCTAAGGTTAAGATCAACGAACTCCATCAGGAAAAACAAGGAGAAGAAGACATAGGATACCATCGTGTTTACATCCCTACTTCTCCCACTAAAGAACAATTGCTCGCACAGGAAGTGCAGTCTATGAAAGTGACGCTTGTGAGCTTACAAGAGAGCAATATAGGGAGCATCAGGAAATATCAATATGAAGAGTTGTGCCCCTATCCTTTTGACAAGACAATGACCCTTCAACCCTTTCCAAAGAAATTTGATATGCCAAAGTTCGACAAATACAAAGGAAAGGGAGATCCAAGGGATCATGTTAAAGATTTTTACATGGCATGTCAAGAGGTGTCTTATAGTGATAATTACCTTATCAGAATTTTTCCCAAGAGTCTTGGAGGTCAAGCATTGGAATGGTTTACACGCTTACCACGGGGATCAATTTCCACTTGGCCAGAATTGGCAGAAAGATTCGTGTGTCACTTCTCATATAACATAGAGAGTGACATCACCATGGCAGACTTGTGTGGAGCCAAACAACACCCAAATGAGACCTTCACTAGCTTCCTCCAAAGGTGGAGAGGGGTAGCCAATCACTTCCCTTGTGCTTTCCATGAAAAGCAGTTGGTCAGTATCTTTGTTCCCAATCTCAACCCAGATATCACCTTCCACCTCCAAATGCATTGTGTCCGTACTTTTGAGGAGGTTATCGAGAAAGGGATTCAGATAGAAAAGGCTCTCATTGCCAAAGGCACCCTTAAAAACCAATCTAAAGACAACCAAAGTGTCAAACCCACGAAAAATCCCAAGGTCTTCAACAAAAACAAAAATGTGGTGGGAGATGGAATCACTGATTCCAAACGCATTCAAACGGTCCAAACTAGTCAACCTTTTAAACTAACCAAGGGCCCAATTCAACCACCACCAAAATGACAAACATTCACCTCTCTCAATGAACCGTTGTCAGTCATACTAAAATAGTTGGATGCGGCCCACATGATGACCTATCCTACAACACAACCATTTGACGACAATGCTCCTAAACCTTCATGGTATGAGGAGCATGAATATTGTGAAATGCATTGCGTTAAAGGTCATAAAACAAACAAGTGTTTGCGACTTCATCACTATATTCAAGACCTCATTGACAACAAGGAGATAGAGATGGATAATCCTAGCCACACACAAACACCTAATGAGAAAATGGGAATTTATAAGGAACCATTCCTAAATCATGATAAGTTAGAAAAGGTAAAGCCAGATCAGGGAGAGTCATCCCAAACTTATAAAGCCACAAATTACTTGTATACCAAGAGAGATAACAATCATTACGATTCTCTTATTGGATGTATTTTCTCCCCTGCTAACCATGTCAACACTATCCGGATTAAGGGAAAGGACTGCAATGTGATAACAAGGCACACCTGCCTCCTAATTTCAGACCCCTCTCCATCGACCCCGCATATTGGTAAGTATAACCTTTTAGAACAGCTTGAGAAGACGTCCGCTAAGATTTCGATCTTAGATCTCCTCAAGATATCCAATGTGCATAAGGACATCTTGTATAAAACTCTTCAGGGGCCGGGAGTGCCTTTAGAAGTCGATCTTGCACACCTTCAAGCTGTGGTGGAAAATATTGCACCAAGTGAGCATCTTACTTTCAACCATAAGGAGATCCTATTTGAGAATCCTAGATATAACCTTCCTTATACATCAAGGTAGTTGTCACCCACAGGAAAATCAAACGGGTGCTTGTGGACAACGGATCGGGATTGAACATCTGCATGCTTAAGCTAGTCAAACAATTGGGACATACGAGAGGAAGATCTTGAGTCCCATATTATCACTATCACCGCATACGACAACGCAGAAAAGAGAGTCAGCAGGCACCATCATGCTACCCATGGAGGTGGGCCCCACTTGTCATCAGACAAATTTTCACATCCTAGACTTGGAACTTCTATATAATATGCTTTTAGGCTGACCATGGGTTCATGCCATGCAAGCCGTGCCATCAACATTTCATCAATGCATCAAGTTGAAGCATGAGGGACATACGATAACAATACCAAGAGATTTAGATCCCTTTTCTCATTGTAGAGCTCTCAATAGCTTTGCATGAAAGGGTACATATGCATGTCCCTCTGTAGATATAGCCGTTCCGCTCTAGTCTAAGGCTATGGAATCCTACGTGGATTCAGATTCACTTAGTTCTTGCGCTCATCGGGCGTCTACTTCAACATCTCCATTTGATTCATGGGAGATGAAAATCCTAGAATATGGTTGTGGGGAGTATAATGTACAACAAGTGCTCTTGGTGTCAGATCTCTCTTTGTCACCCAAGACTAGAGGTTGACCCAACTACCACTTTAGGAGACCTAGAGAAGAACACACTATTGGGTCGTTCCTACCTAGAGGCTTGTTAGCTGAGGAGAAATTACTTGATCCACCTACTACTTGGGTCCTTGAGGACACTCAGCCATCCTATTATTAGACCCCGAAATATGAAAAGTATAGAAAAATGATGTACTCCATGGGCTACAAAGGCCTACAATGTGGGAGGAATGAACAAGGACAAAGAGAATCGGTCCCTCTTCCACATTTCAAAACAGAAAGATACGGCATCAAGATTCGTCCTTATGGAGCACACCCCAACGATCAAGATGCAACTTGTTTTGAGCGTGAGGATAGCTCGATTACTTAGATAGTGATACAGATTCCCATTGTAGCCAATATGAGGATCTGGCCTCCATGAACCTTTTCATGAATAACATTGTCCTAACCATCACCCCCACTAAACCAACCCTTGACCTTGTATACCCTTCCCTTGTTGAATGGGACCAACAACGTCACGTGCCACTAGATTTATTCGAGAATGACGAGGCTATTGCAGATTTTATGGGCATAAGGGATACAATCCCCATTGGAGATCATAAGAAAGGTTTCTCTATCGACTTAGACACTGCACCTACTTCGATGAGGAGGAGGCTAAACTTTGTGGTCAGTAAAATTTGAAGAAAAGCGAGGAAAAAGTTCTAAAGAAAAGCCTCAGCAAAAATTGAAGTCTAAGTCGTATAGTGAAAATCTCTTTGAGGTAATCGGGCCGACAAATAAATAAGGAAATCAAAGGACAAATAAAGTGACCACGCCAAGGATGAAAATCTCATGGAGACATCCTTGGATGAAGATCTCAACCTTCCTCCTGATCCTACACATATGGAGGATTTATCAAAATTGTTAGTCGAAGAAACCATTGATGTCAATATTGGTACTGAAGAAGATCCCAAGATAGTAAAATTGGGGGCATCACTCTCAACTAGAGAACAAAAGATGTTCACTATGTTGTTGCAAGAGTTCATTGATGTGTTTGCATGGTCTTACAAAGACATGCCCGGCCTAGATCCGACTTTGGTCGTGCACAACCTAGTTGTGCACGTAGACGCCAAGCCTATCAAATAGAAACTCGAAAGATGCATCCAAGAGTGGCCTTGTTGGTCAAGGAAGAGTTGGAAAGGTTGCTTGTAGCAGGATTCATCCAACCAATTGGCTATTCTGAGTGGATAGCGAACATTGTTCTGTTTAGAAGAAACACCGTCGGTATCTAAATTAGTATGATTTTAGGAACATCAATAAGGATTTCCCTAAAGACGAATTTCTCGTTACTCAACATTGATATGATTGTTGACTCAACAAACAGGATATGAAATACTATCGCTCATGGATGGATTTTCGGGTTATAATCAAATTAAAATCACTAAGGAAGACCAACACAAAATAGATTTCACAACTCCTTGGGGCACCTTCTACTATCAGGTGATGCCATTTAGCCTTAAGAATGCGGGAGCAACTTATCAGCGGGCCATGACAGTAATCTTTCATGATATGATTCATGACATCATGGAAGACTACGTGGACGACATCCTGGGAAAGTCCAAAACAAGAGAAGATCATCCTGTCATTTTGCGGCATATCTTTGAGCGCTGCAGGAATACAAAGTCAGAGTTGAATCCCAAGAAGTGTGTCTTTGGGGTGCTATCAGGGAAATTATTGGGCTTCATTGTGTCAAGACGAGGTATTGAGGTAGACCTTGCTAAAGTGTCTGCCATCACTGAAATGCCTCCACTGAAAATATCAAGCAACTACGTAGCTTGTAGGGGAAAATTCAAGCCATTCACCACTTTATCTCACAGCTTGTAGATAAATGTCACTCATTCACCCATTTGCTTAAAAAGGATGTCACTTTCATCTAGGGACCTCGAGCAACAACAAGCCTTTGCTTTGCTTAAACAGTACCTGGCCAATCCACCTGTTCTCATGCCTCCTACTCCGAGAGAACCACTTTTTCCCTATATTTCCACTACACAATATGCTATTGGTGCATTGCTCGCCCAATATGACATTAACCATAAGGAGAAAGCGGTGTACTATTTGAGTCGCACCCTCATTGCCTATGAACTTAATTATCCTCTAGATTGAAAAGGCTTGCTTGGCCGTTATTTTTACCTTTCAAAAACTTCGCCATTACCTACTGAATACTAAGACCAAGCTCATATCGAAGGTCGACCCACTCAAGTATTTGTTGTCCAAACCCGCCCTTATAGGTAGAATGGCTAATTGGATCATTCTACTTAGTGAGTTTGATATAGAATTTGTCCATCAAAAATCAATTAAAGGACAAGTACTTGCAGATCAGCTAGCGGAAGCACCTTTGCAAAGCACAGAGCCTTTGAGTTTGGAACTGCCAGACGCCTCTTTCTCTCTACATTGAAGAATCTGTTGTATGGCAGATACATTTTGATGGATCTTTTACGTTTCATGGTTCAGGTGCAGGAGTGGTCCTTATTACTCCTTTGGGTGATCCTATACTGCAGGCTTTCCGCTTGGCCTTCCCTTGCACGAACAACATTACAGAGTATGAAGCACTCATTGCAGGGATGAAGCTAGCCATCAAGTGGAATATTCATCATGTTAAGGTTGTAGGTGATTCGTAGTTAATCATTAAACAAGTTAATGATGAGTATAAGGTTAAGGATGACAAACTCATACCTTACAAAAAGTTAGTGGAAACTCTAAAGGAGTATTTTGTGTGCATCACCTTTGAGCAGATCCCAAGAGCGTAGAACAAATCAGCGGATGCTATGGCAACGGTGGGATCTATGCTTCGTATTCTACCAGGGAACAATGATATGCCATTCTTCGTAGAAAATCTATGCTAGCCCGCATATGACATGCTAGAATCTTTCTGGCTTGTGAGGTTGTTGGTCCCCATTCACCATGGTATGAACCCATTTTCACCTATCTTAAGGACAACACATTCCCTCCCGATATCTCCCGCTCTGAAAAGTAGAGCCTAATTCGCCTAGATAGCCCGTTACACCCTTTTAGGAGGTACACTTTATCGTTGTGGCTACGACAGGAATCTGTTACATTGTCTGGATGTGACGGAGTCAATCCAAGCAATCAAGGAAGTACACGAAGGAGTATGCGGAGCGCATACAAACATAATGGTCTTGGCTAAGAAATTGTTGAGAGTAGGTTACTATTGGCCTACCATGGAATTTGATTGTTGTAATTACATTAGAAAATGTGTGCTTTTCCAAAAGTATGGAAATTTTATCCATGCTCCGTCACAACCATTGCAACCAATCACTACCCCATGGCCATTCTCTAAGTGGGGACTCGATTTAATAGGGAAGCTTACTCCTACCTCTTCTGATGGTCATACACATATCATCACAGCCACTGAATATTTTACAAAATGGGTGGAGGCCATCCCTTTAACCTATGTCACAGGAGCACAAATTTCTAAATTCATCATGAATCACATTATTTGTCGGTATGGCATTCCTGCAGCCATTGTTACAGATAATGGGAAGTCATTTAAGAATAAAACTATGAAAATCCTTTGCCAACGGTTCCAAATCAGATTAAAATGGTCCACACCATATTACCCTCAAGGTAATGGACAAGCTGAGGCAACAAACAAGACTTTGGTTAGGATAATGGAAAAGATGGTCAGTAAAACAAGTCGCAACTGGCACCTACAAATTCATCCAGCCCTTTGGGCTTACCGAACATCCATTCGCACCCCTACAGGTGTGACACCATATTCCCTAGTGTTCGGGATAGAATCTATCATCCCCTTAGAGATTGAACTTCCATCCCTGAGGATCTCTCTTTGAGACTATCTGGATAAGGATGAAGATTATCGAGTGGCAAGGTTGGCTGAGTTAGAACTACTAGATGAGAGGCACATTTGCACTCTTAATCACCTGAAAGTATATCAACACAGAGTCTCTAGAAACTATAACAAGAGAATCATCCCTCGTCAGTTTGAGGTTGGTGATTTAGTCATGAAGGAGAACCAATTCAACACCAGAGTAGAGCGAGAAAAGAAAGGGAAGTTCGAACCCCATTGGTTAGGACCCTATGTCATAGTTGCCAAGTATGGCACAGGGGCATACAAGTTGGCTCACCCTAATGGTGATGAGCTCCGGAGCCCATGAACACCATGCATATTAAGAGATTTTATGCCTAAACATGGCATAGGGAAGTCATAAAAATCAAAAATATAAAAAAATCAAACAAATTCAGAAAAAGAAAAAGAGAAAACAAGGTCGTCCACTAGTGAAAACCACACAATTGTGGCACTTTGGGCAAGTCCTTGGGTGAAAACCGGTTTCGGTGCCTTAGGAGAATTCGTTGTTTGTAAGCATTCTATATTAGAAGGGTATTTGTCTTTGGCGTAGACCTGGTTCTACCTCTGAGTTCCCTTGTGCACACCATTCGTCCAGCCTTGATCCGGCTTTGCCTTCTTTTATTCGTCTTTGAGGGATGTGGTCTTTCATTATTTCCCATCTTACGTTGGGGGCAACTCAACGACTTCACCTTCTTACTCATAAATGTGTGGCTTCTACCCTTGTATATTCCCCACCTAATGCTGGGGGCATCCATGCTTTCTTGGTTACCTGCACATAGCTTTGGAAACCATCAGAAAAAACAAAAAAAATAGAAAATTGTGTCGAGAAAACACAAAAACAATAGAAAATTGTTTCACAAAAACCTAAAACAATAGAAAATCGGTACATGAAAACATATTTTACAAAAACATTTACTTGCATGGTCTTATTTCCTTGTTTTTCTTGTTGCTTGTATAGTGTTTTGCGTGCTTACTTTTTGAGTTGTTTTTTGCTTAGGTGTACTTTGTCATAGTTTATATTTTCTTGCTTAGAATAGATTCATTCTTGCTTGTGCATATTGTGGTGAGTTTCGACATGCTAGTGTGTTAATTCATTATGTTCTTTCTTAAAGCATTTGGTTGTGTTTTGTTACTTGTTAATAAGGCATGGTGATTCAGGGTGTATTGCATTAATTCCTGGTGTTCTTTGTAGCATTTGGCTGTGTTTCTTGCATGTTCTCTATTTTTTATTATTCACATCACATTACCATCACTGTCACCGCATCTAAGCATCATCTATACATCATATATAAACAAAAATGCTAAGTTTTACATCATGCATGTATCTAACCTAATCATTGCATATCATATCATCAATGGGGGCAAGAGGGGTAGTGCATAATCAATAATCTATCCCCCGCACCAATATCATCATATCATCCCGTCCATATACATCAAAATAACACATGAAAACAACATTTGATATCATCTACAGATCTATCATCTACAATCTACAGTACAGGTATACATTAATACATCGAGAATCAGATACATACAAAGTAAAAATCAGATAATACATCCATAAGTGCTGAATCAAAACATGTGGCATGCAATGAGAATCAATGTATGCCCACTCATGTCACAACACCTCCATACATGCTGAATTAAACAAACGCAACATGCAATGAGAACCAACATATAGTAATTTTTGGAAAGGGGTATTTCACATCATAGAATTATGCCCACTCATGCCACATACATCAAAGTACAACAACAATACAATGTGTCATAACAATATCCAAAAATGTTGAATCAAGACAATAACATGCATCGAAT
Organism: Taxus wallichiana var. yunnanensis; assembly: GCA_018340775.1. NCBI lineage: Eukaryota > Viridiplantae > Streptophyta > Pinopsida > Cupressales > Taxaceae > Taxus > Taxus wallichiana. The sequence continues at coordinate 647,984,255 of CM031243.1, forward strand.
CCAATGTAGGAAACAAACCTTCTCAAGATACATAAACACGATTCATGTCCCGTCATCAATTGGCTCCCCATATATTTACAGACAATGCAAAAACCATCTATATACATGTATCAATGAAAAAAATATGTGCCTCATCTCATCACCATGTGTATTAGATCCAAAACAAAATGAGTCCTCATATATATACACACACACACATGTGTGTGTCAAAAATACATCTGTATCAAAAATGGATACATACAAATCTGTACTCTATATCAAAAATGTCTATATAATACACACTACACTGATCAGTGCTCAACATAAATACAGTGGCGATACACAATGCCATAAAAAAGGGGCATGTATCTGAAAGAATCAAGCCTTCATCATGAGGCATCATCAAAAAAATATACATGTCTATAATCACTATACATCAAAATCAGCCTTCATAAGAGGCATACATACAAAAATAATCTATACAATACAACAATGGCTATTGCCCTTGCTCTTGCCCTCGCAGGCTCCTGTGTCGGTCCTCTGGATGCCGGGACATCTCGTAGGCTAGGTGGCGCTAGTCTCTCCGGCTAGTGTGGAAGGGGCCTGTCGATCGATCTAGTAGAATGACCAGACCTCCACGAACGAGAGCCAGATGCACTCGATCCTAATAACTATGGCAAAGCCACTCTCTTCTCTGGTGGCACCACTCTATAGTATGTAGTCCTATAAAAGAGTGCCTCCCCACCAAGCCTGGTGGCATCCCAAATCAAATCAACATCTCCTGAGGTGAGTGTTGTATGAAGGGCAATGTCTTACTTGCACGTGACCCACCCTAGGTCTTCCTCGCCCCTGTCTCCAGAGGTGGTAGCCTCTCGATCTCTCTCCGTCACCATTGCTATAGGCAGTGCGGGTCTAGTCCCTACGGGCTACGCTTACTGATAATTTGTATACACGTGGTCTCTCTGTGCCAAGATCATGCACAGTTGTGACTAGGACTAATGTAAGAGACTCGTGATCACGTGCCCCTATGCTCACTGTCTCTCAGATTTGGCTCTGCCATGCTGCTCTGTCATCTCCTGGCTTGGCCTAGGCCCGAGCTTGATCTCACCCTAAAAATAATGTAACAATATGGGCTCGGGCCTCATCTCTCTCTATTGTGGCTGTCACACACTAGCCTTGAGCCTCGTCTCTCTCTGTTGTGGCTGTCACACACCAACCTCGAGCCTCGTCTCTCTCTGCTCTCATTGTGTCTCTCTCGGATAAGAGTTGTTGCACCTGTACCTGTGTTGTGGTTTTCTACGCCACTGTGAAGCTATACGTGCCTTAGGGACTGGTCCCTGCGGCACTCTGGAGGACTACCCCTACTCAAATACTCTGCCTTGGGGTGGAGGCATAGCTTCTGTGTTGGGCCCTGTGGCCTCGGTCCCTATGCTTGTGCGGCACCTTATTCATCGTGAGGGATCCCATCAAAAGGATCCTTGGGGTCTGGCCCCAATGCTATTGCTCTGGCCCTATGCTCTGATCTGTGTCATACCTCCATAGGAGGGTGAATACTGCTACCCATGCTGCCTCTGGAATAGTCAGTCGTCGGGGTAACACTGTAGCATACCACACTACATAATCAGCTGTGGTCCCTAGATCTCTAATCTACCGCAATGGATCCCATGCCTAGGGGACCACCTGTAGGAAACTGGCCCTGGCTCGGGCTACAATCTAAGGCCCCATAGTTTGCCTCTCAGAGTCCCTACGAGCATGCCATATATCTAGCTGCAGGACACCCTGTACTTGGCCTAGCTGTCGCTGACACCTATCAACGTGATACAACTCCATAATATAACTGTGGTTGCCAATCAAGAAGTGCTCCACCAAGCACATGCTAAGCTCTGTGGCATCCTCTGGCCACTGGAAGTGTCTATATGGACACCAAATGATGTCTATCGCTGCTAGCTCATCAAACTCCCACCTATATCTAAATAGGCTACCAAGGTGACCACGAATGTCTCGCCACTTGCTATCCAAGCCATGTATGATGGCTCCTCGGGGTCTCGAACTCGGAATGGGCCGACAGGGCGTCCAATGGCTATATGATCCCATGACCATATCTATAACAGTGAGGCCGGCCCCATGGTCTTCGGCTGACCGTGGTACGTGATAAGACAAGTCCCAAGTATAAATGGGTCGGTATGCACCGACCCTAAGTAATACCTCTCCCCACTATAAATCATGTGTACTGGTAGCAATCCTCTCGGGAACAAAGTCCCTGTCTTATCAGTGAGTAGAAACCCACTAATAAGTGCCATAATGTACGGTGCCCCCGATGCAATGTCGGGTCTGAGATGCACTCGTGTAAGGCCACAGTCATCCCGTCATGTGGGATGTCATCCACACCGAATAACGCACTACATGCTGCTCTGATCAAACCTACATCTAGGCTATACTCGATCAATGTACCCATCATGGGCACACGCAGGATCTACCACACATCCTCTATCGTCACTGTCATCTCCCTGTGGGCAGTCTAAAACATTGACTCTCTCAGTGCCATCACTCGGCAAGCACAATTAGTAGGTCGTGATCTAGTACAATGGAGGGCATCCGAGCCATGGGGCCCAGCCCCACTGCCTCCAGTAATACAGCCATCTCTCGGTGGTCGTGCCAGTGCATACTACCCTCTAACTTGACAATCGAGAGTGACGCTCCCGCGTCTGCAACACTGGTAAACGTCTCTGCAAAATCACATGCCACTCATTAGTTTCTAGCATTTCATCTAAAAATCTATCTCTATTTTTTTAGGGTTAACCCAAAAATCCTAAAAATTCTTCTAAGTGTCACATTTTTGGACACTTTCCTATCTTTTTCTTCTGCTCAGGGTGCCTACACGCCCTTTTGGGCACGTGCACCACCTTTTCAGTTCTGTGCTTTGCTTGCATACAGTTTTTCTCGGCACATGCACCCTCTTTCGGGTGCTGTGCACTCTTTTTGGCATGTGCGCCACCTAATTGGTGCTTGCGCATGTATGTGTGCACTTCTACTTGTGTGTGCTTACCTACCCATGCCTACACCATGCTTTTCGTGTGTGCGCCCCTTTCCCGGTGTGTGCACATGCGTGTAAGTGTGCTCGTGTGTGCGTGTGCACGTGTGTGCAAGTGATTTTTACTACACGTGCGCGCCCTAGCCCACGCCTGCGCTTGCACGTAGGCGCACCTACGCATTTTCTATGCCTAATTGCCCTAATTAATGCATTAATGACAAAAATTTAAGAGCAAGGTTGTGATACTCACAAATGGCCCCTCGTCCACGTGCCTCTCGGTACCCTCGGATTGCGTCGGCATGCCTCAAAGCAGATCTTGTGCGATCACCATCTCTCCTGAGTGTTAGAGCCTCATGGTAAATTTTCTAAACTGAGCGGTTAAAATGAACTGATTTCGATGCTTTTACCCCCCGGGGGTATATTAACCTGTTTTTCACAGTTAGGATGGTTGGGAAACCTGTTTCGTTCACCATTTTCTCCTTTGTTCGCTGTGGAATAATTATTTTTATTAAAATAATTATTTTTCATTCTTTTCTTTGTATTGGGGCATTTTTGTCAGACCCTTTCTTCTCCCTTGGACAATTTTATTGCTCCCTCGGTACTTTTTATTCTTCTTCACACTCTCGTGAATAATTATTTTTCAAATAATTATTTTTCTTAATTTTTCCACTAAACAAGGACATTATTTGTCGTTTGTTTCTCCTTTCTTCCACCTAGGGCACTTTTTGTTGCCCTTAGGCCCTTCATTTTCTTCTTCTCCTTTCTTCTATTGTTTACCATGGTTCAGCAAGCCAAAACAATATAAACACTTAATATATCAAAAAAATCCAAAACAAGGCAAAAATTTTCAAAAATTCCTAAAAAGTAAAAAACCCTACAAAATGGTAACTTGCTTCTTACAGTTGAAACTTGTTTCTTGTGCATGGTATTTTCTCCATATCTTATTGGTTTGTCTCACATCTTCCCGATTAATACGACTCTTGGATCACGGATTCACAACCATTCACAAAAGCTAGTTGCTTGCTTAAATGCTGCTACTACGGGGCACTTTTGGTTGCTGGTTCTATTTCGTTGTGCACAAACGCTTTTCATGGACCTCGAGTCCATTTTGATTTCCCCTTGCATGTATCCTTGCTTGGGGCATAATTTTTTAACCCTTGTCATCAATCACGAACTTGTGGATCTCTCAAGCCGGTAACAAAACATTTTTACAAGCTGTCTTGACCGTTGTTGAAATTTGATATGTGTGTTCGTACTTGTTTTCCCTATTACATGGGCTGGTTTCCTTCGAAATTGCATTGCATTTTTGCATGTTGCATGGAGTTGGTACTTTCAGCAATGGACAATTATTCTTAATATGGCTTTTCATGTCATTCTACCTTTTTCGTATGCTTATTTTTTTAATAAGGGCCAATGATGTAGTTCTTATGGCAATATGATGACATTAAATTTATTCCACATAAACAACAACTAGAGGCTAAGCTCTTCTCTCCCCTCTTCCTTATTTCTTCTACACCACTTCCCTTTTCACCCCTACTTTTCTCTCTCACAGGGCATCTTGCCTCCTCCCATCCTTCTACCTATATCTCACCTTTTTCGATCGTCGATCGACTTCTTTCATCACCCCATCGACACTCGAGGGGGCATTTCTCCCTCCTACTAATTTTTCTTCTATCCCTTCAAAAATTTTCTTCCATCTACTATCTTTGAAGTGACGTCACTTACACCACCCCAAAGAGGGGCAAATGTAGACACCTATAATTATGCCCAAGCAATTTAAATACTTAAATTACACTAATTATCTCCTTTTCTGCAAATAGATGACATATCATCAAAAGCACTCATATTCCCTCTAATTGTCATCAATTAATTACAATATACTAATTGATTAAGTCGCCTACCTAGCTAACAACCTAATTAACAACCTTCCATTAATTATCACTTCCTCTATCTTGATTAATTAATTATTATTAATTAATTAGTCTTCCCCTTCATTTAAACTAGTAAATCGATATTAAATTGATTTAATCCCTTTCTAATAGCTTGAATCACACTAATATTCTTCTAAATGGCTTCTATAAGCTTACACCTACCTATTAATTAATCACCTTTGATTAATTAAAATACCCCCAACTCCCATGACTTGCTAAACATGTATTAAACCCTTCTAAAGTAAGGTTACCTTTAATAAAGCAACCTTATCCATTCCTAATCATGTTTTACCTTTATCCCACATTCATGAGGATGTGTTGAATCCTTTATCCTTTGGGGTATATAAAGAGCCCTCCACCTACCTTTTTACTTACACCTGAACCTCCTAAGAGAGTAAATGCTAAGCATATAGCTAAGAGACTAAGAGCTTGCATTTGGTCCTCTTGAGAGTTCATCATCTTGAAGAGTTAAGCCTCTTTCTTAAAGTGTTTGGGTCATATGGGAGGTATCAAAAGGGTCTTGTAGCCCAACTTTAATTAGCCCCCATTCCTAGGTTCTTGGAACATTAAGGACAACTGTTTTTGATAGCCACAGAACCTACTTAGGTTCTTTCATTTGCATTTTGTTAAAGAATAGAGGTTATTTAGATACTTAACATTGTTGATTTCATAGTTTTATTGATAAATGTTAGCATCTAACTCTTGATTAATTCTTATCATGATGGTGCGTAGAATGTTTGTTTAAATCTTGCTAATCAAGACTATTTAGGTGTTAGTCTTCCATTCATATTTAGCATTAGTTTAGAAACAAACACTTGCACACATCTGCAGTCTTGTGGAACATCCTCGTTTTGTGAATATCGGGGAAGTATTATACGCCCGAGGAAAAGCAAAAATTCGTTAAGTTGCTGAAAAAGTACATGGATGTATTAGCATGGTCTTATGCTGATCTAAAGTCTTTCAAGCCAAAGGACATTCGGCACAACATTCCGCTCAAGGACAATGTCAAGCCTTTTCATCAAAAGCAAAGGCACTACAACCCCAAAATCTCAGGTACCATCCAGGCTGAAATTCAGAAGATGTTGGATGCAAGAATTATTTTTCCAATTCATCACAGTACCTAGGTTGCAAATATTGTGCCTGTGCGGAAGAAGAATGGCGAGATACGCATATGCGTGGACTTTCGTAACTTGAACCATTCATCCCTAAAAGATAACTATCCACTTTGTCGATAATGGATCAAGTGCTATGGCAAGATAACCGGTTTAGAAATATTGTCTATGCTTGATGGTTTTTAGGTTACTGATCAAATTCAAGTCATGCTTAAAGGTCATTCAAAACAATGTTCACCACTCCTTGGGGTACCTTCGCCTACAAAAAATACCATTTAGTTTTATCAACGCGGGTGCCACCTTCCAATGAGCAATGGACTTTACATTCAAAGGTATGATGGGAAAATTCATCGTAGTGTACCTAGATGACTTGACCATGTTCTCCAAGAGACGAAGTGATCATTGCGACCATTTTGAACAAGTCTTGATTAGATGCCAAGAGCACGAAATTTCACTAAATCCCAAGAAGTCAATTTTTGGGGTCACCGAAGGAAAGTTGCTAGGACATGTTGTCAGTAGAGAAGGAACTAAGATAGATGTCGAAAGGGTCAAGGCTATTCAAAGCCTTACTTTGCCTACAAGCAAGACCGGTGTTCACTCTTTATTCGGAAAGGTAAATTTTCTTAGATGCTTTGTTCCCGATTTTGCTGAGAAGACTCGTCATATATCTAATATGATGAAAGGGTCCCAAACATTAGATGGAGTGACGAAGGTAGGACATCATTCAAAGACATAAAAACCTTCGTCACTCATGCACCTATTTTGGTGTGTCTTGAATTTAGCAAAGACTTCATCATGTACAGTTATGCATCTACGCATACTATATCGGCTATCTTAATGCAAAAGAACTCCAAGGATATTGGATCCCGATTGCTTTCATGAGCTCCCCTCTTAAGCCTCATGAATTGAAAATGTCACAATCTGGAAAAGCATGCTTTTTCCGTGGTAAAAGCGATCAAGAACTTCTACTACTATGTTCGAATTCTCATATAGTAGTGTTGGTTCGGATGTGGCCATTAAGTCTATCCCGACTCAACGGGAGTTAGGGAGCTTACGAGGAATTGGATCGTGAAGGTCCAAGAATACGATCTAGACATCAAACCAACTAATTTGGTAAGAGGTAAAGGCTTGTGTTAGCTAATGGCTGAAAATAAAGACTCGAGGTACCGAGGATAAAGTTGATCGCGTTACTGAAGAACAAAATGAATTGGAGAAAGAGGATTCTTTGCTCGTGGTCCTGTTTGTCGCAACCAACGGTGACAAATGGTGTTTTGACATCACGTTCTTTCTCACCTATGGCGTGCCCAACTCACCTAACCAAAAACAAAAAGAGAATGGTGAGGCTCAGAGCCGTAAGATATGTCATATGGGATGATGGATTGTACAAACGTGAAATTGACAACATTTTTCTATGATGTGTTGACAAGCCGCAGATAAAATTGTTGGAGAGTTTTCATGACTCAGCTTGTGGTGGTCACTTCTCCTCATCGTGATGGAACATAAAATCATTCGGTTTAGGTACTATTGGCCAACGCTATTTCGAGGATACTGACCACTGGTAGTGAGATGTGAACTTTTCCAACAGTTCGTTGGCAAACCAAAGCTAGCTACGTTTCCCCTTAGGCCCGTCATCATTGATGAACCATTTAGAAAATGAGGAATTGATTTCAATAGAGCACTCAATCCTCAATCGAGTGCTAGACATAGTTACGTCCTAACAACAACGGATTACTTCACGAAATGGGTGGAGGCCATACCTATCAAGCATGCCACTTCTGAAGTTGTTTGTAACTTCATCAAAGAGAATATTATTATGAGATTTGGCATTCCACACAAAATTGTTGCTGATAACGCTTCCAACTTCTCTTCATGAGAAGTAATTGGTTTTTGTTATGGATACGGAATAACCTTGGTTCATGCCTCTGATTATTATCCTCAGGGAAATGGTCAGGTAGAATCCAGCAACAAGAACCTGGTGACTATCATATGGAAGCTAGTTGATGAAAACCAGTGGTCCTGGCACAAATCATTGTACAATGCTTTATGGGCAGATCGTATCACTCCAAAGAGGTCTCTCGACATGTCACCTTTCCAAGTGTTATATGGAATCGATGTTGAAATCCCTATCTCTGCATAACTTCTTGCTCTGCACTTGGCTCGAGCAATTGAAGATGAAACTTTTCAGAATTCTCTTGAAAAGAGGATTATGTACTGTGATGTAACTTGAAGAAAAGTGAGTGAAAGTGATCGAAAAGATCTTGAACATCAGAATCAAGTTAAGATGTTGTTCGACAAGAAAGCTAAGAAGAGAGATTTCCAAGTAGGAGATCTTGTTCTTCTATGGGACAAACGAAGAGAACCAAAAGGTATGCACATAAAGTTTGACTCTCTTTGGAGAGGGCCATACAAGATCAAGTACTCAATGGAGAGAATAGTTTCTATCTCTCATAATCTGGATGAAACTGAGCTCCCACTTCCTATAGCGGGTAGCACTGAAGATCTTCAGGAAGTACAACTTGCTCTCTTCTTTGTATAGTTTTCTTTTGCTTTCGTTGTGTGTTTGCTTTCTGTTTGTTGTGTGTTCCCTTCCTTTTTCTTTTTCATCACCCTTGTTTTTGACTCTATAACCCAATGGATAGGCACATGAAATTTTGGGATTCTCTACCTTTAAGTTCCACTCAAAGATAGTCCCTAGAAAGAACCAGTTGTTATCCCTGCAAAATCGATTGTGAGGAAATTTTGCAGGTAGCCATACCAAAATTCCGTTTTGGCCCCCAAGGAGTTTGACAATGTTTGAAGAAGCCCAAACTTCCTTTCAAAAAATCAGGATGTTGTAAGACTTAGTCACTTTTTGCTAATCCTCCGGCGCACCAATCTTCTTGTCGACATGACTGAAGTTGTGCCCCTTTTTACACTAGGCACAATTTTTGAGTGTCGACACACCAAAATCTGCACCCCCTCTTAATCCTTCGCACACTCATTGTTATGTCAACATCACTAAATTTGTGCCCCTTTGGTCCTTTGGCACTAAAAATATTGTGTCAACACCAAAACATTTGCGCTAAGCATTTTCCTTGGCGTAATTTCCCTCATGTCGACACTCCCAAAACCACGCCAAAGGTGGTTGGTGAGGTCATAAATGCCAGTTTTTCTATAAATATGCGCGACGACACTGTCATTTTCATGAATTGAAAATTGCAAAAGGTATTTTCTCTGTGCCTATCAGCCATCCTTGTCAACCCCTGCGTGCCATTTTTCGAGCTTATGGACCCCACGTCGTTCTTCGTCTTTTATAAATCTTGGTAAGTGGCTCCTCTCCTTGTTGTTGTTTTTGTTTTTGTTAGGTACTAGGCTTGTATCAAAAGATTAAATCTAAAAGAACCTAACAATCTACAAACCAGCTGAAGCCCTTTTGCCTCTCCTTCTAGATCTATAAATCTGGAAGACCCCTACCTCTGAAGAACCCAAAAACCCATCTTTCCCTGCTTGTTACCTTGCCAAACAAACCCTCTCTTTTCCATCTGAAAAATCCAAAAGAGAGAGGAAAAGAAATCAAGAAATTGCCAAAATTATCAAACTGTTAAAACCCTTGGCACGTTGTTTTTCGTGTTACACCTCCCATAGTTGCGCTTTGGCGCACTTTAAACGCATGCAACACAAACTTTTCTACGCCCAACCAAAGTAAATTGTTCCTAAGGCATAGGCGCAACTTCCTTAACATCAACATACCATGTTGCATGTTGAAAATCCGCACCCATGCTTTATCCTTGTCACACGAAACTTTCTATGCAACACCTCTCAAAATTGTTCCCTTTCTAACTTGGTGCAACTTTTATCATGTCAACACATGGCGTAACTTTTCTTATGTTGACACTGCGCAACTTTTCTTATGTTGACACCTTTCTAAATGTGCCAAAGCATATGAACCCTTCATGACTGTTGTAAACTGCGCGCCATGCGCCCTAAGGCTTATAATTGCTTGTTCTTCATTATGCAAACTTTCATTATGAATAACATGACGGTTGACATGGCTCTTCTGTGTTGGACCTCCTTGATTCTTCTTGCAGAACAACAACATCCATCCTTGAGCTCACACATGTCTTCATCAAGCAAGAAACCAACTAAAGCTAAAGCTAAAGCTAAGCAATCAGAACAAGAGATGAAGTATAAGTATTAGAGAGTCAGAATGCCTGACTCATATGCAAAGTGCAGCCTTGACATTAGAGACTCTAAGCTGGGTCATATTGACATGGATGATTTCTGGGCAAGGACCACCAAGGCAAGCAGTGGCCCATGGATGAATAAATTAGTAGGAAGTAGACCGCACTTTACAACCTGGGCTTCCGGTGAGTGTTGTAAATAAAGAGTTTATCATGTTGGTCGCCAAATGTTATAACAAGGACACTATATGTGTCAAAATAAATAATAACAGATGATCATAAACCTCACAACTTGTCACTTTGAGATGATCCTAGGCATTCCTCATCATAGGCAATATGTAGAAATAAGTATCGAAGACTGTAAGAAGGCATGGGATGATAATGAGGATAAATGCATGCAGATGATGAATGAGCTTTATCTAAAGAATAAGAAGTCGGTGAGCAGATGGCCACAAACCATCCACCGTAGTGACTTCAATGAGGATTTGAGTGATACAATCACCTTCTTGAATAGAGTATTTGGGCTCCCTAATACCCATTATTTCCACAAGTGAATGCTGAGGTATCTGGGGAATTTGAGCAAGAAATTACCTGATTAGTGCTTCGGATAGCGCGAAATCATCAGTGACACCATCTCCCAGTAGCTTCAACAAGTTCTAACAAATGGGAAGTTATAGATGAATTCCTACGTTGTATACGTTGTTGCATCTGAAAGGGATTTCGCAGGGTTAACTCGAAATGGGATATGGCCCCAAGTCAATTTCTGGAGTTCTACCCAGAGCTAAGGCTTGAGGCCAGCATCTCCCAGTTCTCTAAAATTAATGATGCCTTCTTCTATGAGGTAATCTTCTTGTTGAGGCCGAACATGAAGCACGGTCGGGCCAGCACGAGTGTGATTGCGGCTAAAAATAAATGGGGAGCATTGTTCACACAATTCCCCACATTCACATACCTTAGAGACTGTGAATTTCGAGGGAGAACCAACAAAGCTACCAAGGTTTGCAGGGCCAAAGCTGGTCCTCTTGGAATTGTCAAGGTAGCTAATCACTTATCATGAGAAGTGCATGAAGAGAAAGAAAGGAGGAACCCCATTCCCCCTTATAGTTGGCCGATACACCTACCCCACACTTACCAAAGCACGGGAGATGTATCTTTGAGATAGAGTTACTAAATCTAAAGCACAACTTCCTAGCAAGGCCACCTCCGACTTCCAGAGTTTCCTCCCAAAGGTAAAAATTGATCCCATCCATGTTCCCGAGATCGAGGACATTTGGATCGACGACGACACATGAGATAGACATCGGCGAAAGGATCACTCTAGACCGGCTCGAGGAGATCATCCACTATGGCGTAGCCATCATCCCAAAGGAATTCAAGAGAGACCGGTCAAGAAATTGATTAGGTTTACCTTGATACGAGATGGGGATGATTGGCCATTCACGGAGAATGATAGAGCTAAAGCACCGAAAACCATTCAGAAATGGTTAAGCCCACATTTTAGTGCACCGAACATTGGTGCAAACATAATGGTATCACCTATCTCGGAGTTGATTTCACTACTTCTCCTTCATGAAGTGCACCTCAAGGCCGATGTGTGCCGAAGGAAAAGGAAAAGAAAGGTTGGAGAACCAAGTAGAAAAGAAGAAACTCCTGAAAATCTTCCTCCTTCGAGAAACAAGTAGTCGACTGGTGTCTGTGTAAAGAAGAAACAACAGATGTTTCAACGAGATAAATCCACCCTGGATGTTATCACTACTATAACTACTGAGAGGAACCCAACGTCCCTTCTTTGGCTCTTCCCTCTCCTCCCGTCATTCAAGCATCTATCCCTATGGATGTGTCTACTCCTCTCCCTTCCTCCCTTCCATCTCCCACCTCTTCCATCTTCTCTTCTCTTGCGGATCTGTCACCTAATGTTTCCTCAATCCTAATGATGATCCCTTCCATTTCGCATCCTTCTCCTCCCCATTAGTAACTTTAGGCCACCGTAAGCGGTGGTGCATTGGACTCCTTATCAATGCCACCACCGAGTGTTTTAACACACTTCCCGAAGCCTCTACTATTGCTCCCCATCTCACTCTGTCATTTCTTCTTCTTTCTCCACTCCCACTCCCATAAGTCTTGGTTGGATTTCCAATCATCGAGCTAGCATAAAAGGAAGGTCCCCATTGCGGCCATGGATTTCTCTGTCACCCAAAGAAGGAAACCAAGAAGCAGAAAGTGATAACTTGCTTTTCTAAAATCACTTCGGGGAAAGAGTCACGGAGATAGCTTATCTCGATCCCACTAAGAGAAAAGAAGATCTGTCTCCCACAGACTTCATAGTGACTCAAGTCACAATGGGGACCTCGTCTGAAATCCTGCAAGGGGAAGCCTTGTCTGCTATGGATGCTCTCTGCAAGAAGCTCCAAGAGGAAAAAGAGGAGAAAAGGATACTCAAGGAACAAAACAAACATCTCCTCCAAGCATTACAGAAAATGGGCAATGCTCCTCCTATGACTACCACCGAACCCATTCAAGTTCTCAGTCAGGATAAAATAAATGAATATGTTAAGATTGGTGAACAAGGCACAGCAGTATCATCCTGGATCGAGCAGATCCTCAGAGATAGTGAAGAAATGATTGGGAAATTCACATTGCTCTATTAGGATATAACTCAAGCAAATAAGGAGCTACAAGCAGTAGCAAGTGTCCTATTTGAAGAGTTGGATAACACCAAGTTGTAGCATGAAACATTCTAAACCATGGTTAACTACTCAGATGACAACCTATTGAAGGTCGGCGTTATCGATCACCCGCGTGCACATAATAAATCTCTCATTGCATTAGATTATCGGGTTGATCAGATGGAATATATCCTAGAGAAGATTGATAAAATAAAAGATGAAGCTCTGGATGCATGATACAACATGGAGCAGAGATAGTTATAAAAATGTCTCCAGGGATGCTCAAAGTGAATCATATAACTTGAGGGAAGCAAATGATACATTCCAACACTTCAAGGCTATTGTCACTCAAGGTTTGGCACCAGAGGTCACTTTCGATTGAGAGTCAATCAATAACCTCTTAGCCTGCCACAATTTCATTGGATTTTTAATCGATGCATGCGACACTTTCACCGCACTACCTGACAAGCTCAAGAACAAGAAAGAAACTTATGAAGTCAAGCAATGATCAGCAAGTTTTGGAATATCGAGCGCATTGTCACATCAACTCTCATGATCAAAGGCAAGACACCAAGTTTGAACGGAGGGATAATGAGGAGTAGTTTCTCCTCTCATGTGTGCATTGATCATTTTTGTAAAATAATTAAAAAGCATGTTGGCATATATGATGACCTCATCCATGTTGCACCATGGGATGTTGTCATCCAAAACTTTCCCAAGTCAATGTTGACTTTTTAAATATTTTGGACCTTTTGTAAATATCTTGTAAGATATTTTGTAGGCTATTGGTTTGCTTTTGTCTTATTTCCTCCTCTCCTTCTATAAATACTTGAATACTTGTTGTATTCGGGGTGAACATTTTTGTATAAAAGAGAAGTGAGGAGAGAAAGACTTTGTGTTTTCTTGTAATGAAGAAATATTAATATATATGTTCGGACTTTGTGCTTAATATATGTGTTATTTGCATCGAGATATTTCTTAAGTTAGATCTATGTTTTTATTCTGTTGGATTCATTCCTACTATTGTCATTTGTTCATCAATATTGCTTTAATTGTTTATGCAAGTAATTTTGGCTTTGTTTACTACCAATCCAAAGCATAAAAATTCTGACCTTTCCGTCTTGGAAATCGTTTATTTTCTTCCTTGAGATCTACCATCCTCCGTTCCTCCCCTCCTACATTTCTGTTTGTATTTGGAACTACCTCTCTTGGGATGAGATCCCAAACCCCCTGAAGTTAGAATAGTTTAGATTTGTGCTGATTCTGCTTGATAGATTAGCAATAAACCAATTTCGCTTTCTTTGTCTCAAAGAGGGCTATGCCTTGCACACTTTGTTGCTGGTCTGTTTCCTCACGACCTACCTAGCGACAATTTTCAGACCAACACTATCTCACGACGCGTCTTATCCAATCTTTTATCACATCCTAAATCCACATTCGTTGTCATATTTTCCCCTCTCTTGGGGGACCATCTACTCATCTTGTTAGAGATGCATATTTTCACTTCCTTAGGGGTAGTGCATAGTTTTTATCTTCACTCATCTATCTCATCATCCTATCAATATTTCATCCTACTTTGAACGTGACTTTAATCAGGACATTACATGGAAAGTTTTTCTTCCCTTGATGGTAAACCGGAAGCAGAACCTCTTAATGCATTACACTTGCAACCATTCTATTGTTAGCATACCTACCAATGAGCACTTAGTCATATCTTTATATCATTCCCCCATCATGAGCCTCTTCCATATATCATTTTAATGATTTGAAATTATGTGGTCATCCATCACTTTCCATGATATGACCTTAAATATGGGCACCACGGTTCTGCCCATAGAATTTTCCTTTTGGATAGGTTCTCCCTTTTGTGAGAAATCCATTATCATTACACCCATCACCCTCTTATTTACCTATTGAAACCATGCTAAGGGTCCAAGGGTGTCACTTTTACAATCATCATCCCCTCTAAGTGGTCTACCTAGCTATACCTAGGTCTTCCCCATAAAAAATCAAAATTATGGATGTTCCTATCTCATGTTATCTTATCCAAAAATAGACTAATCCCTCGAAGGATAGTTGTTCCTAAAAATCATATAATAAAAATAGATTGATCCCTTGAAGGAAAACTATCATGCATATCTTATCCTGCCATCTAAAATAAAAATTCAAAAATCCAAAAGAAAAACAAAAAGTAGACCATACCCTCGAAGGATGGCTACTCTATTATATCATGGTAGTGAAGGATTCCCGCATTGATCAACCTTCTATATATCATAACATCCTAAGAAAGCTTCTCACATCAATCAAATTTCTCATATACATTGTAGACTTCCCGCATTGATCAGTTTGCATCTTCCCCCTTCCCAGAGTTGGGGCATAGTCCTAAGAACAACCACCTATGGAGAACCCTCTTCCCGCATACAAGTTACATCTCAAACCCCCTTATCGTGTTGACATTAGGCTTATGAGATTATTGCATCCATGTTTCCATCATTGATATTTCGTGTAACTAACTATCGTATGTTATGTGTTAACATCTATTATTGGTGTAAGTGCAATGCCTTCAGTGTTTCTCTTTATTTTTACCTCAATCTGGGTTCAAAGCATGGTTTCCCCATATGCTCCTTGCTATGATTATGTGTCATTTATCTTAAGGTCACCTTTTATCAAGATCGCATTCCTACAATCTCTAACTTCAAATTATGTCATATATATCCATATGTTTACTTTTAAGGATGACATCTATTAACATCATCCATAAATCCATGAAATTTGTTAACGTCTATGAACACTATCTCTAATGCAATTTTCGGTTTGGGAATTCTACTTGATCTTCATTGTAGTTTGTGAATCCTACTTGAGGATCCCTCTCAAGGAGAGTTTGTTATCATGTAGCTCCTCATCCCCACCATGGCCAACATGTCCTTTCTCCATCCATCCTCCCACATCACCTTTATCTTCCCATTAATTATCCCCACATCACCTTTCTCACTCTCTTCATCCTTCTCCATTCCTTTTCCACTCCTTCCTCAACATTTTACCAACAATAATTATTTTTGGTCTTCCCCTAACATTCCTTCACCTGGAATAGCCTTCCCCATCATCCATTCTCTCTTTCCTCCCCTTCCTTGTCTCCACCTCTCCATCTTTCCTTCACCCTTGCCAATATCCTTACTATCTTCATCATACATCCTTCGTGATTTTCATCCTAATCCTCTTATCCTCATCTCATGCATTTCTACAACTTTTCCCCTTCTTCCCTTGTGCCTCCTTCTTACTCTCCCAATGTTCCCTTGTTTCCTTCCTTGCTATCCCATATATTTATGCTCCCACATTCCATGCGCATTTCGATGTGGTCTGTACCATATTCCTTCCCTTAGTCTCCAATTCCCCATTATATTCACCTTTGAAATCCCCCCCCTTCTCTTCTCTACCACCCCTATCTCTTCCTTTCTTTTACTTTCTCTGATCTTCTCCACATCTTCCTGAGTTTCCTTCTTTTCTATGTTCTATCATCTCTTTAAACTCTTCATATTCCTCATCTCTTCCATGTTTTCATCATTTCTCTCCCTTCATTTTTGTCATCTTCCATCATTTCTCTCTCTTCATCTTCACCTCCCTTATTGTATCTTTTCTTTTTTTCACTACCTTCATAGTGCACATCTCTTGCTTTTCTATACAATTTCGCCCTCTCTCTATCATCTTCTCACTTCTCATCTCGTCTATTCCTTGTTTTTTCTTCCTCATTCCCTTCTTCTTGTATCATCCTTTTCTACTAATCTCTTCTACTATTTCTCTTCCTCCACCATGTCTGCTTTATTCTATGCCCTTGTCTTCTTCATCTCCAGCCTCTTTTTTTTGTTTTATTATCTCTCTCCTTTTCTTTCAATTCTTCATCTTCCTCATCTCCTCCATGTTTCCATCATTTCTCTCCCTTCATCTTCATCACCTCTCTCATTGTCATCTCTTCTCTTCTCTTCTCATCTTCTTCTTGTTTGTTCATCTTCATTCCCTTCTCCTATCATCCTTCTCTATTATTCTTTTCCCCCTCTTTCATTCCTCTTTTTCTCCTCCTCCACCATGTCCGCTTTATTCCATATCTTTGTCTTCTTCACCTCTCAATTTTCTTTTCTTCATCAACCACTACTCTTGTCCATTCTATTTTGTTTGGATGAGCTCTCTCATTCATTATATCCTTCAACACATCTTCACACCTCACATCCTAAGTCGAAAAAAATCTCTACCCATTTTTAGATCTGAAACTTCTTCGTTCTATTAAACCCCATTCTCGTCCTCCTCTCTATGGCCTTGACCCTTCTTTTTTAGCTTCTTCCATTCTCATCATCCTCTCTCGAAGGGGCATCATCACATCTTCCCAAGGCGTTTTTGTCTTGATACCATAAGAGTCATCGCATACATCCCTATATTTTCCCTCACAAATGTCTGCTCTACTTTTTTCTTAGAAAATGTAGATTGACTTCTTCCCTATTCACTAGAGGAAAGGGAATACTTTCTCTTATCTTCATCTAATCATTTATTGTCAAAAGAAAACTTGTCTTAAGGGTAAGTGCACGAAGTTGGGGGCCAAAAAGTGGACAAAAACCCAAAAAAGCAAAACGTGTACACGTTCTATTATAACACGATCACGTTTTAAATTCTTAGGTTTGGGATTTACAAACCATAATGCGTACGCATTATATGCATTATAAATAAAAGGGACGTTAGGGGCCTGATATATAAACAAAGCATAATGCGTATGCATTGTGATTTTGTTAGGAAATTAAATATTAATGTTTACATTATTTATGTATTCATTAAATACAAATGTTAGTAATTATATTATTGTTATATTAACAATAATATATTGGTTGGAGTTGTTTTAACAACTCATATGATTTGAGTTGTGTATTGTTACGGGAGTAACAATCACAACTAAATAGGAGATATTATAGGATTGAGTGGTTCCATAATAATAGGGAATCCTCTCCTATATATGTGTAATGGAGTTCGATTGAAGATATAGAGAATTAATATATTATTATTCATCTGTAAAACTGATCCAAATTCATTATTTGGTATCAGAGCGTTTTTTTTTTAATTCCCTATGATGAAGAGCGTTGTGATCCTTTGCCATGAGAGTCGTTTATAAGCTCATGATTGGAGTCTGCACAGATCCCTGTTGTCATTCTCAGCTTTTATCCATTCAAGATAAGTGACATCGTCTGAAGGTGTGCTCGTTTCCTATCAAGTGGATACTGGAGTGCGCAAGGAGTACCACAAGCTCCATCCTGTAGCAGCCTTCATCATTGTTTTCTGTTGTATGTATTTCTCAACAATTTTTTGTTTACATTGGAACTATTGAGACTGCTCTATTTTGGAAGAAGAGGCGCCCATCTTGTTCGTGGCTAGATTTGCATCTGATCTCAGACGTCAGGATATAAATGAGTCACGATTTCCTATCAAATTATTTTTGAGATAGATGCAAGTGTCGTATTGATTGCTATCCAAGTCCAAATCATCCGTTCAAATACAGATCTGCGCAATCATAAAGGATAACCGAGTTGATTTAATTTAATAATACGTGTGGTTGGTTTACTTATACGTCACATTGTTGGAAAGTGCCACTTCCTTCATCTTTCGCGCTCAGAAGATATCTGCATGCATATTGTGCTAGCTGTATGCAACATTTTTTGCGTTTTGCATTGAATCCCATTCAACAATCTAGCAAGTTTGTAATCATTGAGACTCTGCCGTTCATGAGGTAAAAACCAAACTCAAGGGCCATCAAAAGAGAATAACCAGGCTGGCATTTTCGTGAAGTTTTAAATGTTCTTGTGTCATCAGGAGCAGATACACAGCTTTGTGTGTGGGGAATAGATGACTGGGAAAGGAAAAAGAGCAAATTTTTACAAATTCCAGCAGGGAGTACCTTCACAGCTGGCAGATACTCGTGTTCAGTTTCATCAAGATTTTAGCAATCAAAGTATAAGGCACGCGTCCGCAGCTGCCACTCTGCGTGTAGATGCATATTTCTGGTCGAGAAGCATTGCATGTTGGACACTTAACACGGGCTCCCAATCTAGCCTTCTCCGGCAGTCTCATCTGTTCATACGGCCTGGCGATCCTCATGCATAAGACAATCCATAAACTGCTAGTAGATCCGCCTCATCTTGACTTAGTATCAGTTTTCAGTCTGAATGCTGAAGGTATTTGTTTTTTTTTTGGGACATTCCGTCTCCTTTATATAACCGTAGTGTGTTATCCATTATTTTTATATTGTTTATGTCATCCTTTTAAAGTTGGAGTCAAAAATACTTTCTAGTATTTAATTGGTTTTTGTAATCTAAAATTTGAGTCGTAAAAATCTAAAAATTGTAGTGTTTGTGTCAAAATAACGGGTCTTTTTCAAAATTTGTCATTGTATGTCGATTGTATATCGTCAAAGTCATTTGGTATTGACAAAAGTCAAATTCAAGAGTCGTATTTTGGAAGGTGAAGAGGTCATTATAAATTTTGAATCATTGTGTCAATTTAGTGTTATTGTCCTTCAATGTCATATAGGTGATTTTAGGATTTTTATCAAGAGTTAGAGTCGTCTAATTGTAAAAATCGTAAAAATAAAAAAATTGCCTCACGGATGCATTTTCGGTGTTACCCGACGTCCTGGGAAAAAAAAAGTGTTTCACATTGCGGGAAGGAAGAAAAGAATAAGATCAATGTGGAAACAAATGCACTTCATGTTCACATCTTGCTGAGTTAGCAGCATCTTAATGGAGGATGGAGGCACAGGAGGATGGAGGTCAGACAGCGACCTCTCGTCAGTCACCAACGACGGGGCCGCACAGAATGATTTGGTGGCACAGGTGTGCAGTGTGAGTACTTGTTTTTTGAGTTTTGCAGTGTTCCAGATTCAGTTGTGTGGTGTGAATTTCAGCTTGGTGTGATTCTTTTTCAGAGTTCATGTTGTGTGTTGAATAAGTGAAATGTTCACATTGAGGGGGGAACATGATCAGCATGATCCAATGTTCCATTTTCAGTTTTTCAATTTTTCAGTTGAGTATGTGGCTTTTCCTATTTCCCCAAATGAAAAAAACATAGTACAGAACAAATAACACAGTGAAATGCAGCATCATGAGGCTTGATGAGGTAGAACAGTCAGATGTGTTCCTGTTCGTACCTAGGTTTATGGTTAGCCTCTTGAAAACCATTGAAGGTTGTTCAGATGTGTTCCTGCTTGAGTTCCCACACTGCTAGGTCAGATGTGTTCCCTAGAGTGATTGGTTGATAAGCAGATGATTCCTGAGCGTGTTCCCATCCTCGTCGGTCAGATGTGTTCCCGACAGTGCTTGGTCGATAAGAAGTTGATGTGTTCCTTCTTCTACCTTCAGTTCGAGTGTGTGCCAAGATCATGAGCGCGCAGAGGCGGCAGGCTGCAAAGGAAGTGTGAAAGTTCTTTTGTTACCATGTAAACATTAAGGGGGGGAATGTTAGGAAATTAAATATTAATGTTTACATTATTTATGTATTCATTAAATACAAATGTTAGTAATTATATTATTGTTATATTAACAATAATATATTGGTTGGAGTTGTTTTAACAACTCATATGATTTGAGTTGTGTATTGTTACGTGAGTAACAATCACAACTAAATAGGAGATATTATAGGATTGAGTGGTTCCATAATAATAGGGAATCCTCTCCTATATATGTGTAATGGAGTTCGATTGAAGATATAGAGAATTAATATATTATTATTCATCTGTAAAACTGATCCAAATTCATTAATTTTTACCTTTTCTAGCACATGCCTCAAGGCTTAGGATCGGTTTGGATCCCCAACCCTGAGGCATGGACCTGCACAAACACAACAAACAATGTGTTTTTGCAGGAAAATGTAAAAATGCCACTTCCTCTATGATAAATCAAAATTAAAAAATTGATTCATTTAAAAAAATTATACCATGATGTAGAGCAGAGTTTCTTCTTTCTAAAAATATAATTTTTCAAATTTTCTAACTAATATAAGGTTTCCATATTATTTATTTTCTAACTATGCCTTTTTATAGCTATTTTTGAAGTTTAAATATGTCTATCTTTCATCATGTATCTTTTGTTTGGGTCATCGAAATTGAAAAAAAAATATACTAGCACAAACTAGGCATAATTCTATACATATTAAAAAAATCTAATTTTTGATATTTTTTAGGTAGTTAGGGGGGGTACATGGTGAAGCTCCGTTATTTTTCAAAACATAAAATTTATGTACTAGAAAAATCATAAATAAAAAAATACTCGTTAAAAAATTATAAAAAAATCTAACACAAACTAGATGCTCCTAGATATCTTTCTACTAAAGGGTTTTCAAAAATACTCAATGGTGCTCAAAAAATGGTGGGGGCATGAAAGTCACTCTATTATGTTTTTTAACAAAAACAGGAGCACCTGTTGGTATTTTAGTTGTTTGACCCACTTAAACTTATCCGTTTTCAATAAAATTTAGTAGCTTAGAAACTAGACTCAAAATTATACGATTCATATTTCTACAACATCTTCCAATTTTGAGTGTAACTATTTTGAAAAACTCATACAAGTTGAAGTTTTTTATTTTTCAGAAAAATGCATCCACTTAAGATCCCCTTTTAGCCCCCCAACTTGTTGCATTTACCCTTAAGAAACATGTATTCAAAACCATAATTATTCCCCCTTGGGGCATTTTATCCAACATTGGAACTATCCCTTTCTATTCTCAAAGTCCACCTTTGTGGCCATAATTATTTCCCCTTATAGCATTTTGTATCATCACTTTTTCGCATCTCGCCTTTTGACCATATTCATGCCCTATGCTGGGGCATCATTATTTCACATCCCTGTCCTTTGCAAACACATACCTTTCACTTGATTCCTCGCATATGAAGGATTTCATATTATTTTCGCATTTGATTGTGCATAGTTTGATGTTTACCTATGACCCATTGGTCCTCTTGGCTCACATCCATTTGAGAGGTTTCCCATTGGATTCCCTCCATTTTGCAGTGATTTTCGCCCACTCACTGGTCTGTAAAGCATTATCGCCATCTCCATTGAGACCGCCCTTTGTTCCCTACCAATGTGATATCAGAATCACCGCCATAGTTTTTATTGTTGTTGCATTCCTTTTTGCTTGAAGCATATTTCCTTGCTTTATCATTTTACCCATTTATCTTCACCCACCCGACCTTCAACATATATCTCTTTCAAACTTGTGATCGACGTCCCTTAGTTCGTCAATCCCAAGTTTGAGGGGGAACACTCAATCAATAATCTTTTCAATACTTCATCGTTTTTGTCTTGCGGCTTGCCCAATGCAAACCACTCATCAAAAAGGGGAAAATGTAGACACCAATTTTTGGTGTCGTTCCTCCACTTCACCCCATGTCCTGCTCTCCTGCATTAGGCTTGCCCATTCAAATTCCTTTTCCCTCCTAATTCCATTTGAATTCATTTTTCCACCAAAATACATATATAATTAATCAATGTTAATATGTTAATTAATATCTTTTAATCAACTTATGAATTTAATATTCAACAATTATCCATCAAATCCCACTAATGAATTAAATATCCAAATATAATCCACATCAAATCCCACCTTTGAATTAAATATTCAAATATTATCCACATGCAATCCACCTTTGAATTAAATATTCAAAGATAATCCATATGCAATCCACTTTTGAATTTAATATTCAAAAGTAATCTCCACTCACCTAATCAGGGTAATTTTTCATAATCAGGATTACCCAAATTAACCCCCCTTCCTCAAGCTATAAATAGAAGCCTTCCCCCTCCCTTTTGAACAAGTTAGAAATGATAACAAACCTCTGACATTATAGCTCCTCTCATATCATCCTCATACCATCATACCTCCCTTGTGATGCCACTTGTATCACCATAATATCATCCTCATGCCCTTGTGGTTCTCTTAGTAATCCCATTTCTTGGCATCCTTCCATCTACAACAAGAAAGTTTATAGGTTGGTTTTGCAAGTTCCTCGTATCTAGTCCGATTGGCCATTAAACCATATGTGTTTGGTTCCATTTATATTTATTTTGATCAGATCAGTAGCTTCTCTATACATCGACATTTTCAGGTTCTATTATTTATCAATTTCTGCATGTTATCCATTTATCTTTCATTTATATCATTTTATCTTATCAAACAGGGTTGACATCCGCATAAGGAAGCTCGTACTTCTTGGAACCGACTTCGTTGGGAAGCCCCGCATATACCATCTAATCCATTTTTCTCTTAGTTTCCTCTTGTTTCGTAGGTCTATCTAGCTCACAATGAGGACATTCACTTTATGCTCATCCATTTGTCACCATCTTCTCCCAAGGTACCTTAAACCCTTGCATCTTTGAGGTTGTTTGGTTTTCTATTGTATCTAGCTCACTAATGTAGACAAGAACAAAGAAAATTCAATCAATAAGAGCATATAAAGGAGGAGTACGAGAAATTGAGGAGGGCGAGAGAAGAAGGAGTTACATGTCATTAGACCTAATCAACATGATATGATGCAAGTTTGAGAGAAGAAGAAGAAGAGTGAGCGGGTTAAGAAGGTTTTGGTGAGAAGAGATTTCAAAGTGATCGCAATCAGTTGTTGGAGCAAAAAGTACTTAGGTGATCTTCATCTTCGGTGCATTTGAGTTGGTGTTTAGTCATCTTAGGGGGTTGTAGCCTCTTTGTAAGGTTGGTGCCTTACTAAATAGAGGTTGGTGCTCCTTGTAGGGTTGGTGCCCTACTAAGCTAAGGGTTGGTTCTCCTTGTGGGGTTGGTGCCTCACTAAACAAATCTCTTGTGATGTGTAATATTCATGAGATTCCTTTGTATTGAGTGATATATGCAGAGGTTTGGTGGGTTTTCTTCTCTTTGATGGTTTCTCACTTAAATATGGTGTTCTTGTGTTTTCTCATGTTTCATGCTTATATGGATGGTTCATATGTTCTTTATGGTTTTCTAAGATAATTAATAAGCTCAAAATGATTAATGGATATTGTATGGATTCTTTGAATGATATAAGCAAGTTATGTTAAATGAAGAATTTTAAGAAGACTGATTCACACCCCCTCGGTCATTGTGCTTCCAACAATTATGACAATATAAGAGAAAAAGGTTAACGATAAAATCATTTATCCTTTCGTAAAATAATTCCCCGAGGAAAGATAACTCTTCATAGCATGCACCTGCTTTATAAGGTAGGATAATTGTTTACCATTCTAAGGTCTCTTTCTAACGAGATTATCATACTCGATGCATACAATAAGCATATTGTTTTCTTAACACATAGGTGAGACCTTCAAGGTTAGCAACATACACCAGAATCAACTATACATCATTATATTCATATTGCTCATGAGCATAATGCCACGATAAATAAGGTTACAATAATTTAATAGATGATTTTGGTGCGAGTTAAGACTCTCGACGTTAATCAACTTCATTAAGCAAAGCTTACATCAACCTTTAATTGGTTAATTACTCAATATCACCTTTACTAATCAAATCAAGCCTATTGACGGCATGTACAGATGTCAAATTTGGTACTCCCAAAATGGCATGTGACATGAAGTCTATGAAGAAGAGCACAAAACACGCAGGATGAAAAATACCTATTGTAGTTTCAAGCAAGTACAAAGGCAATGGTATTGCTGGATAGACTCATACTTGATAAGTAATGGGTTTAATAGAAGTAATAGTGAGTGCACTTTGTACATAAAATGAATGCACAAGGCCAAATCTTGATCGTTTGTTTATTGATGATCTAATATTCACAAGAAAGTTATCAATTTAAGTGTTTAAGAATGCAATGAAAAGAGAGTTTGAAATGATGGATTTGAGTCTTATGAAATATTTTCTTGATGTCGAAGTAATCAAACAGCGATAGAATTTTCACGTGTCATACTAAATATGTAAATGGTGTTTTGAAGAGGTTCCATATGTTAAATAGCAATCCAACACCAACTCAAGTTGCCACAAGAGGCGAGTTGAGCAAATAAGACAAGGAATACAATGTTGATCCTACTTTGTACAAAGATTTTTGGTAGTTTGATGTAATTGACATCCAAAACAAGGATATTAAGATATGTTGCAAGAACCATTGGATATGTAATATTGTATGAACCATATAATGATTTCAGATTAATTAGCTATACTTACAATGATTTTGCAAGTAGCTTGGATAATCGAAGAGAACTTACGGATATGTGTTCCATTTTGGATCAGGTGCGGTGTCATGGGCCTCTAAGAAACATCCCATTATGACTATATCTTCCGTAGAAGCAGAGTATGTGGAAACCACATCCACAACATGTCAAGCAATCTAAATGCGAATAGTGTCATCGAGATCTTATGCATGATTAGGAGGAACCAACACAAATATTTTGCGATAAAAATTCATCCATTCCATTGTCAAATAATCATGTCTTCCATAAGTGGAGCAAACACATTGATACTAAGTGTCACTTCATCATGGAGATTGTCAACAATTGCGAAATTTATTTTGAGTTTCGTAGATATGAAGATATATATGCTGATATTTTTACTAAGGCGTCGTTAAAAATGTTTTTGAGTATCCTAAAGTTTGTTTAGGTGTAGTAAGACACAACTGGTCAAAATTAAAGGGAAGTGTTGGAAAATGTGCTAATTTTGCCACTAACCCCATTTAATAGCAGCAGTCATTTGTATTTAAAATTCCATTTTGAAGGAATTTTACATTTAACATGTACTCAAACATGTAAAAGAGAATATTTTGAAATTTGGATAATCTCCTCGAAATCTCTAGGTGCCCAACATTTATTGTTTTCATCTACCACCTGGTAATTTGTTGGAGAAGCTAGAACTCTCTAGATCTAATCTCTATATACATGGAATTTTTTTCTCAATTTTGCAATAAATACAAAAAACAGCCGAGTGCTACCAAATTTTGTTCAGAAAAGGTCTGTAAACTTGTTTTCATGATTTCTTTCTGCCATGTTCCTCCTCTCCACCCTTTAATAGACAAAATACTATCCTGTAAATCTGTGCCATGTAGGCAAGAGTCCCCAGGCATGTGAGCATATGCTTTCTAATATCCAATTTTAGTCTTGTTGTAGGATCCAAGGAACCTCCTAGAGTTCTATCATTTTCACTTGTCTTGACATCATCATAAATTTAAGAAGATCCACTTACACCATCTGGTTAATGTTCAGACATGATTCGGGAAGAAAAAAATTGCAGGTACCCTTACAATTATTTCTTTGCATTCATGTAGGAAGATGCAGTGTCCACTCTATAAATGCTTAGATTTGGGAATCCAAACCACGAGTCCAGTGCAGAAAGATTGCATTTTCTACAACTGAGAATTGATTACTCGAAAGAAATCTCCTTCTAATGTTCCATTTAATTTCTTTCTATATCTAGCACAATGCCCTTTCTTCTAACATATCTAGGCATGCTTGTCAGAAATTTCCATATAAGCTCCTCTTGCTTTATATGGCCATCAGCTGAAATTATTATCTACAGAAAACATGGTGTAAGAATTCATTAATTAATTGATAATATTGCTTTAATTGATTATATTGATTTAAATGACGAGTATGGAGAACATTAATTAATATCGTCAATCAATTATGTAGTATGGAGAGCATGGTGTAAGAAGTAATTTATGTAAAGAATAAAAATTCAAGTGCAGAAATAACATATCAAAAATAAATATGTAACCATGAATACAAAACTGAATACAGATAATGAGGCAGCCATGAATACAATAGTGACAGTAGATCATGCAGCCAATGAGCAAGCAAAACAACGAGACAAGATGATGCTTATTAATTCTAATAAGTTCATAAGTCACATAGATTATATTCTTGCCCTCCCTTCAATATCACTGCCTACACTATTAGCATTTCAAGGAAGTAAAGAATGCAAAGGTTTGATTGACCTTGTAAGTTTAATAGATGCCATCTCCAAACATAGTAAATACCAAAATTTATGGAAAAAAAAAAAGACCACTTTTAAGTTGGTAGAATTGTGATTATATTTGAGAATGTCTTGGTAGTGGCTAAGATCTATACAAAATGTATTATATTTATATAACTAGCAATCGTTCGTGAAATGTACGATAGAAACGCCGAAGGGGATCATTTGAAGGAGTCATATTTGAGGGAGAGAAATAGTAGCAGAGGAAAAAGGGTGAAAAAGAACGGGTTATAGGGTGAAGAAGTGAGAGGGTAGAAAAAATCTAAAGGTGAAAGAATTTAAAACTTTATCATCCAACAACAATACGATAAATATGTCAAAGTAAAAATCACAAGTAAATTATATCTTGCAATGAAGCTATGTTATATTTTTGTTCAATGGTATCAAGGTTTTCGAATAGCAAAAGATATATTTTATTCATTAATCAAGCTTGTTATTATTTCGTTTTGTAGCAGTAAGGGCTCCTATGAGATGAATTTTGCCTTGAATTTTTTTATCATTTTTATTTGATTCTACAGTTATCCATGAAAACAACCGTCATGTTCATGATTGCTTCCAAATTAGATCCCTTCAACACAACCAGGGGCAGTCACGACGTCGACGCCATGGAAGAATTGAGTCCTTATTTATAGTCGAACTCTCGGAATGCACTATATTCGTTTCGTTGCTAGCGGATGTCTTTGCAAGTGAAAAAGGTGTTGGGATCGTAGATGGTGTCCTTTTTTTGCTTGGACCTAATCGAATCGATGGAGATGTCATAGCTGATTTTGAAGGGGTTCCCAACAGGCACATAAAGCATCACCGATGGCCCCATAAAAATGGAAGGCATTTTGAAGACGATACTTTGACAACCTTATATCACCCTTTTAGGACATGTTAAAAAGTTTTTTTTTCCGGATTTTCCCCGCTATAAATTTCGGTAATCCGGATAATATGTGACGATTTTGTGACGGTACAACGTGCTAGAAACAAGGCCTTCATCCCCCCTTATATAATTTAAAGCAAGTAAACTTTTTAGACTAACTTTATGAAAAGAAAAATTATACAAATAACAATATATAAAGAATTGATTATATCAATCTATATAATCAATTTTTAAAATCTATTTATAATTAATAATATTTTTGTGATACAAATAACAATCTAGCCTATTTTTATTTTCGAAGGATCTCATAAAGAGGGGGCAAATATAAATCTCAAAAAATAATATATACAATACAATTTAAAATATTAATTTCAATAAATTAAATCCAAATACACAAATATGAATATAAAATGAGAGAATTCTACCTTCAATAACCAAATAGACCACTTTTCCCCATACACCCATGTTTGACCAAGGCAACCCCAAACCCATACAATTGTAAATACCATAAATATGAAAACAGGGAGTTTTACCTTAAAAAACCGAAGAGAGCATTAATCCTAATTCAAAAAATTGGAAAACCCGTTTATTCAAAATTGGAAATGGAATCGCAAGCAGAGTGCAATATGCTGAAAATATAAATACTAAGATCTGTGACCCTAACTCGTTATTTCTTTAAGAAGGTTTTTTCCTTCTATTGATTGGTTTGTTCTTGTCTCTTCACTAGATAAACCTCAACATCCAGTTAGAGTGCATGTCCCTACTTATGAAAAAAAAAAAAAACACTTGCTCCAATGCAATGAATTTAACACAACCAATTTTAGAAGAGGCATAACCAAGCACACATAGTGCTAAAAACCCCAATTATAGCCTCAAGAACCAATTTCACCACTTGTCCTCATGCAATCAATTGGACAATTGGACATGAATAAAAACCAAATCACTCAATGTTGATAATTGAAATATGGAAATGGACAATTCTACTATAAAGAAAATAGTCCAATACAATAATTTTTACAAACACGTTTTTTTCCCCCAAAAACTTCAGATTACCCAGTGTTTGCAATAAGTTTTATGCACCCAAATTTGGCATAGGCAAGCCCAATGACATACAATGTTGAAAAAACCATATGAAAAAAGTTGTAGAAATCGCTGGCCAATAATATTTTCAATCATAATTATAGGTATTAGAGAATTATTAACCTTGACGCGAGGGAGCCTATGTAGAAATCTCTCACTCCCTCGTGCTGCAAATTTAAAGCAGCTCTGATGGCTACCATTGAGGTCCTTCTCAATATGTACATTTGCACAACATGTTGCAGATCTACATAAGATGTACAATTACTACTTTCTCAGAACATATGGTAATTATAACTGCACATCAATGATCAACCATTTGACAAGAAATGCATAAAACTAATTGTATTTAGTTTAGCTATTGCTCAAAGTCCGCACATGATCTAAAGCTTGCTGTAAGAAAGACCTGTTCAACAACATGCTATGTTTGAAGAGCTGATTTACCCAGTCCTGTATTATTTGTTTTCACAGTTTTCAACCCCAAAATAATATGTCCCAATGACTCAGCAACCTGCAGTTTTAATATATATTTTAGAAAACTGTCAATCTACTGTATTATGGTCCTTCAGTAACTCAACTAATTACCACTCTTGTACAACAAAAATAAAATTGGCGATGAACAACATTATACCATTATGATTCTCCAACACCAGCTACCAGAACGAATAAAAATGCATATCAAACATCCCCTGCACCGTAAAGGGTTTACTAAGGAAAATAATACACATAAAATGCAGGGCCATTTTTTTATGCTGTTGAGCCAGGAGAGGGTAAGGTAAAATGTATGATTAATTTGTCCATACCAAGGGATAAGAGTATTATTTTTGAGCTGAAAAATTGTGAAAATTTCAGCAGAAAAGTGTGCACTCTTGTAGTAGGACTGTGCCTAGAGGGAACATTAGGAACTGAAATCCTAGCAGTAAGATGATTGGGCGAAATTCCACATTGCCTTTCCTCTGAACTGAAGCACACCTGGAGGCTGCAAATGCGGTGTTGACTCTGCAACAGAAACCTAAGGAGGGGGATTTTGTTCATCAACATCAATCGGTTGAATATACTTATAAGCTGAGCTAGGCCTCAAATTATGGAGTCATGGATTATTACTGCCAGACATGAAATTCAAACTTTTCTGCCTCTTTTTCCCTTTGAAGTACAGTTTGAGAGGCTTTGTTGTAAAGTGGAGGTCCCAGGTTCAATTCTCAAGTCCAACCCTTGGAATCGGATTACGTAAATTCCAGATCTCAGTACAACACTGAAATCCCAGTTACTAAATAAAAAGTAAAACAGGAAGTGGCGGTAAAGGAGGAAGAAAGAAAAAATTTAGAGCATTATAGGAAATGGCATGAGGAAAAGTCGTATTGCATTTCTTGATCTGGCAAACCTAATAATAGTTTACAATGCAGTGTCCTAATGCAACCCTGAAAACAATGGAAGAACAACAACAAACCTGAATTAGAACTGCGGAATGATCGATGTCTTCAAAGGTATTTTGGTTTTTTTTGTTCTCAACATCCCTAGAAATATATGTCATTATTAAGTGCAAATAATATCCTCCACACGTTTTCCACTTCTAATGACTTCCCCATTCTATCTTTTGAGTTTTCATTGCTCCCCAAACCGCTCTAAAGGTTGTTTGAATGCATATAGATTATCCATATGAAGCTTTACAAATCTCAACAAAATTACATAGAGTTCAACAATGATATTGGCGCACCTAGAAGAAATGTGAAGCTTCGGATTTGGTTCATATTCGAAAAGGTCAAGATAGTTTTTTGTGTGTTAAAGATTAATTTATCTTAGAATATGATCTTGGTATGTCCCCATATTATCGCAATGTAGGTGGCCACCTCAAATACGTTATGTGTAGTCCAGTTGGAGCATGATGGAAAGGTTCATGTCAAGGACAATGATCATGATTCCTAGGCAGAAGTGTATGAAAATACAACATCGTGAAGAGACTTTATTGGTAGTTATTCATTTTCCTATTATCAAATCTTTTCTTGTCAAAGATGACAAGTTTGAATGTGTTTAGTACATAAGAGATTTCATCCTCGCTGCTTCCCAATAGCCTTTGTATAAAGATCCTTGATGCCTCACCTAACGGTTCTCCTTGCCCCTTTATCAGTTCCTCACTTTTAAGGGATATATATGTGGATATTTTCTCATCCTTTAAGAATAGACCATCCTCTAGGTCTAGGTTATAAGAATATAATGCTGAAATGCCAAGATAATTGCTTCCGCTACATCAAAGCATTATGATAGAATAAGATTAGCAGGCGCACACAATTTAGGCTATTTACAAAAACTGGAAAAGTCTAAGCATTTCATAACAGAGCTCTGAAAAGTGAGAGGCCTATAGGCTAGAAACAATAGAAATTTATCCTGAAAGCAGAAGCATATCTTAATGTGTAAACATCAAGAGAGGATAAGATACAAGAACGCTAAAGAAAGTGAAGACTGTAAAGAAGAAACTTACACCAAGGTGGATTGGAGTCGATGCAGTAATCAAGGCCTTGAAGTT
Source organism: Taxus wallichiana var. yunnanensis (assembly GCA_018340775.1). NCBI lineage: Eukaryota > Viridiplantae > Streptophyta > Pinopsida > Cupressales > Taxaceae > Taxus > Taxus wallichiana. The sequence goes on from CM031243.1 coordinate 648,015,595, forward strand.
GCTCTGTTGGAGGATGGCTGATGTCTTCAAGTTTTGGGTCTGCCAAGGCTAAAATTTATACAACGCCTTATTAAAAATCAAAATCCAAGAAGGCAAAACAGACCTTGACGTTGATCTGCAAACATCAATTCAAGAAATCAGCACCACGATTTTTTTTCTTAATCTCGGTGAGAATTTAGATACCCAAGCTTGAAACAAATTCAATTTACTGCAAAACCAATGATAAACAGGACACCTTACTATAGAGAAATCTCTCATTCTTCAAGTTATTGTGAAATCAGATACCCGAGCTTTAAACAAAAGCATTTTTGAAGTTAAATTTATGATAACCAGGGCATTCATAAGGGTTTCCAAACTCATCATGTCATCAGATACCCAAGCTCGAAACAAATCCTTTTTTCCCAAATCTATGAAAATGACAAGGACGCCTAAATAAGTAGGAACCTCCTTTTTCTCCACGCTCTTTAGGAAATCAGACACGCAAGTCAAGCTTTAAAACGGGCCTTCTGAAAATAAAATCTAAGATAATCAGGACATCCAAATGGGGAAGAAAACTTGTATCCTCTAAAATCGGATTCAAGCTTCTAACAACTTTTTTGAAAGTAAATTCTAAGACAGCCAGGGCACCCAAATCAGGGAGAAAACTTATATCCTCCAAAATCCATGTGAAACCAGATTCAAGCTTAAACAAGATTTTCAAAAATGAAATTTATGATAACCAAGACATCCAAATGGGGAGGAAACTTCTATGCTCCAAAGTCATTGTCTAATAACTTCTATTCTCCGAAGTCATTGTGAAGTCAGATTGTTGAGAGTGTGGATGTGCTTATCAAATCAGTCAAAATTCCTCTATCCATTATGCTTTGATGGATGTCCATACCCTGTTCCAAAGCTCCCATTTTTGCACAGGCAGGGAGGATGCTGACAAAGGTTGTGGAATTTGGCTTTACATCTGTCAATTGCAATTGCATGAATGTTTCTAAGTAATTATAACGCATTTTCAACAAATCCATTTTGGGCATATCCTGCAATCATTACTGTCCACGATACCACATTTTTTTAGGCATTCTGTCGAACAGTTCAGGTGCCTTGTCTACGGTTCCACATTTTGCATACATGTCTACCAGGACATTTGCAACCACATCTGACAAAATTCCTCTATCCTTTATGCTTTGATGGATGTCCATACCCTGTTCCAAAGCTCCCATTTTGTCACAGGCTGGCAAATGTAAACTGATCGGGTTGAAGACCTGTTTGTTGCATATGGTGAAACAGTGTGACTGCGTTGTGAGGAGTGAGCAATGAAAGAGTGGACTGTCTTTCACAAAAAATAACTTATACTATTCTAAGTCACTGTAAAATCGGATTCTAACTTTTATAAAAAATACTTTTCGAAAAGAAGTAAAATCCAGTGTAACCAGGACAGCCAAATGGGGCAAAAGCTTCTACTCTCCACAGTCACTGTGAAATCAGATTCAACTTGAAACACTAATTTTCATTTTTTTAAGCCAAACCTAGAACAAACAGGACAACCAAGACACCTGAATTGGTAAAGTTCCTTTTCTGTATAAAACTCCTCGAGCCCAACTCATAACTAACCTCTTGATACTACGTTGCAGATCTTGAAGCTCAATGGAAGATGGAGCGACCCAGACAAGGAAAAGTTGTTGTCCGGATGCAGCAGCTCCTCTGTAACTTTGTGATCCTTGCAACGAAGCACTGATAATGTTTATCCTGTAGAACCCAAAAAAAGCAGGGCAGGACACGCATGCAGGTGCTAGACAATGAATACTGCATGCGAGGACAGTCAGGAGGCGTGAGACCTGGGAGTGGTGGCAGAAGCTTGGAGAAGAAACCGCATGCAACCAGCCATTTGTCTCTACCATGCAGCCGCAAAAATAGAAAATACCATTAAAATGCTTGAAATATGGTTATCGTTGGATTTCAACGCCTCAGGTAAGATTGAATGCAGTCCGTCAGATTTCTGACAATTGTCAGAATCAATAGGTCGATGTTCACTACAAGAACGCCTCCGGCGTAATAACACATATATGTGTTGGATTGATGTGACAATCATGACATAATAACACATATATTTGTTGGATTGACGTAATAATCATAACATGCTGTCGATTGTTGCGTCAGTCCAAAAATTCGCTATTTTTTTAAATAAACGTTGATCTATTAAAACTATTGGACTAATTTACATCCTTGTTAATGTCACTTGGTCACAATCTATATTTTGCACTGGATCTTGTCAAGGAATTTTCCAAGAACATCAATCTCATACACTGGTATGTAAATTAGATCAAAAAATTTAAATCCTGCTTTCTATGAGATTGATAAGCATTGTTAGATTTAAAGTTGCTATCTGCAAAAACTTTCTTCAGGACTCTTCATAATTGTAAAACAAATCGATGGCATAACAAAATAAGAACTAATTGACACGACACTACTTAAAGAGAGAGTAGGAAGGAGAGGAGTTACTAAAATTTAGTGTTCCATGGAAATGTATGCCCACACCTTCTACCCTTCGGGAAAGTCCCCATTCCTGTGCTTATTTCCTATCCAAATATTGTTTTTAGGATTTGGGGGCACTTCCAGTCATCCTCTTTTAGCATCCCTGTGTTTCCTTTCCCTAATCAAAAGAGGGATTCGTAGAGCACTTGGGAAATCACTAAACAAAGATATGCCAGATGTTGTTCGACAGCTTGTAATTAATATGGTATAATAATGATATCAGCTGCAAGGCAAAGGTGTCTATAAATATCAAAATCCTGCAATAAAAGCACACATTCTTGGATACAAACTGTAGTCTAGTTGATGGGGTTGTGACTAACTAATGGCTTTTACAACAGATATCCCTCACACTTGGCATCTAAGCCCAAGCATATCCATGCTATTCAATGCACCCCCTCATGATATACTTCTTGAAACATCAAATAAATAGTAATCCATACCCTACACCAACACCACATGTAGCAACTAGTCATGTATATTCATAGCCCCCACACATGAGTAAAAAATCACAGTCGTGGAAGGGCGTTCCAGGCTGATGTTAGAGGGCTAAAATCAGGTGTTTGCGCACATACAATTGGAGTGTCCTGTGCGAATCTACAAAGATTTTTGAATATTATAATTGAAAATGAATATTAAGAAGACAAACAATTACTAACATTTAAAAGAAATAACAATCGCCTACAAGGAGATGATGCATAATCAAATCCCAGATATAGTAAGAAGCAGACCCTAGTGTGCAGAAATCCATGATCTCACCAAGGGATGATCCTGCTTCCTCAGTTGCTGCAAATGTGATTGCATTGGTTACAGGCACTGCTAAGGAGATTGGGTTGTCCCCCAAAATGAAAAAGAATCTGGCTGAGGCTGACAAGTTGATAATGAATGGAATAGAGTGTTGCCACACACAGACAAGACTGACCCACTCACTCTTTAATGTGTTGGAAGGTGGTAAGGAGCTCTTCTTTCTCTTGTTTTTGTGTTGTTCAGAGATGAGGGCATCAATGGTGCCCCATTGTAATCCAATTTCTATCATTGCCTCCACACCCATTTGAGAGCATACCCACTACATTGACAACCAGCAGAGGAACTTAATATGACCTAAATTCTCATATAATATGGTTGTTTAGGTTTACTCTGGCCCTTCCCCATAAGTTACATATATTCCTGCAAAATAAATTTATAAAGCACTGTGATATATGCTAATGTAGGTTAATTGTAGCTGCCATGCGTTTGTTGATTACATTAATGAAGAAGCAGTTTCACCCAGACGGTAAATTGTTTCTGCAAAATTTTCAGGTAATCCTTTTCTGTGGTTTACAAATTTCTTAACCCAATACAAACAGAGGTGGAAACTAAACAGCAAAGGCCCAAGAGAATCTGAGGTTTTGAGAACACGAAGATTGTTCCAGGGCTGCAGGAAAAGGTGAAAAATTAGTTTGTTAAACATCCATTGCTATCAAGAAATTCAATAATCATGGCAGAGCTCTGAACATTTCCTCTTTTCTACCCTCTCTCTGGACGCACCTGCTTCTCTTCTTTCTCGGGTTTCTCGCTACTTCGCCTGACACCTTGTTCATACAGGCTTGAATTTTAGGCTGAATATTTCAAAAACTATAAATATCATCATGCTTCAAAATTTCTTTCCAATTTTTTTATAATAAAAAGTAAATAGATTTCCCATCAATGTTATAAATACCATGCAAATATTCGCTGGAGTAGCATTTTCTAGGGTTTGAATCCATAGCGTTCAGTGTAAAAATTACATATGTTTGCAATGCAGACTTGTCAACTAACCAATGATAAAAGAGGTAAATAGTTCATTAGTTGAGATTTCTGATTTTTCTATAGTTGATGAGATTGGAGCAATATTAAGATTTTTTGATCGAGAATCCTTAGGAACAAAAAAACATTTCGATCAAAAAATCTGCATAGTTAGTCCTAAAAATCATTGTTCCGGTCCATTAGTTGATTGAGGAATAAACTTTACAAACACATGTATCAGTTAAACTCTTCCAAAATATAGGGCAAGACACCCTTCAAATTACTTTCATATGTAGAAGCCATAACCCTTCAAATTGGGTCTTCTCAATTAACAAGGGAAGGAACCATAACTCTTGTACCATAACTTAATATGTTAGTGGAATTTAAATTTATCTTAAAATTGAGTCAACATATATATTTTCATGTGTTTAAAATTGAAGGGAAATAATATTTTGAATTGATTTAAAATAACAAATGTAACCACCATTAAAAAGATGTTGGACCTAAACATGTGCATTGAGAATCTAAAAGTTGTAAATATGATGTGTCCCCATGTAACTAGTTATTTTACATCATTGTTGGGTACAAATTGTACAACAATGTGTAAGTTATATAGCTACTATTCAATCTTGTGTTGTTTCCTTCTCATGTATCATCACAAATATTTGTCTAAATTGTAAACACTTCTAACCAAAGCTTTGAACTAGATTATATTAATCATAAAAAAGTACACCTAAAAATGGTTCTTAATTTTGTATAAATAATTTATTTTCATGTTTCTTTATTTGTTGATTTTCGATCTAAATTATGAATTTAATAGCCCATATACTATTATCTATTCATCTCCATTCACCTCTCTAATATCACCTCACCACATCCATTCATTTTCGCTTAATTAAGGCCCTTTATGTTTGGAACATGGACAACATGTTCTCTCCTCTCCATTTCATTGCCTTATCTCCCCCTTATTTTAGCTTTCTTACTTTTCTAAGTGTTGAGATGGATTGAACACAAGTAGTAACATGGTCATGGCTAGGTGTCACAATGAAGAGATGCCTTAGACCATACATCATTTATAAAGCGACAAACATATGCATAAAAATTACAACAATAACAAAGTTATTTATTCATTAATAAAGGAGATTGCATAAACAACCCACACACTACCAAATATGGCTAGCCAAAAACACTCATACCATATGCCTACATGATAACAAACTATTGGAAAATTATCATACGCACATCCTTTATGGTATGTCCTTTTCTGTGTGCATCCTTTATGGTACATGATAACGTGAGCACGCGAAAGGGTAAAAGAAGACACGAAAAGAAGAAAAACAAGACCGACGCATGTGGAAAATCAAGATATTTGGCTAAGAAGTTTCAAGAAGAATCCCAAAGCCTTTCAAGATGAGTATACAACAAGGATAAATTTAGATATAAACATGTAAGGACGAAGCACACTAAAAATAAACAACCGTAAACAGATAGTAAGGTGAAGGAATGTGATGAGCCCAAAGAAATAGTCCATTTCATACAATATTTGACATTTGTTTTCTTTGCATAAAGTGGATCTCAATCTAATTTCAAAACTTATGGTTTATTTAGGACAAAATAGAGAGTTTATATCATGTTTATTTCTTTAGAATTCATTGTTATATTTCTGTTAGCTATTTCTAATGATTATTGGGAAAAAGATGTCAATTTGTGCATATGCAGTCCATACTTTGCTATCATTGTTGAATAAGACATTTTGAGCACTAAGCACCAACTACAACTAGCCTTGGAGGATCTTCAAAATCTCTCATATCATCTCCAAATATTGTTATTTCAACACTTTATTGGCTCCATAGGTTCATTCACTGGCTCCGAAAATGTTGGCAGTTCTATGAGCTTGACTTCTTAAGCATATGTTTGGGAAAAAGTGAAAAACAGTCATCAAGAATATCTCCAAACCAAAATTTGATTACATATTCAGATTCCTCTCGAAAAATTATGCAAGTTTTAAAAAAATCATCTTGATTTGATTTCATATGCAAAAGTTATAGTTGTTTTAGTATTGCTTTGGAGTCTTCCTAGAATGCTTTGGAGTCTTTCGAGTATGCCCGAGTCTCTCTAAAGGATTACAAAATATTACATAACTCGCTCCAGAAAAGACAAATAAATATTCCGAGAGAGGTTTTTGGTCATAATAATGAGTTTAACAAAAACCTTCTTTCATTTTTCTACATATTTTACCATTTGAAAGGAATTTTACTTTTACTTGAGTTTTCCTAAAATGTTTGAGTCTTTCGAACGCTTCAGAGTTTGCATAACTTAAACTAGAAAATTCAAATGGATATTTGAGAGAGGTTTTTACTCATAACAATGAGTTGAACAAAAACCTCCTTTTTTCTACATCTTTTACCATTTGAAAGAAATTTAACTTTTACTTCGGACTCTTCCCAAAATGCTTCAAAGTCTTTCCGAATGCTTTGGAGTTTGCATAACTTAAAGTAGAAAAGTCAAATGGATATTATAACAAAGTTTTTACTTATAATAATGATTTGAACAAAAACCTTCTTTCGTTTTTCTACACCTTTCACCATTTGAAATAAATTTGAATTTTATTGTGGTAGTCTGAGAAGAAATGTAGCGGGACAACACCAAAAGTTGCATAATCAGAGAACAAAAGGTCAAAGGGAAAATTTGAGAGAGGTTTTGGTCATAATAATGTGCTTAGTAAAAACATCATCCCATTTTTCTACATTTATCATTATTTGTGAAAAATGGGTTTTAGTATCTCTATGAGGATGAATACTATAGTTACATTGGTGAGCATAAATTCAAGGGTGAGATTGTTATCTATTTTTGGAAGTCATTCTAAAAATAGATATTTCTACAAGTGTTTTATTATTTGTAAAATAAAGAAGAATCAATATTCATTTTGATTTGTTGGCATGCAGTCCTATTAGGTGTTTTCATTACTGCAAAACCACATTAATGAAAAAGTGGATGATGTATTAAGGTCATATCATGATGAATATGATGTTGAAATATTGGTTCAGATGTGTTTATGGTGATCTTTGCGAGATTAATGAGGATCGCTTGCTCTTGCAAGCCTATTCAGGTGCCTAAGTGATGTTGCATGGAGGTATGAGCTTCTTGGATGCTTGAGAAGCATGTTAGCATGATGGATAATAGGTTTGAAGAGTGTTTGGGAACTCACAAGCAGTGTCATGGTGTAGATACAGGTGATTGGCTATGTTACAGGTGCTCATCTAGAGTAGGTATGGTTGTTAGGAGGTGTGAGATTGAGTTTTGGAGCTACATGAGCTCATGGATGTATGTTTTCAGGTGTATCATGGTATATTAGGTATGTTTGGGTCATTTCTAGTGATTTTATGATGAGTTATAGCATTCTTTCAGTTGACCCTAGCTTCTATAGTGAGAATCCTTAAGGTGTAGCTATGCAAGTCTTAATGACTGGAGAATTTGAGGCATGGTATTGAAATTATGATGATTGGAGATGTTAGTGTGATGTGTCATGGTGCTTTGAGAAAAATTTCAGGTTGCTAGGATGTGAATTTTGCAAGATATGACATTTATGTGAGACAGGGTCAAAATCTAGTGAAAATCCAGCTCGAGTTGGGACTTCTGATGCTCACCCCTGAATTTTTTTCTTTTCATGGGACCTTGTGGCTTTCAAGGATATTTATATGGTGAGTCTATAAGGTTTCACAAAAATAATGAGGTCATTTCATCGTTAGGTTTTTATGAACGAATGTTAAGAAGATAAAGTGGTCTAAAACCCTAGTTAAACCCTAGCTAGGAGCAACTTGTAGAAAAAGTGAGTTTAGTGGCCCAGTTTTTATTGATAGTGCAAAATCGATGATTGGATGATTTAGATGAATCTCTTATATTTCCATAAATGTATGGTTGAGGTCATGATGATGAGTGGGCCCCACTCAAATAGGTCAATTTCTAAAAAGAATTTTTTTGGGACAAGGTTGTCCAAATGAGGTATGAGATAAATTGATGTTATGGAATGTATGTGAGATGATATTGATTTCCATGGAGGTTTCAGGACATGTTCATGTAGGTACATGGTCAAATGAGGTCCATTTAGGTTGACTGGTCAAAGGGCAATTTTGAGGCCTTAAAAAGTAGTGCTCAGTAAAATGGTCATTACATGTAGACTTTTGAGATGATTTAAAATGTTTTGGAAAGAGTATTCAAATATATTTCCATTGATATGATTTTTTCTCATGATGAAGTTTATTGATGAGGTTTCCAGGTCATTATTTGGACATGAAGGTTTTTTCCAATGCAGAACATGATGTGTTTTTTGTAAGTTTTGAGTTGTTTGAAGCATGAGATGAATTAGGTGATAATTTCTATTACCTTTAATGTGAATAGATATAAATTTAGCATCTAATAAATCCATTTAGAGGTCATGAATATTCATATAAATATTTTTATGAGCTAATATTTGGAAATGATTTTTGGCAAGTTGATTTGATGAAGACAAAAGTGGATGTGGTTTGAGCATGTGGTTGATTCAAGGCTTATAACTTGCTTAGAAGTGTTCTAAAGGTTATGGAAATTCCATCAAGTGGTCACATGGCATGGTTTGGTTGAGTATAAGTTATTTTGTGGCATAATGAAGTTTCCAGGGTGTTGAAGGGTGTAGGAAACAACAATTTTGAGAAATACAAAGAGCACTGGGCCCATTAAATGAAATAATTTGATTGGTTGAGATAAATTGTGACCATGTATGAATGTTAAATGATATTTTTAATCATTTTTAATGTATTATGGGTCATGACTATGTATGGTTTTGATGTAAGGGCATTTTTATCTTTGTGCCCATGGGGTTTTGAGCCATTTTTGGCACATGTAATGAGGTTTTTAGCTAGGTTGACCTACTTGGGTCACTTGTAAAATGGATGAACCAGGTTTTTCTTGTGAAATGATAATAATAATCTAATTGTCCATTAATTCATTTGAAATAGAAAAATATATAGGAAGAGAGTTTCTATAAAGTAGAAAACTACTCTTCTATTCCAGTGAGTTATTTCAACAACAAAAAAAATCCATTAAAAGTATATAATTATGGATCACTACCAATCCGAAATTCCTAACATTCCTACCCTTAGTGTGAACATGGGGAAAATACCATCTTCAACCAAGCAACATGTCGCTTCATAGCATGCAAATGGTCTTGATGCCAAACAACATTTGTGGGAACTACATCATCCATGAATAGGGGCCCATTAACCTATCCAGTGAATATATCAATTAGGACCCATCAACCAATTCACATCGGGCATTAAGTCAATCGATCAAGAACACTTTTGTTATAGTACCAATAGTACAAATCTCCATATTATCATCATAATAGGGAAAATAAAAATATTGTACTACACTCAAGAATAGGGATTCTCATCTGTTCTTATTCATCACACATAAAGAAAAAGTATCACTAAAGCAATATGCACCTACCGAGGTAGTGATGAACTCGAGGACATTGATTGGCCTCTTGCCTTTATTTCCTCCATCCTCCAATATCGCTTCTTAGCTCATCCAAATTTGACTTTGAGGTTCCAGTTTGAAATCCCCCTCAAGTTCAACTTGGGACGCGGGTTACATTGAAAGTGTGTCTGTGAGGCAATTTTTTTAGTTTTTGACAATTCAAGCTTGACTCGTTTTTAACTAGAGAATTATTACAAAATTTTAGAATATATATGTAACAACATTGATGAATCTACTATTTACAATACCATTTAATATTTTAATGACACACATTGAATGGATAACATAGGACTTTATAATGAATGATAAGATACAAATTGGACTATTGACGCTTTTGATGACTAAATATATATGACACTTTTATATTTTTACAACTATTGAAAAAATACATGAAACTATATCTTTTAAATAAATAGCTATCAAATGGCTAGTCAATAGCTACTCATGTACCAGTTGAACATAGGTGTAGATAGTTAGGATAGAATGGAAATAGCCATTCCAAGAGTTTAAGAGACGCGTGTATACTTGCCCTTAGATCTGGTCTCTGAGTGGAGGAGGTAATATATTTGTAAGTGAACCAATAATGCATTGACTTCGAAAACACCTTGGACTCAAGAGAAGAATATGGCAATCGATGTTGTAGATAACAAGAGCAATAAAAACACCTAATGACGGCTTGAATAACTGAGTCGTATCCCATGCAAAATTTCGATCCAAGTATGAGTCGATGCGAATGATATTCCAATGCAAAATAATAACAGTCTCGCTAAGAGGTAGAAACTAGCAAGAATTAGCTGACATGAGAATACATAAATGTGAGGAACGGTGAGGTTATGTAGCTCACAGGTTGAAGGAAGCACAAGAAAAAAACTCAAAGAGATCAGTTTTTAATGGTCTCCAAACACATAAGTTGAACATCTGATGGGTTTTTAACACAGAGATGACATTGAGCATGTCTATGATTGATTGCTAAGCCGAATTCCAATGCAACATGACCTTCATGTAGAGTCCAGACTGAGATCTGGGTCATGAACCAACCTCAAAGCCTTCTTTGAAAATGCAGACGTAGAGAGAGATCTAATCTAGATGGTTACACTCAGCTGGAGAAACGAATGTATAGAGATGTCACAGAGACTCAACGTTCTCCTCATGCAAAACTGTGGGCCTTATATTATCTGAATATTCCAAGCTCTCTACAAATAATGGTCGGAGTTTAAGACCCACTAAATTGATTTTGTTGAGGATAAAACAGAAACTAAAAAATTGAAATTACAAAACTATCATGAGAGGGAAACCATAGAAACAATTCTTCCCCAAGCAAGGTCAAAGTTTTATTTTCTCGATACAAAAAAATGGATGAGCCTAATTTGTACAATGAAATGATATTAATAATATGATTGTCCATTAATTCATTCGAGATAGAGAACTATATAGGAAGAGAGTTTCCTATAAAGTAGGATACTACTCTTCTATTCCAGCGAGTTGTTTCAACAACAAAACAACTCCATTATAATTATATAATTATGGAGCACTATCAATACAAATTTCCTAACAACTTGTGACTGTTGTAATTCAAATTTGGGATGTTTCCTTGATGTATGGGTTGAGCCAAAGGAGGGAAAAACTTTGTGTTTGAATTTGAAATCAAGAGAAGCTTATAAAAGCATATTTTTGGGTGCTTTTGCAAGCTTGTGATGTGTATGCAAGGTGTACAACCTAGGTAAGAGATATTTACAGATGTTGGAGCAAGAATTGAGGTTGAATCAAGTGTGCTTTGAAGGTTAAGGAATATCAACAAGGATATGTGCAAGTGTTTGAAGGTTTGAGTGTTATAGAAAGAGCTTGTTTAGAGGGTTTGTTCACCTAGGGTTTGAAGAGTTGAAGAAATGTGAGATGAATACTTGGTCTCTATCAGTTGTGGCAGAAACATATCAAAGATCAAATCTTCATAAGGTGGTTGAGTGATTTCTTGATCATCTTGGGGGGTTGTATCCTCCTTGTGGAGTTGGTGCTTCATAAAATTAGGGGTTGGTGCTCCTTGTGGGGTTGGTGCCTCACTAAATTTGAAACATATCAATAAAAATATTGTGTTTCAGTGGGTTTTCTTCCCTTGAGGGTTTCCCACTTACATCTTGTGTTCATGTGTTGATTCTATGTTTCATGGTTGCTTGCATCTTTGATATTTGATGGTGTGCACACATTAATTATTGGATAAGTGGATTTGTGGTTGTTTGAATAATCTGAAATCTAATTTAAAGTTTTATAAGCACTTACTCACCCACCCTTCCATCAATTGTGCTTCTAACATGATTCTCAAGAATAAAATAAGAGAGTTAGATTGTTAGATAATCTCTCTCCATATTTTGTGAAGATTGATGTTTTTTGGATAGATTGTAGTCTTAGTTGATAAATATGTATGCCTTAAAACAAGGATTGGATTGGAAACATGCAAATATAAATGCAACCTCCTACACCTTTGAATGTAATTGCCATTTTTCTGATCAATTCAAGATTCCATTCAATCTATTTTGTAAATAGTCTTGATTAAAAAAATCTTCGAGGAATGAGATGGCCACTTATTCTAAGGAAGATGGATATGTATATTTATGTTTATTTTCTTATTCTGTAATTATATTTGTTCTTGTCTTTTTCTTAGTGTTGTGTACTTATTTTTATGATGGAAATTGTGTTTTAAACTTGCATGTGTTTTATGTATTTATTTTCAATTTAGAATTTTATTTTTCTGTAATGTTTGATTTAAATTTCTTGCAATGTGTGTTTCCTCAAGCGTGTTTAAATTTCTGCAATAGTGTGAATTTATTTTCCTACAAGTTTTTTTTAATTTCCTACAAAGTGTGATTTTTAATTCATGCATGTATGTTTCTAATTCTTGTAAGTGTGCTTTTAATTATGTGCAAGTGTGGATTTTTTTGTATAAGGGGTCATTACCAAATATCTCTTTCTCCTTTTACATGCAGCCTTTGGACACCATTTGTGGATTGACATGCTTTAATGAAAAGGATTAACAACCCTCAACAGAATGGATAAAAAGGAATAAAGATAAATATATTAAAGCAGCGATCACCATGTAAAGTCTAATAGGGTGGTGAGTGGCTATATTTAGTCACCATCGGGATGTAATAGTTTAATTGGTAGATGTAACTTGAGGGCTATTATTAGCTTTTGGAAGACTAGTGAAGGGCAAGTCCCCACTAGTATAAATACCCCATGAAGGGTCCATTATAATGTGTTGTGTTATTATGATCATGTTTATCAAGTCATGATTGTGGTTGAGCTAAGTCTTATGGTCTCCATATATATCACATTTTAGTTCATAGTCCCATATGGAGCATGATTGAAGTATGTATGTAAGCTTGGTAATCGCTTAACATTTTCAGAATCGATGATTAATATATAAATTTAGTATGTTCGGAGAAATGATATTATTTGCGCATACAAGTATTAAAGTTACTTCTTAGCATTATATTATGTGTTAAAATATGTTAAACTCCACTTCAACTATGATAACCATGATGAAACCCATAACCTTCCACACTCGGGTGAGGTCGCATTGAAGTTTCTCTCTACGGCATGATATGTCGGCATGAAGGATAAGAGGCAATTGTGCATGTTGACTCTTATAACCCGCATGTATAAGAATGGTTCAATGACACAACTAAACACATGACATTTTGGTTATGTTTTTGTGACATCATAAACATGCAAAGATGAAGTGGAAAAAAGATGATTAGATTAACGTGGGAAAATATCGAGGCTTAGATGCACACCGTTGAATACACCTTCACATAAAAACATCTAAGCCACAAAGATTCTTCACGAAGGACGTGGGTGGAAGTGAATATTTATGATGCATTATATGACACATTTTTTGGTGAACTCATAATACATTTGCATGCATGGTTGGTATCTTATTTCCTAGGGAAGAGTTAGAATCGGGAAGGAAGCATCCTTGGAATCCTAAGTGCACAAGGAAACTTGCAAAACATGACATGAATTGGATGCGATAAATTCCCGATAAAAATCCATGACAAAAATCTCCAAGAAAATGCCTCCAACAAACATTGACAACATGTATGGATATCCATTTCTCTTGCACTAAATTATGCACTTTATTATTTCCTACTTTTGACTTTCAATATTTTTGAATAGTAGAAAATGAAACTGTAATGAATGATACAATCTTTACCCTTCCATAAAAATTTCAAAACATAGAAATTTAACCTTGGAAACCACACACATATAACGTCGAGACCAATTTGTTACCACAAACCAAAGCCTTTAACAAGATATTTGTCGACCCAAGACACCATGAAGGCTCTTAAACAAGTTGAAGAACTCAATTTGATGCCTTAACGAGATGATTTTGAAGCCTTTTTGACATTGCAATCACTTGTGGTGGCATTCTTGTTTTAAGAAAAGACGATTGGTTTTGTCTTATGGTTTCCATTTTGATTGGGTGAAACTGAAAAACCACCCCCACCTATCTCTAGACCTTCGATAGGACAATTGAAACCAATTCTCAATTCCAGGAAAACAATTTCAGAAGTTAGTTTTGCAAGTGTATTTTGGGGTCCGATGCTTACCTCGGTCATAGACTCTAAATCCTTTTGTTTGACTTCCATAACCAACAAAAATCAAGAGTAAGAGGTAGGATCAATTTTTGTCTTTTAACTTTAGTAATAAGAAGAGAAACAAGGCTACCAAATATCTTTAAATAAGAGATATCATGTTTTTCTTAGTCCAAACTTCATGAGGTGTGGTTTGATGCAACACTTTGGTAGGAATTCTATTTAGAATATGAACAACAATGTTCATAGCTTCATCCCATAGAAATTTAGGCACATTAGAAGCATGAAGCATGGTCCTAGCCATTTCTAAGATTGTTCTATTCTTTCTTTTAGCTATGCCATTTTGCTGAGGAGAATAGGGAGTTGTTAATTCCATTTGAATTCCACAAGATACAAAAAAACTCATCAAAATTATTATTAACATACTCACCTCCATTATCAATTTTGATTCTTTTAATTTTTAGATTATCCATGTTTTCAACAAGGGCTTTAAACTCTTGAAACTTAGATAAGACATCATATTTTTCTAATATAATAAGACCATGTCATTCTTGAGAAATCATCAATAAAACTAACATATAAATCACCACCAAGAGAAGGTACTTCCAAAGGACCTCTAACATCACTATGAATTAACTCAAGCAAGCAAGAGGAATTAGACTCATGATGTCTATGAAATGGTTGTACATGTTGCTTACCACGCAAGCAACTTTCACAAGATTCATGATCTGATTTTATCTTAGGAAGACCTATAACAAGGTTAAGGCGGGACATCTCATACAAAATTTTAAAGTTTACATGCCCAAGCCTTTCATGCCATAATTGAACAACATTACAAGAAGTGGAAAGACAAGATTCAACAACAAATCCATTAAAAGTATAGTCCATTATTTTGTAAACCGAGTAATTTATTTACCAAGCTTATTTTTAACATACCATTTATCTTGCAATAACACAACTTTACAATCATCTTTAGTCAATCGCAAACATAATAAAATTCTCTTCCTTAAGTTAAGAACAAATAGCACATTTCTAATGATTCCATTTTCAATCTTAATATTGCCACAACATTCAGACTTGATGACAGAGTTATCTCCTAAATAAATGTTTTCATGACACTCAAAAATATCATGAAGGATATCATGCATATATGTCATGTGTCTAGATGCACCACTATCTAGGATCCATTCACTATCATTGGAGGATGAAAGAGTAGTATAAAGGGAAATAGAGTGCTCAACATTATTGGCTTGGTTATTAGTATGACTTTGATTTTTATTGTTCTTATTCCTTTTATTATTGTTGTTCTTATTCTTAGGATTGTTATGAGATAAGTGAGCATGACAATCAGATTATTTATGGCCAAATTTACCACACTTGTTACAAGTACCATCAAACTTTACTTTAAACTTTTGATTATTCTGATTGTGCTTGAATTTAGATCTAAAGTTTTATTGGTATTTTCAATTATCGATATAATGGTTTTTAAAAGACTTTTAACTTTGAGAGAACAATGTATGAGAGGCATTCTCTTTTGATTCAAAGTTCTTCATGACACTCTCTTCTTGAATAAGGAGAGAAGACAATGTGTCTAAATCAGGTAAATCATCTTCATTTTGATATTTAGAATTTATAATAGAGATGAAGTTTCTAAACTTTTCATGAATGTTAATTTAAATAATGAATTAAAACAACTTATCATGAAACAATTCACAATTACATCCATCTAATTGAGCTTTAATATCCTTAATTTTAGCTAGATAATTAACAACCTTTTCATCAACTTTCATAGGGGTTGTAAACAATTCCATGATTAACTTAATTATCTTAGAGAGGTGGCTACCCTCATGCATAGTTTGTAATTGATCCCATGCATCAGTTGGAGATTCCATATGTCCAATATGCAACAAGAACTCATCTTTGATACTTTACAATAAGATGGACATATCCTCTTGGAATGCTTATTTCACTAAATCTATACTTATTCCATCGAGCAACTAAAAATATAGCCAATATTGGAATCCAATTTACTAGTCTTTGATTCCAAAATGTTAAAATTTGGAATTATCTACACTCCAAAATCGCACATATTAGATTCCAATATTACATATATTGGAATCCAAAAATCAAAATATCGGAACCCATTATACCTCCTTTCGGAGTCCAATATATCTGATTATTGAATAAATTAATGAATTTAGTAATAATCGTTTAATGATTTCAGGGAATCCGACATTGGTCTACAAAATAATAAACATAACATGTTTATGTTTTGTACGGACTAGAGATCACTAGGCTTTAATTTTTTTTGGAATAATGGTCTTATCAATTTTAAAATGTTATTAAGATTAAACTATATAGATCTTAGGAAAATCTTTTAATGATTTTACGGAAGCCGACATTGGTTTGCAAAACAATAAACCGATCATATTTCTTTTTTATAAGGGCTAGCATTCGCTAGAGCTCTAATTTTTGATTGGGAATAAGTTTCTTATCAGTTTTAAAATTTATTTAAGATTAAACTTTGCAGATGTTGGAAAAATCGTTTAATAAATTTGAGGAATACACATTGATCTACAAAACAATAAACATAACATGTTTCTGTTTTATACAAAGCTAGAGCCGTTAGGCTTAATTTTTGTTTGGGAATAAGTTTCTTATTAGTTTTAAAATTTCTTTAAGATTAAATTATGCAGATCTTGGGAAGATCTTTTAATGATTTCATGGAAATCCAACATTGATTTGCAATACAATAAACATAACATGTTTCTATTTTATAAGGGCTAGCGGCCACATGGATTTAATTTTTTCTTTGGAATAAGGTTTTTATCAATTTTAATATTTCAATAAGATTAATCTATGCAAATCTTGGGAAAATATTTTTAAAGATTTCATAAAAGCCGACATTGGGATAAAAAAATCAATAAACCGATCATGTTTCTTTTTTATATTGGCTAGCGTACATAGCCAGCTTAATTTTTGTTTGGGAATAAGTTTCTTATCAGTTTTAAAATGTCTTTAAGATTAAACTATGCAAATCTTGGGAAGATATTTTAATGATTTCAGAGAATCCAACATTGATATGCAAAACAATAAACATAACATGTTTTTGTTTTATATGAGCTAGCTACCACTGGGCTTAATTTATGCTTTGGAATAAGGTTCTTATCAGTTTTCAAATGTTTTTAAGATTAAACTATAAATATCTTGGAAAAATCATTTAATGATTTTAGGGAATCCAACATTGGTCTGCAAAACAATAAACCGAACATGTTTCTATTTTATACGAGCTAGTAGCGCTAGGCTAATGACATTCAAGAGATGTGAGACACTTCTAGGTTCATTTAGTATGATGTGATTGAACCTCAAAGATAACCAAAGAATTATTGAAGATATTTTGAAGAAACTAGCAGAGGGAGATGATCCAGACTATGAGAATATAATTAAATGTAAAACCATTCCAGATATATTTTCATATTTAAATATATATATAAAATTAACTGTAAACCATTCCATTTATATTTTCATATTTAAATATGGATATGATATTAATTAAAATTAACTGTAAAACCATCCCAGATATGTTTTCGTATTTAAATATAGATATGAAATAAATTAAAACTCATTTTTCTAAAGGTAGAATTATGGTAAATCATTTTAAGAATTATTTGAATTTCATTGTAAAACTATTCATCACGATGGGATCCCAAATTCACTAGAATAAATCATAGAAAATTAAAATTGTTTACATGATACCTATGAACACATTGATTGTTGAGGTGGTTGGGAATTTGTCAATTCCTTAAATTCCTTAAACCAATGTGAATAATTTGTGCAAGTAGACATTTTGAAGTCGAGAGGATTATATGACTTTAAAATTAAAAAAATTAAAGTAAGAGATTTAAAACTTAACGGTCGCTAGGTAATGCCAGTGTAGCTTATCTAGGTAAATTAACATTAATCAAATTATAATTCACTAAAAATAAAAATATTATGTACACTTTTTTTATATATATTAACATATCTATTATCGTTTAAATCCTTTATCATATTATAACATTACTAAAGATAGTCACACACATTATACAAAAATTTGGTCTCAAATAAATTTCGACACAAATTACATAATTTTCTTTTTTAGATAGTTAAACTCTTTTCACCGAATCTATACACTAAAGGGTTGATGGGTCTCCACCCTACAACTATCGAAAGATTATATCGATGAAGGGATACATACAAAACCAAAAACTAGTACGAAAGACTATAAACAATGAGGCCAAAATGTAACATGAATAACTAATCCTATAATTTACATAGAGATAAGAACAAAAAAATAGAGGGGGAATGACCGAGAAACCCTAGGGTTCCACCACTAGTTGGTCTACCGCGCCGAGAATTGCAATCTTCCTGAGAACGGAAAAGGATGAGCTAATAATAGTCTTTAACTACACCACAAGATTAGGAAGGGGTAGATCAAGTTTCACAAGCGTGACCAGGTCCAGGATGGAACTTTTGAGATAGACACTCCATCGAAGAAACAGATAATTTGAACGACCTCGAGAAAATTGAAGGAGGACATAAATTTTCAGTTCCAGGGCATCAAAAATCTTGTTGTTAACCCACAGAGGAGATAGACAAGGACCGAGATTGGCAAAGAGATTACGAAGGAACACTTTCGTTAAATCTTCAGAAAAACCCATATGATGACATGGGTAAATGAAATGGGACGTGGACTGCCATGACCAATTCCTTATTTGCACACATCGTATGACAATTGAACACGAAGATGTATGTAATCTCATATTTGACACGAGCTCTCCTAGTGATCTGGAGATAATTCACGCCCAAGAGTTTCTCAATCGCATTCATAATAGGTGTGGATCCTATGTGAAATAAATTATGTAGAAGATTAGAAGACATAGGAGAGAGAAAATTCATTTCCATCTTCTTTATGCACAAGAGGATGAAAGGAACATAGGTAGATACCATGAGAGGGAAGGGGAAAACAAAAGAGAAACAAGAGAAAATGAGTGAGGGAAGCCAAAAGAAAAACCCAATTAAGTAGTCCCTTGACTCATGTGAGGGAGGTTGGCGCAATAAAAATGGATGACATCATCAATATTTTCCCATGCATTGGCTTGATTACAAATAAAGGCTTCCACTGATTGATAAAGCCCCAGGTTGGCAAGGAAATTAAGTTTGCAGAACTCAGGGGGGAAAAATTAGAAAATTATAATTGGGTTATTGATTTAATGACATTTAATGGATTTATTCCACACCCTTCAATAGTTGCAATATATGCCATAATTCATCTATCAAGTAGTTGTTAAATGTGTTAGCAATTATGTAGTTCCCACATCATTGAACTTGTTTTCTCTCTAGAGTCATCTATAAGAACTGTATTTTTACAATTGTAATATGCATTACAATTTCTCTAAATGGTGATAATATTTTTGAGAAATATGTTGGGATTCCTGTAACCTCGATAATCAAGTACATTTGGTCACGATGCAATCTTCTTGTGTAAATATAAACTCAAAGCTGCCAACCTCCAAGCCAATGTATCGTATGAATGAAGGCATCATGTCATTAAAATTTGACTTTCTTGTCGATGTCCACAAAACAATTTTGAAATGTTTTATGCAATATTGCAAGAAATCTTTGACATTAGGTCTTAAAAATAATATTTATTTTTGAGCTCGATGCTGCGAAAAAAGTTAACATCTCATGTGACGAATAAGCCTTGTGAATGGTGTGTGCCAAAATTCCATTTATATCAAATATTATCAGTTTCATGTTCAATATGTTCTTATCTACAAATGAAGAAAAACAAAATCAAATGGATGAGGGTGGTGAATTTTGAAAAAAACAAAAGTTGTATTTCTTTTCACATTGTACTAGAAATAAGGTTTTTTGTTACAAAAATATAATCAAAAAATTGCTTGCACACTGCGAATCTTTAAGAAATTTAAGGTAGTTATTTTATTCCATATAAATGCACAATACATTGTTGGATTTGAAATAAAAATATATAATTCAAACACCAATGGTGCATTTGAAAGTTTTCAATGATCTACACATGTTCTTGTGTTCTCTTGCATGTTTCAACCATGTACATAATTCAAAGTGTAAATTAATGAATCAGTCTTATAGTTTCCATCAAATCTCCAGTATGTTGGGGTTTTGAGAGTAATTTCTTATTTGAATTTGTATGACAAGAATATCACGTCATCGATCAAAAGTATATTGTTTTCACCATAGAAATTACCAAAAATGTCTACTATTTGTTGACTAGTATTTGTTTTGAGCTTACATTAGTGGCATCCCCAAATGAACTGAAGTGGGTATCTTGCAACCAACTAAATTTTTTGATGAACATGTACTTCACCATTGTTGAATCCATAAATGAAGACCATAAGGCAATGCCAAAATATTTTGATGCAGTTCTTATCAATTTAGTAGTAAATACTGCTCAAATTATTCAAGTATCCTTGGATCGAAATGCGGAACTATATTAGGAGGTATTTTGTCGCCAATACCGAAATTCCAAACAACAAACCTTCAACTCCCAAAACTAGTAATTTCGAGGCTTCCCAATTGGATCTATAAAAACAACTCAGAATTAATTTAAGCTTCCAAAAGTGATAAAAAATAGGTCAACATATTATTATGATAATATTTTATTTGGGTAATTCACACAAACAACTTATAAAACTATAATCTCAACTTAAACATAGTGAAGATATAAATACCAAATTTTAAATTTGTAATCTCAACATATAAAATAAAGAGTGACCATATGAATGTACAAATGAATATCATTGTAAAAAACATTTTGAAATAATTAATAGTTATATAATTTTTGTTTTTCTACAATTTTTGATGCCCTCTATAACACTCAAACCCGAGATAATATTTGTGATATGTTTGTGTACAAATTAGTCATCAACCACATATCTTTAAAACAAATTTCTCCATTGGATTTCCTCCCCACCATAAAATTTTCAGGAGGGTTTCCCTTTGTGCCTATTGTAATACACAATGTGTTTGTAGACCGAAAACAATATCGTCTCTACTCCAAATATTTTGAAAATATTTTACTGTAATTTCATCTTCTATAGAGAAATGTTATTTTCCCCAAAAATAATTGGTTTCAATCAGCTACTAATTTTTTCAAATCCTTTATCTATTTTTCAACTTCGACAAAAGAGAAATATCTAGACAAAAATCTCACTTCACATTTTCTTTGATAAGTAACTTTAAATATTCCTCTCAAGGCCACCTCGCAAGTTGATAGTCTTCTTACCGAACTTTAATGTCATCTCCTTACGGGATTGGTTTTCTTATATAGAAAACCCTCCAAATCTAAAATAATTAAATAATTCTTTTGGCCAACTGCATAGAAGTATTTTTTTCAACTTTACGCAATTTAATACTAACAATTTATCGTCCAAAATAACCACCATGGTTATTTAGAAAACTTACTATTCTATTCTAGCTTTGACATCAAGTTTTAGGTTGTGTGCACTTTTGGTCTTGTACTCTAGCACATTGGGATGGCTACAATTCTTCACGCACACCCTTCCCACTCCTTTTCTTTTCATTCTCCTTGCTCCCTTTTGAGAACTTCCTCCTCTCTTCCTTATTCCCCTATTCCCATTTCATTTTTCTATGCGCACATTCCTTGTGCACCCACCTTCATCCCAGCAATTTTGTACATATTTCATCATGCACATGTGGGCTTGCCTTCCATTTTGGCTAAGTCCTGGAGATTTTAACACATACATGCCCCTTCTTCCTAATTCTCGCTCACCATCTTACATTCACCATCATTCCTTCTCATTCTCATCACCGCACACTCAATTGATCGAATGCATGTGTCATCTTGCATGTTTGTATACCTTCGTAGATATGCACCTTTTTCTTCCCAATCCTTGCGCACTCACAACTTTCTACATTCTTTCCCTTTTTTCGACTACATTCCTCCACGCGAGTCATAATGTGCCATGTGTCAACTTTTCAAATGAATTATGTAACACGTAACCTATCAAATTAGGCTAGCAAGCGTGAGTGTCGAATCCTCACATAAAATGTGTGCCTAACACGTGGAAGAAACAAAAAAACCAGACATTCCACCGATCCTATGGATCAATCGAGTGTGCCATGTGTCTTGTATGTTTAGTTTGCGCTCTAGACTTCTAAACGTCATAAATTTTGTTACAACTCTTGGATCCATGCGCTCTTGGTCTTGTTAGAAAGATGCTAACGTGGCTACACATTGGACCATTCAAAAATCAGTTTTTGGTGGGATTTGATAGACAGTAAAATAGGAAATGTCAATCGGGCCATTAATGCACACATCCAGTCGACTTAGCCAACCAAATTTCTCCATATTTGGTCTCCTTTCTTCTTCCACAAAAAAATGACATTGCAAGTGGATCTCGACAAAGACATTACAGGGAATATTTGCAGCATTTATTGTTTGTTGTTGGTGGTTCAAAGTTTGAATCCAAGATTCCCTCTCTTTCTCATCCTCTTCTTTCCTTCTTATTCTATAACTTATAGAGAAATTCTCATTAAAAGAGTTTTGGAGTCCTTTGATTTGCTAAGGGAATTGTTTGAGCATTGTTCTTTTGCATTTTTGAGTTACAAGATTTCAAATCTAGTTTTTACATGTGGATATCTACCTCATCCACCATTTTAGTCGATCAGACATCATCCGGAAGAAATAAAATCTTATTTTGTGGCTATTATCTTCCTTATCATGTATTTTTCGCATTTTATTTCTCTCCTTTACATGGTTTATTTGTTGTGTGTTTTCTACGTCCCGCAGCCCCTTTTTCGATTTTACTCCATGGAAACAAGCTGTGTGAATGTGTTTTAGATTGTGGCATGTTTTTCTACCATCTTTGCACGTGTTTTCCTTCATTTTAACTCATCCAACTTTGTTCATCCCCCTCTTTATGGTGTTATAACCTCCCCTTAGCTTAGGTTTCATTTTCATGCATCTCCTTCTCACCTGGCCCCATTGGAATCATAAAGTAGTTATAGGTAGCTAAATTTCTCTTTGTAGGAGTAGTTTTAGCAAGTAAAGATAGGTAGAGGAAGCCAAAATTATTTGGAGGTCTATCTTAAAGCACAATTCACACAACTTAGAGACAGTCCCATGTTTCCTTAAATCCCAGTTCATCTTGATCTAAGATGGATGTAATTTTGAGTTCCAACAATTTTTAGCATGCCGATGGGACAAGTAGTGAAATCTTAAATTTCATAATCGCTAAGTTCTTCTATGTGACTTAATGACTTCTATCCTTCGAGAGGCTTGCTTCAACACATCGATGAATCCCCAACATCTAGATCTACCAATTATAGAAGTTTGGATGCCTATTTCATCAAAAGTATACACACGAGACAAAGCGCTACGAGCTTAAAGAATACTTTGAGTATCTCGGTTGTCTCTAGGAAGAAGTAGCATAACTATCATGCACGTGTCACCATATCCAACATGCGGGGCATAATCTACCCCTCCTCTTGGTAGACCTTCCATGCACTCTCTTGAGGTATTCAAACCCCTTATTTCCATGTCGTAGAGAAATCTTCCCTTTATCAACTTCAACGATGGTATTCCTTTGGCTCTTTCCATGCAACATGATCTATTAGTAGTCGTGCTCAAAAGCATTCCATTATTTACTAGTGAGAATAAAGTTACCCCATGTGCACATTCAAGATATTACAAATGTGTTCTCTATTCATCTAGTTACGTGAAGATGATGTAGCTATAAGGTTGTTTGCTTCTTCACTCAAAGGAAAAGCGCTTCAGTGGTACAAAAGCTTAAGACCTACCTCTATCACTAAATGGGATGGACTTAACACAACACTCCATAATTAGTTTAAGGAGAAAGTTGATAACATCTCATTATTAGAATAACTCACAATGATCAAAAGAGATCCCAATGAGATCATGGTTGATTTCAACTTTAGATTTTAGAAGACATGGGATAAGATTCCAACCATCTTAAGACTAACCCCTCAAGGTGTTTTCCTTTACTTTTTAAGAGCTATAAATTTGGATACCTTGTGGTAATGATACAATTTATGGGTGGCATGCATCTCCTTGGTGCTTATCCTTTAGCCATTGAGGTAGAAAATTTCCTTATCCAAGTTGAAAAGTTAGCCCCTAGACCGCATATGCCCTTATTTCCGAAATCCCTCCAGTTTCTCAACCTTCTGTTACTCCCATTCATGAGTAGAGCTCCCAACCTACTACCTCTACATCATATTCTCCCGCGAGGAAAAAGAGGATGAATAAATGAAGGCCTTGATTAGAAATTTTTCCAATAAGGTCATATCCTTAGAGAAACAACAGCACAAACCTTCATAAACAATTTTAATCAAGGATTTAATCATAGCCATCATCCCTTTATAAATAAATATCCAAATCAAATATATGGGAAGAATCAACAAAATGATATATGACATGTTAATGCACACTTTCCATTACAAACCGGTCCTCATGTGCAACCTCTTCCAACGCCTAACGCAAGCAAAGCACCGGTTTTATTATAGAACAAAATGGTCAAGAGACAAAACAATACTTTCCTTGCAACTTGCCACACAATCGGTTCAACTGCACAAATTCCTTACACATGCAAGCCTATATGATTCATAATGTTACAAGTTATGAGCCTTTCACTAGCACGTGTGAACTAGAAAATGAAGAAGTGCTAGAAGTTTTTCCTAAGATCAGCCTACTTTCCTTTGGTGTTAAAGAATTATGTGCACTAAACCAAGCTATGGATGATTCAAACAAGTTGCACGCATAGGTTGGGCTTTGACAATACAAGATACAAGAAGAGAATGTTGGAATCTAGCGCACAACCCTATGCTCTAGCTAACCAAGTTGATCATCTCAAACAAAGAGATGTAGCTCATCAACCCAACAGTTTTGGAGTGCAAGTCTCGTGCATGAGGTCTCGCACAATAGTTCTACGAGGTGGTGTGAAACCCTTCTTTGGTAGGTTTTCCTCTGCACAAGCTAAGGCACCTACCTCTCTACCTAAACAATCAAGAAAATATGTTGGTGTACCTCAAATACACATGTCCATGGGCCTTCCATTCAACATTGCAGACTAGATGAAGAACACAAATGTAAATTTCACAACTGGGATGTCTTGTCTATTGTATCTCAAAGCATGACCTATTGCATGAAGCTCTGGCGCAACTCTCGTGTGTTGATCCAGTTATCCAAAGACCTCATGTTTCTGTCAAAAATTTCAAGCAGAGGAGATTTAAGTAAGGAAAGTTGTCAAAAACCCACCCTTATATATGTCCTTGATGTAGGCAAGCATCTTGTGTACAATTGTATGATTGATTCAAGGGCTAGCACTTCAATTATACCTAAGAAAATTGTTGGTGTCATAGGTCTTAAGTACACCCCTATATTCAAAGGAGTCTTACAACTTGATGGCTCAACTATGACTACTCTAGAAAGTCATCGGGTATCTTGAGTTAACCCTCCATGCATGTCCAAGTTTAACCATAAATCAATATGTTTCAATCATTTACCTTCCTCCTTTGTTTTCCATTTTCCTATCAAGGGATTAGACCGCCAAGGTGGGTAGTTACTATCCTTTAGATTGGTATCATATGTTACTAAGAACAAGGTATGGTATCTAGTTTACCATACAAGTTGAGCCTATATTTTCCTATCATGTTGAGCCATATGACCCATCCCTCTCTAGGCCAATCATCTAATCCAAGAAGATGACCAAGAAAAATATTCGATTTAGAGAAGATTAACCCATTCCTCTGCTATACCTAATCTATTATTAGATGAATGGGACAGAAGGTGCTATGATTTTGATCCCTATGAAACAACTCTCGAACTATGCTTGGTACTTACTATATCCTTAATGAAGAAGCTATGTTGCCTAGCGCGCTAAAATAGAATGATGAAAGTTATAGACTATGGAAGTTGTACTTTGATGGTTCCAAAAATAGGAATGACATGGGTGCAGTGTTATCCTCATTTATCCTAAGAGTGATAATTTCTTCTTTACATACAAAGGTTTTAATTCACATGCTTCAACAAAGTAGAAAAATATGAAGCGTTGGTGCATGGTATTCTTATTGTTGAGAAGAGGCAAATCAAGGTGTTGTAGATCTTTGGGGAAATTGAATTGGTCATCCACTAGGTTATAAACAAGTGCACGACAAAGAATAAGATTTTGAAAGCTTACAAACATAGAGTTTGGGACCTTTTGGAGATTTTTAAATCTCTCAATCTACAGTGGTGCCAAGAAAATTAAACAAAATAGTAGATCATATGGCAACCCTTGGTTCACAATTCTCACCTCCTAAGTATTTTATCCAAGGAATCACACAACACATCAAATTGGTGGTCATGTCATCTATTTCGAGATAATGAAACCAGCTGGTAGGTGTTTTACATCGACGCACATATTGTCTAGTTCTTTCATAATGAAGCTGATTTTTCTTCAAACATGCAAGTTGATTTACATGATAGTTATGGTGATTAAGTGATTCAACTTAAGGAAAAAACAATTCTTAAAGGGTTGGTCACCTTAGAGTACATATTCATCCCTGATGATGAGTTCAAGGGTGAAGAAAAAATATGCGCGCAAAGACAAGAAGATCGCACCTCGGTCACTATTGCACATGATAAAGAGTTGTTTGGAAATGAATGCGCACAAGATGAGAAACATGCCTTCATTTCTCTATGTCAAAAATACAGTGACATCTTCTCATGAGAGTATGAAGACCTCAAATTTTTTGATCCAAGTGTTTCTCAACACTCCATTGACCTTGATCCAAGTATCAATCCCATCGAGACAAAAAAGAAAAGTCAGTCAATCCCAAGATAAATCCCATTATGAGCAATGATCTGTCCAAACTTATTGAGGCAAATATTATTTTCCTATCAAATAATCTACCTAGGTGGCAAATCCGGTTCCTATGCGTAAGAAGAACGATGAGATCAGACTTTACATTGATTTTAGAGATTTGAATAAGGAATCCTTGAAGGATCATTATCCTTTGCCTTCTATGTGGAAGATTATGTATACAATGGTTGGCACACAAATATTCTCCATGTTGAATGGGTACTCTAGTTTCAATCAGATCATGTTCGGGGAGGAGGATAAATTCAAAACAAAATTTACAACCAAATGGGGAACATATGCATATCATAAAATGACTTTTAGTTTGTCAAATGAAGGTGCAACATTTTAGAGAACCATGGACATTGCCTTCAAAGGGATCATGTATATTAATGGATCAAATCTCCTCTCCGTTTCCATATAGTATAGGGCCCCAATAGTATAGGGCCCCCAATATCCTATATGGTTGAGTGTTATCTTGTCTATCGAGTGTTTCTCTATCCTAGCCAGATCTCTCTATAGGATGTCGATCCTCCATAGATAGAGAATTGGGCTTACGCGAGATAGTCTCATTTAGGGCCTCAATGAGTTCCTCCTAGTTTACTTGGATGACATAATTGTCTTCTTAAGAAAAATCTCAAATCACATGCTGCACTTGGATAAATTCTTTGAGAGATGTAGATAATTTGGGGTACTCTCAACCCCAAGAAGTGAAATTTTTTGTTGCGAAAGGAAAACTTTTGGGCCATGTGGTATCTAAGAATGGCATTGTTATTGATCTTGAGCACATTTCAGCCATCCTCTCTCTGCTTTTTTCCAAAGGCATAAGAAGGCATTGTAGTCATTCTCAAGAAAAATCAACTTTTTAGGAGATTCATTCATAACTTTGTAGGATTAGTTAGGCCCATCACCCTCCCGCTCAAGAAAGACACAATCTTTAAGTGGACAGTAGAAGGAAAAAAAGATTCAACAATATCAAGTAATAAATTACTCACACACAAACACTCACCAATTAGGATTATTCTAAGGATGTCATCCTTTACACCTATGGAGCTAATGCGAGTTTTTTTTTTTCTCGACACAAAAATGAACAAGGATTGGAGCATTTAGTGTCATTCTTGATCAAACACTGAAGGATTATGAATTGAATTATAGCCACATAGAGAACCATGTCTTCTCCATCATGCATGTGTTAAAGAAGCTCAAAATTATGCTCACCAAAAATCATGTTAAGGTGTTAGTTTCACATTCAGTGTGAGAGACTTCATCATGAGAGAAAAAATCAATGAGAAAAGAGCTAGATGGGTGACCAAAATCATGGAGTATGATGTGACTATTAAAGCCAAAAATTGGTTAGAGGTAATGCACGTTGTAGACAACTTGCAAAGGACACACATAATGATCAAGAAACTTCATTATTTCTAGATGAAGAGCTCCCATGCACCGACCCTTAGAAAAATGATAATTTTTGCATGCGCACAATTGGTTGGAAGATATGGTGACATTTCTCTCTTCTAACACATATCATCCTAGTTTGAATGAAGAAAAGAGAAGACATCTCGAGGCTACAATATATCCCATATGCGCTAAATGATGGAATTATCTTCAAAATAAATGTTAATGGCATGTTCTTTGAGATGTATTAATGGTGCACAAGTTGAAAAAGTGTTAGTAGAATTTCACGATGGATTCTTTGGTGGGAACTTCTCTGCTAAAGCAGCAATAATGAAGATCATTAAGTTAGGATAATTTTGGCCTACCTTGTTGATGAGACACGAGATAGGTGGGTCATGAAATTCAAAGAATGCAATTTTTTTATAAGAAAGAAAAATTGTTTGTGCTTCCCCTCCGCCCAATCCAAAAGATCAGCCTTTCACTTAATGGGGTCTGGACTTCATTGGCATGATCAACCCTCCTTCGATCGCTGGTCATAGATGGGTGTTAACAGCTACATATTACTTCACCATATGGATAGAAGTTTTCACACTCAAGGAATCAATCGAGTCAGTCATCCTTGACTTTCTCGAAGGCATTATAACAAGGTTTGGTGTTCCTTAGATCATTATCTATAATAATTCACAATTCTTCCTTGGTACGAGAATTTCTGATTGGGATCTTATTCTTGGAATCTATTTGAAGACTTCTTCCAACTACTACCCTCAGGGAAATGACTAGGAAGAGTCCACTAACAAGAACTTGATCGAATCATGTAAAGCACACAATGGATATCAACAAGAGGCAGGTAGTAGCACAAAGGTCTTGCACACTCTCCAAGTAGATATAATCATGGTGAATAAGGCAATATGTACTTCATTCTACAAGCTTGTGTATGGAAAGGAATCCATACTGGGCTTTATCTTTAGAGTTTCCTTCACTTGAACTAGCACAACAACTTAAATTTGAGGGCGCATATAAGAGAGAAATCATAATGGCATGGAGCAGAGTGGTTGAACTTGAAGAATTGTGAAACTTTGTCATGATTAATTTAGAACAACAATAGAGATCAAGATTTCAAATTGGATGATCTAGTCTTAAAATGGGATGCTGACAGAGCCAAACCTATGCACCATTAAAAGTTTGATGCACTTTGGAGTGGCCCATATATCATCAGTTCTTGTAAGGAGGCTAACTCTTTTGAGTTGTCTCACCTTCATAGAAATCCATTACCAATCCCAATTAATGGGATTTATCTCAAGCATTTTCATTAAGTTGATCTCATGCATCATTGTAGATATTAGAGTAGTTTTAATTCCTCTAAGTGTGCTCTGTGCACATTGTCTTGTTTGTACATAGTCCTTTCCTCTCGTCCACTCCCTTGTGCACACTCTTCTCGTTACTTCCAAGATGACAGTTTGGCTACGAGATCTTCCAATAATTTAGGTAAAACTTTCCAATAGTTGGTACCGAGGTCATTTAAGAGTTCAAATAATGTTTTCAAGTGACTTTATGGGTGCTCTTCGGGTTGAAGATCAAAACTTCATGTTTTCGAGTAGACTCCATACCTAATGGATGCTTCAAGGATACTAGTCTCTTTCATCTAGAAGGAAGATGTCCCCAAAATTTTCTAAACTATTGTCCAAAATAACCACATTGGTTATTTAGATAACTTACGCCTGATTCATTGTGGCTCGACATCAAGTTTTAGGTTGTGCACACTTTTGGTCTTGTACGGTACATTGACATGGCTATAATTTATTCATGCATACCCTTGTGGGCCCTTCCCACTCCTTCAATTTTCCTTCTTCCCACTCCCTTTCATGCACTTCCACCTCTCTTCCTTATTCCTCTATTCCCCTTTCATTTTTTTCTTTGTTTGCATTCCTTGTGCACACTGCCTTCATCCCAACATTTTTGCACATATTTTCATGCACACCTATTTTATTTCCTTCCGTTTTGGCTAATTCCTTAGCATGTTTTCTACAAACATTACCTTTCTTTCTCGAGTCCTATGAACCATCTTACGTGCACTCATTCCCCTTCCACATTCTTCCTTTGCGCATCATACCCTTTTGCGCTCACCTTCCTATGCACTCATGTCTTCCCCATGCACCTTTTCCTCCTCATGTAGCGAACTCAATTTATCGAATGCCCACATCCACTTGCATGTTTGCATACCTTTGTAGATATGCACCTTTTCTTCCCACTCCTCACATGCTTCTTCATGCATCCTCGTAGATCTCTTCATTCTTTCCCTTCCGTGCCAAGTACATCCCTCTGTGCCATTCATAGTGTCCTACATGTCAAATTGTTAGATGAAGTGTGCAAAATGAAACCTATTAAAACAAGCCGGACATGCGTCAAATCCTCACTTTAGATTTTTTCTTAACATGTGGCATAAATGATAAAATACCAGACAATTAACCAATCTTATGGAGCAATGAAAGTGCACCACATGTCTTGTGTGTTCAGTTTGCACTTTAGAATTTTGAACGTCATAACCTTTTCTACATAACTCATATCAATGTGCTCTTGGTCTTGTTGGAAAGCTGTTGATGTGGGTTACACATTTGACCATTCAAAAACCATATTTTTAGCAAGATTTGGTAGGTGGAAAAAACATGGAAACGTACCAAGCCATTAATGCACACATCCAGTTGACTCAACCACCCAAATTTCTCTAGATTTGGTCTCCTTTCTTCTTCCACAAGAAAAACAACATTACAAGTGGATGTGACAGTATTAAAGGTGGATTTTTAGGAATTTATTGCTTGTTGTTGGTGGTTGGAAGTTTGAATCTGAGTTTCCCTCTCTTTCTCCTCCTCTTCTCTCCTTCTTCTTCTATAAATTATAGAGTAATGCTCATTAAAAGAGTTTTTAGACTCCTTTGGTTTGCTAAAGGCATTGTTCATAGCATTTTTCTTTTCCATTTTTGAGTTCTAGGACTTTAGATCTAGTTGTTGCATGTGGATATCTTCCTCATCCACCATTGTAATCGATTATGCATCATATGGAAGCAATAAAATATTGTTTTTTGGTTATTCGCTGCCTTATCTTGCATTTTACTACATCTTATTACTTCTCCTTTACAAGGTTTGTTTTAAGTGCATTTTGTATGTCCCTTACAGTCTCTTTTCTGATTTTTCTCCATGTAAATGACTATGTGAATGTGTTTCAAAATATGGCACGATTTTCTGCCCTCCTTGTGTACGTTTTCCTTCATTTCACTCATCCAAATTTGTTCACAATGTAGTACCTTTTGCTGGACAATATTTCATAGCTATAAATGTATATTAGTGACTATTAGGCTAAGACATTACTACCTTGACTATGTTTGGTTGGACAATCTTTGATGAGCAGTTGTCATGCTTCATATGGACATGGTATCAAATAAATATAAGGAATAAATCACACGACTAACATACCAAGTACTATCTATGAATTCTTGTGCTACGTTCAACAACCTCTTCATTTGGCATCAACACTAATTTTTTTAAATTGTTATTAAATATATGTAAATAATGACAATCAAAAACTTATCGCAGTGATAAATTTATAAAACAAGTAAATGCCAATCACCTTGTATAGATTCATTAGATGTATGGTCAGTGACATCTGGTGCAACAAGTTGAATGGGTTACGACATGTTAAGAATGACATCGTCTCCTTTTCTTTTATGTTTCTGGAAGAGATAGTTTCTTCCTCTCTTTGTTGCTTTTCTCGCATAAATATTATATGTTTTATTTCAAAGACATTAGACTAATATAATTTTTTAATGTGGTCTTAATCAATGTACCTTTTTCAAATGATAATAATAATGTTTTAAAAAAATCTTGATCATGTGATTCAACAATAAAAACCACATATAAACCTGAGTCAACCAAAGCATGCAATCCAACACTACCATCGTAAAACACTATTATCAAAGAATTTCCAAAAGAGAGTCAAGTGAACATATGAGACGAAAACTCATAAGATTTGTTATAAAAAAAAAGGATGTGTCTTTTCTCGTAGGTGATATCCCATGTAGTCACAAATTGTTGTAGAAGTTGCTCCATCCAATCCATGATGATTTCTTCTTTCTCCCCATCAAAGCATCACAATTATGCACACCATTTATTTTGTACATAAGACACAAGCTCTTAAATTTTCCATTTCTATCATAAAATTTGTAACAACCTTCCATAACTTATTCCCCCTTGTCTTTAACTTTTTGCATGTATTTTTATCTTCCCTCTTAACATTTTTGAATAAGAAATCAGTAAGAACATGATAATAATATAACTTAGCAAACTAGATCCAAAAGCGTAAGCATGTCCATTATTGCTTCAAAAGTTATGTCACTAGATAAATTACGCAGAAATTTGTGATCACACATTCTGCGGCGAATGGATTAGTTGACAGAATATATGATATTGTTTGCTGGAGCTAGAAGGGATATGCACATTTACAGGTAAACTCTTATGTGTCTTCCATCCTTACTATAATTTGTTCTTGCATTGAAATCATGTAGTTTTCTATAATTCTTTGAGTTTTATTGGAATAACCTCTACCACTTCAAAGCATCAATTTTTATTTTTGTTGATTTTTCATTTCCTTGGGAATCGCTTTTCATTTTCCTTTTTTCTCTTCTCCCAAAAGTACACATAATTGGTAGTAGTGAGATTGATGCGAGATCAATTTTTTGAATAATATTTTTTTTATTATTGGTAAATAGTTTTTTGAAAGGGACTATACCCTTGTATACAAAAAGGGCCTAGAATCCATAATAGGAATGAAAAATATTAAAAGAAGGATCAATATCCAGATAAGACATGAAAATATAGTGTAACCAAAGAGTAGTTACCCCAAAACATCATACCGGTTCGAATAATGCGTAAGAGCAAAAAATAGCAAAAACACGGCAAAGAGCCAGCCAAGAACATCGCAAATCCACAATTACTTCTTGGCGGATTTGGCAATTCTGGATTTAATAGTCTGCTAGGAGGTGAATATAGCCAATGCCGTCATGTGAGTAGGGTCAGTAATATCTAGTTGTTGAATGGTTTGTTTGCTTTCTTATTCCGTGCCCTAAAGAGTTCTTTGGTATGCATTTGAGATTAGAGACGCAATGGGAAATCTTTGCTCAATAAACTCCTCTATTACACTAAATATAGCCATATTATGATCATGGTGAGTCTTGGTTTTCCCAAGTCGGTTGTCCAGGGAGTAAAGTTTTTGTAGATATCTTCAACTTGTTTGTTGTCAATATCAGCCTCGTCCTCCTTCATCCTCTTACCTTTTTGCTTAGTCAAGTTTTTGACTTCTTCTTTTAAAGCAAAGA
Organism: Taxus wallichiana var. yunnanensis; assembly: GCA_018340775.1. NCBI lineage: Eukaryota > Viridiplantae > Streptophyta > Pinopsida > Cupressales > Taxaceae > Taxus > Taxus wallichiana. The sequence continues at coordinate 648,049,638 of CM031243.1, forward strand.
ACATGTCGGCTTCTAAAGCTTCTAGCCTTTTAGTGGAGCTCTCAGTGTGTGTCTCCTAAGAACCCATGTTGCTAATGTGAAGGAGATTATGAGCAACCTCCAAGTCCTGAGGCACATTCCCCAAACAGGGGTATCTAGGTTCAGCCTTTTAGAAGATCTAGTTATAGGTTTGGTCGAGGTGGAGGAAAAATTGGTGGGAGCAGAGGTTGGGGGATGATAGGGGAGCCGAGAAGGAAGTCATAGGGGTAGCAGGTGGTGATGGGGATAGAAGGAGTGGTATCGGCAGCGGTGGTGGGAAAAGAAGGAACAGAGATGGGGGAAGTTGGAATGTCGGGGAGCTTAAGAAGGCAAATTTTATGCATGATGCAAAGGGACCGCACAAGCATGCTTTTGAACTCCAAAATGGAGCGCTCAAGAGAATTAAGCAAATAATGAGGGAAACATACCATGTAATTTCTGCGGAAGTGATTGAGGAACACAAGATGTTTTAAGGGCACTGTGACAAATCTCCCCTCTAAAGAGATGTATCTCACCATCATACGGGTGACCTCATCAAAAGGCGGAGGGATAGAGCTGACTTGTAAACTGCCATGAAAAAAACTAGTTTCTCATTTCCCTCCACAAATTTCCTCTCCTCAGCCGGCCTGTCAATCCTTTTATTGAAAAATTGGTACCCATCCATTCCAAGGCCAGTAGCTTCGGTGATTAACTCTTCATTGATCAAAATTTTCTATCCGCCATATTCAACTTTGTGGTCTTTCCAATCCTTCACAAATTACACGGAAATGCTTTGGTCGTGACCCTATATCTTCTCAATAAAATTAGTAATGCCTCCCTGGTTGAGAAGATTCCAAAGCTCTTCATTATTCTTCCACTCTGGGTCCACGTTGGGCTCGATCTGATAAGGGGATCCTCCCATTTTCACCGGGCTTAAGTGATTGAAAGTGTAAACTTCAAAATCCCTATGAGGAATTCTATAATAGCCATAGTTTCCAACCCGCCTTTCTCTATTTTTTCTCACGTGATGGGAATGATGAATAGTGTAGTCGTTGCTTATCATAACACTTCCCACAAATGCCTGCATAAATGCTACTCTGTACCTGTGAGATCCCGCATGTGTGAGCATCAGCCCCCTTAGAAACCCACTCCAGATCATCATCAGCCTTACTACGGACTTGAAAATCCATAAAAAACTGTTTAATAGCTGTTATAGGCACAATATTTCCCACATGTGTGGCTTTAATCTTTAGATAAATCCACTTTAAATCATCATTATACTTTATATATCCTTGATTGCCCGTCAAGATCTACTTAAGTGTTGTTTTAAACTTATCCGCATGTGTGAAAGTCTTATTCATAAAGACCCACTCCAAATGCTCATTAATCTTATTCCAAATTTGCATGCCCATAAGTATCCGCTTGTATGTTGTTTTGAATCTACTCAGGAATGTGATCACTATTATCCCAAATAATGTGATTAACATTTATGCCATAGTTAGCCAATGCATCTGCCACCTTGTTACCCTCCCGGTAAGTATGCTTGATCCAAATATTATTGAAGGTTTGGAAAATACTTATGGACTCCAAGATGAAGTCCTTGATGTTCCAACTTGGAGGTGAACACTGATTAAGATGATTAATGATATTAAGCGAGTCTCCTTCCAGAATGAGATTTTGGATATTATGAGTCTGAGCAATTCTAAGGCCCCATAAAGCGGATAATGCTTCAGCAAAATGATTAGTTTGTATTCCCATTTTACCGGCATAAGTAGCAACCAAACTACCTTTATGATCCTGGATCACTCCTCCCCAGCTACAATTCCAAGGTTACCCTTAGAGGCCCCATCAAAGTTCAACTTATACCAGTTGAGATCAGGAGGATGCCAGTGTATCAAAGATCTATCAATATTATTACTAGAATTATTTCAGATATTGTCAGCTCAATCTGCCATTGGGACAAGATATGCTCTTCATTTTCTGGATAACTCTTGTTCTTGGGGGGTTTAAATCTAGCAATATTCTCTTTAATAGCACTAGAAATTTTTCCAATACTGAGCTTATAATTTTGTTTACTATTTCTAAAGATGATGTCATTTCTATCTTTCCATATCCTCCAAATAATATGAGGCATTACCAAATTCCAGAGCCTTCTCATAACACAATGTTTATAAGGTGGGCTCCATTGGGTCCAAAGCTGACTGAAATCCTTCAGAACCACCCAGGAAGCTTTAAAATTAGAGAGGGAAAAACTCCACATTTTGGTAGCATATTCACAATGGATAAGCAAATGACTGATATCCTCAGAGTCTTTTTTACACAGATGACACCTATTAGGCATTATAAAACCTTTTCTTATCAGGTTGTCAGTGGTAAGAATTCTGCCCCTGAGAGCAAGCCAAAAGAAAAAGTTAATTTTAGGTGTTAGCTCATTCATCCAAATTCTACTCCATTTAAACTCAGTTTGACTATTGTCGAAGAAAGTATTATAACCAGTTTTAACAGAGTAGTTCCCATCAATAGAACTGCTCTAGACCAACTCATCCTTAACTTCCAGCTGACTTAAGGGGATAAGGTCCAACTGATCTTGCAGGGAGGAAATAGTTTGGATCAGATCATCTCTATCCACAGAAAGTTTTTTCCATTTCTTTTTGTTACCCTTTCTTTCAATATAATCCTTGATTCTAGTGTCATACTTGCTTTCAAGACTGTCTTTGACTACTCCAAATCTGTCCATAAGGCTGCAATTAAACTAGTTATCGTCCTAGAATTTTATATCACAACCATCTCCCACTTTCCACTTACTTCCTTGTTTTATGAAATTTCTGCTCTTCACTAAGTTATTCCAAAAAATGGAACCATAAGGAAGATGCTCATCTTGAAGAAAAGAAAATACAGACTTGTTGATTAAGGTATTTAGCCTTAATTAATTCTATCCAGGGTTGCTTCTCAGATAGCATTCTCTAGCCCATTTTCACAATAAGAGCCTCATTCATTTTCTTGATGTCTTTTATGCCCAGGCCTCCTATAGATTTTGGAGTACAAACCTTATCCCAAGCAACTAAGTGATATTTAAACTTCTCCTCCATGCCCTGCCATAAGAAGTTTTTTTGAATCCTCTCAATTTTTTCTCTGAAGGCGAAGGGATCTTATATAGAGACATGATATAGATAGGCAGATTTTGAAGAGTGATTTTTATGAGTAGGCATTTACCAGCACTAGAAAGAATGGCTCCTTTCCATCCAGCCATTTTTTTGAAATCTCTCCAACAGATCATTCCACACCTTGGTAGAAACTTTTTTAGTGCCCAGAGGGAGTCCTAAGTAAGTGGCTGGAAGTGCACTTATTTTACATCTTAGAATTTTTGCAATTTTTTAAATAATATTGGCTTCATTACATTTTTCCAATATAATATTACCTAGATATTTACTTTTCAAATATTTTAGAACTTTTCCTCTCATTTTTCTGTCATCTTTTACTCTTTGGTAGTAAGATTCAAAATTCTCTACTATTATGTCTTCCTCAATATAATGAATTAGCCACACTTTCCTTGATTGCACTTTATCAGCTAGTAATGATAGTTCATCGCCGATCATTCCTCTTGCCCCCTCGAAGGAATTGGCCGTGAACCTTTCCAGTGAATTTGGTTGAAATTTAGGCTAGTTATCCTTAAAAGGAGAACATGAAAGGAGCGATAAGAAGATTATTCCAAGCCATGATCTCAGATAATAATAACACACCACATTATATTTGTAAAACAAAAGAGCTAAAATATCATATATGGAAATCCATCATAATCCATAATGCTCAATACATTACAATAGATCACATTACATTATCTTGCTTAGTAAAAAGGATGTACATATAGGAGGAGGGAAGTGTAACTACTACCTAGATCAGTGGTGAAGAACTCCCACTAATTGATACTGGTAGTTAAGTTAACTCCACAAGACTAGCAAGCTAACTCAACACAACTAGTAAGCTAACTCCACATAACTAGTACACCTAAGCAAGCTAACCCAACAAGTGTAGGGCTAATACAAGTGTAAGAATTATCCTAATAAATAAATAATAACCTACACTAACACCCCCCATAAGCATATCTTAGGTGCATGGAAAATAATGTGGGTCCCGAAAACAAGGCTTGATGAGGTACCCACGTACAATAACTAGGAAAATAGACACCACAAGGTACCCAAAACCAGTAATAAAAAAATTGGAGAGAGAAAAATCCTGTTGTAAGATATCCCAAGAAGCTTGGCTCCAAAAATCATACAATGTTGAAGAATTTTGGTGTGCACTATGGTTTGAATCCACTGCTCAATCACAAAACTTAAAAACAATCGACTTTGGGCTTCACGGAATAGTTCCATGTAATGAGATTGTCGAAAGTATAAAAAAACACCAAACATAATTGATTAAATGCTAAAAAAGGTGTGTCGCGATAAAATAATAATAACCAAGGCAACAAGGTAAGGACATGAGATCTAAAGAAATTGGAGTGCCACGATCCAAGAAAAGCCAAGGTAACAAGGAAAGGACACAAAAATAGAAGAAGTAAGATAAACTGCTACAAATAGGTGTGTCACGATCCAAGAACAATAACCAAGGAAACCTAGGTAAGGACATGAGATCCAAATAAATAGGAGTGTCACGATCCAAGAAAATCCAAGGTAACAAGGCAAGTACATGAAACCCGAAGAAGCAGTATCAACATGTAACAAGGCAAGGACACAAAACCCGAAGAAGTAGTATCAACACCACACCCTCCCATATTGTTGAATGGGTAGAGTAATGCTACAAATTTGTATGAGTTATCAAAACAACTACTCGAACACTAAAAACTAACATTGGGCTTCACCAAAATATCTCCCCCACAAGAGAGACTATCAACATGCCAAAAAGTGTCAAAAATACAAATCTAAAATATCTCAACAAATAAGAGAGATAAATGTTGGCACTTTATAATTGAGTGCATGTTACAAACATGACATTTTAAATTTTTAGTTTATTTCTCAAAATAAATAGTTCTAGTGGAACAAACACTTTTGAAAAAAATGACACTCAAATCCAAGTTACCGATCAAAAGATACAAAATTTTCAAGTTTGTGCTTTAATATTTATTTTAAAAAACATAAAATGTCTTTTTCCTTCACTTTCTTCGATTACTTTTTTGGAAAAAACTTTCCAATTTAAGATCTACAAAATGGTTCCCGGCACAAATTTCTATGATTTCCACATCCTCGTCAAATAGGAACTCTGCAAAGTGGAAGAAAAAAACCATTATTGAACGCAAAAAACCCGAAAAAATCTAGAAACCATTTTTCTGGAATCTCTACTTCCCCAACAAATATTTCTTCCCCAACAAGGATTTCTAAAATTTCCATATCCTTGCCCAATAGAACTTGCAAAGTATAAGAAAAAAACTAGTACCAAATGCAAAAACACATAAAAACCCATAAATCATTTTTTTGGATTGTCTACTTCCACGGTAAATATTTCTTCCTCGCACGAATTTCTAAGTGGATCTCGTACGTATTAATTTACGCCTCAGTAAAACCAAAACAAATTGTCTTCTTCAATAGCCAATTTTACAGTTTTTTATAAGCTTTTTCCGCCTTTCAAATACAATAGATCCTTTTGTTTTATGTAAAAGGAAGTTGCAACAAAGTGCTAACAAATTCCAAAATATATGAAAACAAGTAAACCCTTGTTGTAAAAAACTTACAGATGGATGTCTACATCATCTACCACTCTGATACCATGAAAGGAACGATAAGAATATTGTTCCAAGTCATGATCTCAAATGATAATAACACACCACATTATATTTGCAAAACAAAATAGCTAAAATATCATATATGAAAATCCATCATAATCCATTATTCTTAATACATTAAAATTGAATTACATTGACTTTCTCAATAAGAAGGATGTACATATATGAGGAGGGAAGTGTAACTACTACCTATATTAGTGGTGAAGAACTCCCACTAACTGATACTAGTAGTTAACTCCACAAGACTAGCAAGCTAACTCCACATAATTGGAAAACTAACTCAACACAACTAGTAAGTTAACTCCACATAACTAGTACACCTAAGCAAGCTAACCTAACAAGTGTAGGGCTAACACAAGTGTAATATTTATCCTAATAAAAAAAAAAGGATAAATAATAGCCTACACTAACAGAACAAGCAAGCCCACCTGATCTAAATAACTCAATTTTTTGTCCATTTTCTCCATATGTCCTTAAGCAATGACAGAAAAATTCCATTTTTCATATCTTAGTCACATTGAAAATAACAAGACGTTTCTTATAGAAACTCCACATTCAAAGCAAAAATAGTATATTTACTTTGTGTATATTACAAAAATTAAATTTTAAATACAAATGCATTAAAATTAAGTTTCATTACCCTCCACTCCTTTGTCTTTGTGTTTCCCACTCGAGCCTCTGAGGACATCCTAGGATCACCAAATCGATCGAGCCTTGTAGAGTAAATCAATAAAATTGGTTTCAATCCAATTTTTGTTTACTTTGTTTTGTTACTTGCAAATATTAATAATGTCTTCACTAGATGCTTTTGAAGATAGAATGCGATCCTTTCTAAACTGCAACATAGTATGTAATGACTTGTATTTACTTTCAGCTAAAAATCTTTTTGGGCACAAATTGTATGTTGGCCGTCAAGAATGTAGAAATGCACATCATCCATTTTTAGGTCATCTGGATCCTCTAGTTACACAAGTTCCTTTGTATAATGTAAAAAGGGAAGAAGAATTGCATCCCTTTGTGTAGGAATAACATTAATCAACATTGAATGGACAAGAAGGTCAACATTATCCTCATGTACAGGATGATATTGATATTTTTGAGGTGCTACATGGAACTTAGAAACTTCAATTGGAAAAACATCACCATTGAACAAAAACAATTTAAATTGTTCAACGGTTGAAGATTATGCTTTCTTGAATATACTAATTAATATTTTCAACAATACAATCGATTTATTATTCTTTTTAATCCCTTACAACTTTGACTTAGAGGGATATATCTCTAATTTAGAAAAATAATATCTCCTTAGCATTGTAAATAGCTTTGCATGTTTCGGTGGAGAAAGAAAACATTTTTTATTCAAATAATGACAAATAGAAGAGGTATTATTGAATCTATACAATTTTTTGAATACCGAATTCATGCCATTATGAATTTCAAGGGCATTTTCACATCCTATTTTTTCTGAGTGTATGAACATCCCCAAATTCCAACCATATTTATAATAAGAACATGTCTTACTTTCTATAGAAGCCTTCATTTCCTATTTCTGAACAAGGAAACTTCCAACTCCATGTCAAGAATAAGGCACTTATTAATTTCAACGTCAATGCGTTTAATTTGAATGCACAATGTTTGTTGATCAATAACTTATGAAGATAGAACCATACCGACTACATGGTTGACATCATCATCATCAACAAAAAATAACCACATATTAGCGTGATAGTTTTCTAGGGAATACATTTTTACAAATCATTCCTCGTCTCTCTTCTTTTAACCCTCTTCTCCTTCAATTAAAGGAATTTATGTGAACGAAGTGCGACCAATGGAAGACATATTACTTGAAAAAAGGAATTAAACAAATTAATAATTCATAAATAATTGGGAAGGATAAATATTATTTTTCAATAGTGTAATAGTAAGGAGGTGTTGTATCTTAATCTGATTATTTTTATAGATTAAAAATAATTACCAAAGGATCTTTATAGCTTAGCGGTCGCTAGGAAAATTTTCAACATAATATAGAATATGAATGGAAAAGACAAGTACATTGTAGATTAATTTATGTCATTTAAGGCTTGTATATACTATAATAATCTAACTAGTAGATGTTAATCATAACTATTCATAATAGTACGTCAAAGCACCATAATACATGTTGTGTTCAACAAGTGATAGACCTAGAATTTATCAAATTAGAATATCCGAACGTAATAATGAAATTAGCAAAACATACCAGCTGTTGCAAAGTTTTTAGGAAAAGCATTTCTAATTTTTTCCTCTTTAATGTAAAAAATAGCCTAAAGGATGTTTATCTCAAACGGTCATTACGATACACTACATACACTCGAGAGGGACATAGCCTTCTCATAGCTTCTCATAAGATATAGTGTGTATAAAACATAAACCATATCATTTCTTATTAATTAAAATTCTTAGTGGTCACTAAGCTCCATTACTTTTGTTAGGTCTTAGCCTCTATATTTTCTAGAAATTCATTTTAACATTGAAAATAGCAAGTGGAACCAAGTGTTGCGATATCCCCTGATAGAGCAAGTGTCAGCAATACATAACCTCGAGAAGGATGAATCCTTATGTATTTCTCATAGGAAATATTGTGCATATCACATAATTCATGTCGGTTTGTATCAAGGAAAATTCTTAGCGGATTGCTAAGCTCCATTACTTATTGAAAGAAGTGGTTTTACGGTCACTTGGCTCAACAATTTCTCGGTTTTAAAAATAGTGGCACGATAAAATTTCATTGTATTCCTTAGTAACATAGATAAGCATTAGACCATAGTAATAGAAGTACATCATTTAAACATGAAGAAGTATCTAGTTCGTCTTGGCCTTGCATATTTCCTGAAATCACTTGTTAAAGAAAATAGTCCTATATGATTTACTAAATATGCAAGGTGAAGATGTACCCGATTCTTACTCAAGATTAAATGATGTGAGTCCATGAACAACAATACATGTTTTATGTTGACCAATTATTTTTCGATGAGAAGCCTAGTGGCCTCTAACCTCTTTTTTTTCTAGGAATCCACTTTAACAATGCAAAAATCAATCTAAACAGAGGTGACCGATAATTGTTGTAAATATTTGTAATTATATTATATTGGTTGGACTGACCCTGGTGGTGCCAAGTGCTACAATACATACCTTTGAGAAGGTTGATGCCTTATGTAGTTTTCATATGATATATTGTGCATAAAATGTAATTCATGTCTTTTCATATCAAGGAAAATGCTTAGAACTTCTAAGCATCATTTCTTGTTGAAAGGAACTTTTTGCAATCGTTAGGCTCAACATTTTCTCGGTTATAAAAATAGAGACATAATTAAGAATGGTTAGATCATAGTAATGAAAGTACATCATTTAAACCTGAAGAAGCATCTTGTCCATATTGGCCTTGCTTATTTTCCGAAAAATCATCATTCAAAGTAAATAGACCTAAACGATCTACCAAATATGTAGGGCGAAAATGAACAGGATTCCCACTTAGATTAAAAGATGAAATCAACAAAATTATGTCAACCTTTCTCGGCAAGGAACGGATGAGAGAAATAAATTCCCTATGGTTAAATGGGTCGATGTTTCACTTCTTAAATATTATGGGGGAATGAGGATTTTGAACTAGGAAAAACAAAATATGGCTCTAAGTGCTAAATGGGTGTGGCAGCGTCTCTCCAATCCTCAAAGCGTGTATGGAAAGATAGCCATAAAAAAAACTAGGTGACCCTCTTCCAGAGGTTATTCTCAAAATTAATAACTTGACTAATGACTTGAATATTAAAAATTAATGAGTTAATAAATTAATAAATTAAAGCGTTGGAACGTGGTTTGTCCCTGGCTAATGACTTGAATAGTGATGAATTAAATATTAAAGGGGACTCATATTATTGTTAACGTCATCATCAAAAAGTCCTTGTCAAGGAAAATCAATCTTGTGTGAATAAAATTCCTTTTTATGCTTTCATTAATTCCATATTGGACCTTAAATCATATATGTGGGGAAGCTAATAAAGAGGAATATTTTTTAGCAAATCAAGGGACTGAAATAGTGTTTTGTGATAAGATTGGTAATAAATATTTTGATTAGCCATACTTCATTACCTTTTCCAATAAAGGTTGATATTAAAGGTCATAACAAGATTTTCTTAATTACAAGCATGTGATGGCATAATCACTCCATATATTTATTGAGCCGCTCTCCCTTATTTTCGCACCTTTTGGGTTTCTTTCACTGGATTTATTTTCCTCTATCATGGATGGTCCATTGTTTCCTTTCATGCAATTCTCCGTGTCGGTGCGTGAAATGGTATTTTATACCAAGATTTCACGACGTCATCTGAAATCTATTTTTAGGATTGGAACAGAAAGATATGGTTTCTATTGAGGGATTTCTCGAGAGATGATTATATTTATTTAGAGGGTCTTCGAAGGGTTAATGCGGAATTTTCCTCAACCTTCATTGTTCATCTACTTATTAAACATCTAGCGAAGGATTGGTCTTTGGATTTGGGGTGTCGTTGGATCAAACCAACTTATAGGGTTAGCATGGAAGCTGAAATGAACAACACTTTGAGTGCATCGTGGCCCATGCTTTCGATGCTCAATATATCCAGGAAGGTATTTTAGATGGATATTTTGGAGATTTGTATAATCAGTTTGACGTCATAATGCATTTCATGGATGTTGTGGCCAATTTTAGCAAGATATCGATAAATGGATCTAGTTTGATCCACTTGCTTGACCTAGATCCTCTAGGTGCTCCATTACGGCCCGTAACCAACTCATTGGGATCTGCTTCATAGCCAAGGTCACGAGGTGTATGATTGGTTAAAGATTCATTTTGATGCTAGAAAATAACATCTTTTCCACCTTCGATTTGTGGATCTTGTTTACTGGCCTTTTAAAGTGTAGATTCTAGAGGTGTCATCTCGATTGAGATAAATAATTGTTTCTAAAATCTATCATTTTGTATCTTTGCTTTGGTTGTTATATAGCATTGTTAGTTCCATAGTACTCGAATCATCGAGGTTTATCTTGTTGAGTGGTTTTTTTGTATTCCCAACTACTTGGGTTTTTAGCATAGTCTCTTGAGTTTTTTTAGCAAAGTATTGTTGGATTGTTAGGTTTTTAGATTGTTCATTTTATATTTAATGTAAAGGGAAAGGGACCCTTTAACCCTCCTTTAATTATAAAAACAAGGAATCATTAATAAAATTCTTTGTTATGTGTTGCACAAAGAAATTTCAACAATTAATCACTAATAAATTTGGCACACGTTTCCCAGTCGCTAATATTTCATTCAAATAATTACTAATTGTCTTGTTTGGTATTTAATGAATATGTTAAAGGCCTCGTATCTCAAATGGTCATTAGGCTACAATACATACACATGAGATGGATATAGCCTTATGTCGTTCTCATAAGATATATTGTGTATAACACATATGTCATTTTGGTTCATTTCAAGGAAAATGATCAGCAACCTCTAAGATCTATTCCTTGTGTTTGGTCTTAGTGGCTGCTATGTTATTCCATTTAACAGAAGTTAATGAACATCAATGCATGTTTTATGTTGTCAATTTTTGGTAGATGAGAATACTAATGGCCGCTAGCCTCTATATATTCTAGGATTCCTTTCCAAAGTAATGTAAAAATAATCTGTATAGCTTTAGATCACTATTATTTTTCAATATTTATAATTAATTAAATCATATTGGCTATACTAACCCTTGTGGAGGAAAATTCTTCTCTACATACCCTCTAGAGGGATCAAGCATTTATTAGTTCTCATAAGATATATTGTGTATAACACGTAATTCAAATTCGCTCATATAAAGGAAAATGCTTAGCGACTATTAGGATCATTTACTTATTGAAATCAATGGGTGCACGGACTCAAGGCTCAACAATTTCTTATTTTCAAATTAGTAATCGAATAACAAAAAATCATGGACTACCCCAAATCTGTTAGGATCCTAACGGCCGTTAATCTCAATTCTTTGTTATGTTGCACCAACGGAATATAATAATCTTTGACCTTAGGGGCGCTTGGATTCAAAAATCATGTTAGGCTTCTAATATCATGTGATAGGATTTGAATATCATGTTCAACCTAGCGGCCGCTAGGCTTAAGATTTCATGTTCAAATATGTGTATTCGGAAAATTGTTAATATTTGTCTTGTCTTTGAATATTTGTTGTCTTGTATTATCTTGGAATATCAAATAAATGAAGTAAACATCCACCCTAGTGGTCGCTAGTCTTGGAATATCATATTATAAAATCTAAATATAATAATGGAGCTTAGTTCAGTTTTCAATCGAGTCATTACTAATTGTCTTGTATGCAAGACAACAATTATTCTAATAGCCTGTAATCTTTTATTTTCACCAAATTTCCTAGGCACACTAACAATTCATTTAGACTGATCTAAATGTTCACCCAAAGTGTGCGAAGCCTACCAAGTCCCTCCTTTGTGTTGGCTTATCAATATGTTAGCATGCATGATCATGATTACCATTATCAACTTTTCATTCAATCACAAATCATTACATAAATCACAAAGAAACATATGTAATAAGAAAACATGAAAAATCAAACCATTATTAAGATCAATTGTACTATGTGATTACCAAACTTAGAGACATTAATTACTAGAATCCATCCACAATTATCCATTGACAACCAAAATATTACATACATAAGTTGAATACATCACAATAGTCACCAGAGAGTCATGTGCGCTAGAACATCAGAGAAGCATACTCTTATTACATCATGAGGGGTTCATACATGGTGTCCAAAACTATGAAAATCATCTAATATATAGGGGCGGTACTTTCCCTTCACCGCTCATGCATCTTGAAATAGAATGCATGCTCCAAAAAAAACCATGCGTACATGCAAAAGTAGTCACAAAGCACGCATGCTTTCTTTATAATCTTAATAATAGATTAAACCTATAAATAAAATCTACTTTAATCCTATTATTATCTTGAATTATGCATGACCTTTGATCTTCATCTCACATGTGCTTTATCCCAAAATAGTCATTCCTTTATCTTCAAGTCTTCATGATTTCTTCTAAATCTGGAATGTTGCTTGAATGCCACTCAATCTCGACATTGTCTATTTTTAGCCCATGTCTCCAAAATTGGATAAGTCTCAAATGTTTCATGCTTGGGAATGAGCCTTCATGTGTTGTTTGTTCTATCTTATGCACACACATTCACACCTACCTCACGCATGTCTAACACCTTTGCGTGTGGCTTATACTTAGTCAAAAATGGTAAGTGTAACATTGCCCCACACTAAATTGGATTGTTGTCCTCAGAAATATCTTAGTTTCCAAAACCGTAGGTGTTCAAAAATAATAATTCAATACCGAAAAATTTTATTTTTACCTAACTCAAAATTGGATCAGGTTGAAGGTGGTTGGAAGAGTTATGGGAACTCAACATCTATTTTACCCTCAGCTTTCTCCATTCCTCAAGCTCTGCCCAATGATTTCACGGGTGCCACCTCCACAATCCCCGGTACTAGGCCAAGAACCAACTCTTCAACCCTGCTCTTAAGCTCCTGAATGACCACAGTCAATTCTGTGCACACTCCCTCAATCATGTCCATGTGGTCCAACACCATATTCTAAAACTGACCTATTCGAAGCTCTAATTTATCCTTCTTGGCCTTAATCACCTCCTTCTATTCGGTCAGTTCAGCCATAACCCTAGTGCGCTCAATCTTATTTATGGGTGTCTTCTCTGGATAGTCTTGAGCATTGCTTCTTCATCAATCATGCATGCATCAAGAATAGGTTCACATTTTTGGCACCTATTAAAGGCCACATCAGCCTTGCCACTTACTTACTTCCTTAAGCTTCACGAAAAAATCTTCAAGCTCAGTAATTATGGCCTCAACAATGACCTTATTAGCTTATTTCTCCTTTGTAACTTATTTTGTTGTAGGCCCTACACCACTTTTTAGGTTTGTCGAAGCATGCCGAACAAGTCTTCCAAGTACTCCATTTCATCATTGTAATCACACCTAGCTTGGCTCACCAAGGTTGGGCACCGATCTAACACCTATTTTACCATGGCACCAGCACTGTCATATGCCTCCTTCATTCTCTTCTTCTCACCTTGGAGGTACTTCTTCAAATCCTCGACCTCACACTCCTTTTCCTTCTTATCAGCCACCAAAACTTTCATAGTGGCACTTGTTTCAAGGTTTCTATGCCCTGCCTCCACAGATAATTTATTCAAGGAGTTGCACACCCATTCATCTCTCAAGTGATTGGGGCTGAATGCCTTGTACTTCCTTCCCTACCCATTGTTTAATGTAATAAAGCGATGGAGTGTCAACTTACCTCAAACTTAGGTTCCTCAATGTGATTGTACGGGTTCCAACTCAACATCTTTCTTATGCACAACACTCCTCCATATTTATCCATCAAATCCCAAACATATAATTTCTCAATCAATAATTTACTCTGGAAACACACCCTTAGGACCTTTTTAGGGTCATCTAAAAAATCCATATGTGGTGATCGGGGTATCCATCTCTTCCTTTGTGCCTTCATCTTCATTCTCTACTTCTTTGGAGTAGATGTACCTATGCCCATACCCACTCCTATGCCTTTCTCTTCCCATATTACATAAGTGTCATCAGTCTCTTCTCCATTGTGTGCCTCTTCCTGTATAGGTGTCTCATCCTTAAGAATACTCTTACTCCCCTCTCCCATATTTACGTGCATTCACTTTTGATCCTCGGACTCTCTCTAGCCAAATTCTCGGCCCATTCTTTCTCAAGCTCCTCACGCAAGGATTTTCCCTTATTTTCTAAATCGACTCCTCACATGTCTCTCGAACTAGAGACAATAGTCACTCTTTTGCACTTGATTTTCTCTTTCTCTGTGTTTTCCTAAGTTGGTTGAGAGGTTCTAACACCGCTGTTGTTTCTTCTAGTGTAATACATTTTATTTTCCACGAATGATCAAGTTTTCCTTCTTCCTCTTCTTTTTCTTCCTCTTTAGGAGTGTCTCTGCGCGTTCTCTTTAATGGTGGAACTATTTGTCTTCTCGGATGAGAGAGGGTCGAATATAACTTCCATCTCAATACCCCCTTGAGTCTTTGGCCTCAATTGTAAAAATATCTGACATATCAATCCCCTAATGGTCACATTCAGTTGGGGGCTTAAATCCAGTGTATCGGGCTCTAACATTTCTAAGTACACGAGCCTCCTATCATACCTTTATGTCATGCATAAGATATGAAAATCAGAATCAACCTTATCAACATCCAAGGTTAACCTCTGCATGTCTTTGATCATGTTCATTACGCACTTGAAATACCAAGAAGTAAAAGAAAAGGGTAGTTTGCACTAAGGAATCATCCCCTTGTCCTTCATCATAAACGTGTAAGGATATAGTTTTGCATTACTATGAACTTATCTTGTTCCCCTAATTTTGTGGGTATTTCATGTGGAATGTGCCATTTGTTTTTGAAATATGTGCGTAGCTTGTTATACCATTTGTCGATTTTAGCCTTATATGCACTTGTGATTGTTCCATCACAAGTATACCTAACAAATTAAACTATGGGAGATTTGTTTACGAGTGGGTAAACCCACATGTCATCATATGACCCATCGGTACTCCAATCTCCTAGAAAACAATGAGGAGAAGGATCGATCCCCATGTTATCTTTGATCCTTCCTCATTCTACAGCCTCGCCTCTTTAATAATTACATCACGATGTACTATGCAATGTTATAATGTGCTTTGTTTTCCATTCTATGAGAAATGTACGAAACCTATTAATTACATTTTTCCACCTCTCTAAGGAACCCATATTTCAATTAGCTAGTCTAGTTGTAGCCCTAGTTCCAAGATCCACAAGGTTATCAATCAAAGCATCACTCTTCCTCCCTTATCATAGTTCAATATTACAGCCAATTCATCTATCTTTTCATTGTCATAGAGATCCAGCTCCATGTCCTCTTCCATACTCCTCAGCCCTATGACTCACCTAATCAGTTGACCTATAATTCGCATCCTCCGGCCAGTGAAGTATAAGAATTTCTCATATACCCTGGACATAAGCCACTCAAATGCAGATGCGTAGATTTTACAAAAAGGGAAGTTCAAACAACTGCAAGACTCCAATTTTCTCCAAATTCCTATACACGGAGTCATCAACCAACACTTTCCCTCCTTGTTTGTCCCTGGAAGATCCCCCGCAAATATGCCTTCAAAATTTTCTTTTGATCACCAGCTCTATGATTGTACTTGTTAATCTTAGACTTGGGAAGTTGATACTTCCAAGACTAAACCCTAAAAGTTCTAGGCGGGTATTGCATCTCTAAATAAATATCTTCTAGGGGTTCTTCTACCTTGACTTCAACCCTCTTTGTTTAGTGCTTCCTTCCTTCAGGTGTCATTCAGTAAAATTCATGCTCTAGGTACTATGTTACAACATGCCCTTTTCATTATCTCGAGTGCTTCAAACCCTAACTATTCCAATTCACCCATAAACCCTACTTTCTTTTCCCTAACTTCTAGCTCAAACTTTTCTTAACCACAGAACTACACACAACTTACACACTACTCTATTTTTCTTCTTCCTTGTTCTCGTTTTTCACACAAGGATGCTTGATATCTCGAATTGCTCTAAGTTTTATTGAATGCAAGGTAGCAAACAACTTCAACTTGTCCCTATTTTTATACTTTTTCGTACTCCCACCGAACTAATTTTTCCATTTACACATGCTTTATCTCACTTTAAATATTTTAAGTCACTTTTTTAAAAAGTTATTTTTCCACTTTTTACTTTATTTCGCAACTTCCTTTCATGTGCTACAATCATAACCTTCTAACACGCCTACTACTTCTTGGCCCACAGATCTCCTTACACACACCTCCATATGCCAAATTACATAACCCTCCACACCTCATACAAATTAGTTTCCCATGCTACTTCGTACCTCATGATACACTACGCGATCATTCTTCTCTTGTGGTCTTTAACTTGAGCAATTTTCTTAAGAGTACCTTCATTCATATCACCCGTAACTCTTTTCTCTCTCATGTCAACCTAAATTTGTTACCAACAATATTTCTCTCATACCTAATCCAACCCACAATAAAATTATGTGTGGTCCTTTATGCATGAACTCAATAAATAAAAATCATCTTTCTACATGCAAGCATGCTTATTTCAACAAAACACGAACTAAAATGAAAAATAAAAACATAGAAACAATGAAAGGAAACACATAAACTAGAAATATAATCTAAGTGGAAATATTGCCTTATTACAAACACCAAGAAGACTTATTTATAGTAGGGATTCAACCTTCTCCCATCGAAGTAACCAGAAATAAGGTTTCATTTAGCGCTTCAGAATCGACAAGTGCTCGACTCAAGTATCTTTGTTATTACAAAGTGTCCCAGCCAATGCAATTTCATTTTCCCTAGGTGGTGCAAAAAATTGGAATCATACTAAAGAACCATTTTTCCTACTTAAAATGTTTTTTCCTTATGTGTCTATCATGTCAAGCATTATGCCTTGTTTTCTCTGTCTTCTAGGTCCAACAAGCAACGGCACACCGCTCATATAACTACATCAGTTTTCAATGCTCTCTTGAACCTCTTTCTCATCGATTATTCCACCGTCGCAATACACAGAATGACAACATAACTCAACAGAAATACAACCTCTACGCCAAACACCAATTGAAAGGGTGTGGCCTTATTCAACCTTTTATAGGTGGTCCTCTATACCTAAATAATAGTAGAAACTTTATCATCCTAGCCTTTCCTTCCAACATCACATATTTTTTTCAATGTCTATCCCAAAATCTTGTTAAAAGCCTCTCATGCGGTACCATTACTGTTTGTGGGTGATAGGATAGTATTATGATGTGCCACCATAAATTGTGCCAAAAGTATTTTGATAGTCTCATTCAAGAAATGAGTGCCTCTATCACTTTCCAAGCTCAATGGATAACTATATATGCCAATAATATTTTCCCACAAAAATTTCATTGTTGTAGTTGCATTACTGAGTCCTTTGTAGGTGCTTCCTTCACCCACCTTCTAAGATAATGTGTACAAGTTATGATGTATCTGTGCCATTCCTACGCATAAGTGGTAAAATAGGACCCACAAAAATAATCGCCCACATCTCAAAAGTCTCAATGCTTGTAATAGGCTACAACGACATCTCATCTCTGTGTTCAATATTTCCAAGGCATTGACAATGGTCACATAACTTTACGTATTCCTTAGTATCCTTATATAAGTTATCCCACCAAATCCCAACCATTAGAATCTTTCATGAGGTAGCATAACCTGCATAATGACATCCCTTTATCCCACCATGAACTTCTTCCATAATAGCTCCACGCTCATAATCCATAACACATCAATGCAAAATTTCATCACAACCTAGATTGTATAAATCTCCACCAATCAATTGATAAGGCGTCACACGTATTGTAATTTTCTCCTTCTCTAAGGTCTTCATTCCCTCGGGAATCTTCCCGATGACGTAAGAACAATGCAATTTCTTCCGGTTCTATGGGTGCAGTTCAATATAAATAGTTGTGCATCTGGCATTGTTTCCTCAATGCTCTACGCATCCTCACCAGAATTGATCCTTGATAGATGATCATGCCCTGAATTACTTTTTCTTGGTTTTACAATGACTATGAAATCAAATTCTTGAAAAAGAAGGATCCACCTACATATGTGTTGTTGCAAAACAAGCGTATTGACCAACTACTTGAGCACCAAATGATCTCAGTATAAAAATGAAAAAAGTTTCCAATAAGTAATGTCGAACTTATTTAGGTGTATATCATAGAAAAATATTTGCACTCGGTAGTTGTGCAATTCTTCCTTCGGGCATTAACTTCGCTTTCAAATAAAATAGGATGGTCCACAATTTCTTCTCTAGGTTGTGTCAATATTGCACCAATTTCCATACTAGAAACATCAACATGAACATGAAAAGGTTTTTACTACGAAGGAAAGCACAAAATAGTTGTAGTAGTCACCCTTTCCTTCATTTTTGAAACTTCTACTATTTCATGTCACCCCAATAGAATTTTCCTTTAGTTTTCAATAATTCTTTCAAGGACACAATAATTTTTGCATAGCCTTTAATGAATTTCCTGTAATACCTTGTATGTCCCAAGAATCCACACAATTTGATTTTTATTTTCTTCAAAACCCAAGGTCACAACTATCCTTGGCTGGATTTACCAACAATCCTTCCTTACAAATTATATGCCCAAGTTCCAAAAGGTGTAGCAAAGATAAAATTATTAATGTTAAGGGAGATGCTCAACTACTGCACCTCTCAAACATGAGCCTTATATTATCACAGTGATCCTTGAATAAACCTTAGATTATCTAATAATCCAAATATACTTGTAAGAACTTGTGAATAAAATCTTGAAAATCCTAAAAAATAATGCACGAGAACATTGTTGGTGCATTTTTCATCTAAAGGGCATAACTGTATATGCAAAGCTACCCCTTTCAGTGGTAAAAGTAGTTTTCTCCTGATCTTCCTTCACAATGTGCACCTGGTGATAACCTAAAAATCCATCTGTAAAATAATATATCTCGCACCTAGAAACTCCTTCAAGGATTTATTTTTTGAACGAAGTGGGAAAAGGATCAATAACACATAAAGCATTGAGTTCTCTGTAGTCCACACAAATCCTTATCTTTCCATCCTTCTTAATGCTTATAACCATGGGGATAACCCATTCAGATTCTTCAATAGGATCAATTATTCTAGATTTGAGCATCTTTTCAATTTCTTCCTTTACCTTGACACGCAGATTAGGATTCATCATGTAAGGCCTCTTCCTAAATGGAAGCACACCCTATTTCAACTTCATTTTCATCTCACCTAGAGAAGGGAGTACTCCCTTTAACTCATGAGACCCTCGAAATAAGTCTATTAAGTTATGCAATAATTTAATAATCTTAGCTACTTCCTTCTCTACGACCAATAATGGCCTCCTTGGGCTCTACATCGGTACCAATATTAACCTTATTTGTCTTCATAGTAACATGATATGTGCATGATTTCTCATCTACAGTGTCCATTACCTCATGTATACCTTTAGTGTGGTCAACGTCCAAGTTATCAACCTCATCATCATCTATCATGTTAACCAGTTTAACCTTTTCTTTTTCTTTCCAAGTGTGAACCATCTCTTCTTCATCTATTTATTCAAGATCAAGACATGCCTCAAGATCAGGTTCTCAAACAATTCTAGCATAATATTTTCAAACTTCGTGTTATCTCCCAAAGTGATGCACTTCATTATCTACAATAATTCATGGACTTGAGGCTTAGTAGAAAAATAATCAAAAGTTTGGATCAAACCTATAGTCATCTTCTCGCTAATTCCTCATTTCTCTTTTAAGTTCAAAGCATGGACATACCATGTGTGCACGTAGCCACGCAACGTGGAGTAGAACTTATGTACCCAAAGTGATGGCAATAAAGCCTCCTTTCCCTACTATTAAGATCTCTCAAGCTCCTAGACGTGATGAGAGGTAGAATACTTCCCATGAAATTCACATGTTTTTATAGGTACATTTCTTTGAGTGAACCTGGTGGAGAAAGCGATTCTCACTTCTTCTTTGTAGACACCAAAATTGGGTCACACTCCCCTTGGTCCCCTTTCAAATAGCCAACTTAAACACATTCACCTAACCATGACCCTTATACCCCACATTAATATTAATTTAATTATTTACAATTAAATTAATACTCATCCTCACTTCATTCATTATTTAATTACCTTAATTAAAACCAATTTCCACCTCACCTAGACACCTCACCATAGACCTATTCATAACATGTTTCCATAACTAACTAAGACTTAGCCCTACTTACCTTAATGAACTAAGACTTAGTATAACCCTAAAAGCACATGCCTATTCTTCCTCTAACCACATTCCCATGTATCTAAGTGCAATGTTCCATTTAGACCTGGCACAAATGAGCAAAATCTAGAAGAGGATAGCCAAGATCTGCTATTTTAGGCAACCTAGGATATCTCACCTTAACCGACACCGGTCATCTCGAAACTCACAATGGTAACCCTAAACCGTCATCGATTACCATATAACCATTTTGGTAACCTTGTTTTGGAGGTTAGACACATTCTCGAGTTTTGGGAGCAAAGGATATCTGCATGCAAGCAAGAACTAGAGCTCTTTCACACATCCAGATAGCCATAGCCAACACAACCATTGATCAGAAGGTATTTGCATTCACATGAGTATTCCGAGAAGCACTGCTGCAACACTGATCACCATTTCACCAATCAACCATCACCACCACCCACCATTGAACTGCATAGTAGTAAGTGTGTCTCTAACTTGCACCATTTCATTTCTATTCAGTTTATAAGAGTTCTTCACCTTTGTTTATCAACCACCATTTATATTTTTACCCCACCACTATTGCCTTCCTATGAACCCAACCATTCCCATCACTCATAACCCTTTTAATCACCTCTGTCTACTTCGAGTACCTGAATATTACCAACACCTCCCTAGACCTAAACCAACTCCTTACCATCTCTGATTCAGTCTCAGACAAATACCCAAAACCATGAACTATTGAGTTATTACACGGCCACGAACCGCCGTAAATCGGTTCTTACTAAACCATCATTGGTCATACCAAACTGACGTTGGTCTCTGTATTTGGCAGTCCTACTAATACCAAATCCCAATAACCTTTTCCAAGTGACTCAAGTGACCTGAATCTGACCTTAACTGTTCCAGTACCTTAATTATTTACCTCATTTCCAGATCTGATCATAACCTAGCCTGTTATGTTAGATTTGCTTATTATATTTGGATGAGATACCTAAATCATATCAACTACAGTAGAACCTTATTTATTTATGTCATTTCTTGCATTAAATTGTATTAAATAGTGGGTTGACTACCACCAAGGAAGTATCACACTTCCTAGATCTAGCACACGCTAGGTAGAACACTAACATATATTGTTTAACTCTTCTTGTGGTCTTGTTGTGTAATTCAAGTAGTTTCTCCTAGCCAAAAGGAAGCTTCCATAGTTATTATTGGATCAAGAAGTCGAACATGCGCAAAAACCTTCAAACCGACCGTCACAACAAGTATTCATCCTTGGCCCACACCCTTATCTGTTTCGTTTAAAAACTTAAAGAAAATGGTGAAACACTCGCCACTCCAAAAGGCCATCTCTATGTGTTTCCCACCAACGTACTACTATCCCATGTAAAGTATATACCAACATATTTGTTTTATCCCCTTCATTCTACCACTAATTCTCCATAGCGTGCATAAATGCGTCGGGATTCCCTTCACCAGTATACCTTGGTACCCTATTAAATCCCAACCACCTCACCATGCATGGTCTAATCATCCTAGTGACTCTTCCTTTCACTTTGTGCCCAACCATTTCATATGTTTTATGAGCCCAATTATCACAAGCAACACTTATAGTGTAACTTACACGGACTACACATCTTCGCAACGAAGCACACCCTCTTTAGATGGTTCCAAAATCTCTAAATCCAACACCGATTACACATAAATTATATTAATCTCTTCTTCACTCAAAGGCTCAACATAGGGCTCTACCTTCTTATTTATCAAAGGTATAATTACGTTCTCTTCCTCATTCTCAAAGCTTATGTACCTTTTATTAAAGCACATATCTACCTTCTTTTCATAGCACCAGGGTCTTCTAAGTAAGGTTGGGAAGTTTTCTACTTCAGCAAGTTCTAATACCTCAAAGTCCCTAGTAAACTTGACTCCCTAAATTGTAATAGTTGCATCCTTCAATAACCCAATCGGCATGGCCCTAGTCTTGTTTTCCATACATGACACATTCGTCGATGGTTGTAAGGTTGGTCCACCCATCTGATTCCAAGCATCTAAAGTTAGCACATTTACTACGTACAAATATTAATAAGAATGTTGCATAATACCCACTCATCAATTACTGCTTCAAGTGTGATCTCCTTGTAAAATTCATGATTCTGAGGTGGTACATTTGCATGAAGTATCTTACTTTTGTGCTCAGATTAAACACATGGAACCTTTTCTCTTAGTAGAGGAATGATGTTCACCTAGTAAAAATCCTGGAAACCTCTTTTAATTCATCCATATCCTTCTTATGGAATTCAACCTTCCTTGCATGATCCTTTTCATGTGCTTATTCCTTTAAACACTATATCTCTCCCTACAGTGCTCTGATAACTTTCATGGTATCCTGATAAACTTCCTTCAGTGCACAACATACAAATACTTAGCATGTTTTACTTATTCCCTCAAAATGAGTGGCTTATTCTTCAGAGGTTTGCATGTGCGTGTAGCCTCAACACGTGTGGTAACCTTTATAGTCTGTAATTCAGGATCAGGGGTCTTCTTCAAGATATCACCGATTAGTAATAACACGTTACACCTTAATCATTCCTACACCCTTTTGCTTCCTTTTATTCTTACTCATGTGCTCATACAAATCTATGCATTCTTCTAACGTGTGTGGCTTCCAATAACATGAGAAAATAATGTTCGAGGGCACTCATGCTAATAATAATTAGGATATCCACAAGTATAAAAATTTCCTTGCGGAAACCTTCCTCTACCACCATTGCGACTTTGTCCTCTATATTTACCTCTGAAGCCACCATTATTTTTATTTCTATTATCGTGCCCTTCATGGTTATTTCCTTCATGCTCCTTAGATCCACTAGCCACACTCATCTAGTGCACTCTTATCTCAATAGATTCATGGATGTGATCAATCAACTTGTAGTTAGTGGTGTTATGAGTGTGGGATTTGAAAATCTTACAATATATGTACACCTTCTTTATAAGTGCGCGTTGTAATAAAGGGTAATCTCGAACATCATGATTCAGGTGAAAAACTTCACAATCCAATAACAGTGCATGCACCAACTTGCATTGGGAATTATCTTTAGTATGTCCTTTGACTTTGTAATATGTGCACCATATGCCATTGTGCATCTCATGAGTTGAATTAGCTAAGAGATTTTCCAATTTATTTTCCATTACTACAATTTTTGCCTCCTACAATGGTCTTACTCTAGTATCAATGCTCCCAACCTCTTCAGCGCACATAACTACTTCCAAAGCCTCACACAGATCCACATATTTCTTGTGAGAGAGTGATATGTGGAAATGGGTTAGTAATCACCTAAAAACCTTTGTGTATGTTGACTCGGTGAATGCCATAAAATAATTAGGACAACAGGTCTTGAAATACGTATCATACTCCCTCAAACTTTCAACCAATCCTTGTTTAAAGTCCTTGAAAACGCTGATAATTTTTTTCTCAAACTATGGAATATAGAACTCAGCTAAAAACACGAGTGCAAAGCATCATAATCCACCACAGTCTGGTGTGGATCATACTTTCTATACCAGCTATGCATGTGCCCTTGAAGAGTAGTAGCAAATTGACTTGCTTTTCTATATGAGGCTATAATTCCTTTAGCACACCATAGTAGCTCACACTTGTGCACATGCTCTGTTGCATCTTTAATTCCTCTATATTTTGGTAAGTGGAGAGACATCTCATAATAAACTGTTGAGGTTGATGTGGGGGTTTTGGGGATGTGGGCCTTGTCCTCCAGATCTAGAACCAAAACCTCCAACGGTACTTTTCCCCACCTCCAGAACCGCCTGATCCACTTGATCTTGATCCTCCTGCTCCACTTGATCCTCCTAACCCTCCTATAGCGAGCACCAAACCAATGGATGTACTTCCTTATGTCCCAACTGTAGTGCTAAATTGAACTCCCACACTCTATGAAGTCATAGTACTTCCAAACCTATTCCCAATATTCGTGGGCCCACACTGCTGTCTTGATGATAAGCTATAAAATATTCCTCCAATCAGAACTCTAAACAATGATGTTGACTATGTCAACATGGGCACACTATTAACTTTATCTCTGAATTCAACACAAAATGATACATATTTTTTGGTCGCACTTGTCTACTTCTTAATGAGTATTGGATCAAAAACACCAAGTGCAAGAGTTGGGTAGCTATGTGGAATTAGTTGCATGCTTACGGTCCTCATATTCTCCTGTTACACACTCTATTGCAATTTCCCAATGTTGGGAGAACCAAATGTTATGGTTCCTCATCTTTCATGAGAGATCCAAATCCTTTGCAAGCCATCTCTCTCCTAAACTCCAAGGACTCCTCAATCTCCCTTTGTTTCACAATTTCCCTCTCTCGTACTTCATTATATCTAAGTCATCTTTCCTCTCTTTCTATTGTTTCCGCTAGGTCCGCCATCTTCACCACACCTGTTCCTTCCCTTACACATGGTTAGATTTTAGCTAGCCATAGGGAGGCACTCTAAGTCCAGATCTATCATCAAGATCTTGATCGATAAAGGTATAGTGCACAAGTAAGATCCTCTAGGTTCATACAAGAACTAGAACTTAGCTTCTTTAGAACACGAGATACGTGAAAATAATATACTCCAAAATATAAGCGCACAATAATCCATCCCACCAAAAATCTACAGCTCTTGTCCACTCCACATCAATATCAGCAAGATTATGTTAATCTTTTTGCATCCAAATCTTCGGCATATAACTCCAACACTTCCCTATCACATATGTTGTGACCACTTGTAGAATTCTCTTTGGAAAGAAACTAAAGAACGTCTTATAGAGTGCATCATACATATTTTCTTCCACCCATCGTATGAATTGAAATTAAATCCGAGTGTTGTATTTCTATGCAAATTTTTCATGTACGTCATCTATCCAATATTCAATGCTCTCCAAATTTAGTCGATACACCATCTTTATGCAACATCTTAGTAGACGGTATGAAAAGAGGTCTCGAAATGGAACGAAAATGTAGTCTTTTATTTTAGACAAATTTCCTAAGCATGCTTTGACACTTCATTCAAATAGATTTAAATGCTCATGCAAATCCTACTAGGTCCCTCATTTGTAATAACTTTTAAAATGTTAGCATGCATGATCATGATTACCATTACCAACTATTCATTCAATCATAAATCATTACGAAATCAGAAGGAAACATATGTAATAAGGAAACATGACAAATCAAACCATTACTAAGATCAATTGCACTATGTGATCACCATACTCAAAGACATTAACTACCATAATCCATCCATAATTATCCATTAACAACCAAAATATTACATACGAAATTGAATACATCACAATAGTCACCAGAGAGTCATGCACACTAGAACATTAGAGCAACATACTCTTATTACATCACCGGGGTTCGTACATGGTGTTCAAAAATATGTAGATCATCTAATATATATAGGGGTGGGTACTTTCCCTTCACCATCCATGCATCACAAAATAGACTGCATGCTCCAAAAACAACCATGCATACATGCAAAAACAATCACAAAACACACATGCTTTCTTTACAATCCTAATAATAGATTAAACCTATAAATAAAATATGATTTAATCCTATTGTTTAGCTTGAATTATGTATGACCTTTCATCTTCATCTCGCATGTGCTTTATCCAAAAATAGTTGTTCCTTTATCTTCAATTCTTCATGTTTTTTCTAAATCTAGAATGTTGTTTGAACGCTACTCAATCTTGGCATTGTCTATTTTTAGCCTGTGTCTCCAAAATGGCTAAGTCTTGAATGTGTCCCACTTGGGCGTGAGCCTTCACACATTTTTTGTTTTTTTATGTGTGCACCTTCACGCATGCCTCATGCACGTTAGACACCTTTGCGCACGGCATGTACTTAGTCAAAAATGGGTCATGCAACACAACCGCTAATCTCAAATCTTTTTTATGTTGCACCAATGCTATGTAATAATCTTCAACCTTAGTTACTGCTAGGATTCAAATATCATGTTAGGATTTGAATATCATGTGATAGACTTTGAATATCATGTTTTATTTAGAGGTGCTAGGCTTAAAATTTTGTGTTGGAATATGTGTATTCAGGAAAAATCGTTAATATTTGTCTTGCCTTGGAATATCAAAGAAATGTAGTAAACATACACCCTAGTGGTCACAAGTATTTGAAGATCGTATTGTAAAATCTAAATATAATAATGGAGATTAGTTATGCTTTCAATCAAGTCGTTACTAATTGTCTTGTATGCAAGACAACAATTATCCTAGTAGATGCTAATCTCAATTCTTTTTTATGTTGCATCAACGCAATGTAATGAACTTTGACCTTAGTAGCCGCTAGGATTTGAATATCATGTGATAGAGTTCAAATATCATATTGAACTCAGTGGCGCATTAGGCTTAAAATTTCATTTTGGAATATGTGTATTCAGGAAAATCGTTAATATTTGTCTTGTCTTGGAATATTTGTTATCTTGTCTTATCTTGGAACATCAAAGAAATGTAGTAAGCATCCACCCTAGTGGTCACTAGTATTTGAATATCGTATTGTAAAATATAAATATAATAATGGAGCTTAGTTCATTTTTAGTCGAGTCGTTACTAATTGTCTTGTATGCAAGACAACAATTATCCTAAAGCAGTCATTCTCAATACTTTGTTATGTTGCACTAACACTATGTAATAATATTTGACCTTAGCGGTTGCTAGGATTTGAATATTATGTTAGGATTTGAATATCATGTTGTACTTAGAGGCCATTGGGCTTAAAATTTTGTGTTGGAATATGTGTATTCAGGAAAATCGTTAATATTTGTTTGTCTTGTCTTGGAATATCAAAGAAATTTAGTAAACATCCACCCTAGCGAGTCACTAGTCTTTGAAGATTGTATTGTAAAATCTAAATATAATAATGGAGGTTAGTTTAGTTTTCATTCGAGTCATTACTAATTGGTTTGTATACAAGACAACGATTATCCTAGCAAGCGTTAATCTCAATTCTTTTTATGTTACACCAACGTAATGTAACAATATTCAACCTTAGTGGTTCTTTAGGCTTTGAATACCATGTTAGGATTCAAATATAATATTGAAATCAGTGAGCTTGATGAGGCTTAAATTTCATTTTGGAATATGTGTATTTAGGAAAATCGTTAATATTTATCTTGTCTTGGAACATCAAATAAATGTAGTAAGCATCCACTTCATTGCGGTCACTAGTCTTTGAACATTGTATTATAAAATATAAATATAATAATGGAGCTTAGTTTAGTTTTAATTTGAATCGTTACTAATTGTCTAGTGTGCAAGATAACATTTATCCTAGTGGCCGCTAATATCAATTCTTTGTTATGTTGCACTAATGCAATGTAATAATCTATGACCTTAGTGGTCGATAGGCTTCACATATCATGATACGAAAATATAAATATAATAATGGTGCTTAGCTTGATTTTTAGGTGAGTCATTACTAATTGTATTGTATGCAAGATAACCAATATCCTAGCAACCATTAATCTCAATTCTTGTTGGAATACGTGTATTAGGAAAATATTTAATATTTGTCTTGTCTTGGAATATTTGTTGTCTTGTGTTGTCTTAGAATAACAAAGAAATGTTGTAAACATCCAACTTAGTGGCCGCTAGTCTTGGAATATGGTATTGGATAATTTTAAAATATTACTTTAGTTTGGCTCAGTTATCAAGTAAGTCGTTACTAATTGTCTTCTACAAAAATATTTTTGACAAAGAAGAATTATACCTTGGTAGTGGGTGGGGCTACACAACACTTTTTCTTGATTGAATTTACAAAAAGATACATAAATATACAAGTACAATCGTGTATTAATATATTTCACAAAATTCTATATCTCGCCAATGATATGTAGCATAATAAAAATTAAATTATATATAAATATATTATTCTCTGGGTTCACATTTAGTTAGAATTATATCACGGAGGACACAAAGCTATGTGGTTTTGTGGCATAGCATAAGGTCCGCAAAAGGAAATATATGTTTATAAATATAATGATTAAAATTTATATTTAATAATATTTACGCGTATATATAATATTCTTACCTTTTATTTTACATAAAAAACTTGCTAAAGACATTACATTTGACTATTTATACGTGGGAAAATGTATATAATTAAAAATATATATCAACACGAAATCATATAAACAATGAACATTGAAATAATTAGTCACGACTATTTATTTCATATTAAAAAATCATTAAAGGAATTCAAAATGATTACCTAAACTATACTAAATCAAACCATTACAAATTTTTTAAAAATGAATATGCGACTCGTGTTTTGCAACTGGGGAGACATGCCATCACTATCGGAAAAAAATCGTAGGAAGGAGAATGAAAAATCCACAAAAAATTAACTAGAGGGAGACATAGAAGGGCTAAAAAGGGAACCCGTTTAATAGAGATGAATACAAGAGCTATGGTAGAACATAAAAATGTAAAGGGGATTACATTTTCTTTGGTTAGGAAGAACAAAAAATGTGGTTTCAGTAAAGAGAAACACGTTTTTGACAAAGGGATGAAATAAAACTAAAATGCGGTGGATGAAAAGGCACGGTTGGATTGCCATACAAAACACAAGAACTAGGTGAATACAAAGTGACTAAAAGTGCTCACCATCAACTAAGGTACACATACAATAAAATAGATGCTTTTGATAAATACATATTTTAGTAGTATATGAAATTATTACATGCTTGATAATGTATATGAAAGCTTTGTATCCTCTCTCAAAAAAACTATCTACATGAGATTCTATACGCAACCTCTTTTGCTTGCCTCTTTTGATTTTGTCCTTTGTGTGCCTCTTGCTCTGAAATCAAGATTTATAAAATATGGTTGGGATTCCTACACTGGACATGTGATCTATCCACAATCACTATTTGTTGCCTCATTTGTGCACCCAAAAATGAGATTATAATCACTGCCTCAGTGTTCCCTTGCAAAAAATGGCTAGGATTCGAGCACTTGGACCAGTAATTAGTGCCTACACCTATTATATTGTGATTTCAAGACCTTCTTTTTTGAGATGCCAAAATAAAAAAGAAACTCTAATATATAGTTCTCGGGGTATTTAAATTTTTTCAATACATTCAATGAAAGAAATTTGAAAAGCTGAAAATTTGCGAGATAGGAAAAATTGAACAATTGAATTTCCCTTCGTAATATGAAAGTGTGGAATATTGAAATTTCAAATATTTGCATTTAATGTGGATGATTTTACATATCAAAATTTGAATTTATCCCTCATTAATATTCACATTTAATTTGGGGGATAGCGTGGGATAGGGGAAAATCAAATTTATAAATTTTACTTTAGAAATGAGTGGGACAACGAAAATTGTTTCTTTTTGAACTCGTGGGACAATGACAAATATTAATATAAGCATAATAAAAATAAATTATTAGAAAATATAAGTAAACATTTCTAAACAAAGGTTTAAAGTGTAATAGAGTAATATACACACATTTATTATTATTTTTATCGAATTCGAATTTGATATTTTTAAATATAGTGCACGCTAATTTTAAAAAATTATTCCAATAAAATGTGACACATGGCAAGTTTGAACCAGTTAGTTAGGAAACAATATAATTGACACATTTATTAATAAATTTTTAATTAGCGATAGAATTAACAAATACTTTTAACCTATAAAAATCCGCCATATTAATTTGTAAATGACACCCACTAAAATGTTGACACGTGGCATGAAATTTCTAATATATCTTGTGATTGTCAATATTTTGGTGTTAGTTATATTTTACACTAGAAAAACTAAAACATAATTTTCGCTTCACAAGAATTTGATATCAACTTATAGATAGGAAATAACTTAGTGATCGCTAAGCTCCATTACAATGATTTTTTTCCCAATGCCGTGTTTTAAATAATAAATCCTTAGCTTTTAGAGGAACTAAGTTATTATTTTCAATAGGTGTTAATGAAAAATTTGCATGTCTTATGTTGTCCATCTATTTTTCAAGGAGAATCCTAGTGGCCGACTAGCCTCTATAACTCCTAGGTTTCCTTTCCAGTAATGTAAAAACTATCTCTACAACTTTAGATCACTAGTATTTTCATTAATTATAATCATATCATATTGGCTATACAATCCCTTACACAACCAAGTGTTGCACTACATACCCTTGAAAGGGATCACAACTTATATATTTCTCATAATTTATATTGTGTCTAACACATAATTCATATCGGTTCATATCTAGTAAAATGATTAGCAACCGCTAAGCTCCATTACTTGCATAAGATCAAAAAACAATTCTATTAATGAAAAAGCTTAACGACCGCTAATCTTGAATACTTATAGAAAGGAATGATTTGGTGGCCACTAGGCTAAAAAAATTCTTATTTTGAACATAGTGCTTAGAATAAAAATATAGTAATAGATATTAGCGGTCACTAGGCATTTTCATAATATATTTCGATGAGAAATATGTGAGTAATGAACATTTTTATTCTTGAAAGCTATGGAGGTCTTTTCCTAGTCGGGAAGAAAGTTGGTTATTAAAAATGTTTGCAGGGTGCTCATACAACATCATAGTGTAGAGACATGTCATCTTAAATGTTGTTGGGGAAAGTTGCATTGTGTATAATAACATTATGTCCTAAAAGAAGAATTTAAATTATGTTTTTGTTGTCGTAAAAACATTTTGTTTGATTAATGACTATTAGGATCACACCTTTGCATCTTTTCTTCATTATACATATCGATAGGCATCAAATAAAAATATTAGAGACTACTAAGATCTGCTACTTATTGAAAGGAATGGGTTAGCGGCACTACGCTCAACTAATTCTGAATTTTGAAAATAGATATCGTATAACTAATCATAACAATATATCTTAGTGGATGATAGGCATTTTCCTTTACTTATTTCTATGATAAATATTTTTGTAAGGGACATTTCGTATCTCTAAGGTTATGGATGGTTTTCCCTAGTTGGTAAAAAAATATGATTATTAAAAAAATTTAGGGTACTCATACAACATCATGATGTGGAGACATGTTATATTAAATGTTGTTGAGGAAAGCAAGATTTGGTATAATAATATTGTATCGTATCATCGAAATTAAAGTTCAACTATGATATTGTTTTTTAACACTATTTTTTTACTGCTCGCTAGGGTAAGACCTATGCATGTATTCTTCATAATACACATAGGTTCGAATTAAAGAAAATGTTTAGTGACCACTAAGATAGATTACTTATTGAAAGAAATGTCTTAGCAGTCGTTAGGATAAACAATTTTTTATTTTCAAAATAACAAAGCAAATACATGTAATCCATATTAATATTCTTGCTTGTTTCTTAATTTTAAATTTGATGAAAGAATCTTATCTTGGGTGTGCCACCACTAAATTCCAAAAAAGTTACAGATGAAGCCTATGCATCTATTCCCAAACCACCACGTGAAAAGGGAATCGTTTGGGTCTTTCAATTTTGTTTTAGTGTTCGGTATGCATTTGATAACATCTTTTATAGCCGCATGGGCATGTGGGGTGCGCAATGGCATGGAATTGATAATAGTAACACCACCAAACTCAACACGCCAATGTTGTTCAACGTATTTTCCCAAAAACAACAAGAAGATGTGGGGGAGTGAAGGCACATGGGCAATGGGTTCTAAAATGTACCTTATTTTGGGTGCAGACTCTTATATGTGTTGTCCATGATGAAAACTCCATGGTTTCTCCTTGTCATAACTCGCCCTTTCACCCGATTCTGCATCACGTGTGATATGAACATGTTATAAGACCCACATAGACAAATTGGAGAATGGGAAATAAGAAGGGAATGCCTCCAATTTTCATAGTCTACCCTTCCCAGTAAATAATGCATCCGGGGAACAGTTCAAATTTCTAATTCCCATCCAAATATTTTTTGAGGGTTGGGATTTGGTTTTCAACACCCAACTACTATCACTATATCATACCCTCACACTCGATAACCCAAATCTTGGTTTTTGTTATTCTCTTTTTTAAAATTGAAAACATTCTTTGTTTTTGTTATTATATGTTTTTGTAAGTACCCACTAAACTCGTTGTGAATGCATCAAACATCTCATCTCTAAAGTTTCACGTCGGTCTTCATCATCCCCTCTTTTACATCCCTTCTTTGTTTCAACGCTCATGTAATTGGATGGAATATTTTAGAATTTGGCGTGAAAGATGCTACAAGAAAAAACCTATAAAGTGTCTAACATTGGAACCAACTGGGTCATTCAATTTTGTTTTAGTATTGGGAAGGGCATTCGGGGATGTTTCCAATTCCATGGAATGTCCTTCCAAGTCAACTGGTAGCCCAGGGACCATTCCAATTTCACTTCACTTTTTGCAACATTACCCTCTCATTTTTACTCGGTCTCGTCTAATTTTCTCCTTGCCAAACACATTAAATTAAAATGCACATTCAATTAGACTCTCCACTTAATAATCTTCAACCATTTACTATAAAAACTTGTTATTACTCTAACTAATCACATTACATAACAACTATTTTTAAACACACCTTGCTATATTTGTTCCCAATCACCTAAATTTGTCTCGAGAATGGGGATGCATTATGGCTGGGGGTGCGATGTGTCATGAAACCACCAAATTCAGCATGCCAATGTTGTTCAAGGCCACATATATCACTTTGATAAAGCGGGAGAAGGAAAATTTGTCAAACAATTAGCTATATTTGGTCCCAATTCCATAAAACCATCTCATCCCCTGTATTTTTGAATGTCTTTTCTCACAATCAGCAAGAACATGTGGGGGAGTGAGGGGTCGGGGCATTGTGTTTTGAAATAAAGTTAATTTTTGTGCAGACCCCTTCTTGCATTGCTTCTGATGGAAATCCACGCTTTCTTTGGTGGAAACTAGCACTTTCACCATCTTCTGCCTTTGTGCGATGTTTGTATGATATGTGACCTAGATAGATAGAAATGAGAATGATAAATGGGAACCAAATGCTTTCAAATTCCGTAGATTACCCTTCCCAATCAAAAACACGTCCCTATGTCCATTCCAATTTCCAATTTCCATCCAGTTAATTTTTAGGGTTGGAATTTGGTTGTCAATCCCCACCTACCATAGCTGGAACAAACCCTCACTCTCACATACCCAAATATTGGTTTTTTTATTCTCTTTTTTAAATTGAAGACATTATGTGTTTTTGAAAGTACCCACCAAACTAGTTGACAGAGACGTCAAACATCTCATCTTTCAAGTTCCACTCAAGTCTTCACCACCCCTTCTTGACAACCTGATCATAAATTATATTTGTGGCCAAAGTAATAACTAGCCTAGCATTCGCTAATCTCTATCCCTTCATCACATCAACACTCCCCTAGCTAGATGTAATCTTTTGAAATTTTCCTGAAAGACTTTAACTAGATATATTCAAATAAGTCATGCTCTCGTCTTATGTAAAGCTTTGGGAATCCTCCTTATACCATAATTCCAAGGAGATTTAATCTCAACACTTTTTCACCATCATTGTGCTAGCACTAAATACCGAAAAGTTACTGAGATGAAGCATGTTTTGTTATTCCCAAACCACCACCTAAAAAGGGAACCATTTGTCTCTTTTAATTCCATTTTAGTGTCGGATAGGAATTTGAGGTCATCTTCTATAGCCTCATCTATGGGGGTGCACTATGGCATGAAATTGAGCATAGTAGAACCACTAAACTTAGCACACCAATGTTGTTTGAGGCCACGACCAATACTTTGAAAGGAAAACAAGAAGAAGGTTGGGCACAAGGGTGTGGCCTGATGATGGGGCCTAAGTGTTCATCAACCACCCACCCAAGTTCTAATCCCCCATGCCCCAAGGACTAGTTACCCTTGAATTTACACAAAGCTGGTTGGGAGGAATCACCTTGCATTAGCATGCCACAAAGTGTGCGAGGTTGTTGGGTCATTAACCCTTTTAGTATCTAAAAAAAGGCATGGTCAAGCACTTAGCTATATTTGTTCCAAATTATCTAAATATGTATCCTCCCCTACAATTTTCAACGTATTTTCTCACAAACATAAATAATATGTGGGGAGTGATTAGATGGGACACCGGTTTATGAAATTTACCTTATTTTTGTGTAGACTCCTTACTAGATTACTTGGATGGAAAATTCATGCTTTCTTTGGTCACGAATCGACCTTTCACCGCTTCATACACCATGCGATGTGGGAAACATGTGTGTCCCACATTTATAAATATGAGAATGGGGAATGGGAACAAGATGCTTATAACTTTTGTAGTCTTCCCTTTCTATTCAATAATGCATCTTAGGGATCATTTGAATTTCTAATTTCCATCTAGTTTGTTTTTTAGGGTTGAAATTTGGACAAATTTCAACCCCCACCTTCCATCGTTGAACAAACCCTCACTCTCACCTACCCCAATATTTGTTTTTGTTATTCTTTTTTAAATTGAATACATTAAGTGTATTTGAAATTACCTACTGAGACTAGTTAATGAGATGTCAAACATCTCATCTTTCAAGTTCCACTCCAGTCTTCACCACCCCTTCTTCAGCGACTGATCATAAGTTATATTTATGGGCAAGGTAATAAATAGCCTAGTGGTTGCTAATCTTTGTTCATTCATCACATCAACACTCCCCTAACTAGATGGAATCTTTTGAAATTTTCCTGAAAGATCGTAACCAGAGAGATTCAAATAATTCATGCTCTCGTAGTATGTCAAGCCGCTAGGGAATCCTCCTTCCACTGTGATTCCAAGGAGCTTGAAGCTCAAAAATTTGTTGCCTTTATTGTTCCAACACTTTGAATACCGAAAAAAATTCGATGAAGCTGTGTTGATATTCCTAAACTGCCACTTGAAAAGGGAACTGTTTGGTTCTTTCAATTCCATTTTAGTTTTAGACATGCATTTGAGGTCATCTTTTGTAGCCTCAAGCATGGAGAGAGTGTTTTGGTATGGAATTGAGCATAGTAGCACCACCAAACTTAGGACACCAATGTTATTTGAGGCCACATACAACATTTTAAATGGATCACAAAAAGAAGGTTGGGCACAAGGGTGTGTCCTGATGGTGGGGCCTGAGTATTCATCATCCACCCATGTAGGTTCTAATCCCCCACTCCCTGGGGATTGGTTACCCTTACACTTATACAGATTGGTTAGGAGAACTCACCTGCATTCTGCGCCATAAAGTGTGTGAGGTTGTTGGGTCATTAACCCTTGTACCATCTAAGAAATAAGATTGGGTCGAGAAAATAGCTATATTTATTCCCAATTCCCTAAATTTGTATCCTCTTATGCAATTTTCAATGGATTTTCTCACAAAACTCAAGATATGGGGAGTGAGCAGACGGGGCACTGGGTTCTGAAATTTACCTTATTTTTTGTGCAGACTCCTTCGTGTTGCTTCCAATGGAAAATTCATGCTTTCTTTGGTCGTGACTTAACCTTTCACCTAATTCTTGCACTATGTGATGTGGGCAACGTGTGTGTCCCACATAGAAAAATATGAGAATGGAAAATGGGAATGAGATGCTTCAACTTCCATAGTCTACCCTTTCCAGTCAACAAGGCATCCTGGGATCATTTGAATTTCCAATTTCCATCCAATTTTTTTAGGGTTGAAATTTGGTTGTTAACCCCCACCTTCCATCACCGGAATAGACCCCTCACCTACCCTAATATTAGTTTTTGGTATTATTTTTAAAAAAATTGAAGACATTATGTGTTTTTGTTATTCTATGTTTTTGTAAACACCCACCAAACGTGTTGACAAAAGCATCAAATATATCATCTTTCAAGCTCCACACCAGTATTCCCCATCCCCTCTTCAGAATTGATCATTAATTATAATAGTATACAAGGTAATAACTAGCATAGCGGTCACTAATCTATGTCCCCTCTTCACCTCAACACTTAACTAAGCTGGAAGGAATATTTTAAAATTTGGCATGAAATCCTTTACAAGAGAGATCCTAATAAGTGTCTAACATTGGAACCAACTGAGTCTTTCAATTCCTTTTCGGTGTCAAACAAACATTTGATGTCATATTCAGTAAACTCGGGCATGGGTTGTGTCTTTATGGCATGGAATTGAGTATAGTAGCACCACTATACTCAACATGTCAATGTTGTTCGTGGACATGGCTATCACTTTGAAATAAGTACCAGAAGGAGGATGGATCAGATGCTTAGCTATATTTGTTCCCTATTAGAAATCCATCTCCTCCCGACAATGTTCAACGTATTTTCTCACAAACAACAATATTTAAAGCATCAAGAAGATGTGGGGGTTTGAAGGGGACGGAGCATTGGGTTTTGAAATGTACCTTTTTTGGGTTGGACCCCTCGTGCATTGCTTCCGATGGAAAATCCATGCTTTCTTTGGTTATGACTCACCCTTTCACTGGATTCCTACATTGTGTGATGTTGGATTAGTGTGTGACCCACATGGACAAATATGAGAATGGGAAATGGGAACAAGATGCATCCAACTTCCGTAGACTTCCCTTCCAAGTCAACTCGGCATCCCAGGGACCATTCCAATTTCACTTCACCTATTTGCAATGTTAGCCTCTCACTTTTACCCAGTCTCATCTAATTTTCTCCTTACCAAAAACAATAAAGTCAAATGCACCTTCACTTAGACTCTCCACTTAAGAATCTAACCATTTACTATAAAATCTTGTTATTACTCCTACTACTCACATTACATTACAACTATTTTTAAACACACCTTGCTATATTTTTTCCCAATTACCTAAATCCATATTGTGCATGGGGGTGCAGCGTGGCTGCGGTTATGTTGTGGCATTGCACCACCAAACTCGGTGCACCAATTTAATTTGTTTCCATGGCTATCACTTTGGCCTTGTGATAGGTGGACCGAAGGAGGCTTGGTCAAACACCTAACTATATTTGTTCCCAATTCCCTAAATCCATCTCAGGCGTGGGGGTGTGTTGTGACTAGGGGGTGCGTTGTGGCATGGCTATCACTTTAGCCAATGTTGTTCATGGCCATGGGTATTTCCAATTTCCAATTTCCACACCTTGTTTTCTCACCCACTACTAAATTAAATTGGAGGAGATATCAATTGGCTAAGTAAGTATGTCGACTATTTCAATAGAGGAGAGGAGAGAAAAATATTAACCTTCTGATTTGGTTTACTTGTCGGATAACAATTCTTTAAATGCCAAAAATTCTCACTTTAGGTATTTGGAATGTTACCCTATACCAAACTAAAATATTCAAAATTCACTCGCTAAACATGTACCTAAACCAGACTAAAATATTCAAAATTCACTCATTGACCATGCAAACTATTGTTACACCTTTGTAAGTAGTTATGAATATTTAATCTCTCATTTCAAAGATATGTTTTCATTTACAGGGTCCAATCTAGCTTCGTGTGTAAATCCTATGAACCAAGAGGAAATATTGGCTTTCGACACATCTGGAACATTATCTTAGCTTGGAATTTGTTCAAATCTTAAATGTATTGGACATTTAAACTATTTTTCTCTTTTATGTCAATTGATTTGGTTTTTCCCTTATTTATTTATATTGATTGCATCTATGATTCATGTTATTTGGATGTATCTCATTTTGGTCAAATATTTTCATGTCCTACATGTTAAGAGATGTTTTCATCCTCCTCTAAGATTTTTTTTAGGTTGAATTTTTGAATTAGGTGCATAAGTATATTATTGTATTGACATCCTCCTTTCAGATGCCTCACAATGTATTTTATCTGCTCTATTTTAGTTTGAAGTTTTTGTTTAGGTACATAAGTAGATTGGTGTATTATTTTTTTCTTATCAATAATTTTGATAACTATTTCAATTTATCTCAATGTATCTAATACTTGGGAATATTAGATGAATTTTAGGGGTTAAGATGGTATTAAGGCAACCTGTCATATGTTTCAGTGAGATTTTGACATGAAGATTGTTGTTTTCCGTGGTTGTTGATGTCATTGGTTGATGGTGGTGCAGGTAATGGATTATAATCAAAGGAACATATTTATTTGGGAACTTTAGTATGTAAATAAAAATGATGACACATCAGTTGTGTTATTTTGAGCTACATCTATCATCATAGAACTCAGAGCATGATGGGATAGACTTTGAGTTCATAAGCATAGGAAGCCATTCGTTCTCTAAACATATACGTTTAGTGGAGAGAAAGGAGACATTGGGCAATGTATATACCTCTAGTTTGACCCTACAAAATATTTCCATATTTACTTTGTTCTCTAAAACATGCATCATTGATTTAGATTTCATATTCTTTAAAAATGATATTCCAATCAAAGTCCTCAAGAATAGCAAGGGCATGGTAGTTAGATATCTATTGAATCAACCCAGGAAGATATATTCAACTTATACAAGGCTAAGAGAATGGGCTACAAGAGGGATACTTGTGAAAACCAATTGTAGAAAAGCGTTATTCCATAATGAGGGGTGTAATGAAAATGTAGCTTATTCACGGTGACCAATATTGGGAAAAAGGTGGTGGCATTTCTTGACTCAAAAAGTGTTGGCGAGAAAAATTTTCGGGGACAAATTGGTGAATTTATTACCAACGCTCTGGGAATCTAAGTCCTTCTACTTAACTGGTGCAATTGTCATATATGCATGTGCGAGTAAAAAGGTGTATTTTCCTAGTATACTTTTGGTTGGGGATCTTACAGGGGCACTCCAATGACCCTGTGGAAAAATATTACAGAGATAGCTACAAGAGGAATAATTTTCTAGGAGAGTAGGAAAGGGAGTGAGAATGTTAGATAAGGGAAACTAATGCTGCAAGTAGAAAATTAGAGACTTGCATACACCAGTTATAAATTACATCACATGCACTAAAATTAAGAAGAAACAAATCTGCATAACAAAAACAAGACCAAATAGCATTTAATGAGCACAAAGTATCACTAAAATCCTTAGTTAAAAAAGGCTAAAATTCCTTCTTCTTGTATTGATGCTCAAGAAGAAATTGTACATAGCATAAGAATGGAAGACATTTTAGAATAGGGAAAAATGGAAGAAATTTTTCTATCTCTTTGTTCTCTTCACAAGGATATCTCTCTCATGAATTCACAAAAATAACTCATAATTCTAAGAAGATCTAATAAGACCCTCAAATGAGGAGCTTGATACAATTTATAGAAGAGAAGGCAACTCTTCATCTTCCCGGTGACTTTTCAAATACCATATTTTGACTTTAGACTATTCATATTCCAATTAAATATTTAAGTCCCTTTTATAAAAATAAGGTGACTTAAAGTTTACATTATGTTTCTAAATTCACTTAAGATATATCAAAAAGTGCAAACCCCAATGCAAAATTATAAAATTGAAGAGAGAGAGAGTGTTGGGTGAGAAGAGAAGAGAGAGAAAGAGGAGGAAGAAGAAGAAGGGAGAAGGAAGAAGAAGAATTATGCCAAAGAATGATCCATTTCGGTGGATTTGATCTCACTCCCTAACTAGTCTCTATCTCACGTTGCCGAGAAGATCTCAGTCCCTCTAAATTCTTTACTGAAATG
Organism: Taxus wallichiana var. yunnanensis; assembly: GCA_018340775.1. Classification (NCBI taxonomy): domain Eukaryota; kingdom Viridiplantae; phylum Streptophyta; class Pinopsida; order Cupressales; family Taxaceae; genus Taxus; species Taxus wallichiana. The sequence goes on from CM031243.1 coordinate 648,089,960, forward strand.
AGCTACTGCAAGTTCCACTTTGTCAACATGAGGAATGCGAACACAACTCACCATATCTTTCCATCAATAAAACACATTGTTGATATCTTTGCACTTTCTAAACCATGATGGATATTTCTTTGTGATAAGTGTAATGGTGGCTTGAATCTTTGAGAAGAGCTCCAAGGTATCCTTAGTGAAGGAAAATGGATTTCCTGCCTCTTTCTTGACATATTCCTTGAATGCGCTACTTAGTTCATTCACGGTTGTGTCTTCTCCCATTACAGCCACTCCAAGTTTTTGAGTTTGATGATTTATAATATCTTACAACTTGTACACTCATTCATCTTTTTCCTCCAATTCAGTGATGGCACGATTGATTACTTCAAACACGATTGCAAGGCCCCGCCCATATGTGCAATAAGTCTTGAGAAGGAGTCCCAAAATTATTCTTGTTGATCAAATCCTGAGGGTGAGTGATTCTCATTTCACTCACTATTGAACCCAAAAGATTCCAGAGTATTCCCTTTCTTTCTCCAAGTCTTCTTTCGAGTGCCCACGTCTTGTTTTGTTGTCGTACACATGTATGTAAAAATTTTGACTGCCTCTTGGAGCACTAACTTCCCCTTTTCTAAAATTGAATTGATCCATTCATTATTATCTCACCCCTACATTGTGAACTTGTGCATCCTCTCATAGACTGGATTGAAGTTGTTAATGGGTGCAACTTCTTCAATGGGAATTTTCATGGCATTTGGATCAACTAGATGTTACACATAGGACAATAGAGTTTGCACCTATTCCTTTAGTTCAAAATTCTTCTTATATTCTTTATGCCTTACTACCATACAAGTAGATGATTATTGATACATATGCAGATCCCCTTCATGAGTAGCTAGTCCTAGTTGGATTGTGCTCATCTCATAATCGGCCGATGTCATCTCATCCATTGGATTGATCACATCTGGTTAGGCTACCTAAATTTATTGATTACCTATTTTCCTATTGTAGAACCATGAATCCATGTGTGTGAAATTTCTTTTATTTCCTTTCGACAGTGATCCAATTGTTGATAGGTCAGGGGCTGCCACTTGTTGAACAGTGTGGGTGTTAGGGGAAATTGTTTCCTGCATCCAAGGGAACATCTCCTCAAACTCGAGTTCTAAAAAGGTACATCAACCATTCCCAACTATTGAAGAGAAGGCACATCTTGGATGGGGGAGACATTGGTGTTAACAAGAGTTGAGGCCTCTGTGGTGGTTCGAAGACTAGGTCTTGAACTCTGCGCTCTCCCTTTGTTTGTGCTTTTACCACTGGATCTTCTTCTTTCATTGTTGCAACTAAGCCTTCTTCCACCCTAGATTTATTTGGTGACCTTCCATGAGAAGAAGTATCCAATTCTATGGATCTTCATTTAGAACTTGCTCCAGAATTCCTTGAACTTGAGGAAACTTCCACGGCTCTTGATGATGACTGATGAGAGGCTTGTTTCTGACCTGTGGGCATACCTTACGATGGATGATTATATTTCTTTTCCTCTGAAATCAATCCCTTATTCTCCTAACCACCTTCTCAGTTTGTTCCTTTATATCCCCGATTCACGAATTTACCATTTGACTTGAGGCAATGGAGAAACCTTGACTTCCACGTACTCAAGATAATACATCTCTATCCCATCATCTTGTAAAATATCTTCATACCAAGAGAACTTGAATTTCTTCATTTCATTGATTGTCAACCTCACATGATCCTTTTCCCGTCCTTCAAATTCATCAACACAATTGGCCCAATAGTCCTCAATTTTTGGCTCATGGTGCAAGTCTGGAACATGGAAAGAATCAAGATCATCTTGAATGTTGAAATTAGGCTTGGCAGTGTAGGAATGAAAAGTCAAATGAGCGAAGGCAACATCTAAATGAGATACATAATTTTCATTCTTACATGTGAATACCCTAAGAGAGATGGGAAATGAAATCAACTTCTTCTTCCTACTCATGACCTTGTTGTTTACTTGTTTTTCTTTCTGCAGAGCTCAAGTAATACAATTTGGTCACTAAGGTACTTGGGTAACTTTAGCGGAGCATGGTGAAGCCGAAACTCATAGTTAAGAGAAGGTTGAGAATTGGATGAAGTAAGAGCCATATCTTTTCATTAAGGATTCCACTTGTGGTGACATCTTGGCCTCCAAATAACCCTCAAAGGTTTAGACCATGTACATCGTGAATACATAATTCATGTGAGCGAAGTGCCTATGGCTTTCCTCCATCACTAACTATGGAATTTTCTTGAATGTGGGAAGCTTAGAAGCAATGTTTTGCGTGAGAGCCAATCCTTTGAATGATCTTAAGCTAGCAAGAAAATATACTAAATAAGAATTCATGTGGAACTTCTTGGTCATGGACACTGCAAAGCAATTGTAGATGTAGGTTATCACTAATTATATGTCCCTAGTAGATTATTTTCTTTCCTTGATCGATGTCAAAATGAAAAGGCCCATCCACTCTTGGAATTATCTCATGTTCGCTTCTCCCATCACCCTACTAAAGAGGATGATTGCATCTAAATATGCCTCGCAAAACTCACACCTTGGAAGGTTCTTGGGCATCCTTGAGGGCTTTCTCCCTGTCTTCATCCATGATCCAAGTGCAACCCTTTTTACATATGCATTCATCATTTCCCAATCATATAAGGCCCTATCCTTTAAGATGACAACCATGCTAGGTGATGTCGGGATTTTTAGAGTGAGTGATATGGTTATAGGACTAATGACCACCATTTTTGTACCATTTTCAACTCATATCATTTATGTTTTGGGCTCATAGTGGTTGAGCAAGACAAGACCAACTCAAGGCTTTGTGCAAACATAGATTGTCTTGATGTTGCGCATAATCCACTTGTGAACATATGATCCTCAATGTTCCCTCTTTCCTTGGCTATCATGTGAGCCCTTAGGTCATTTAGGTCCATATATGAGACATCACTATCTTCTATCTCATACTCAAAAGCAAAAGGTTGTGTCTACTTCTATCCTGTCCATTTGTACTTTATGGTTTCTTTAGAAAAAGGAACTTACTATTTTTAGTAATTATGAAAAATCAGCTCCTTTGAACCTCAATTGGATGTGGAAACTTGAATCCCCCTTTCTCCATGTGTTTCTCTCACCTTTTGGATCAATTTACTATTTTTAGTAGGTGCTCGTGAGACCACTTACTATTTTTATGCTTAGAATCGTTTCAATTTTGACCAAGATGATATTTCGATGAATTTTCAACTCTGATTACCTATTTTGATCAACACTCTCTCTTAAACCTATGTGTTCTCATGGATTTGAGGGTTTTTTTGTGTGGTGGATCTGGTTTGGAGAAGAAATGGTGAATTGTGTGCAAGCATGGGCAAGTTACTAGAGCAATGACATGGTATGGAGATTAAGAAGCAGGAAACTTAGCTTTAAAAAAAAATTCAAAATGATTTAAAATTGCATGACGGGATTGGGCCACATTTTTATGTCCCTGATTTCCCTTAAGTATTAAGGGATGAAACAAACATCAATTTTCACACTTGGCAAAAATCTTACGGTCGAGAACTTTGGCCAAAAAGCTTGTTGGAAGCACTTAGGGGATGGAAAATGGTCGCATGAGGAACCAAGAGGCATTCCTTGGGCTGAGAAAATTTTCATGTCCCCTATGTCCCTCAAGAATTAAGGGACATGAGGTTCATCAATTTGCATGGCATGCCTTGTGATGACACTTGTCGAAGATCCGACTACTGTCCATTTGGCTCCATTAGCTCCTGTGAGATGGAAAATTACACTAGAGAGGATCATATGGGTGACCGAGGGCCTCAAGGGGATGGGAACATTTTCATGTTCCTCATGTCCCTTTTCCAAAGGAACATAAGGGACATCAATTTGCACATCGCGCTAGAAGTTGTCACTTGTCAAGATCTCGGAGGATTGAGGCAATGAGCTGAGCTCGACAAGCACCTCGGGGCCGAACTCGACAATCGAGAGGTTCCATGTGTGACCGGAAGGATTATTGGGTTTGTGCACATTTTCTTGTCCCTCACGTACCATAGCTTGAGTGAAAAAAGGGACACAAAATCATGCTGAGCTCCCGGATCGACATGTGTCCTCTCCCAAATGTGTTTGACTACGAGAACTCACCTAGAGGGAACCTTGAAACAACAATATCTTGAGTTCCCGATGGAATGTTTTGGAAAAAAATTATATGAAATTTATTGAAAATGGTCTTTGGAATCCAATAGTGGGGATCTTAGTACTCGATTATTCCATTTACACCTTAAAATGTGGCTTTTTGATTTAGTCCCTTGCTTGTACTTGGAAAAAACCAATTATAAACCTATAGCACAAAGTGTTGTGAAAAATATGATTTCACCATATTGTAGGGCTTGGAATTAAATTTACAAATATGTTTTTTTGGCTCCTAACTCCAACTAGAGATCCTAGAATCACTTCCGAAGTTCATCACTCTTTTGGCCATGTGCACTACCTAGGCCTGTGAACCCTATTTTTTATCAAACTGCCCCAACTTCTCCAAATCCTTCCTGAATCTTCCAAAATCACTTCCATGATGTTTCTAGACCTTCAATCCACCTCTACATTGGATTTTGCTCCTCCATTCTACTCCGGGGGGTGCATCGGTCTTGGGAAGGCCAGTGGTAGCCCTTCCCAACACTACCCAGAAATAGCAATTTTCAAGAACTCCTAAAATCACCTAGGGGGTTAAATTGACTTTCCTAAATCACCTAGGGGACTGAGTTAACATCATATGGGAGGTCATGGGACTAACTGGGTATAATTGGGGTGCCTCGAAAGAGAAAAACTTGGAAGTTTCAACACATGGGTATTGTTGTCATGTTGGAAAATTGTCAATTTCCCCATTGCACATTTGCATGAAAAAAACTGGCTATAGCTTGGGGACATGGTATGGAATGAGCATAGAAAATACATAACATGAAGAATCCTATAATATCAAATTTATGATACATAGACCAATGCCTTATCCATTGGGCTATACTGATTCATGTACAATCTACAAGAGATAGCAAACAAGAAGAAACACACACACACACCAAAAGAAATGACAGAAAGGAAACACACAACAAAAATAGGAAGGGAAACACACGTAACATAAAGGGAAACACACCTAACAATCACCTATGGTACAAGGCAGGGGACAACCCATTTTCACTAATGATATAACTTCAAATATTTCCCACTACGAGGCAATTCCAACTATGTTCATCCAAATATGAGAGTAGGAAAACATTTTCACCACAAGCTTCATGAATCTAGAATGGGCCGATCCATAACGAGTCAAAATTTCCATGGCTACCTTTTGGTTCCCTCCTTTTTTCCCACAGTAGAATGAGGTCTCCAACTTTGAACTATCTCACCTTTTCCTTTTTTTCAAAAATAATTTGCACCTTTAATTAATGCTCTTTAATACGGTATACCATTCATAGTCTATTTTCTTCTAGATTCTCAATAAAAAGATCCTCTTGTCGATATAATCCTTGTACTATCCCTCTTCTACTCCTTAGAGCAACTTAAGAGCTAGAATTTCCACCATAATGGGAATTTCTACTTCAACTCCATATAACAGCTGGAATGGTGACATACCTATTGCCTTCTTTGGAGTGATCATGTCCACCCACAATGCATCATACAACTTTTTATGCCAATTCCTTTGGTTTTCATCCACGAGCTTGCAAACAATGGTCATGATGTTCTTGTTTCTTGATTCAGCCTAACCATTTCCTTATGGATAGTAGTTTGATGAGTGGGACAGGGAGATTACATAGCCATAGCAAAACTCAGTGAACTACATTAAAGAAAAATAGGTAGCATTATCTGCTATGATATTTTTGGCACTCGAAATGTACTATGATATTATCTTTGATGATGTTTCATACCATTTTGGTATTATCTTGCTTGACCGGGATGGCCTCCACCTACTTTGTGAAGTAATTGGTTGTTGTGAGCACATAGGTATGCCCCACACTTGAGTGAGGATTTAGAACACCAATGAAGTCTAGCCCCCATTGCTGAAATGGTTCTTCAATAAAAACTAGCCTGAGTGGGAGTGTTGCAAGTTGTGGTCTCCCAACAAATTTTTGACATGCTTCACATATCAAAACCCATTCTTGAGTTTCTATAAAGAGGGTGGGCCAATAATACCTTCCCTAAGGATCTCATGTGCGATTACGATCACGAGATAAATGCCCACCACACACTTAGTCATGGTATGCTTTAAGCAACTTCTCTTATTGTTCTTTTTCTACACATTTGAGAAAGCATCCATCTAGGCCCCTTTTGTAGAGTGTGTGGTTCTGTTAGCATATGGATTTGCACACAATCAAATGACATGCAATGGTGTGGAAACGAAGTCCCTCCTCAATGAAGGTGAGGTTGCCTTTATTGAAAACCAAAATTGTATTTACATCTATACATTCAAAATTGTATGTGGGGGTGTTTTGGAACATCAATGGAAAGAAAATTGAATGAAGAAGATGGAATGGAATGAAGGAAAGGAGTGAAATAGAATGAAATGAAAGAACATGCAAGAGTTAAGTAAACATGACCCTAATATTGCACAAAGAGGAAAGATGGATAACTAACACAAATAAAATGGAGTTTGAGTTATCCAAACAAGAACGTGTGAAAGGGAACACACATGAGCAAGTAGATAATCAAATCTTGATCACTGTGAACTAGAACAACCGATTAATAACGTTGACAATAAGATCAAAGATAATTTTCACATGCAAGATTCAAACACCTAACATCTAATGAACATAAGAACATCATATATTAAAAGAGACAATGAATGAGACACAAAGTTCATATTTCATTAACTCCAAAATGTTTTTCACAAAAGAACACAAAGTTTCTTCCTAAAACAAAGCTTGCACACAAAATTATTTCTTCTCCTCTCTCAAAGTCACCTTTTACAAATGAGCCCCTCACTTCCTTTTATAACCCAAAAGTTGGTTACAGAGTAGTTAGGGTTTTACATGATCATTAAATAAGGCACTTAAGTGACATTTGAATTTTTCAACAACTTTATTAAAGACAACCCAAAAAAAAAAACTACTTAAAATAACCATTGTTTCCTGAAAACAAATAACAACACCTTTTAAAATATACAATAATAACCAGTGCCTTATCCATTGAAATGGGGTCCGCCTATCTCAAGTGTATGAGAAATGGACTCTCCCACTTCGTTAGATATCAAGAAAATCAACTTCCTGAACCGCCGGTGAAATTAGGATCTGCCGCTTTTGCCAGTTGAAAGGATCTAAACCTTCCTAAAGTTTCAAATTCAAATCATACCATGGCCTTCATCAATAGAGGCTTAAACCAAATTCAAATCATAGCATAGCCATCATACATAGAATTAAACCAAATTCAAATCATAGCATGGTCTTCATCCATAGGCTTAAACCAACATCTATAGGGATTGACCTTGCCACCATGATTACACTTAACTCTCGTCAATAATCGTTAAGTTTGTTGTAGTGTAGTCAGAATTGTTTTTAGCTTTTCAGCTCAACTACTTTATATTCAAGCTTAACCCAACATTTCTGAAAAGAATGGTTTTACCACAATGCTCACGGTTCTTCCTTATTATATAACACTTGTAGTAAGAATGTTTTGGCTTTGCCATAATAAGCACAATTGTACCTTCCAAATGATGAGAAAATGCCATTACCAATAAAGACCTAATGCTACCACGATGTTGACCCGTGTTCATGCCCATAACATGTCGATAGACACCCATAAGACTGATTCTTGGCCAAAGAGCCCCTCGGTATTTTGGCAGTGCATTCTGCAATCTCGGCTCCAATCAACAATTATGCCACTATTGGGATCTTAGTATGGCATAGGTAGTTGTGAGCTACACAATATACTCATTTTTCCATAAACTAAAAAGATCCTTTATGTTACAATTTACAACACATAAAAGAAGCCCTTCAAAAAATACATTGAACAACTGGGGAAACCAAGAGGACCTTGGAAAAATGTACAAGTAACAACCATATGAATTCTTCCTTAGTCGTGGATCAAAGCTAATAGAAATAAAGCTAGATAAAATTAGCTTGAAACTACAGTACAATCGTCCATTGAAAAAATAAGTTTCTCTAAACATGGTAAGAGAATAATTTTTATTATCTCGATTGGATGTACATAATAGAAGGGTATAAATATTACCTATTGCCCTTAGAGTTTCTCAAAGAGACCATTTACAAGTAATAAGAGGATGTAGTATACAAAATGGACAACTGTGTATTTTCGAGTTGACCTTCACATTCAATTCATTTCTAGGGAAAAATTGTTGAGCAATATAAATCGCTTCATTCGCACCGTAATAAACCTTCATCTCCGATTCAGTGGAAATTTTATGAAGCCTTGAATAGTGTGACTCAATCCATCATACGTAGTGAATATTTGTTTTCTATAGCTGTCATGGATCTTAGTTTAGAATAAGGATAATCCTACACCTGCATTATGTTTCTTATTTGTGACCTTCATTTGTTGCAGCTTTTAGAAATTAAGTTGTAAGCTTTATCAAGGCCCCAGATCCATCCATATGCATTATACATTCTTTCAAGGCCGATGAAAATGTAGAATATAACAAGTCACAAAAATAATTCATTTTTACAAACATACTTGCCCATGGTTCGGTCGGGTCACATTGACACGATTATCATTCCCTCATTGATATTCGGTGTTACCCTATCTCCTCTTCCTAAAGGTTGTTGCATGCATGCATCCCTGGGTTTCTCAAAAGTAGATCCAAAATCCTCCGAACACCGCTCCAAATTATTCCTAGAACTTTTGTAGGCCCCATTGTTGGCAATTGAACTTAATCCTTCATCATTCATCCAAACACCTCCACCATCTCCATATGCATCTGATTGTCTCTGATTTAGACCTCCTAACCTTGGTGCTCTCATATTAGGAGTAAACCTAGTCCGAGACGAAGCAAAAGAAGATGGCTTTATAATAAAAAAAATCTCTTGGTACAGACTCCATATCCATAAAACAGTCCCTAGACTTTGCATCCTCAATTAAGGTTGACCAGTCACTAGATTGCTTCAATGTAGCTGCGTTGCCCAAAACCCAAAGTGCTCTACAAGCTCGTGTTAGTGCCACATTCATGCAAAGCAAACATCAGCTACAAATCCAACATCATGATTTGAAACTTGAACACAAGACATAATGATTACATCACGCTCTTGGCCCTAAAAGGCATCTACCGTATTGATATATAAACCTTATTCTTCATCAGATTTGAGGACAACATCAAACTCTCGGTGCAAACATTTCAACTGTAGTTTGTAAGGTGTGATAATTCCAACATAAACCTTTATGCCTGCCAACTTAGTGACTCATTGAAGATGCTCATATAATTGTAAAGCAAATTGTGCTTCATGAATATTTCGATATGAAATAGATCCCACCTCTATGAGATTCTCTTCCATGAGTTACATCAGTAAAACAAGTAAGGTATCAATAGAGAATATTTGTAATAAATTTCATCAGGTCTCCTGGTAACACTCTCACTATCACTTAATCGATTTTGATAAAAATATCTTGAAGGAAAATCTTGAATTTGAGGATGCATTTGATACTAAACAGATAACAACATAGTTGGACAACCTGCTTGTTGGAAGTGCTCAAAAAGGCTTCTACTATCTGCAACGTACCTACCGCTTGGCTAATTACTGTTGCAGGCAGTTGTTGTGGATCCTTGATAAGAACACACCTTGCAGCACCCAATGAAAGTGGAGGTAACATGCCTACTTCACTAGCTTGTAGCTTCATCTATAACCACCATATCAAACCCATGGGCTAAGTGCTGGAATAACTTCCGGCCACTACTAGAAATAGTAGTGAACACAATCTCAGCCTCATTTGCAAAACTTGCCTCAAGATTTGATCGAGATTCTTCCATGTTAAATTCACCACCTGGATGGAAGTGACTTTCCAAAATGAAAAGGCGAGACAACTCAACTAAAAATTTATCTCGTTCTTCTACTACAGCTGCAAGATTTTGCAACAACCGATCAAGACTATGGTCGCGTTCAACGTAACATCGGGATCAACAACAACGGTTCCTTGGGATCACCCCCGTGGTATTTGTCACACTTAACTCTCTCTGGAGGCAAGCGATTTTATGAGATAAGTTTACTTCTCTACCACCGTAGCTCTGCATATAGCCAATTACTTCCTCACGACACTTTCCTAGGAGAATTTCAGTTCTACGCTCCACTGATACCACTGTGCAACATGATTTTGAGAATCCACACCCACCCTCGCAACATCAAGGTGATAGACCTTCATTTCACCATCAATGAATCCATGATCCAGAACACGCTGTAGCAATTCATCTGTTGCAGCATTTGATGGAGTGCAAACAAGCATTCATGGTTTAGGGAAAAGTTTAGGAAGCATACGAGAATAGTGTGTGATCCATACTCTGAAGAACATCATCGATTGATCCTGTGCCAATACTGTCAATACTGTTTGCATTATTGTAGGATTGCCTGTAGCTTTCAGGAGCAAGTTTCTTAAGCAGTGCACCATAATAGTGCTGATATTGAACAAGATGAATAACATTCAACATTCCCCAGACTGTGTGTGTCTTTCCTATCCCTGGTGGACCTTGCACCAAAGTGAAGGGCCAGGGTTCCTGCCATCTAGCAGACCCAACTCCATTTGTACCAGCTGTTGTATGCATAGCAGCCCACTGAATTGCAGCTAGCTGTGGACCATTGAAACTCCTATGAAGATGGTCGATAAAATTTGGTGTGAAACATTCAGGCATTGCTGGAGGCTACTCCTCATTATTTGGAAAGTGCTCTGGCCTAGGATTTAAAATTGCTTTCTGCATTCTCATCCTTTGCATGCATGGAAAGCTTCTGGTGTTCTTCTCCTTCAGACTGCCTAGACAGATGATGGATATTCCTCCTTCTTGGCATGAGTTTCTCTTGTATTATGGGATGTGACAAAATATTATGTCCTTCAGAAGAAATAAGAAGCAATCGGAAAGCTTCACATGACGAGTTTGATGGAGGAAGTTATGAGGATTAATCCAACTTCCTCTCTTCCCGGGTAGTGGACTTAAGTGCCAGGGGGAAATGGGGAAAGCAACGGCCAATTGCCAATGGGAATGGCAAAGTGGGTTGGCAATCCCGTTCAATTTCCCCATGTGGGAAATTGGGAGATTTCCTGCCGTTAGCCAATCCATGATTTGGCAATTGGTGGAGAAAATCCCACAAGCGGGAAATTTGAAGAAAATTGCCAGGAAGGGGAAATCCGGGTTCGGGAAGCCAAATTGGCATTCAGTTGGTCGTTGAAGCATAAGCTTACTTCCCTAGCAACAAAAATTTGTCGAATGAACTTTTAATTAATATTTATTTAATTAAATACTCTCAAGTTATTTAAAAGTTAATTTTATTAAACAAGGAGCGATTAATTAATTAATTTTAATGTATTTTAACGTGATTTAGAGCTCCTCATGGAAGAGTTCTTGCTCGAAAAGGACAAAATGAAGACTGAAATGATCACAAAAATGAGACGATTGCAATGAGGGAAATGAACCATGCAAAGTAACACTTTTCAAATTTTTCATTTTTTATTATTTTTAAACAATTTTGCGAAGTCAAAATTGGTGATAATGAGTTCCAAATCACAAAGTTTTTTGCCTTAAGCTTGAGTTTTCTCTTTTTTTGTAATCAAGATGAGGAGGGCATTCTCCATAGGTTAGATAATAGGAAATGTCGGCATACCACTCATCAAGTAGTGGTTACAAAGAGAACCTATGGATTATCTTCAAAGTAAGTTGAGCAAGCATAGTTATCTTCACCATATTGAGATTTGAGAGCTTCATCTTCAACGATCAATCTACATAGGCCATTTCCCCATACCAAATTAGAGGGCCAGATTTCCAAGTCATACTCTTGAATTTTTGTAACCCAGATTTCCTCTTTTAGCTCTAGGATCTTGTTATGTCAAGATGGACTTGATTGCACTACCGGGGACCATCACCACAATATGAGAGTTGAGTATGTAGAATCTGAATTTTTTTATAGCCTTGACCACTATATAGGCATGTTTCTCTAATTAGATATAGTTTATTTCATGCTTCTTCAATGGGTAGCTCATGAAAGCAATGGGTGCTTCCACACCTTCATCATTCTTTTGTATAAGAACAACAGAGAGCATATTTTCGATGCATAGCAATACATGATGAATTCTTTATTGAAATATGAAGACACAAGAGTTGGAGCTTTAGCAATGGCTTTCTTGATCTCTTCAAAATCTGATTTTCCCTTGTCATTACACTTAAAGCTTGTTTGAGATTTCATCATGGTGGTGATGTGCTTCATCAATTTTGCAAACTTTAACAAAGTGGTGCAAAAATTTACCTTGCTAAAGAAGGAATGGAATCCTTTCTTTCTTGTGGGAAGAGATAGTGCTTGAATGGCTTTCACTCTTTTCTCGTTAATGTGCGCTCCATACTTATTCACGACGTGTCCTAACAACTTGCCTTCCGTAACTCAAAAATGCACTTTTTTGGATTCAAGGATATGTCATGTTTTTACACTTCATGCGAGCACATTCCAAATGGTGTATATGGTCTCCCCTCTTTTTTGAGAATATTATGAGATCATTCAAGTATATGACAATACAATACTTCAAATATTTGAATGCTAGGTCCATCACCCTTTGGAACGTAGCTCTTGCATTGATCAGGCCAAAAGGCATTTTGTTGTATGCAAAAGTGCCCCAAGGTGTTGTGAAGGTTTTCTTGGTATGATCCTCCTCTGCCACTTTGATTTGATTATACCCCGAGAATCCATCAAGCAATGAGAGCATTTCAGATCTAGTGACCATCTACAAAATGTGATCCATGACAGGAGGGGTAATTATCTTTCAACGATGTCTGGTTCAAGTTGTGGAAGTCCACACATATTATTATTTCACCATTCTTCTTCTACACTAGCACAATGTTTGCCACCCACGTGGAATGATGGATGGGAAAGATGATTCTTGCATTGAGCATCTTCATCACTTCTTCCTTGATAGTGTCTACTATCTTCGGGTTGTATGGCCTTTGTTTTTCTTGAATGGCTTGGCATCTAACTTCAAGGGGATTGAGTGATGCATTTTCTTTGTTTGGAAGGATTTGAGTTCATCATAAGAGTAGGCAAAAACATCTGAATATTTTTTCAACAAAGAAACAAACATTCTCTTCTCTTCAGCTAAACAACACTTTCTAATATTGACCATCTTCGGTTGCTTTCTAGTGCCAATATTCTGCTTCTCAAAATCAGCTGGGCACATTGAAGATTGCTTGTGCCTTCTCTTGGATGAATCTATCATGCTTATCAAAAAATTCTTCCAAAGAGACAAGACCTTTTGGGATTTTTTTCCTTTCAATTTGATCACTCCCTCTTCATCAATTCCTTCTTTCTCCTCTTCGGATATCGTTTCCCAGTGTGGATGACTCACTTCCTTCAAAGAAGAAATTATTGAAGTTATCTCTTTGTTCTAGGAATGCCAAGAGTTGATTATCATCATTGAAGACTTGTCAATGATTTACATTATCTGGTATACTAGGCCTAAAAACCACCTCGATGGTCACTTTTTCTTTGTCAAAAAAGGGTGAGGTGTCACTAGGTAAGTCTACACTGCAAGGGAAACAACCTTTTCATTCTTTTCGACAAACTCGTGGAAAATGCATCAAAAGATTCAATGCAATCCCATACTTTGTTTCTATAATGATGGAGTCTTGGATTTTTACTTGGTATTACTACCAAACTTTCTTTACTATCACCTCTGCATCACCTTGGAATTTCAACTTCTTGATTCCCATATCTTCTACTACACCCATGCCCAAGAGGAGAGCTTCATACTCCATCATGTTATTTTTATTATCAAATTGTAGCTTGTAGGCAAATGGGTACAATTCTCCAGAAGGAGAGTACAACACCACACCTACTCCCAAACCTGTACTAGAGTGACTACCATAAAATTCCATCGTCAAATTTGATCTTCTTCCTCTTCCATAAGAAGTGGAAATTTCTCATATTTTTTGATGTGAGGAAGTAGTTACCTAGCCTGCTATTCTAAAACCGAATGTTTTCCCTTAGATCATCATAATTTCATATTGTGTACTTCATCTTCCTAACCGGTAGAAATTTATTCATTTCACCTTTCATTGGAATAGTTACAGATGACCAATCCATTTTGATTTCTCCACCAAATATCTGTAGAATCTTTGGCTCAATAGCATCCCAAAGGATGCTGGAATGTCTGCCACTAGAATGGTGAGAAACACCTTCTTCTCTGGAAAATCAGCTAGTGCTACTGTGCATCTTTGATTCTTCCCACCAATGGCACTTGTTTGGATTCCATTGAATAACATGAGCCATTTTCTTGGGTCAAGGTGAGGCCTAGGGAATTTACAACTTTTATGGGCATCACATTATCGAAGCTCTGGAATCTATGATGCAATTATTGAGTTGGAAGCCTTTAATGAGAAGTGACAAGTAAAAAGGTTCAACCTTGTTGCTTTTGGAGTTACTGAGGGATAACATGTTTTGTGAAGGTGGTGCAAATAGTGTAGGAAGTAGGCATTTGGAATTTGAGCTTGATACTATAGGGCTACCACCACGGACTACATCAATGAACCTATCAAGTTGAGCGGGGTGTGTCTATAAGTATTCTAGCTTTGTGATCTAAACTTTGGTTTTTCTTATGTGTTCCACAAAGTCAAATGGGGTTATGGTGGGCAAGGCATAGGTTTCATGAATGATAGAATATTTACATGGTGAAGGTTTTTCTACTTTGGGGGTTGGATTTTCTTTTATAGGTGTAGCTGGCTTGGAAGGAGATGGGGATGCATATTTTGATTGAAACTTAGATGATTTTACAAGAATTGCATTTGAAGAATGATTTGTTAGTGAGAAATCATAACACCCCCAAATGAGTTATGGATCTACTTTTCTAAGGTAGGTTCATTTGGTGTGATTGCATAACATTGAACTTTCCCCAAGGTGTGGGACCTTGCAAAAGTGGGAAAGCTCTCTAGATTAAAGGTTGGTTCCTATTCCTAAACTACCTCGACGAGATACTCTAATGCAGAAAGCTTATCTAATCTAATCTAACCATTCCAAGGAACCAAGGAGAGAGAAAGAGGTAAAAATAGAGCCTATACTAAGCTAAAGCGGTGATACACCAGTAAAGGAAGCGAGATATTCTATTGAGGGAGAAAGAAATAGAAAAATGGAGATGAGGGAGGTCAAACAGAAGTGACACGGCCCAGATCTTCAAATTCACCATTAAACTCCATGAAACACAACATCTTGCACCTACAAATGTGAAATACATGCAGAAAAACAAATCTGGAAGGGAGAGGCATGGAGAAACAACAAAACGATGCAAAGGGTTGAAGAACACCACAAAAACACATTTTTATTGCTCTAGAAGGTGCACAAACCATTACATTTCTAGAATAGAGGCACAAATACATTTTCCAGGCATAGGAGAAGGTTCGCTACTCAAAAATGGCATCGAGAAACAAATTTGACAGAGTTTCTCTATGCCTAGAATGTCTCTCCTTTCCAAAATGAGAAGTGTTACAATATATAAAAAGAATAAGAGAGAGAGAGAAGAGGGAAAATCGAATCCTACTCCAACCACCATGAGATATACATTGAATCTTGTCTTGAAGATTCAAATGCCATCAATCAATGCCCCCTTTCAAATCTGCCCCAAATCTATCGATTCTGGCTCCCTCTGTCTGTCTGGCATGTTGAAGAAGAATGGCGGATCGAATCGAATTAGATCTGGTAGCTGAGAAAATTAGATTCTGTATTAAAGGCTTGAAGACATTTCTCCATGATTCACCTACCAGGCCGAGAAAAATATTTTTTATCTTTCCATGGCATAGAAGACGTCAAGATGCTTCCAACGGTGTAAGATTTGTAATATTTTGAGCCCTGAGTTGAAATATATGCCCCTTCAAAGTTTGTATCGAGTCCGTATAAATGGGTGGGAAAACAGTTTGAAAAATGGGTCCCCCTTTACATATGGGACACGTGGCAGCCGATTAGGGCAAAAATTGGGTTCGTGGGTCTGTAATTTATCCTTTTCCCTTTTTCTAAAAAAATGCAAAACTCAAAAAACCCCCGCAGCCCCGCTACTCTGCTTGGACACATGGAGCCCTGGTGCTTGTTTGAGCCTCTCCTTTTGGATTTCAACTTTGGAGAAGCACTGCGTTGACACGTGGCTCTCTCCACTATCTCCTCCATACTTAGTCAATTTTTGGACTCTTTCTAAACTGTTTTGAGCCCGAAGACTTTAAATCTTTGCCGTTTCTTCTTCTCGAGCCTCTGGTTCTTGACACTACTGCTCGGCCTCCTTCCCGACCCTTCCTTTTTTATTTTAGAGCCTGCCTGAGTCTATCAAATAGATTTAAGACACGGATTCACATGATAGAGCCATTTCTTCTTTCTTCTCGCATAGGGTTATTTAAACTTTCACATGCCCCATCATTCCATTGTAGAGTCCCTCTGCAACTAGTTTGCAAGATTTAAACGTGTTTTCTCTGATTCTTTTTGTGCGGGGTCATGGCTGACCTAATATTTTTTCTAGGGGGTGAAATATGGATAACAATTGGGTGACTCATGGGGACATTTGTCTACTAGATGAAGATACTAGTGGCCTTGAAGCATCCATTGGGCATGGAGTCTACCTGATAAACATGAAACTAATCTGAACTTTTGAAGACTTGATCTCTAAGCCAATACAAGCCTGACTATATGCCTTTTCTATGTTTTGTCTGACCCTGAGTCTACACTCTCAATTTTCATGAGGAAATCTTGGAAATGGAATTTCTGAGAGTAGAAAATTGTTTTAACTCTGGGGCTTTCATTTGTCCCTAAAATGGACTGTTTTGAAACGACTTTAGTTTCTCTACATTTGTTTTCTTTGAAGATGGAAACTATTATAGGTAACTATGAGTTTCCCTGCTATGAATACTGAAGATCCTGGCTTTATGCACCTTTGGAGCAATGCGAACAAAACTTATATACAGAGACCAAATCATACATGCCTCAAATGAGACATGTAGAGTGTGCATAAGCACTTCTTCTGCTAAAAAAAATCTACTCCTACTCCTAAACTAACCAGAGAGAAAGAATGCTAAACAAAGCTTGCTATAAGAAGGGAGAAGTAGCTTCCCTTTCTCAAGAGGGGCAGCCATGCAAATGATTTGACACTAAATATAGCTGCTTGTATGAGTGAAAAATGACAATAAGCCGGTCCTCCACCCAAATCATCAAGGTATCAACATTAATGGGAAATACCTCCTCAAGCTGACTTACATCAGACTTCTAGAGGTGTTGATGATGACCCTTGGTACTTTGATGCTCATCCTCATGCCCTAGAGTAGGCATGACTAGTTTTGGCTTCTCCCTTGGCTCTAATGAAGCCAAGTATCTGATTGGGCAAGGTATGGTCCTTTGAATATGCCCATGGTTCTAAACTCTAACTCCAAGAATGGAGCCTTCTTGCTGACTCTCATGGATGGATGGTGTGGGAGGAATGATAACCTCAGACTCCTTCTCTTCCTCTGCAATAGGTGTGAATTTTGGAAGATAAAAATCTTCCAACTTTGATTCAGGAGGCATGTTGCAAACTGCAGGTTGTGCTTGCACGCTCTTTTCTATGGCAGCAGGTTCTTGCGGTTGAAGAATGAATGACGGGGGAGAAAGGATTACAATTTCAACTGTCTCCCTCTTATCAAAACATTCTTTTGAGTCTGGTAGGAAATCAAACTCTTTATTGTCCTGCTGTAACAAGGTCTCTCCCTTTTGCATGGTGATCTTAAAATCTTTGTTATCTTCACCATATGAAGCTTCATCTTCAAACATGAAGCTAATGAGTTCAGGATCCTCCAAAAGATCAGACTTTTAGAGAGGTTAAATGAGAGAGGGGGCTGTATTTTCTTGTGCAACTAGCTCATGACTCAGTGCCTTTGAATTTTTATTGGTCACCTCCATATGCTCCTTTTTAACTGGGCTTGGAGCTGGTTGTTCTTCTTCCTTCTCTTGTGAAGAACATGGAAGACTCATATCTTCCAAACTTGGTTCTAGAGATACGTTGTGAGACATAGTTTGTTTCTCTCGAATTCCATCCTTCATGGCAGTAGGCTCATATTCTTGGAATACAGATGGTGAAAGAGAAAATGATGTGATCTCTATGGGATTTTCTCCATCAAAGCAATCTTCCAAGTCAGATAGATAATCTGCCTCATTGTTGTCCTGTTGCATGTGCTCAACCTCCTCCATGGTGTCCTCTTGATCGTAAGAACTTGATCACCATGACTGCCTTCATCCTCAAACATAAAGTTTTCAAGCTCAAACTCTTCTTCAATATTAGAACTTGAAGGGGATGAAGTGGAAGGAAGAACTAAAGGTTCTCTGAAAGAGCCTCGCCTCCAAACTTGGGGCCTCTCAAATCGTATGATCCTCCTTCTCTGCTACAAATTCAAACTTATCCACCACTAGCTCTTCAACCTTGACCTCCTCTATTGGCTTGACCATCAAGGGGATCTTTGTAAACCCAAATTTAGCATCCCAACTCATCAGATTGTATGTTATTTCTTTTTATGTTGGGCTCCTCTTCTTGTTGTCCTTGACTGGATTCTTGAGTATCTTCCCAACATGGACTTGGGAAAGTAAGAGGAGTGGTAGGTTGGGGTTCAACCAGCTTTGTAATTTTTTGTGGTGGGGAGGGAGGTGGAACTTCTTTTTTGTTTGGAGGGGATGATTGTTTGGAAGGAAAAAGGGAGAAGAACTAAGATGAGGTGGAAGATCAAGGGATGGAGAAGAGAAACTAATACTTGGGGCAGCAACTGAGGGGCTTGACTCTTGATCATGTTGAAATGATAAAGACTGAGGAAGAGAAAATGAAGAGCTAAGAGGTGGTGGACTTACCCATGAAGAGGTTGTCTTGACTCCAACTCATAAGCCCCGATCTCCTCATTCCATTGTGCAAGTTGGGGTAGCATTTAATCATGAAGTCAAGCTTTCGAGGGTTGTAATGTCTTGGAAAAGGGCCTTCCCATGGAAAAGGTGCCCTGTAACCAATCTTGAATGCCTTCATTTTTGCTATGCCCCTTCGATCGAACCATGTCACCTCCATTTTTGAATCTTCTCTAGTAGACCAGCATCCTCTATATAACTATCACCATTATATGTGTCCCTTGTCTTGATAAGCTTCATAGTCAAACTACATTGCTCATATGGGTAAGCATAATGGTTATGGATCTGATCATAATGTTGATTTGGAGGAGTTGGGAAATACATTGGAGGTGGATTCATTGTTGTAAGTGTGAGTTCCATGAAGGGAATGAAGTCATGATTGTACAACCTCATGGAATGGGAGAAAATGAAAGAGATGGAAGAAGAAAATGGATGAAAATGAGTGGAAATGGATGGAAAAGGTCTGTAACTCAGAGAATGGGTTTTTGACCAGATGGAGTCACCAGATGTGCTTGTATGTGCCTCAAAAGGCTGAATCCCACCAAGAACACATCAACTTGATGAAATAAAGTGAAGACCTCTGGTCCCACCGGGTGTGCCAAAACTGTTAGTGTGAAATCACAAGCACCCCCAAATGAGTTATGGATCTACTTTTCTAAGGCAGGTTCATTTGGTGTGATTGCATAACATTGAACTTTCCCCAAGGTGTGGGACCTTTCAAAAGTGGGAAAGCTCTCTAGATTAAAGGTTGGTTCCTATTCCTAAACTACCTACCACGAGCTACTCCAGTGTAGGAAAACTAATCTAATCTAATCTAACCATTCCAAGGAACCAAGGAGAGAGAAAGAGGGAAAAAATAGAGCCTACACTAAAGTAGTGATACACCAACAAAGGAAGTGAGATATTTTGTTGAGGGAGAAAGAAACAGAAAAAATGGAGATGAGGGAGGTCAGATAGAAGTGACACGGCCCAGATCTTCAAATTCGCCATTAAACTCCATGAAACACAACATCCTGCACCTACAAATGTGAAATACATGCACAGAAAAACAAATATGGAAGGGAGAGGCACAGAGAAACAACAAAACAATGCAAAGGGTTGAAGAACACCACAAAAACACATTTTTATTGCTCTAGAAGGTGCACAGACCATTACATTTCTAGAATAGAGGCACAAATACATTTTCTAGGTGTAGGAGAAGGTTCGTTGCTCAAAAATGGCATCAAGAAACAAATTTGACAGAGTTTCTCTATGCCCAAAATGTCTCTCCTTTCCAAAATGAGAAGTGTTACAATATATAGAAAGAATAAGAGAGAGAGAGAGAAGGGAAAAATTGAATCCTGCTCCAACCACCATGAGATATGCATTGAATCTTGTCTTGAAGATTCAAATGCCATCAATCAATTCCCCTTTCAAATCCACCCCAAATCTATCAATTATGGCTCCCTCTGTCTATCTGGCGTGTTGAAGAAGAATGGCGGATAGAATTGAATTAGATGTGGCAAGGCTAAGAAAATCGATTCTCGTATTAAAGGCATGAAGAGGTTTCTCCATGATTCACCTACCAGGGCCTAAGAAAAATTATTTTTTATCTTTCCATGGCGTAGAAGATGTCGAGACGCTTCCAACGGTGTCAGATTTGCAATATTTTGAGCCCTGAGTGAAAGATATGCCCCTCCAAAGTTTGTATCAAGTCCATACAAATGGGCAGGAAAACATTTGAAAAAAGCCCCCTTCACATATGGGACATGTGGCAACCAAATTCGGGAAAAATCAGGTTCCAGTGTCCGTATTTTATCATTTTCCCTTTTTCGTAAAAAAAATAAAAAACTCAAAAAAACCTCGTTGCTCCGCTTGGACACGTGGAGCCCTAGCACTTGTTCGAGCCTCTCCTTTTGGATTTCAACTTTGGAGAAGTGTTGCGCTGACACGTGGCTCTCTCCACTATCTCCTCCATACTTAGTCAATTTTTGGACTCTTTCTGAATTGTTTTGAGCCCGAAGACTTCGAATCTTTGCCGTTTCTTCTTCTCGAGCCTCTGGTTCTTCTGACACTACTCGGCCTCCTTCCCCGACCCTTCCTTTTTTATTTTAGAGCCTTCCTAGTCTGTCAAATAGATTTAAGACATAGATTTACGTGACAAATTTGTTTCTTTTTTCTTCTCGCACAGGGTCGTTTAAAATTTTACAGGCCCCACCATTCCATTGTAGAGTCCCTCTGCAACCAATTTGCAAGATTTAAACGTGTTTTCTCTTATTCTTTCCATGCGGGGTCGTGGCTGACCCAATATTTTTCCGGGGCAAAATATGGATAACGAGTTATTTTTAGCAATTTTAGGATTAGGAGAAGGACTAGATGACTTACTTGGTATGGTAGTGTGATTCTTACTAACCAATGGGTCTGGTTTTTCTTTGGATGACTCCATTGAAGGTGGTAGTGGTGATCCCCTGCTAACGATTTTGTTTTGTGGAACTTCTGCAAGAGAATCTTCTTTCTTCTTCTTTTCTTTCACCGCAGTCATTGAGGATGAGGCTCCTTTTTGAGATTGTGCACAAGTGAATACCGCACATAAGAAGCTTGGTGCATCTTCATCATCATCATCTTCATCTCCATCAATGTAATTATTTAGGTAATTTTGTGTATCACCATCAACTTCTTCAACCTCGAGATATAGATATTTTCATCTCCCACATCATCCTTCCGGGTTTTTCTATTTCTAATTCTTCCTCTGGCTCCTCGTGTCACAAGTGGCATTGACTAGTGGTGCTTCGAGAGTGAACCAGCAAGGAGGTGGGGTGATCCTTGGTCTATTTGGAGGATTTAGCTTCTTTAGAGTATTCTGCATTGTGATCTCGAGACGGTTATTTCTTCATATCAGTCAATTCATTGGCCATTTTTTGGAACATCGGGTCTATGGTAATTGAGCCCAAAATTTTACCTTTTTCTTTCCATTCAGACCTTTCACTTTTCCAGACAAGATCAAATCATCTTCCATATCGATCACGAAGTCCTATGCTTCCTTCAAATCTCTAGGTTGGGCTCTTCTAAGGAAAAAACCAACTTTTGGTGGCAAGGCACTGATGAAGAATCTCTTCAAATTATTATCGAGAGAAATGACATCTTCATGAATTCTTATTATCATTCTATTATATTTGGAAATGAAATCCCACATTGATTCAAAAGTGTTTTTCTTCATTTATACCAATTGAACCAAAATATCCCAAAGCAATTTTCTGTGGACTTGAACCTATGTTCAAATGCACTTCTTATATCTTCCCAAGGTGACAGACCTTGGAGGAAACATGTAGAACCATTTTGTAGCCTTTTCTTGAAGTGATTCCACAAAGATCAAATTGAAACATCTTCATGCTCAACACCCAATACACCACAAGCAATGATGAACGTTACTACATGTTCCTTATGGAGTTGAGAACCATCCCCTCTGAATTTTGGAAAGTTTTTTCTTGAGCCTTTTGGTAGCTCATGGAGTGGTTGAGAAAGGGAAAGTGGGTTAGTGTTTCCACCCCATGGTACATTTGGCATGTGTTCTTCATGATCACGATCCCCCATTCCATTCCTAGCTCTAGCTTCCAACCTTTCTAAGGGGTTTACTTCAATTGTCGCTACTCTTGCTTCGTTTGACTTAAATTCTTTCAATCTCTTCAATCTAAGATCTTATTTCGCTTCCGCTCTTGCTTCTCTTTCTCTATCTTCTTCTTCGGTCTCTACATCAATGAAATCTTCAAGGTTCTTGTTGATGTATGGAAACTCAATGTCCAATGGATTGGCTACACTTGGATTCTGGTAGAACCTAGTTGTGTGACGAAAAGGAGACCTTTGAATTTAGAGCAGCTCTTGTCTTCTTTGAATTTCTTCAAAAGTGGGATCAGATTTTTCCTCCTTGTCTTTGTTTCGGGTGTATCTTCTATCTACCAACTTGAAAATTTATACTCTTCTTTGTGGTGCTTGAATTTGTCTTTTTCTCTCTAATTCAATAGCACATTCTTCTTCGAGGTCAAGTATTCTTGTGGTAATGAAGTAGTGGTTGACACTTTTCTATTATGCCAAATAGCCTCTCACAAATATGAAGCAATATCCTCTTGAATGTGGAAGAGTAATTTAGGTATTTCAACATAGGAGGATTTCCCTAGAATAGCCATGGTTTGAAGACATAAGGCTCGGGTGATTATTCAAATTCCAGAAATTTTCTTTTTAAAATTTTTGGATTTTGAATTTTTTTGTATTTTTCAAGGTCATTTTTGGGTGTAGATGTTGTTAAATCTTGCCCCATGGTGGGCGCTAAAATTTTTTGGGAGAAAAATTTTTGGGGACAAATTGGTGGATTTCTTTCCAACACTTTGGGAATCTAAGTCCCTCTACTTAACCGGTGCAAGCTGTCCGTATATGCATGCATGAGTAAAAAGGTGGATTTTCTTGGTGGCCTTTCGGTTGGGGATCCAACAGGGGCACTCCACTGACCTACGTGGAAAAATCTTACAAATATCTGCAAGGGAGAATTTTCTAGGAGAGTGGGAAAGGGAGTGAGAATGTTAGACAAGGAAACTAATGTTGCAAGTAGAAAATCAGAGACTTGCATACACCAAGTTAGAAATTACATCACATGCACTAAAATTAAGAAGAAACAAATATGCATAATAACAACAAGACCAAATAAAATTTAATGAGCACAAAGTATCACTAAACTCCTTAGTCAAAAAGGCTAAAATTCCTTCTTCTTGTATTGATGCTCAAGAAGAAATTGTACATAGCATAAGAATGGAAGACATTTTAGAATAGGGAAAAATGGAAGAATTTTTTTCTATCTCTTTGTTCTCTTCACAAGGATATCTCTCTCATGAATTCACAAAAAAAAAATAGCTCATAAGTCTAAGAAGATCTAAGAAGACCCTCAAATGAGGAGCTTGCTACAATTTATAGAAGAGAAGGCAACTCTTCATCTTCCCGGTGACTTTTCAAATACCATATTTTGACTTTAGACTGTTCATATTCCAATTAAATATTTAAGTCCCTTTTATAAAAACAAGGTGACTTAAAGTTTACATTATGTTTCTAAAGTCACTTAAAGATATATCAAAAAGTGCAAACCCCAACAAAAATTATAACATTGAAGAGAGAGAGTGTTGGGTGAGAAGAGAAGAGAGAGAAAGAGGAGGAAGAAGAAGAAGGAAAAGGAAGAGGAAGAAGAAGAATTATGTAGAAGAATGAGCCTGCTCAGTAGTGGATTTGATCTCACCTCCCTAACTAGTTTCCATCTCGCGCTCCGAGAAGATCTCTGTCCCTCCAAATTCTTTACTAAAATGAGTTGTTGTAGGTTCCACTTTGTCAACATGAGGAATGAAACATAGCTCAAGGTCTCTATCCATCCATCAAACACATTGTTGATATCTTTGCACTTTCCAAACCATGATGGATGTTTCTCTGCGATAAGTGCAATGAGGCCCTGAATCTCTGAGAGGAACTCTAGGTATTCTTAGTGAAGGAAAATGGATTGCCTTGCCTCTTTCTTGACATATTCCTCGAATGGACCAATTATCTCATCAAAGTTGTGTCTTCTCCCATTGTAGGTACTCCAAGTTTCTGAATTTGATGATTTATACTATCCTGCAACTTGTACACTTGTTCCTCTTTTTCCTCTAGTTTAGTGATGGCCCATTGATTGACTTCTTCAAATCTGATTTCCAAAGACCTTGCCCATACATGTGACAAGTCTTCTGAAGGAGTTTCAAAAATCTTCTTGTTGATCAACTCCTGACGACGAGTGTTGCTCATTTCATTCACTACTGGACCCAGAGGATCCCAAGTAGTCCCTTTCTTTCTCCAAGTCTTCTTTGAGTGCCCACGTCATGTTTTTTTACACACATGTAAGAAAATAGTTTGACCACCTCTTGGAGCATTGACTTCCCTTTTTTGAAATTGAATTGATCCATTCATTATTAGCTCACCCCTGCATTGTGAACTCGTGCATCCTCTTGATAGATTCGGATTGAAGCTGTTGATGGGTGTAACTTCTTCAATGGGAATTGTCATGGCATTTGGATCAACTAGATGCACATAGGATGACAGAGTTTCACACTTGTTCCTTTTAGTTCATCAATATTCTTCTTATATTCTTATTCCTTTCCACCATGCGAGAAGAAGATTGTTGATACATATGAAAATCCCCTTCATGAGTAGTTGGTCCCTAGTTGGATCATGCTCATCTCATAATCCATTCAGTGTCATCTCATCCACTGGCTTGATCACCTTTGGTTGGGCTACCTCAATGTATTGATTACTGTTTCCCCATTGTAGAACCATGAGGCCATGTGTGTAAAATTTCTTTTCTTTCCTTTAGCTAGTGAGGAAATTGTTGATAAGTCAAGGGCTGCCACTTGTTGAATAGTGTGAGTGTCAGGGGAATTGTTTCCTGCATCCAAGGGAACATCTCATTGGACTCAGGTTCTATGATAGGTGCATCAACCATTCCCTTCTGAAGAGGAGGCACATCTTGGATGGGGGAGACATTGGTGTTAACAAGAGGTGAGGCCTCTATGGTGGTTCAAAGACTGGGTCTTGAACTATGTGCTCTTCCTCCACTTGTGCTTTCTACCACTGGATCTTCTTCTTGCATTATTGCAACTGAGCCTTCTTCCACCCTAGCTTTCTTTGGTGACCTTCCATGAGAAGAAGTCTCCAATTCTATGGATCTTCATTTAGAACTTGCTCCAGAATGCCTTGAACTTGAGGTAACTTCCATGACTCTTGATGATGACTGATGAGAGGCTTGTTTCGACCTATGGGCATACCTCGTGATTGGATGATCATGGTTCTCTTCCTCTAAAACCAATCCCTCATTCTAACCACCTTCTCAGTTTCTCCTTTATATCCCCTGATTCATGAATGTACCAGTTGACTTGAGGCAATGGAGAAACCTTGACTTTGCGTACTCTAGGATCATACATCTCTATCCCATCATCCTGCAAAATATCTTCATACCAAGAGAACTTGAATTTCTTCATTTCATTGATTGTCAATCCTCATATGATCCTTTTCCCATACTTCAAATTCATCAACACAATTGGCCCAATAGTCCTCGATTTGTGGCTCATGGTGCAAGTCTAGAATGTGGAAAGATCAGGATCATCTCAAATGTCGAAATTAGGCCTGACATAAATGTAGGAATGCAAAGTCAAATGAGTGAAGGTAGCCTCTAGATGAGATGCATCATTTGCATTCTTACATGTGAATACCCCGAGAGAGATGGGAAATGAGATCAACTTCTTCTTCTGCTCTTGAGCCTATTGTTTACCTTGTATGATTTGCCTGCAGAGCTCAAATAGTACAATTTGGTCACTAAGGTACTTGGGAAACCTTAGTGGAGCTTGGTCAAAGCTTGAAAACTCAGGTAGGAGAAGGTTGAGAATTGGATGAAGTAAGAGCCATATTTTTTTATTAAGGATGCCGCTTGTGGTGACATCCTGGCCTCCAAATCACCCTCCAAGTTTGGACCATGTACATCATGAATGCATCATTCATGCATGAGTGAAGTGTTTATGGCTTTCCTCCATCACCAACTATGGAAGTTTCTCGAATGCGGGCACCTTGTAAAAATGTTTTTTGTGTGAGAGCCAATCCTTTGAATGATCTTGAGCTAGTGAGAAGATAGACCAAGTAAGAATTCATGTGGAACTTCTTTGTCATGGGACACTGAAGCAATTGTAGATGTAAATTATCATTGATTATCTATCCCTAGTCAATTCTTTTCTTTCCTTCAGTCACTATCAAAATGAAAAGGCCCATCCACTCCTGGAAGTCTCTTGTGTTCACTTCTCCCATCACCCTATTGAGGAGGGTGATTGCATCTGAATATCCCTCATGAAACTCACACCTTGGAAGGGTCTTGGGCATCCTTGAGGGATTTCTCCCTGTCTTCATCCATGATCCAAGTGCAACCCCTTGTACATATGCATCCATCATTTCCCAGTCATGCAAGGCCCATGTCCTTTGAGATGACAACCATGTTAGGTGATGTTGGGATTTGAGAGAAAGTGAGATGGTTCTGGGACTAATGACCACCATTTTCCATTCCATTTTTGGCTTGAATTGTTTGTGTTTGGGCTCATAGTGGTGTGAGCAAGCCAAGACTAACTCAAGGCTTTGTACAGACACGGGTGTCCTATGCAGCTGCAAACAATCCACTTGTGAATACTTGATCCTCAATCTTCCCTCATTCCTTGGTTGTCATGTGAGCCCTTAGGTCATTTAGGTCCATATATGAGACATCATTATCTTCTATCTCATACTCAGAAGTGAAAGGTTGTGCCGGATTTTGTCCTGTCCATTTGTACTTCATGGTTTCTTCAAAAAAATAACTTACTATTTTTAGTAAGTATGAAAAATCAGCTCCTTCAAACCTCAATTGGATGTGGCAACTCGAATCCCCTTTTCTCCCTGCATTTCTCTCACCTTCTGGATCAATTTTCTATTTTTAGTAGGTGCTCATGAGACCACTTACTATTTTTAGTAAGTGTCAATTTTGGACCAAGATGACATTTTGATGAATTTTCAACTGTAATACCTCTTTTGTGTTCACCATCTCCTTCACAGTTCTTCAGTTGATGACTTTCCCAAAATAGTAGTCCCTATGTAGAAGACTGCTATTATTTTTAGAAAGTGAGCTTTTGGTGGTCGGATTTTTATGGAACAAATTTTTTCCGATATGGGTTTTTTCCCAATATCACCCCTCTGAAATCTTGGACTTACCCGATCAGTGGTTTGGGAGATTTTAAAGTTTCAAAATTTTGACTACATGCACCTTTGAACATGGCAGCCATTAATGGACCTTGAAAGTTGCAGGTCTGGTTTTCTTCTTTGTTCATGACAAAAAAATATATTTTTTTGTGGGTTTTTTTTTTCTTCTTATTCCATTGGTGAAATTTCTCTTCAAACCGATTGCCGGTTTGATGGGAAATCAATATTTTTGTCTTCGTTGAGCGAAAGGGAGATTTCTTCACTATGAGTGATTTTGTGCTGCAAAAGGAGGATTTGAAGGTGAGTTTTTAATGGATTTTGAGAGTGAAGAACACAACAAAAAATGGTTCTTTCATTTCATGCACGGTTGTTAATATATGTTGAATCTTCAATCCACGACAATGGGGTTTTCAAGGATTTCTTCGTTCTTCCTTTTGTTCTTCAATCCTTTTGAGTCTTTGATCAATCCTTTCTAAAACCTATATGTTTCATGGATTTGAGGGTTTTTTTTCTATGGAAGATCTGGTTTGGAGAAGCAATGACAATGTGTGTGCAAGGTGTGAGCAAGTTGCAGAGCAATGGCAAGGATGGAGTGTGGAAAGTAAGAAGTGGAAAGTTAGCTTTAAAACAAAATTCAAAATGCTTTAAAAATGCATGTCAAGGGTGGGGAAAAATTTTATGTCCCTAATGTCCCTTAAGCATTAAGGGATGAAAGGGACATCAATTTTCATGTGCACCTCGCGATGACACTTGGCAAAAATCGACGATGGAGTTTTGGCCAAAAACTTGCTTTGGAAGCACTGGGGATGGAAAAATGGTCATGATGAGGAACTAGAGACATTCCTTGGGATGGGAGACATTTTATGTCCCTTATGTCCCTCAAAAAAGGGACATGAGGGTCATCAATTTTCATGGTGTGCCTTGCGATGACACTTGGCGAAGATCCAACGGTTGAGGTTTAGCTCCACTAGCTCCTGGGGATGAGAAAATGCACTAGAGAGGGTCACATGGGTGACCTAAAGGCTTCTTGGGGTTGGGAAATTTTTTATGTCCCTCATGTCCCTTTACAAAAGGGACATGAGGGTCATCAATTTTCACATCGCGCTAGAAGCCGCCACTTGTCACGATCTGGACGATTGAGGGAATGAGCTCTTGCAAGCACACCGAGGGCTGAACTGGTGATCCGAGAGGTTCCATGTGTGACCAGAGGGATTATTGGGGCTGGGAAAATTTTATTTTCCCTCATTTCCCTTAGCTTGAGGGATGAAAGGGACACAAAATTGTCTAGGCTCCTGGAGCTGACACGTGTCCTCTTCAAATTTGTCTAACTATGAGAACTCACCTAGAGGGCAACTTGAAACGATGATATCTTGAGCTCCCGATGGAATTTTTTGACAAAATTTTATATGAAATTGACTAAAAAATTTATATCTAAATCAATGGTGGGGGTCTCAAATCTTGATTCCTCCATTTAAGCCTTGAAAAATCATATTTTTGATCTGGTCCTTATTTGCATGGAAAAAACAAATTATAAACCTATTTTCCAAAGTTTTGTGAAAATATGATTTCACCATCTTGTAGGGATTAGAATTTCCTTTCTGGATATGTTTTTTTTCCTCCTAACTCCATCTAGAGCTCTCGGAATCACTTCCGAAGTTCAGCAACTCTTTTGGCCCTATGCACTGCCTAGGCTTGTGAACCCTATTTTTATCAAACTGCCCCAACTTCTCCAAATCCTTCCCGAATCTTCCAAAATCACTTCCATGATGTTTCTATACCTTCAATATTCCTCTGCATTGGATTTTTCTCCTCCGTTCTTCCCCAAGGGTGTGCATCGGTCTTGGGAAGGCTAGTGGTAGCCCTTCCCAACACTACCCAGAAATAGCAGTTTTTAAGAACTCCTAAAATTACCTAGGGGGTTGAATTCCTTATTTTGCTGCAATAATTTCACTATTATAATATCAAAAAAAAGGTCATATTTTGGGAGAATCATAAAAAATAAGGTATATTTCGGGGTGAGCACGTAATTTTATTGTAAGTTCTACCAAAAATCAAAATAACACCATTAGTATTTGAGGCCAATGCCAATATCAAGGATGTGCATAATCAACATTGAAAGTGTGAGTCCTTAAACTTTGAAAGTGTGAGGCTCACACTTTCAAAGTTGCGAGGCTCACACTTTCAAAGTTGCAAGGCTCACACTTTCAAAGTTGTGAGGCTCGCACTTTGAAAGTGTGAGCCTCACAACTTTCAAAGTGTGAGTCTCCCACTTTCAAAGTGCAAGGCTCGTACTTTGAAAGTGTGAGGCTCTCAATTTGACAATGTGAGTCTCATAATTTGAAAGTGTGAGGTTTGCACTTCGAACTTGCTATTGCAAGGATTTATTATTAGTTTTTATTTTTAATTTAATACAACGGGCTCATGAATTATAATATTTAGTGGCCACTAACCTTACATCGAGGCTTTTTCACTTTCAAAGTGTGAGGAAAGTGCTAGCATCACCTTTTCAAATTGTGAGGCTTGCACTTTGAACTTGATTTTGTAGGAAGTTATTGTTAGTTTTTTTTTTATTAATCCAACAAGATCATGCCTTATAATAGTTAGTGGCCACTAACCTTACATACTCCCAACATGAAAATATAAAAACAACGAAATTGGAATCCAATAATAGCGAAATTGGAATCCAATAATAGCAAAATTGGGATCCAATAATAGCAATTTTGGATTCCAATAATAGCGAAATTGGAATCCAATAATAGAAAAATTGGGATCCAATAATAGCGATTTTGGATTCCAATTGTGTGCATGTGTTGTTTTCAAAATAATGCTAATATGAGTAAAGACTAACACTTAAATAGCCTTAATTTAGCAAGAATTGAACAACAAACTAAACACCATCAAGATGAGAATTAAACAAGGGTTAGATGCTAGCATTCATAAGTACAAACTTTGAAACTAACAATGCTAAATATCTAAACTCCTCTATTCTCTAACAAAAAATAAATGAATGGACCTAAGTAAGCTCCATGGCTATCAAAATAGTTGTCCTTATTATGCAAAGTAACCTAGGAATGAGGGCTATCAAAGTTGGGCTACAAGACCCCTTTGATACCTCCCATATGACCTAATCACTTAAGAAAGGCTTAACTCTTCAAGATGATGAACTCTCAAAAGGGTAAAAGGCAAGCTCTTAGTCTTTGCTATATGCTTTGCATTCACTCTCTTAGAAAGTTTAGGTGTAAATAAAAAGGTAGGTGGAGGGCTCTTTATATAGCCCAAAGGATAAAGGATTCAACACATTCTCATGAATGTGGGATAAAGGTAAAACATGATTAGGAATGGATAAGGTTGCTTTATTAAAGGTAACCTTACTTTAGAAGGGTTTAATACATGTTTAGCAAGTCATGGGAGTTGGGGGGTATTTTAATTAATCAAAGGTGATTAACTAATAGGTAGATGTAAGCCTATAGAAGATAATTAGAGGAATATTAGTATGATTTAGGCTATTAGAAGGGGATTAAATCAATTAAATATTGATTTATTAGTTAAATGGAAGGGAAAGCTAATTAATTAATAATAATTAATTAGTCTAGGTAGAAGGGGTGATTTATTAACGAGAAGGTCGTTAATTAGGGTATTTGTTGGATAGGAAACTTAATTAATTAGCTTAGTGTAATTAATTAATGATGATATGAGGGAAAATGAGTGCTTTTGACGATATGTCATCTATTTGCAGAAAAGGGGATAATTAGCGCAATTTAAGTATTTAAATTGCTTGGGTGTAATTATAGGTGTCTACATTTGCCCCTCTTTGGGGTGGCGTAAGTGATGCCACTTCAAAGATAGTAGACAGTAAGAGATCTTGAAGGGATAGAAGAAAATTAGTAGAGGGAGAGATGCCCCTCGAGTGTCGATGGGGTGATGAAGGAAGCCGATCGACGATCGAAAAAAAGGTGAGATATAGGAAGAAGAAGGGGGACGAGGTAGGATGCCTCGATGAGAGGGAGAATTATGGGTGAAAGGGAAGTGGTGTAGAAGAAATATGGATGAGGGGGGAGAAGAGCGTAGCCTCTAGCCGCGTATTTGTTTGAAACAATTTGGATGTCATCATATTGCCGTAGGAACTATGTCATCGGTTCTTATGAAAAATATAAGCATACGACAAAGGTAGAATGACATGAAAAGCCATAATACGAACAATTGTCCATTGCTGAAAATACCAACTCCATGCAACATACAAAAATGCAATGCAATACGAGAAGGAAACAAGCTCATCTAACAGGGAAAACAAGTACGAATGCACATATCCAACCCAACAACGGTCAAGACAGTTGTACAAATGTTTTGTTATCAGTGCTAGAGAGATCCACAAGTTCATGATTGACGACAAGGGTTAAAAAATGATGCCCCAAGCAAGGATACATGCAAGGGGAAATGAAAATGGACATGGGGTCCATGAAAAGCGTTTGTGCGCAATGAAACAACACCAGGCAACCAAAAGTGCCCCAGTACAGATGAAGCAAGCAGCTAGCTTTTGTGAATGGTTGTGAATCTAGTGATCCATGAGTTGTATTAATCGGGAAGATGTGAGACAAACCAACAGGATATGGAGAAAATACCATGCGCAAGACACAAGTTTCAGCCGTAAGAAGCAAGTTACCATTTTGTAGGGTGTTTTACTTTTTAGGAATTTTTGAAAAATTTTGCCTTGTTTTTGGATTTTTTGATATAGTAAATGTTTGTATTGTTTTGGCTTTCTGAACCGTGATAAACAATAGAAGAAAGGAGAAGAAGAAAAGAAGGGCCTAGGGGCAAGTGAAAGTGCCCTCGTGGAAGAAAAGAGAAACAAATGACAAATAATGTCCTTGTTTAGTGGAAAAATTAAGAAAAAATAATTATTTGAAAAATAATTATTTACGAGGGTGTGAAGAAGAATAAAAATTTCCAGGGAGCAATAAAATTGTCTGGGGGAGAAGAAAGGGGTATTGGACAAAAAATGCCCCAATATGGTGAAAAATAAGAGAAAAATAATTATTTAATTAAAAATAATTATTCCACAGCGAACAGAGGAGAAAACAGTGAGCTAAACGGGTGTCTTGGTCTGTCTGATCGGTGAAAAATAGGTTAATATACCCCCCAAAGGGGTAAAAACATCGCAATCAGTTCATTTTAACCACTCGGCTTTAGAAAACTTAACGTGAGGCCCCGACACTCAGAGAGATGGTGATCGCACGCGATCGTTTGAGGCGTCTTGTAGATGTAGATGATAGATTTGTAGACAATATCAAATGTCGTTTTCAAGTGTTATTTTGATGTATATGGACGGGATGATATGATGATATTGGTGCGGGGGATAGATTTTTATTATGCGCAACCCTCTTACCCTCATTGATGATATGATATGTGATGATAGATATGGTCATGTGATGTGAATGATAATAAAATAGAGCACATGCAAGAAAACACCAAATGCTACAAAGAACACCAGAATTAATGCAATACACCATGAATCACCATGCCTTATTAACAAGTAACAAAACACAACCAAATGCATTAAGAAATAAATAAATAATTAACACACTAGCATGTCGAAACCCACTACAATATGCACAAGCAAGAATGAATCTATTCTCAAAGAAGAAAAGATAAACTATGACAAAGTACACCCAAGCAAAAAAACTCAAAAGTAAGCACGCAAAACACTATACAAGCAACAAGCAAAGCAAGAAAACAAGACAATGCAAGTATTTATTTTTGTAGGATATGTTTTCATAAACCGATTTTCTATTGTTTAGGTTTTTGTGAAACAATTTTATATTGTTTTTGTGTTTTGTGAAACAATTTTCTATTGTTTTTTTGTTTTCGCAAAACAATTTTCTATTGTTTTTGTGTTTTCTCGAAACAATGTTCTATTGTTTTTGTGTTTTCTCAAAACGATGTTCTATTGTTTTTGTTTTTTCCTCGAAACAATTTTCTATTGTTTTTGTGTTTTCTCAAAACAATGTTCTATTGTTTTTGTGTTTTCTATCGAGCGAGAGATGTGAAAACAAAGTAAAACCGAGTTCAAGTCCCACCTAAGGCGTACGAAAATGTGTGCATGTGTTGTTTTCAAAATAATGCTAATATGAGTAAAGACTAACACCTAAATAGCCTTAACTTAGCAAGAATTGAACAACAAACTAAACACCATCAAGATAAAAAAATTAAACAAGGGTTAGATGCTTTAGCATTCATAAGTACAAACTTTGAAACTAACAATGCTAAATATCTAAACTCCTCTATTCTCTAACAACAAATAAATGAATGGACCTAAGTAAGCTCCATGGCTATCAAAATAGTTATCCTTAGTATGCACGTGATCTATTGGCAGAGCCATAGATGTGAAAATGGGTAGAAAACCTAGGTTCAAGTCCCACGGGCGTGCCACATGTGTGCATGTGTTGTTTTCAAAATAATGCTAATATGAGTAAAGACTAACACCTAAATAGCCTTAACTTAACAAGAATTAAACAACAAACTAAACACCATCAAGATAAGAATTAAACAAGGGTTAGATGCTTAGCATTCATAAGTACAAACTTTGAAACTAACAATGCTAAATATCTAAACTCCTCTATTCTCTAACAAAAAATAAATGAATGGACCTAAGTAAGCTCCATGGCTATCAAAATAGTTGTCCTTAGTATTACAAGTAACCTCAGGAATGAGGACCTATCAAATTTGGGCTACAAGACCCCTTTGATACCTCCCATATGACCTAAGCCTATAGAAGATGTAAGCTTTATAGAAGATAATTAAAGGAATATAGTATGATTTAGGCTATTAGAAGGGGATTAAATCAATTAAATATTGATTTATTGGTTAAATAGAAGGAAAACTAATTAATTAATAATAATTAATTAGTCTAGGTAGAAGGGTGATTTATTAACGGAAGGTCGTTAATTAGGTATTTGTTGGATAGGAAACTTAATTAATTAGCTTAGTGTAATTATTTAATGATGATATGAGGGAAAATGAGTGCTTTTGACGATATGTCGTTGATTTGCGAGAAAGGGGATAATTAGCGCAATTTAAGTATTTAAATTGCTTGGGCGTAATTATAGGTGTCTACATTTGCCATTCTTTGGGGTGGCATAAGTGATGCCACTTCAAAGATAGTAGACAGAAGAGATTTTGAAGGGATAGAAGAAAAATTAGTAGGAGGGAGAGATGCCCCCTCGAGTGTCGATGGGGTGATGGAAGAAGCCAATCGATGATCGAAAAAGGTGAGATATTTATAGGCAAAAACGGTGATAGATTTCTTCCAAAAATTGTAATACTAGAGTTGATTCACTAGAATATGTCCAGATTTAGTGAAATAAGCATTTTGGGATGTTTGAGAGAAAACACCAAGTTTCTTAGACTCGCTTGTCTTCGAGTGGATTTCTTCTCAACACCATTAACCAAATCCCATAGCTTTCTAGTAATAAGGATAGCCTTAATCCTAATTCTCTAGATATTGTAATTATATTCATTTAAAAACTATGATTTATCCATGGAAAAAATAGAAGAACTATCCATTTTAAGGAAAAATTATCAAAATTTGAAAAAATAGAGTGTTAGGCGGGTTTTTCAAAAGTTGCGATAAGTTACGTAGTACAAAGAGCATAAAATCATGGATTAAAAATTTAAAAAAATAACTTGGAACTTAATGAAAATATCCAAACAAAGTATTAGAACAAAGGAGGAAGCCGCATAACAAAAAACAAGCCACGGAAGGTCGTGATGTAGAGGAGGAAAAGTTATAAAATTTTCAAATTCAAAAATCCATGGAACAAAGGAATAGTTTTTGCATATGCTTGAAGACTTAATGTTCCACGAAATACTTAGATCAACAATCAAAGAACAATGGGACCCACATGACAAGGAAATATTCAACGGCCAGCGGACAAACAACGATCAAATAAAGGAACAAATGGCGTAAGATTAACAACAAAGAGAAGACACGTGATGTCATTCTATCACTTTCTTACAAAGATGCATCCTACATACATCAAGTCCATGGAATAAGCCAGAGAGAATAATGTTTGGATTCCAAAATGGAAAAAGAAATTCGTGGGACCTCCCTATGCAACCAAATAGAAGGTAAACACATGGCACTGAGGTTAGCACAAGTCGGTAGGGACATGTGTCATGATTTCAACACTCTCCAAAAAAAAAAATCATTCAATGGACCTCAAACCTGCAGAATGAGCTAGAATTTAATGTAATTTGAAGCCCGTTTGGGAAAAGGTAGGTCCATAGATCAAGGAAATCCATGCAAGTCAAAAAAGGCCGCAAAAGACATGGAAAATTTGCACAACACTAAAGATAACCACATAAGCCTAAAAAGTTTGAGGAAAGATGCAGATGACTAAAAAGACACGAAATATTCAAATAAGTCACACAATGGCTATGAAAGGAGAAAATAATTAAAATAAGCCGCATAAGAGTGAAAAAATGTGAAGGGCCAAAAATTTTCTACAAAGGTATGATAATCTTAGAAAAGGTTATGGATGGTCAAAAACACATATTTATGTACACAAATGGTAGTGAGGGGTAGAAACTCATGCACAAATAAGATTTGACAAACTAATCATCCAATATTCTCATTAGTTTAACGGGAATTGGAGTTTTGAACCTGATTAAACTTGAAGTCGGCCACAAAACAACTAAGATTTTCTGATTTGAAAAACTTCAAGTTTCTTCACACATGTGAATTAAAAACATCCAAATTTATCGTGCACATGCATAAACACTAGCTCTAATACCATGTTAGGAAATTTATGGGATAAATAATGTTACAAATTATAGATCCACAATATAAATTTTCAAAGATTATAGTTTATGAAGTGTAGTAATTAAAACCATAGATTAAGATTATTATATTGCAGATTACAGAATGTAAATATCATGAACAAAAATTAAATAACACCTGTGACACAAGATATAAGTGAGAAAACCATGGAATCTAAAAACCCACTGAAAATCACTTATCTTTATTGAGAATAAACTTTCACCCAACACTCCCACTATTTCCACATGCAGTTACACCTTTAATAAGGGATTACAAACTACCTCATACATTTTCTCATGAGTTTTACCTCATTCGCCTCATGTATCTATAATATGCTTGCACATTTAGCTCACATTTATGTTACAACTTGTGTAACCAATCTCTAATGAGATCACCTTGTTATATACAAGATGGGTGTTCACGATCCACTCTTAAAATCCAACCCATTAGGTCAAGGCATGTTTATATTCTAATTATAAGTTAGAAACCAAAAACACACAGTCTTTTCTAGGTTTCATAAATAAGCGATTTCCACTTAATATTATAAAGCCAACACAAAGGTCAATTTCTTTTCACAAATATTAGCTATGTAACTAAATCAAGTGTTTACAAAAGGGATTCAAAATGTTTTCTATCACTATTAGTGACCGATAAAGGAGGATTCACCTAGACGCTCGTTGGATGACTACCACATCCTCCAATATTTTTTGATTATTTCTCATGGTTGTCGGGTTTACCTCTTAGAGAGATATTGAATTTCGTATAGATTTTATTCTAGGAGTTAAGCCCATTTCTAGAAAACCTTACGGGATGATGACTATAGAGTTATGTGACCTCAAGATGTAGTTTGAGGGACTTTTGGAGAAGGTGTTTGTCTACCTGAGTGTGTCACCTTGGGTTACACTGGTCATCTTCAATAAGAAGGATAATTGCTTAAGATAGTTTATATACTATTGGAAGTTAAACAAGGTCATAATGTGGAATAGGTATCCACTTCCAGGATTGAAGTCCTCTTTGATCAGATGAGAGGTGCTTCATTTTTTTGAAGATAGATCTAAAATTGGGTTATCAACAATTGATGTAAACATAGATTGATCTTCATAAGACCCATTTTCGCACGACTTATAGCCACTTTGAGTTTACCAAAGCACCTTTCATCTTGACATGCCCCAAGAGTCTTCATGAGCCTCATGAAAGGGGTATTATAAACCTTTTTAGATCATTTTTATTAGTGTTCCTTGATGGCATTCTCATTTTCTCAACACACCGAAGGAGCATGAGAATTACCTTTGTCGGGTATTACAATGTTTGAGGGAGAAATGTGTTTATGGTAATCGAGAAAGTGATCATTCTTCTTGTCATAAGTTTAGTACTTGAGTCACATTATTTAAGGAGATGGTATATCCATAGATTTCTCAAATATTTTTGCTATTATAGAATTTCTTGCACTTGCTAGTGTGATCGAGGTGTGTAGTTTTATGGATTTAGTTGGCTATTACAACAAGTTTATTCATGATTTTTCCTACATCGACCATCTTATCAACTCCCTTTAGCGTAAAGGGAATAATTTTGAGTCGAGTGAAAAGTGAGAACAAGGCTTCCATACACTCGATCATGTTTTTGTTTAAGCTTCATCTTTAATTTATTTGTAGCCTCTCCGAGCATCCGGTGTTCATTTCATTTTTAGGTTGCTCCAAATTTTATTCTAGTGTCTATTCCAACACCTATAGTTCAATCTTAAGCTCTAGCTCGGTGTAGTTCTACAAAGGCGCCCACTTTTAGTGCCTTTCTATTGAATCCTTATAATTAAATTAGCCATGGTAGGGGTAGATGCAAATCACATTTAAACAAAGAGAAGATACTCCATCAAGCAAAGCGTGTGGCGAAGCCAACATAACTTGTTTTGAGGCAAAGGTATGACATATCACAAGTTCAATGTCACCAATGTGATAAATATGGCCATCACATTTTTAATGTCAAGAGCGATAGAGTGAAAAATTAACTAATAAAAATAGAAACAAAGTAGTTTTTTTAGCTTGCACCAGTAGCACAAAACAATCAAAATTATGTTTGTTTCTTAGATTCGTGTTACTGAAGAACCAAATGACTAAGAATATAGAAATGTTTTCAAGTCTAAATAAGTCTATTAGATTTGATATTTCTCTTGGAAATGATAATAGATTGTCTGTAATGGGCAAGGGAATTTAAATATTCTAAAAAATAGGGGAGAAGAAAATTACTCCAAATGTTTACTATGTTTCAAGGTTAAAAGGCAATCTAATGAGGTTTTGGGAAGTTAGTTCAAAATTGGTATAGGGTCTCTTTCAATAAAAATGAATGTACAATTTTGGGGTCAATTTCAAAGCAATATTTTGATTTCCAAGTGCATATGACTAACGACATAATGTTCTCATCGAGGATAAAACTTGACTTATAGAAAGTTTCATTGCGGGTGCTTTTCGTAGAGAGTATATCGAATAAGCATATTCCTACAAATAATTACTACTCAACCATATCAAACCCTAAAGTGATCACCCAAAATTTTACATTTCATAACCTATCACCAATACTTGCTTCAACGAGACCTTTTCAAAATTCTTATATAGGCCAAAAGGTTGCTCAAAATATCCAAGATTCCCCCGTAGTGATATCTTTTAAAGTGAAAATCCCAAAAATATACATAGCACTCACCATAGAAATATCTTTTGAAGCTCAAAATAATAATGAAAATGTTATTGAAGACCCATATTTACCTCCCACCCTAGTGAGAACTCCTATTCCATGACACATTGAAATTCTTCAAGTCCTTGTTCAAGTGATACCTTTAGACTCACATTGAGTGTTAATAATCGTTCTCAAAAGTTAAATGAAATCTTCAACCAAGCACTCACTATGGCAAGATATCTTCATGTTGTAAATTACGTAAGAGAATTTTTACATGACAATGCCAATTTTAATTACATTGGATACATCTCTTATTGAGGAACTCAATTTCTAGAAAGAGTCAAGCCTTTCCAAAGCAAGATTTTTCCGTGATCTTTCCATGTAACTTTACTAAGTAGCTAGAATTAGTGAAATTTTTAACTTTTATTTATTTTGTTCTTTCATATAGATATTATATCAAATATCTTGGATATTTTATGTATATATTTTGGTAGAGCTCAAAAATTTAAACACTATATTCATTATAGCTTCAATACATTTGAAGCAACCATCAATAATAGATGGTTACATATATAGATTTTTTGAATCCTAAATTAACAAACTCACATATACATCAGTTCATTTCTCATACCTAAATAAACATTGAGGTGTTACAATAACTAAATAACAACATGAACACATTAAATAATTCCTAACATTACGATTGTTTATGTTTTAACTTCTTCTCATTTTTCATTTTTGTTTCTATACCTTCTTCTTTCATGCAGCTTTCCCTCCACTTCTTCTCCTTATGTTTATTCCTTTCTTAGTCCTTTTCTCTTCTGTGTTGATAAACCTTCATTTTATTCTTCATTCAATGTATCCTCATTTTTCTTCTCTCTCTCTTTTTCTTTTCTTAATCAAATTCTTTGCATCTACATTTTTCTTACTCCCACCCATTGAATGGATTTATAAAGATGCCCTAAAAAAGATCTCGATTTTAAGAAGAAATAATTATGGCTACTAGGGGAAAACCTCTTTAAAAACCTCCACTAAATACTCATGGAGGAATCATTGTAGGAAGAGGCCACCCACTACATGTATAATTTTTTTCCAAGGAAAAACTTTTCGTAAGTGATAATAATTACAAGGAAGCGTGGTTAAGAGAAGGTTTTGGAGAAATAAATAAAAGGAATGAGATAGGTCCATCTACATCAGCATACATGACAATCACATGTATTGTTCTTATCTTGCTTCACTCCATCAAAAATTATGAAAACACAAATAATTAACAAGGTTTCTTATTCAAATCTATTTTCCACTAATTCACAAACATAAGAATAGAAATTGCCAGAGTAATTTCTTGATTTTGTTGTCAATTTTTTTGGCTTGTAATCTATGATATCTTCCTATGATATATCATAATTAATGCTAACATAAGACTTGCATCCTCATGAAACATTAATATTATTTCATAAAATGCAACCAATAAGTGTCCAATATAATTGTAGACACTCATTTTGGTAATTCACGTCTTGCAACAACACAAATTGTATAACATGCATGTACTAGTCCACACTTCCTCAATTTGACCAATTATCATATCCCTTGATATATCTCATTCTTTCTTTCTTTCATATACAACCTATTTGTTCATATAACGGTTGTATTAATCCACCAAATCAGTTCGTACCCTCACATATTGCAATTCCAATTCCCATCATTTGCACATGCACATGGGGACAAAACACCTCGAATGAGCCATAATGTCCATACGCTATGGAACCACCTAGCCACTTTGGTCCCTTTCCCTCTAATGGTAATTTTATTGATTTCAATCTCTTTGGTACACTTCTAGTTGGCCTTTGTCTAGTTTTCTAGATCTCGGAACACATATATAAACAAGTTATTTATCTCCGATTAAATAGGTAAAAATTTGTATACTAATCCTTACTTGTAATCTAAGATCTCTAGATGAGAAACTCGGGATCCCACTAAAGCCATATGTGAACTAGAATTTGGAATGAATCCAAAATCAACTCCTCTTCATATTTTCCTCATTTAACCCATTTTCCATGTTTGTAACTTTCTCTTCTTCTATATACTTTACCTCCATTTTTCCGAATTTTCAATATAAAAACTAGATTTTCTTTAAGAAAATTGTGGCTCCATGACATTAACTCAAAAAATATATAAGCCAAGGATTTATGTGGTGAACCAACACTATTAGAAACTCAAAATTAATCTTTAACATATATTAATGAGATTACTATGTAACCTTGGATTCTTTTTTAAAATTATTGAAAATAAAATGGTTAGTCACACTTTTGTATGTTCGAGACCTTCAAGGAAATTACTTTGGTGCTTTGTAATAATTCCTTTGATTTTTACAATTTTATGTCAATTACACCATATTTATGGCTAGAACGGAGCAATGCATAAATTCCACTTACCAATCTACATTTCACCATCCATCACTAAAATATTCCAATCACTTCTTCACATTGGCTAGGGTCTTTACTTATTACCTTACAAACCTTCACTTAAAGCATCAATTAACTTTCATGTGCACACTCTAGATCTTAAAGAGACATAGGGATATTATGTTTTGAGGAAATTTTTAGACCTTATTCAACCTCTTGTTTTAGTTCACATGATGTCTCATGTTGTGTTCCTTTAACTCATCATAATTCTCACCAACAATATTATTTACACCATGCTAATACACACACACACACACACTTCACTTCCATTGTTGCATCCATGTCACTTGCATTACATTTCATTAAAACAAAACATCCATGGGAACTTGCTTCCTTATGCACAATTTGCATAGCTTGACTCACTTCTTATCCATGTTAAACCGTAGTAATTTTCACTCCTCATTGTTGGGATAGGGAAAAACTATTCTCATGCTCCCTAACATGCATCCACTCTTGCATCTATTCCTTATCACATTTTTTCCTACACATGGATGGGGCAACATTGTCCTCACTTCGATCAGTATTTCCTTCACTAAATTCATTTTATCTCATTTGTCAATCACCATGTTTTGTCCCACATTATGTTGGGGAAACCCGATTCAAAACTTGTCACTTGAGGGGGATACAACACCAAAACCTTCTAGTCAATATTATGACAACTCAATCATCATCTATCTTAGTCAATCAACCAAATACTATTTTCCTTGTGAAATCAACCTATCGATCCCTTCATAGATTCTAGCTAAAGTGGCCCATCAATCACATTTCTAGGTGATTTAACAACAATGATTTATTAAACCCTAATTGTAGAGTAACCGATTGTAAACAATGATGTACATCTGCTAAGTATAGTATGATGTAAATAAATAAGAAATTAAATATAAAATCCCGAGGAAGAGGTATATAAAGAGTGACTTAGCTTATTTATGCTTGATCTAGAAGTGTTGTGGACTAGGAAAATTGTTGAACATTAGGTAAATAATGTCATACATGCTTAGGATAAATTATGAAATGCAAGAATAAGTCGTACATGGGTGCCCATGGCTAGATATGTTCACTTGGGCAATGGAGACCTATTCTAAAAGGAACGATAACCAAATCGTACCAAGCCAAGAACACAGATGCTAATCAAACACCACGATCAATAAGATGAAAGTAATTCACCAAAATAACTTTACATAAAACCTTTGCAAACAAATGAGAAACAATATCATATATTATTATGGAACTCAATGCAATACATTGAGAATGGGCCTTGCTTAAATAGGCAAGGAATAACAATCTAAGAACCAGTCAAGGTCGTAGATCAAGCCATAAATCAAGGAAATAACTAGTCATCAAAGAACTAGTCAAGACCATAGATTTAGGAGAGAACTAGACATCAAGGATCTAGTCAATACCATAGATCTAGGAAAGAACTAGTCAATACCATAGATCAAGGAAAGAACTATACCTAACAACTAGATAATATCTCCTAATAT
The DNA here is from genome assembly GCA_018340775.1 of Taxus wallichiana var. yunnanensis. Taxonomy (NCBI): domain Eukaryota; kingdom Viridiplantae; phylum Streptophyta; class Pinopsida; order Cupressales; family Taxaceae; genus Taxus; species Taxus wallichiana. Next base: position 648,133,195 of record CM031243.1, read on the forward strand.
CTAAATAAATAAAAAGAAATATCCACACACATAAGTGGGTGAGGATAAATACAATAAAGGTAAATAATGTACCTAGGTGAACATGAGCTAAGGTAAATACCTACTCTAACATATTCTAAGTGCATGTGAGTGTGAAAATGGTCATAACCTAATCTTTACTATATTTTACAAGTGTCGTAAATATTCCTTGTTGATCACTTGTGTGTCTCCCTTTGATCACCGAGGGTACACCTGTAACCTACAAAACAGATATCACTGCAAAACCCACAACCCACATCAAATCTAAAAAATAAAGATGCAAAATGGGGATTTGGGTGACCCAGTGGTCACCCTGAGAGTGAAATTACAATCAAGAACTGGACTACATCTCAGACTCCATGTAGTTCTTGTGAGTGTGTGCAAGAATCATGCCATAGGATTACCTTGTGCGAGTTCACTTGATAGCGGGTTATAGCTAGATGTAGCAATGTAATAAAATGTGTGGATGGAATAAAAAACTTCACCTTCCTATGTTGTGTATGCAATGTTATAACCCTTGTCCCTTGAGTGAATTTCTAGATGTATTCCTTTGGAGTGCTTTAGGTGCATTTAGATGCAAGCCTAGGTGATGATAGTATATGTTTAGTTCTTGGTCCTTGATTTTAAACACATAGTTATGTGTTTATATGATTCCCTTGTTTGAATTTCGTAATTGACAACTAGAAGGTTAACCCATAAGTGGAAAAGATGCCAAAAAGATAAAAGAGACCCAAAAGGAGTGAGTAAGATAATAAATGATCGGAGAGGATCCCGGAGGGGACAAGGGCACTGAGCGCTCATGTCCTGGCTAGGTTATGGTATCACGGAGCCATAAAAGATAAATAAGTAAAATATCGACTCGGTTGTATGCTATGTAAGACCAAATAGAAAGCAAGAAACAAAGATAAGAGGCCAAAGACAATCGTCAATTACTAGTTTTCTTTCTTAGGAATCTTATGGATGCTAGTATATGTTTAAGACCTAGAAATATACCCAAGTGCATGATTTTGTGTCTACATTTTCCCCCCAATTTATGTTGTTGAGTGAATACTTGATAACATAAAGTAGATAAGATATGTGTACCTGATAACCATGTAGAGTGTGCGGTGAAGAACGTGTTGAGTGGACAAGTAAAGCGTGGAATGATGCAAAAATGAAGTGTGGAAACTAGGAAAGGAAAGTGACCCTAGGGGTGAAGAATATGCATGATACCATGTTGTACCTATTTTTTTCTTGTTGTTGCTAATTCTTGTAAGGGTGGACCTATAAAAAGAAGAGAAAGAATGTGGTCAAAGTTGTGTATATGAAAAATATGAGTAAAACATGTATAAGTATGTAAAAGTGTGAATGCATGTAAAAAGGAAAGTATGCACCTAATGTAGAAGAGTGTAAAAGGATAGATTTTTTTTTTTGAAAATGTTGTGTAGAGCGAGTTTTTGGGAAATCTCACACTAAGAGCAAGATTTTGGGTGATCTCATGCCAAGGGTGATTTTTTTGGGCGATCTCACACCAAGGAGAAAGTGTTGGGGAGAGAGGTCTAGTGTTACTCTCCTTCCATGAATCTTCGATTAAACACCACTGCGGTTGGTGTGGACTTGCTTTGTTCTATTATCCTAATTTTTTCCAAATTGTACCAATTAAACTATATGTAGGAGATAAATTATATTATGTTTCTTTGGAGGATTTTGTTTGATCTTGGAAAACTTCTCTCGAAGACTTATGTGAATTGTGTTGATCGAGAAACTGATTATGTGTGCCCCTAGGACATGAATGCCCAGGGGAGGACACATGCACCTAAGCACTTGTCTTAGCCAAGTCTTTGGTGTCATGTTGTCTTGAGGACCTAAGTCAAATTCTTGGTTGCTCTATAACTATGTTTTGTTTTTAATCTGTGTTGTATTGTACTATGTTGTATCTCTGAGTTGTTTTATGGGGTGATTTGTTCACCCAATGTATACCCCTCCTTGTTTTGGGTGCATGCGATGTCAATAGGAGAATACGTCCCAAAGAGAGGACCTGATGTTGATATGAAATGTATCCAAGTTGTAGGGGGAGGGAACATGCATGGTAGAAACTAAGGAACATGAAAACAAAGTGGCTAGAAAGATGTGTTAGTAGAAAAAGTAGTAAATATGTCATAGAAAAATAATGTAACAAGTAAGTGTGCATACAAGATAGACCATGAAAAGTGGGTTTCAAACATGGGACATCGCTCACAATGTCACAAGACAATTAGGGCCGAAGTGGCCAAAGTTTATAAGTAGTGATTAAACAAGACATAGGGAATAGCCCTCAAATAATGGCATATAACAATAATCAATGGAAAATAGTGTCAAGAAAAGTGTCGAATAACCATGGTGGTAAATAGTCTTGTGTTGTCGTGCAAATGTGCAATAGGGAAATTGATAATTTCGAGCACGAAAACTATACCCCGTGCTGAAATTTTCTTTTTTTATAATTCCTAGGAACTCCATGTCAAATCTTTCAGTTTGGTCACCCCTTATTTTATGTCAAATTGGCCCCCTAGGTGATTTAGGAAAGTTCTAAAAAGATGCTTATCTTCCTCGCAAAGATTGGGAAGGGCTATCTTGGCCTTCCCAGGTGGATCAACCCCCTAGAGTAGAACAAAAGGGAAAATTCAACATGGAGGTGAATTGAAGTCCTTAGAACATCATGGAAATGATTTTGGAAGGTTTGGGGAAGTTTTGAAAGACTTGGAGCGAGTCGAATTAAAAGCGGGTTTCACAAGCCTAGGTAGTACATAGGCCTAAAACAGCTGCTTGACCTTTAGAAGAATATTTTGGGGGCTCCATATGGAGTTAGGAGTAAAAAAACATCTCTGAAATAATAATTCTAATCCCTAAATGATGGTGAAATCATATTTTTCCCAACACTTTGGTGCATCAGTATGCAGACAATTTTTCTTAGGCACGGGTGGAGTAAAAATCACATTCCAATTTTCAGGGATCAAATGGATGAATCAAGACATGCAACACACACCATCAGATTCAAAAGCCCATTTCTAGTCATAATTATATAAAATTTCACCAAGAAATTCCATCGGGAGCTTAAGTTATCAACATTCCAAGTTACCCTCTCGGGAGACAGTTCAGAGTTAGTCAATTTTCAGGAGGACACGTGTCGGCACCAGAGCCTAGCTAGATTTTATGTCCTTGACGGCCATGAGGTCAGATACACCAACCTTGTAAAAATGTGCCCAGCCCCCATATGACCTCTCAGGACCCTCATGTGACCTTGGACTTACGGATTCGCCTGCACCCAGGTGCATTTTGGAGCTCAAATTCCGGTCGGAGCGAGGACACGTGTCGGCTCCGGGACCACCATGGAATTTGATGTCCCTCAAGTGCTTTAGGTCGGGATATAAAACATGGAAAAATGCACCCAGCCCCCATTGAGAGTTTTTTGGTCATCCATGTGATGGTGGCTTTCAAAGGTTTTAGTGTTTTCTCAAGCAAATCCCTTGTCGTCAAATCAAGGACATGTGTCGTCCCCTTGCTCACCATGGAATTTGATGTCCCTCATGTCCCTGAGGTCAGGGACATTAGACATGAAAAAATTTCCAAGCCCTCCAAGTGCATTTCTTGAAAATTTAAATCCAACACTTAGTCATTTTCTTCCTCTCATTTCTCCTCCACAACTCCTCACCATGCCATGGCTTTGCTCAAGCTTATCTAGACACCCAGTCTGCCATTGCTGATCCAAAATAGATCTTCCATGACCCAAAAATACTCTACTTCATGAAAACACAACAATATCATAGAAAAGTGGATCAAAGAAACAAAGAACGGGAAGAAAATGAAGGTTTTTGACAGATAACCGTGAAGTCACCCGATCGAGAAATATTCATATCTCACAAGATACAAGTCGGATTGAGGTTTCATCTTCTATAGAATTCCACATTTTCAAGACAATCACAATGTAATAAACCTAGAGGTCAAATGGTGCCCAAAATTATTTGTTCCAACAAAATCCTCACTTTGTGCACCAGCTCACATTTGTCGGATTTCCCATCATTCCAGCAATGGAAATGAGCTAAAAACTTGTACATGAGCTCCAAATGAAAAACCTATCGCAATGGAGTTTTTTTCATCGTAAATGGAGACAAAAACTAGACCTGTAAATTTTGAGCTCCATTAATGGCCGCCATGGTAGCTCCGTGCCCGAAGCCACTGCCAGGTTAAAATTTCAAAAATTATTTCCAATCATTCTAGCACGTGAAATCAAGTGAAATTTTTAGAGTAGGTATTTACCTTAGCTCATGTTCACCTAGGTACTTTATTTACCTTTATTGTATTTATCCTCACCCACTTATGTGTGTGGATATTTCTTTTATCTTATTTATATATTAGGAGATATTATCTAGTTGTTAGGTATAGTTCTTTCCTTGATCTATGGTATTGACTAGATCCTTGATGTCTAGTTCTCTCCTAAATATATGGTCTTGACTAGTTCTTTGATGACTAGTTATTTCCTTGATTTATGGCTTGATCTACGACCTCGACCGGTTCTTAGATGGTATTCCTCGCCTATTTAAGCAAGGCCCATTCTCAATGTATTGCATTGAGTTCCATAATAATATATGATATTGTTGTTCATTTGTTTGCAAAGGTTTTATGTACAACTATTCTGGCAAATTGCTTTCATCTTATTGATCGTGGTGTTTGATTAGCATCTGTGTTCTTGGCTTGCAATACGATCTCGGTTATCATTCCTTTAAAAATTTGGAGGACATGACCGTGACGATGACTCGAATCCAAAAAAATAGACCCAATCGCAAACCGAGCACCGGAAATCCACTTTCTAAAAATAGCAAGCTTTCCTACACATACTTGTTATTTTTGGTAAGTCTTTGTCAAAAGTGGCTATGTAAAAGGCAATGTGCATCTGAAGACCTCCAAGAAACCAGAATGATTATCCAGAGCAGAAAATAGTGAAAATGATCACTTACTTAAAATAGTAAGTCCCTTATAAATAGGTGTTTACTAAAAGTAGTAAGTCACCCCAAAAAGTGGTCAAAGCAAAGGCAATGTGCACAAGATCAAATGAGGGAGTTCATCACATCACGATGGTTGAGAAGAGGCAAAAATCACCTCTCACTAAAAATAGTAAGCCTTCCATCTAGACACTTACTATTAATAGCAGGTTATTCTCAAAGGGAAAGTTTGGCACAATGAGACATAGAGGGATGATCATCTCAGGGAACTGGATAATGTTTTTGACACTCACTACATAGTTCGGGTCACAGGTATATCATAAGTATGCTAGGAGTTTCGGTCATTAGCGGAATAATTCACTCAACTTGGCAAGTGTTCATGAGCTAATTTAAAGGAGTTTCATAATTTGCAAGGAGTTCAAAGATTCAGAGTTTCACTACATTTGGAGCTTTCCATCAACGAGGACTAACAGACTTCATCGGGAATGACATCTCCTCTTCTTCTTCTATCTCTCTCTCTCTCTCTCCTCTTCTCCCCAACTTTCTCTCACTTTACAATATTATAATTTCACGTTGTGGTTGCACTGTTTCATATGTCCTAATGTTCCTAATGTAATAAGTCACCTTTATGTTATAAAAAGGGAATTAATATTCTCCTAGGAAGTTGAAAAGTTTTAAGTTGCATAAGGACATATGAAAAGCCATTGGGGGGTTGATGATAAGTCACCTCTCATTCTATAAATTGTAATGCCATTCCCATTTCAAAGGGTTGGTCATTAATTTTGTAAGCTCAAGAGTGCATTCTATCTTGAGAGAACAAAGGAGATAGCCAAATTCTTCCATTCCCCCTCATTCTCAAATTTCCTCTATTTCCTACACTATGTACAATTTCTACTTGAGCACCAATACAAGAAGGAGGAGTTTCTATCCTTTTTGATGAGAAGTTTTAGAACCTTTGAGTTCTCAATCTCACCTCGTCTTTTTTTTGTTTGTAGTATTGTTTCCTCTTAATTTCAATGCATGTGATGTAATTTCCAACTAGTGTAATGCAAGTATCTGATTTCCTACTTGCAACATTAGTTTCTCTTGTCTAATATTCTTACTCCATTTCCCAATCTCTTATAAAATTCTTCTCTTGCAGGTATTTGCAAGCTTTTTTGCAGGGTTAGTGGAGTGTCCCTGTTGGATCCATGGTTGAAAGGCCACCACGAAATCCACTTTTCACGTGCATGCATATACGGCACACGCAAGACTTGTTAAGTTAAGTAAGAGGGACTTAGATTCCCAAAGCGTTGGCAAGAAATCCACAAGTTTGTCCACCCAACAAATTTTCTTGTCAACATCCTAAAAGGAAAATGTTGCACATGAAGCACCCGTTAGCATGTTAGAAAGATAAAGAGTATGTCAAAGCATGTATGTGTCAATGTAAAGTAATGTGCTAGTGAGAATAGGAAGTAGTATATAATGAAATGATAACATCTGTAATGTGTGATAAAGTAGATGCCCCCATGAGCCTCGGTGGGATTGGTAAGAGGTATAGTGCTAAGCATCATCAGTAGCATGTAAAGTTTAATAAAATATCTGTATTCACTTCAAATGCCCAAGTGAACATGCATGTATATATAGAAAAGATAGTGACATACTAAGTATCTCGTCAAAGCATGGGAAACAAAGTGTGCATGTAAGTGTAAGAAAGAAAGATTAAGTGCAACTAAGATATGCAATATGTAGTATATGAGTGTGATGAAATGGTATGCAATATGAATGTGATAGGAGCAATGTGGCCCCCAACAAATGTGGATGAGTATGAGATGAGGTTCATTTATAAAATACCCTCAACAATCAAGAATGAACCATAGAACAAGAGTGTGTCATCAAGAAATGGTTTGAAATTGTGTGCTAGAAAGATAGATGATGAAGCGTAGAGCGTGAAGAGTGAATGTGGTGAGGTTCATTTCAGATTTAGACCCTCAATATTCGAGTATGAATTGTGAAACTAGAGTGCGTCATAGGGTAATGATGATGCAAAATGTGTATCAAGATGTGAAAGAGAGACTAGATGTAAAACACGGAGCGTAATGTGTATGTGTAGAGACTAGAAATGATTGAGGGGGAATAAAACATGATGCCGCCCAATTGTGATGAGGATATAAGCATATCCAACGATAGTGAAGGGAAAGGGCCCTCCATCTGATTTTGAGGAGATAAAGATGTGTGCCAATTCTCTAAGATCGGTGGTGTATGAGAAGAACGATGTGCATGTGAAGGAAGCTTATGTGGTGAAAGAGGTGGCAAACGCCTATGTGAATTAGACCTATGTGGCGAGGGAGGTGGTGAACACTTATGTGAAGGGGTTTCCAAGTAGGGTAGTTATGTTGACACTATGGACTAGTGGATCTATCGGGATGAAAACGTCGTGGAGTAGGACATGTTCGAATAAGCGAACTAGGCAGAACATGACTTAGATGTTAGAGGTCTAGGAGACACAAAAGTTGAAGATGGTGGAGGAATGTCATCAAGAGCAAGTAGAGGCAATGATGTGCATGGTGGAACACCTTTAATAGTGATAACTTGTTTATTGTGAATGAATTTAAGACACAAATGATGCAAGGAGGGAACAACTTGAGCGGCATGGAGCTAATGGAGACCTAAGAACATGTAATAACCTTTGATTGCAGATGCCACAATGAATGGCACAAGCATGGTAAGAGGCCCAATGTAATGGGAAACTGATGTAACCAAAAGAATTAGGAAGCTGGATAAGTGGTAGTAAAGATTGGAAATTTTATAACCATAAGAAGTGTAATGGAGCACACCCGATAGAGCCACTAGATAGACCATAATGTTGTTGCCGATAAAGTGTATGAAAAAATAGAAGCAACCATGTGTAATGAATCGAGAAGATAGTGTTGCATGATAATCTTAATCAAAAAATTAAATAGGTGGTCGTGATGCATCGCGAAGGTTTAGCGTGGAAAATCAAGGGGCCTCGATGAAGGAGGGGGCATAGTGTGATATGTATGATTAACAAAAGGGTCGGGTGAGCTTATGTGTCATGCTTAGGCAAAGGTTCATTAAATATTTTGATATTTTTTTTATCATTTACCAATTTAGAAGAAAAATATGGAACACGAAGCTCCAGTGAATTATTATCAATAAGATCTTGTATGAGATGCCTGAGTTTGAAACAACAATCAATATAATTTCCAATGCATTGATGATATGCACATACACCATTTTCCTCATAATTGTGGCTACGAGGGCAAGATGGATCAAGATTGAGAGGTGGTGGAAGAGTGATGAGATTGCTTTTGAGAAGTTGAGGAGTAGAAATCGAGGCACATATGGAAATTTAGTGAAAGTATGCTTTGGAGGTTTCCATTGAAGATTTTCAGGAGGAGAGATGGCATTGACAGTTTCCTTTTCTTTAGTGGGCTTAGGATATGCCTTGAATATTGATTTAAATTGAAACCTATTAGAAGAAGATGAATAAGTATCTTGATATTTGAGTTTTCCCATAGAGAGTAGTTTGAATTCACACATTTTAAGCATATGGCATAATTGATCAAATGAAGGAGAGGTCTCAAAGATAACACTCTCTGTAGTGGTGGTAAGAGGATTTGCACAAAAATATCTTGTAATTCTAAATTAGCAAGCACATTAGTCATCTTAGCTAGGTTGTTCTTATAATGTAATACATAGTCCACTAGATGTTCATTAGATCGTTGTTTAATTTGAGCTAGTTGCACATAAGAGATCTTAGTGCCAATATTGATTGAAAAATGAGAAATAAAAGCATCGGCTAAATGTGTGAAAGAAGTTACCAAATGAACATGTAGATCATAAAACCAACACATGGCGTAATCTTGAAGACTGTGAGGAAATATCTTAGCTAGTAATGTATGATCATCCACATAATCTAGACATGCCACATGAAAAGCTTGGAGATGCTCTTGAGGGTCACCATGGCCATTAAAAATGGGTAGCTTATGGGTGATGAAGTTTAGAGGAAGTGGATAAGCAAAAATGGCGGGTGCAAAAGGAGTGTGAAGAAGCAAAGAGGAATCAAGAGATGGAGAGGAGTATGAAGTAGCCTATTGAAGTTGACGGATTTGAACTTGTAAGTCCTGATAGAGAGAAGCTAGGTCTTGTGTGCCAGAAGAAGAGACTTTCCGAGTGTGAGAAATAAGAGGTGGAGTGAAATGGTTAGTAGGAGTAGGAACAAACATGGGAACAATAGAAGTAGGTGGAAGGGTAGAAGAAGGAGGTTGTGTTGCAATAGGAATAGAAGCAATATTAGAGGTGGGAGGGTTAAGCTCAGCTAGATTGGTGGCCTCCTCATGAGAAGTGAATAAAAGCATATCTAAGTCTTGCATATGTTCAACAAGATGAGCATTGAGATCACAAAGGTCTTCATCAGTAAAGGGTGGATAAATTTCAGCGATGTGAGGAAGATGATAATATGCCAAGAAACTAGTGGTTGGGTTTGAGTGATGGGTTCACCAAATGATTTAACAAAAATAGATTTATTAAACCCTAATTATAGAGTAACTGATTGTAAACAATGGTGTACAACTGCCAAGTATAATATGACATAAGAAAATAATCAAGTAAATATAAAACCCTGAGACAAAGGTATGAAAAGAGTGACTTAGCTAATTTACGCTTGATCCAGAAGTACATTGGACTGGGAAAACTACTGAACATGAGGTGAAAAGTGTCGCAAACGCTCAGGATAAATTCAAGACTACAAGAATAAGGCTAGACATGAGTGCCCATGGCTAAACAAGGGTGCTTGGGCGTTGGATACCTCTTCTCGGCATTGGAGACATCTTCTAGGTGTTTGTGATTGTGAAAAATGGTTAGAAATTGATCTTTATTGTGTCACACAAGTGTTGCAAATATTCTTTATTGATCGCCTATGTGTTGCCCTTTGATTGTGAAGGTACATGTAACCTACAAAACAGACATCACTTGCAAAACCCACAAACCACATCAAATCCAAACAATAAAGATACAAAATGGGGAGTCATACTGACCCCAATGGTCACTCCAAGAGTGAACTTACGACCAAGCGTTGCACTACATATTAGACTCCATTTAGTTCTTGTGAGTGTGTAAAAGAATCGTGCCCTAGGATGCCCATGTGCGAGTGCATTCGATAAGGGTTGTAGCTAGATGTAGCAATGTAGTAAAATGTGTGGATGGAATAAAGAACTTCCCCTTCCTATGCTATGTATGTAGAGTTATAACCCTTGTCTCTTGAGTGAATTAATAGATGGACTCTTTTGGAGTACTTTAGGTGCCTTAGGATGCAAGCCTAGGTGATGATAGTATATGTTGAGTGTTTGGTCCTTGATTATTTATATGATTCCCTTGTTTGAATTTTGTAATTGACAACTGTAAGACCGACCCATAAGTGGAAAAGATTCCTAAAATATAAAAGAGACCCAAAAAGAGCGAGTAAGATAAGAAAGGGTCATGGGCACCCCGAGGGGATAGGGCGCTTTGGCACTCTGTCTTGAAATTTGGGCATTGGTGTCTCAGAGCCATAAAAGATAAATAAGTAAAATATCGACCGGGCATTTGTGGGGTATGTAAGACCAAATAGAAAGCAAGAAACAAAGTCAAGAGGGCAAAGATAGTCGTCAATTACTAATTTTCTTGCTTAGGAGTCATATGAATGCCTGTATATGTTTAAGACCTAGAAATGTCCCCGAGTGCGTGATTTTGTGTCTACACTAGTTTCATGTTTATCCATTCAATTATATAAACCCGTGTGTGTGACATCCATTATCATAGGGTTATGTTAACCCCATCTTGTCTTGATTTTGTTGTTGCGATCCTTCCTATGCAACACACAACCCAAAAAGGGGCAAAATATAGACATCAAAAAATGCACCTCCATGGTCACATCATTTACAAAAATACAAAAATAATATAAACATAATAATCACTAAAAATCAAATAATCCCACAAAAACAAAAAAATATAAAATAAGGTTGAATAAAGACATGTCACATATTTTTATCCTCACCCACTCACATTAAATTTTGTCACAAGACTTCATGCACAAGCTACCAACATTTAATCAAATCCACCTACCATTTGCATCTCCAATGTACATTTGACCCTTATTATCTCAACTCTCTATGCACTTTGCACCCATATCCATCTCAATTTTCTATGTACCACAAATCTATAAAATAACACTCACCCCTCTCTTTGCTCTTCTTGGCCCTTAGAACAAATTTAGCTCTTGCTCTCATATGCTCTACTAATTTTTTTGCTAAAGGAGGAATAATATCATTTGGACAACCCGAAACTCACAATACAACCATTTTCAATTGTTTAACAAATGTGTTAATCGTAACTACAATCGGCTTACAATTGCTATGTGATCGTGCATGTGAGTGGGCTATAATTGGAAGCAACTTCTAATCAATCAACATTCCATCAATAACCATCAATCTCGCCATTAATAAACCTTACACCACGACTTGGTCCCCTCGGGCTCAAATGTATACCATTTCATTTCAATTTACATTCATCATTTCATGTCTTACATGTTCTTTTATCAATCTTGAAAGAGATAGGAATTTAACCAAGGCAAATTCCTAGCCACAAAAACAAACTAACATGTTTTCCTAGTGTTGTTATGGTAGATTCAAAGATTAACTCACTTTATTCATAGAAATAATCTTATGATATTCCTCACATATATGTGGTGACAATAAGCTCATTTTTATTTGTAGCATGATCTAAACTTGATTTATTTGATATATCTAATCTTTTGCATGGTAGCTCATATCTATGTATAGACTTAGAACTCACATACCCTTATAAATTCTTTATAAAATATATTATTTTTCCATACATTTTGTGTTTTTATAAGATACATTATTAGACAAATATAATTGTTATAATTGGCCATTTGACCAAAATGAAGCTTAATTCCAATGTGCCCCTTATAATGTTGTTTCATCTACATTACAATTTCATTCAAAATGAAAAAAATATGTTTATTACTATAGATTATTGAGATTTTGACATGAATTGAAAATAGAAAAATGAAAGAGATATACAATTTCATTAATGCTCATTTTACAAATGTGGGACAAATGTGGCTTGTAAATGTAGCACAATTATAAGAAGCACACTCAATTAGCTTTTTCATTATTTAGGGTTGGATATGGGAAGAGTTAAGAAATATTGGTAAAAAATTTATAAACATTAATGTTAAGGCATCTTAAAGAGTCTTACAACATTGTATGTTATGGTCTTTCATTGTCCTTTGTTATAACATGTGATTTTTTTTCTATTGGGAGACCAACGATTACATAGATATCAACATCTCTGCCCTTAATAAATTGGAGATTACAAATAATTGATTTACACTTGATGAGTAAGCGTATATCTATATTGAAGTCTTCCTTTAGCTAAGCAACCACGATTAGGGGGTATCCAATCCGTCAAAGTCACCCAGGGAACGATCCTGGCCCTATCTCGCTTTTGACTCTTCGCCGAGTATCTCCAGGCCTTGCCTCAACAAGACTTGATCCCTAGTGGGCTCATTCCAAGCCATTCAACTTCACCAAGAGACCAAGGGCTATTCGATTATATAACATGTGTTTGAATTCACTCCATTTAATAATTTGGTGTTTATATATCTTTTAGTAATATAGTTGAGATTTTTATCTTGAGTTTGAATTGCCCTTTATCATTAGGTTTTAATATTTTGAGTAAAATCATTGGAAGTGAAATTATGGATGTACCTTAAGTTTATTAATATTCAGACTTTTGTATCTCTTAATATGCCTATGATAAGGATGATATTTTGTGATCGGAACTTTTGAAGGCTTTTAGTTTTATAGCGATTATTGTCCACGTGCCTTCGAGATATCAATTTGAATTTGAAATTTTGTCCATTGCATCCTCAATTTTTACTAGCTATCTGATTTTTGTTGCCAATTAATTGATAGTCTTTTTAAATGGATACACATATCTTAAAAGATCCCTCAAACCTTATTTCACATTAGAAAACAAGTTTCTGTTCAAAAATAGTTGTCGAAAAATATCTTTAAAATGATATCTTTAAGTTTCGTATTGATAAATGTGTTAAGATCAAACATATGACCCTTTCTAAAAATTTAATCAAATATAAAGTATCCCTCCCTTAAAAAAACAATTGACATGGGTAGGGTCATATAGGAAGAACTCACACAAATTTGAAAACTTAAAAATTTGTTATAATTTTTTTACTCTTAGGTATATCTAGAAACTCACATATAAATAGGCACACCCTAGATAAATAAGTGCACGGAACTAAGAATAGTATCACACTCAATCATATTATGTATATAATAACATTACACTCATTCATTAGGGAGAAAAATTGAAATATATTGGAATAGATAGGAGTTCATAATAACAACGGCCTACCTTCATCCTCTCTAGATTCCACACATTAATCATGGGACTTTCCATATATATAACTTTTATTTATCATAGCAGTATTTTCAATCAAAAAAAAGTTTTGGAGGTGGGAATTTGATTGGGGTACATCTACACCATTAATAGAGTTGGTTTTTGGAATTTATGATTATTGTTTTGTTTTCTTCCTGGGTTTTTTGATTTGTTTGTTTTTATTTTGTTTTGTTCTCTTCCCTTCTTACGAGGTAGACGTAGTAATTTTCAAAGCTTTAGAATGATTTTCGAGGTGGGTGTGGAAGCAATCCTGAACCGTCACAATCAAGCTTTACAAGATCCCCGCCTGGGCGGCCCATATGTATTCATTCATTGGATTGTAGAGCTGTTCTTCTTCATGCTATTGCTTGTGTCCCTTGTCACAGATTCTTTTTTTGATGGATCAGGCTATCATGTCTTGCAGAAGACCCAAATCTGAGCATGCAATAGATTGCATCCAGTCTGTGGGAAATGATAATCCTAACTGCAAGAATGTGGTTAGTATGAGAAAGTTCAGATCTCAATCCCTGAGAAGTCAGTGATGGGGAGACCGATTCTGAGGTGGTTACAGAGAATTCTGTGGTGGTTTCTAATTCCAGTGGGCAATACAATAACAAGAACAGCAGTAGCCTGCGTCATGTTTGTAGATTCTGCAGTAGAGTTTTTAGCTCTGGGAAAGCTCTGGGTGGTCATGTGAGAATTCATGGGGCTGGCAGGTCTAATGGGCGGTCCTCTAGCATGGAAAATGTTTCTAGGTGTGATTATTCATCAACAGGTAACTGGGTGAAGATATCTAAGGTACCCACAACGAGATCCAAGAGGAATTCCAACTGGGTCAGAGCTGATAGCATTGAAGAGGAAGAGGGAGAAGCAGAGGGGGAAGAGGGCGACAAGGTAGCGAAAAACATGAAAATGGATGTCGGAGATGAGGAGTTGAGTGATCGGAAGACAATGCCTCTGTACACTCTTAGGAGGAATCCCAAGCGGAGTAGGAGGATGACAGATGAGGAGTTTTGTTTGGATTTGACAACCAATAACAGCAGAGTCTGTGTTGAGTGTGGGAAGGAGTTTTCCTCATCTAAAGCACTATTTGGTCATATGAGGTGCCATCCTGAAAGGGAGTGGAGGGGAATCCAGCCCCCAAATGATAGTACCAATTCTAGTTATGAAGTTGTTGTTCATGCTGCTGCTCCAAGCTCTGGTCTCTCCTCCGTTTGCTGGCAGAGCTCTCAGGGATCAGAAGATCTGGAGGAGCATGGAGAAGACGAGACGGCAGCTTCAGATAATGAGAGTGATAGAGAGAGCTTGAAATCAATGAAGGCAGCCCATCATCTAGACTCCTGCAGCCTCCTTACTTGGTCTGTGACTGCAAAAAGAGGTAGGAGAAGACTAATTAGGTCTACTCAACTTCCACAGGAGGAGGATGGTGAAAAGGAAGAAGAAGCAGGGGTTCACAATGCTAAGGAGCTTGAGGATGATAGAGACACTGCCCATTTCCTTGTGATGCTAGCCTCTAGTGCTAGCAATACCAATGATACTAATAAGGGTAATAGACATGTTGAGAGACAGGTGATGGATGAATCAACTTATTGTTTTAAGACGGATAAGCGTGAATCTGAGGGCAGTTTTGAAGATTTTGAAGCAGAACAAGAGGTGCTGGGCTGGAAGGAGAAGATGAGAAAGAAAAGGAGTGATAAAACCGGTAGACCTATTGAATTGGGTGCAGGCCTTGCAGGCAAATATAAATGCAGCACATGCAAGAAGCTCTTAAATTCTCATCAAGCTCTGGTAGCTCACAGATCAAGTCACAAGAAGGTCAAGGGTTGTATTTCAGCGACCAATGCCAATGATGAGGTGGAGGGGATGAATGAAGAAGAAATTAATGAAGAGTGCAGCAGTGTGTTGATGACAGAGTATCTTGTGGATGTTATGGGTTCTTCATATGCAAGAGAGGAGGAGGAAAAGATAAATAATCTCAGTCAAGAACTCAACCCTGAACTTGCAGTAGTGATGAAGAGCTACCATTGGACTGGTGAGAACAGAGTTACAGAGAGCACAAACAGCGTGATCTCAACAAAGGAACAATCAAAAGTATTGGTAGGCCATGCAAGAAATGTGAGACATCCACTTTTCGATCTCAACGAGCCAACACAAGTGGATGAGGAAGATTTAGAAGGTGCTTATGGAATGGTGGAATTTGATTCCTGCCTGTACCGAAAGTGTCAGCCAGAGAATAAAGCTTGACGAAGCTGTGAGGAATGGTGGGTTTGGGTATATCTATGAATGGCTTGAGGTTACACCAGATTGTCCATACCTTGATCTCTTTTTCCACTTTGAGTAATAACCAGGTGCATCCAGATATCCAATCATTTTGATTCTTAAACAATTCATTCTATACATAATCTCTTGTAAGGATATTTAGCAAAACTTTCTTTCTGTAGGTTCTTATCAAAACTTGAAAATTTGAAGGACTTCATGCCAAGATGATGATTTTTTGTTTGATTTTATCAGCAAACAGTTTCTGATGGAAAGACATTTTTAAATGGTGAAAATGCCGCTACTTTCAGATGAGAATACGCACAGATCTTTATCCATGTAAATGTATATAAATCAACACCAGAAGGGGCACAAACTTTCTCCATTTATTTATTAGCCTGTCATGTGGAGGTTTAATATTTGTATTGGAAATTTGTACACAAAGTTCTGTAATATGACATTTTACAATTCCATTCGTTACCAACTTGTTCAATTCCTGATTTTGGGTAGGTGAGTATGGCTGTAGACTGTTACCACATTAGCTTTGCCATGGACAGATTTTCTGAATGTGCAAGGTTGGGAATAGCAAATTTGGTGACTTGGCATAGAACTGGAATCAATTTTGTTTCTGGGTGTTTGTTTGGATCAATTTAATTCATGTCTTCTGGGCACAACTTCTTAGTAATTGATGTTTTTTTAACTGTGAACAGATAGGTGTTGAGCCAGAGTCTTACAATTTTTGATTTATTGTAGCCTCTGTGAAAATGAGGTTTTATGCTTCCCTAGCCATGAACAAGCAACTAGAATTTGAACTTGAATCCTTTACTTGTAAATACAAATCCATACCAAAACACCAAATATATTTTTAAGGTGAAAATGGAGCAAAGTCAGTGTACCTATTTATCCTCTTGGTCTCTAATAGAAATCTTGAGTCAGTCACTGCTTTGAAGCTTATATCATTTTCTAGGGTGCTGTGAAGAGTGAGGCAAATCATTCATTGTTAATGTGAGCCAGCAAGAACTTCAGTGACCTGATTGAAAAGTACATCTCATCTATGGAAAAACAATATATGACACACAAGCTGCTATGATTTTTTTTTATTATGATCCAGCAAGAATTTCATTGACCTGATGGAAAACTGTCAATCTCATTCATGGACAAGCAATTAGTCTAGCTTTCTCGGACATAATTCACAAACTACAATTTTCTGTTAATGAATCAGTAAAAATTTCATTGCCCTGATTGAAAAGTCCATCTCATCCCAAACATTTAGTCTAGCTCTCTTGGACGTTATACTCAAACTGTGATTTTCTCTTTGTATGAGCCAGCAAGAATTTTATCCACTGATCTCATCCATAAACAAACTGTTATTGTAGCTTTGGGTAAGAAGAACAATGCAGAGATAAAACAGTTGCAGTTGGAAATTTGAAAGTTGAAGGTGGCCAACTTGATCCTAGAGCAAAGAGTGAAAATCATAGAGAACTTGCAAGCTGAGAATATTGGTGTGGTGGCCATTTTGGTGGAGAATGACATGAGTAGCAGTGAGGAAGAAGTTAAAAGTGTAGTGATGAACAGGGGCAATAAAAGGATAATCCAGCATAAGGAGGCAGGACCCAACACACGCACCAGTGGAAATCAGAGGAGAAAGATACTCGGCGAAGGGCGCTGAGAATGCTTCTATGAATAAACAACAGTTACAACAGTCACAAAATTAACCAATTATAGTAAGAAAAACTCCAACCGAGACCAAATTATGAAAAAAATAAAATACAAATAAACTAAGAACACTTTTTGAGAGTATTGTTTCTTATAAGACTTTGTTGACGGTGATCCTGTATTTTCACAAATGCAACTCGTTCCTCTTGACTCTTAAGGTTGAATTGATACAACTACAACTACAGCGAAGAAAAAAATCTGAATTTACTTGTTCTGTTAGGTTAGTTGCCACTTTCATGCCAACTTTTTGTGGACTTTTTGTTAACTAGTATTTTTTTAAAAAAATGTTTCTTGGATATTGGATCAAACTATTTTGATCCTATTTATAATTAGTTGTTAGTAGATTTTTATTATAATATCTTTTTGTTTGTACAAGATTTCCTACACTTTTACCTACATAATAATTTATTACAGTTTGCTTGGATACTTAACATACACAAACTATGTTAATTACAAGAAATTCATTCCTTTGCTGGGAAAGTCCATTTTATCTATGGACAAACTCTTTATTATAGTTGAATAAAAATCATTTTAACCATTACCGGATTCAAATGTCAGGTCATTTACCAATTATAATTAGATGTAGTCTTTTATTTAAACAAAAGTCACATAATTGGATAGTTTGCTATTGTATAAGTTTCAACAAAATTATTGTATAGGTTTATATATATATATATATATATATTTTTTTTTTTTACAATTGTAATATATTTTGTCAAAAATAGTGTTTTTTTAAAAAAATATTGGTTAAAGATGAGATTGGAAATGTTATTAATAATTTTTATTGAAAATAATAAATATAATTAAATATAAAATATGAGTTGTTATTAATAAAATATATAATAGAATATAATTTTTAAATTAATAATTTATAATAATTTTAAAAGTTTTTTTGATAATCTTTTAAAAGCTTTTGATTAAACTTAATGTAAAGGTAAAGACAATAAGTTTTATATTATAAAAAAAGAACTTATAACTTTTCATTATGTTTCAAAAAAAGCAACGTAAGCATTTGTAGTATTTATAAATTGAACTTTTTAAAAATACTTGTTTAGTCAATTTTTAGAAAAGTTGTTTTGAATAAAATATTTACATAATTATAAAAAATCACTCTATGATATCATAAAATAATGGATCAATATAAAATTTAGAAAAAACATTCCATAAAAATAGAATAATAAAACAAAAAGTAAAAAGCAAAAAGCTTCCAATTTTTATTTGTTTATAAGATTTATACTTCAATATTTGAATAATTGCTATGTTTAGATTAGTTGATGTAAAATAATAAAAAAATAATTAATAAAAAATAAGTGTGCTTCAAAAGAAATAAAGTTCAGCCAATAGAATTAAGGGAAAAATCTTTGAAAAAAATTCAATTTAAACTTTAGTAAAAAACCATTAAATTACACATAACATATTTTGGTTGGCTAATTAATTGTGGTGAAGATAATAAATATTAGTTAAGATCTTATATATTTTTACTTTTATTATAAATGGTTTTCATTGTAACAAGTGCTTTTATTTGGCATTGTTCTCTGTAACTGCGCATTCAACTCCTGCTGCCTCACATGTATATATAAGCACCAAAAATTATTTGCAGTTCAATCTCCCTATTTATCCCCGAAAATTTCTCTGTAGTTAATTAACTATGGTGGTGATGGGTTATAATTCTTGCTCTAAATTCTGTGGCAGTGATGGAATTGTTTCTTTCCAAAGCAGAGATAGCTCCAAAACACTTGTGTGGCGGCCTTGGAATAGTAAATTATGTGAGTTTTCAGACTAATTTTTCTCTCATTTTCCAGTTCGCTCTAAAGTTGGAGCTAGATGGATTTACGTTATTTTGAAAGCATAAATCTGAGTTCAATGAAACTTTTTTGCAACAGTTATCTGTAACAATTGGTATTATGATGGCTTACCTGTTTGGGCTATTCCTTGGTTGGAGGAATCTTGCCATTGCAGGCTAGTTGTATACTACTTTTTTTTGGATGACAGAGTTTTGATTGTTTTTCCCGAGAACTTTGTTTCCTCATTATAAACAGTTTGATTAGGAACTTCATGGTGAACCTTGCAACAGATTTAACTAATGATAGATTATCCTTACCCTTTTGTTCCTTCCTCACTGTGCTGTGTTTATGAACTATCAATCTTTGTCTCACATTTCTTAATAAATAAACCCCTCCATTCTAATTAACAATGGTTACAAATGATTCTTTCTTCTGAATCCTCATTTTTTTTTTGATTTCAATTACATATAGGAACCACGTCTTTATCCAAGAGTCTTATCTTCGTGGAATTGATTACATAGTCTTAAAGAATCTTCATCCCCCATTGTGATGTGGTTGTGCATGAGTAGTTCCTCGTTCTCTTATGGTTCTAGGGTTATTCTTCATCTCAGAATCTCCAAGATGGCTGGTGAGTTTTTGGGGTATGAATTTTTATCTTGCATTTCAGAGTGTTGTGGAGAAAAGAAATCAACAATCAAGAATAAAATTTTCTGAAATTTTTGAACGAAGATACACAAAACCTGTCATTGTAAGTTATATGGTTGCTTTGTTAAGTAGCATAATAGCAGGTGTTGTATAATTTTCATGCCCTGATGAATTTCCATAAACTAGTCGATGTTGAATTTCCATAAACTGTAAATTTATTAACGGAATTGTTGTTGCAGGCTGAAAAACAAGTAGAAAAGAATAACAATGCTAGTGGTCAGTGAATGGGGATGAACAACGTGAATTTAATTGCAGGTAAGGTCATTTGTGACCTTACTAAGGAAATGATCTGTTTATCTTAATCCAAATTGTTTTGTCTACAATTGTTTGTCTGTGAGTAGATGATTGAGTTTATATCATAATTTTATATAGTATATTTTAATGCCTCAGTTATATTTACAAATGCTGGGAAGGACCCAAAAATGAGAGACAACATAGAAATTACATAAATGGATAGTCCTTATTTCACATACAATAAAACATATATTGTTTTATATTCATTTCGATAGTCTTCCAAAAATTTACAGTAAATCCAACTTCTAGAGGATTAAAGACAATATATATTATCAAAAGCAAATAAACCATATTACTAAGGCATTTTGTTCAAATTTGACAAAACATGTGCCTAAGACTTATTTCTAAGGAAATCTATCATGCATTTTACATATTTGAAATGATAAGCCAAGGCTTGGCACTCAGGAATTCTATTACATATTTGACAAAATCTGCTAAAGCTTACTAAATGGGCAGTTTTTTAGAAATTCAATCTAATATTGGACAAAATCTGTAAAGCCTTCACTTAACAACTTGACCAAAATCCTAGAAATGGTCGAGACTGCTCTTCCTCATGACTCTTTGATGTGCTAGCATTCATATATTGGAGTACATTAGGTAGCATAGTAGGAGGCTTACCTGGAACATTTTTCATAGTTCTTGAAAGTTGGCCAATTTGACCAAGCAATGCTTGATCTAAATTTCTGAATATGTCTCTTTGTTTGAAGGAGAAGATGGGAAACTGGATTGGTTATTGATAATGGAAGAAAAAATAGGCATGAATGTGTTATACATGCCCAACAAAATGTGATGTTGATCAGGAAGGGGATTAGAGGGACTACTCAAATGTCTATTTTGTTGATCAGGCTCCTTCTATGCTTGTTGTCATTCCTTCATCCTTTTGTCATGTTCTTTGATAGTTTGATAGTTTGGCTTGCTCCTTTTTCAACTCCTCCTTTTTTCGCTGAAACTTATCCTCTTATTTTTTTGCATTTTCAATTCTCTTTCAATTTTAAGCTTCCCCTTCTTTTTCTGTTTCTACCAACATGCGGGCTTTCATTTCTTATGCTTGTTCCCTTTTCTTTTCCTTCAAATCTTCAATTTCTCTTTTTCTTTCTTCTTGATCTTGAAGTAAATGCAAATATTCATCAGAGGTAAATATTTGGGATTGCCTACTAGTTCTAATTGCACCATCACTTAGTAACACAGGTTATTGTGAACCCTTTCATTCGGTAGCTTTAAGAATTTAATTACTTATTGGATGTCATTTTGGGTGCGAGGCCACCTCTTCGTTGTCTTGTGTGGCTATGAAATCAACAACTTTGAAGTTACCTTTATCCATATGATGTGAGGATAAATTTGGGGCATCTAATTGGGATGCATCATGTGCCTCCCACTTCAAAGTATCAACATAATAATGCACCACCTCACTCAAAAGAGGTGGGGGAGGGGATGGCATTGAAAGAGAAACTTTCTCATTGTTGAAATAAATTTGCATGTTGAGGTTTATTGCCTCTTCTTTAACCCATTGATGTTGGCTGAGCTATGTTGGAAAAGTCAAGCTATCATGAACATCTGCAACTTCTTGTGTTTGGCTCACATGAGTTGTTGAACTAAGGTGATAATCTTCTTCATTGATTTTTTGTGGCTGATTTAAATCTTTAGGCATGCTAAAACATTTCGAATCGACATGCACTTCCTTTGTTTTATGTGCATCCTCATTATCGACACATTATAAATAATTTCTTCTAAACATTGCCGTACATCTTCATATTCTATTCTTTCCATCCTCAATTACTTTTCAACAAGCTGTCATCTCTTCTACTTCAACATCAAAGGATTCACATGGCCTCATATCATTAAAAACAACATTCCGATCAAGTGGCCATATACATGTCCTATAAAAACCTGCTTTGATGTTTTTAGGTGTAAGTGCGAGTTGGAAAGCTTAGTTGCTAAGTTTTTCCAATTATGTCCTCCTAATTTCAAGACCCGAGTTCTTTTCCATCCATTTGGACGTCATTGATTTGAAGTAGTTCTAGAATGGAGAGAAAACACTAACATCTAATGGTGAAGTTTGTGACTAGTATGAAATTTGGAAAAGTCACAAGGTCAATTCCTAAATTTCTAGCTTCTTGGATTATGCCAAAAGCTACATATTTACGCTTTAAACACCTAAAATTCACTTACGTAGTTTTAAGACTAAAATTGCACTAATTACCCACTTTGTCCCCTCATTTTCGTAATAATTAGTGCTTTTTCACTAATTAGCTAACAACCCCCTTCTTATTCGTTAATTAACGAATTTTTCGTTAATTAATTAACCTTTCCGCCATTCTCGATGCCAATTAACGACCTTTTGTTAGCTATAATCGACTCTAAGTGATTAATTAAACATTATTAGTTAATTACGGCTTCTATTTTAATCAATAAGCCCCTTTTATTGGTCAAATTCCCCTCTTATCATGCTAATTTTCCTCCGAATCCCCTCTAAAAATCTTCTACAAGCTTATCCCTACGTATTAATTAATCACATTTGATTAATTAAACCCCTCTCGACTCCCATAAATTGCACATCCTTTATTAAACATGCATATCCTTTGCATTTCTCTCGTAAGGTTTATCCCACGTCCACCAAAGTACAAGCCTTACACAAACATGCAAGCTATATAACGAACCCTCCTCCTTCCCTTTCTTCTTACACCTCATTTGCACTAGTGAAAATTATAGGCATTTTGATTTGAGCAGTTCTCCATTATTGGAAATAGTTTCTCCATCTTGCATCTATTCTCTCAAAGTGAGGATCATGGGAAGATCCAAAGATGGCCTTGTATCCATTTCTTGGTGAGATATCATCCTCAATTCTTGAGGCAAACAACACCAATTTTATTGCTAGGTGATCTAATTAGGTTCATTCTTTAGGTAGCAATCACAAAGAGTAGGAATGGCTTAGCATTTAATGATTTTATCATGTTTATGCATTGAAGAAGTTATTTTCCTTAAGCTCTTATCATGATGTTCTTGTTTGATTAACTTTACTTGAAGCTACTAGGTGTTAGTTTCATTTCATTTAGCATAATTAGTTTCACATGTACACATTTGGCACGCCTGATGGGACTTACTCCATTGTCTTAAGAATTTGATTTCAAGCTTTGTTAGTTTTGTCTCAATTTTGGCTAACCCTTATTATGCACATGTTAAATAACTTGAATTCCTTGATGTATTTTGTTAACTTTACATGTGTTGAGTCTCTCTTGTAGGTCCAAAAGAGATGGGTTGTTGCTAATTTTGGGTTAAGAAGGTAAAGTTTTGACCTTTTTGAGTTTGTTTATGTCATAATTATGTGTTCATGACGTCATTCTAGGGCCTCGTGTTAGTGTGAAGCTTCCTCGTGTTCTTGTCTGTGAGCCCACACATTACCGTTGTTCTTTGGATGTGATAGTGTCACTAGGGTCACGCTATCTTGTTATGCTTGTCGCGTCACTATGTTACTTTTTTTTGTCGGTTTCTTATCTGTCTCACCCCCATGTTTGGTGTAACCTCCCCGTCTATCATTTTATGGCCGTGTTAACGCAACACTATTTTTTCGGCTATTTGTGTTTTGTTATTAGGGCCACGTTAGTGTCATTAGGGTCGCGTATATGTATCTCGCCCATGTTAGTGTCATCTGTCTATTTCTTTGTGTTTTGTATCAAACCTACGTTCTTATGTTTTGGGCCATGTTTTTGTCACTAGGGGCACGCTATCGTCTAAAGGCCCACATTAGTGCGCTTTGTTCAAATTTGGAATATATTTTTAAATTTTTGCAGGATTTGGTCATTGATACTTCTAACATTGTGCATGTTTTTAATGCTAACTTTTGTTTGCAGGGTGTTTTGAATCATTTCTTTGCTAACTTGTTTGATGATCTTTAATGAATGTCATGCTTTCATATCTTAGAATAGAGTTGTGTATGCTCTTCCCTCGCACCTTTAGATGATCTTGGGAATAAAAATAACTCTAAACCTTGCATTTATAAACACTTCATTAAATTCATGATTAAAGGAATGAACAACAAATGGTTAAAACAAGTTGCCTAATCCTTTGATTTACAAGCTTTTCCATTTTCAATATAGTTGGGTTACTTGTTGTGTATGCTCTTCTCTTGTGTCTTAGGACAATATTGAGAATCAAAAGCAACATTTAATCCTCTTTCATGATGTTTTGGATCTTATGGAAAACTATTAACCTTTTGCGTGTAGGACCAATACTCGTTTGTCAAAGAATTAGGATCTAAACCAATACTAATACAATTTGTTGCAGGTTGCCAATGGTGTGCAAAACCAAACTAAGACAAAATATAAAAACACACCACTATTCAAAACATTGTATTTACAAGTTTGGTTAAGAGCTACGACTCGTCCACTTTAACTGGGGGAAGTATCTTGGCATAATCCATAAAACACATTGTGAGGATTACCCCAGGAACCCCAAAGTAGTCCACACCTTGAGGGCGGTGGACGAAGCGGAAGTGCCCCACTACCCACTTGTATAGTAAAATCATTGTGAGAAAAGCTTCATGTTATGTATGAGGCTCCGTTCATTAATTTGATTATGGGGTAATGGTCCACCTCTTCTAGAGAAATCCTAGAAGTGCATACCTCTCTTAGGTAAGAATTAGGTGAGTGTTACAAACCAAATTCATAGGGAACCATTTGGCATTGGGGCTAACTTGACCGTATCCATTGTGTTTCAAATAAATCTCACAAAGTGACAACTTTCTGAGTCAAAACCTCGTTAGTCAAACAAGGGGAGAGTCCATCAAAGTTGGACCATGTGGTATTCATCACGAATCTTCTTACTACGCGTTACTTTGTATTAGTTTTTATCTTATACTTTAAATAAGGTGAAACTCTACCAAAGTGAAGCTACGTTTGTTTCATCACCACTTGGTCTACTCCTTTGTTTTCTTGTTGCCCTTTTAGGAAAAAATAAATCATAGATACAAAGTGTTACTCAAGATTGTGTCCACCACTTTTGCACCCACTTACATCCTTCCTTATTATGACTACGATAGTAAGCATTGAAAGTGTGTTGGTATGTCCTCATATCTTGAGTAGCCTTATC
This sequence comes from Taxus wallichiana var. yunnanensis, assembly GCA_018340775.1. Classification (NCBI taxonomy): domain Eukaryota; kingdom Viridiplantae; phylum Streptophyta; class Pinopsida; order Cupressales; family Taxaceae; genus Taxus; species Taxus wallichiana. The sequence continues at coordinate 648,158,474 of CM031243.1, forward strand.
TTAATACCCACGTCAAGACGTTTCATTTATAAATAGGCTTACTTCATCATCGATCCTCCCTTGAGTTATGTTATTCGCATCATCTCGATACAATTTTGATACGTACATCTTGTTTTTCATAAACTTGATATAAGTTTCTAGATTGTATCGTTACACTTCTCACACATTAGCAACTCCTTGTTATACTTTGACCTTTTTTTCTTACAAACATTGCCTTGAGTTTGAAAAGTGTTGTTGTTGTTGCTTTGCGTCGTATCAATATTATTCTATACTAATATCTTGATTTTCCGCAAAGCTTGATTAACGTATCCAAGTGGTATTGTTGCGCTTACTCACATTTGTAACTTCCACTTTTTGGGGATTTAGGCCTTATTTGTATCTAAACTTGTTTTAGTATACCTTGAGTCGAAAGTCACCTCAACCCTTTTCTAATACTTAAATCTTGTTTTCCTAAAACTTGATTTAAGTGTTGGAATTGTGTTGTCATCTACAAAAGCAAACTTTGAGACAAACATACGAACATTAGGGAGTTAGTTTCATCTTTGATTGGTCTTTGGTTTGAAACCTGCTAGTGTTTTCCTTGTCATTCTTTGTCAATTCTTTGTCATTCCTTCTTTGACATTCATTGTGACATTTGTAGCTATCATGTTGCTTAATTTTTGTTTAGGTTCATTGTAGTCCTTGTACACATTTTTTAAACCTTAGCAAAAACGTTTCCTATCAAGAAACTCTTGAGAAAATCTAAACATTGGAAAAGTTTCCTTTGCAACCATTATGTTGGTAAATTTTGATCAAACATTTTGACATTTACACTTACAACTTGTTGTCCAAACCTTGTTGGATTGTTAAAATTGTGTCATCAATATGTTTGTTTTCCTTATATCCCCTTTGGAAAATCACACAGAATCCCCTATTTGTTTGCAAAATGTCTAGTTGGTCATCATTACGTTGCCCGAATTGACATAAAACTTCCTTGCATTTGAAGGAGTTCAATCATTCAATATAGGTCTAGGCATTTAGACCCAACAATTCCAACCATGATCGATTATCACATGGTTCCTCACGCTTACGACAATATGGAACCTAGGTTTAGGAATTCACATCAAAATAAGCCTATCATGACTAAACCTTGATTGGTTCTTTGTGCTATAGAAACCATTCAGATTACCCCTTTCCCCACCTTCATCTCATAGTCGGTGGTATGATTATGATGATTCTATTCCAAACTATTCTTTTGATTTCCCACAATATTATGATGAATCTAGTCCAAACTATTCTTCTAATTCCCCACAATCTCCTCGGTTATTATAATCTAAACTATTATTCTAATTCCCATCGGTCTCTCCGAGCCTTGTTTAATCAAATTTATTCTAAGGAATAATCGGTTTCTATTAAAAATTTTCCTCTAAGGATTTGTGTTGCCACAAATTCTTCCCATCATTCCTCTAATTTGACTCTTGAGTCGCGGTCCTCCCTTTCTTCGCAGGACCCCCTTTATCAGCCGCCTCAACGACATCTTCCTCCTTTGAAGATCTGTGTGACTCAAAATTCCTCTAATCAATCATCCAAGTCGACCTCTACGCCGCAATTCATAGATTGGCTACACGACCCTCTTTGTATACCCACACTATGTCATCTTATATGCAAATCAATACCAAGCTATTTTAAATACACATCTTCTTCAACTTGTGAGACGTCCAAATCAAAATCAACTTCATCTCTTGATTCATCTTATTCTATCAATCAAAATCACATCCCTCTTTGGCCCTTGAGCCCTTTCAACTATGTCTTATTGTATCCTTATGTACTAGCCAACAAAGTGTCAGAGATGTGAGAACGGGTAATGAGACCCGAGTTCAAGTCCCCTAGGCATGTGAAATCGTCATCTTGAAATTATTAATCTTCTAAAGATGGATGTTTGTGTCCATGTTGAACCATTCAAAAGCAATGATGAGCTAAGATATCTTTTCGAAGCACTATACAGTTCATTTGTGGACATAATAAGGTCAAACCATCCTATCATCTCCATCATCAAACATATTCTAAATCTTCCACTCTTATTGGAGATATTTCTTCTTTTCAACCTACTATCATCGACTTAAAATGACCCATACCAATTGATTTCTTTTAGAATGAATAAACAATCGGAGAATTCATGGGGCTGCACGATGACATTCCTCTAGAGGATCATGAGAAAGGATTCTCCTTAGAACTCGATGCATTCACATATTGTGGGGAAGAAGTTGATTCCTTTTGTTAGAAAATAGAGGAAGATCCTAAGATCATCAAACTTGATCCTCCTCTTATTCTTCCATATTCACATTCCCCATTACATGGAGAAATTCCTAGGTCTATCATTGATCCCTGGCCTATCTTCTCATCACCCCATCATTCTTTACATATCACAATTCCTCAATCACAATCTCTCCTTGGGTCACCTCCTAGTAGCCCATCATATTCTTCTATATGTGGGCCACCTCCTAGTATCCCTTCATCTTCTATTTGTGGGTCACCTCCGGGTAGCCCATTATCTTCTATTCTTGGGCCATATCCTAGTAGCCCCTCATCTTCTATTCTTGGGCCATGTCCTAGTATCCCTTCATCTTCCATCTATGGGACACCTCTTGGTAGTCCTTCATCTTCCATCTATGGGACACCTCCTGGTAGCCCATTATCTTCTATACTTGGGCCACATCCTAGTAGCCCTTCATCTTCTATCTATGGCTCACCTCCTAGTAGCCCATTCTCTTCCATCCTTGGGCCACATCCTAGTAGCCCTTCATCTTCTATTTGTGGCTCACCTCCCGGTATCCCATCCTCTTCAATCCTTGGACCATATCCTCTTTGTCCATCATATCATCCTTCTATCAACAATTGTGGCAAGCCCACCATTATCCCTAACATTCCTATCAAAGAATCCTAAACATCCACTTTCTTCTCCCACTTTTTGAGATTAGACAAATCATGCATTAATTGGTATGAAATATAAATAGTTTCTTTATCAAGCTAAGATAAAAAATCCAAAGAGCTCCAAAGCTCCAAAAAAATCCAACACCCAAAAACTAAAAATCAAATGCGATTCAAGAATGCACACCAATGCAAACCGTGTATGGAAAAAGTGTAGAAACCTATGGATATAGAACTCAAGATCCCACATACAAAATCCATGTTGAAAGATAAATCGAGCCACTTATTGAATATGATCTCACTACATTCATCAAGATTGGAGATAATATCACCCTTGATAAACAAAAATCATAGTCTCCTTATTAAAGAAATAAAAACATCATCATTTTGTTGGATCTTATCATGTGGAGTGAAATTTTTGGTCCCAACTTCCCAATCATTCATCTTCATTATCTTCTCCCTTCACGGTCTTCCCTTCACAAAATCATCAAAAATCTAAAAAATACAAAAAAGAGAAAACATTACCAAAAAAAGGAAAAGGTACAATGTTCAAACATTGTAATCGGGTGTGCATACACATGGATGTTCTTTCTTCCCTTTCTTTCCATTCCTCTGCAAGTCATCAACCATTTTCATCCCTTCGGTGATCTTTTGGTTAGTCTATTCACACTTATTGTGCGACATTTATCTCTATTGTATCCATTTGACCTTGATATTTTATCACCTTGGTAAATTAAAGAACGATTGACATCTTAGATATCCTATCACTATCTACATCTAATAAACTTGTTGCGAAGAAATTTTGGGCATATTTGTTGACACTAGCCAATGTCATCATCACAATCACTTCCACATCCTTCCATCAAGCCATCAGTAGTTATTAACCCTTCATCAACACAATTGAGAGAGAGATGAAATAATTTTTTCGAAAGATAAAAATTAGTAAAAAATAAAAAGAAAATCAATATATAAATATCTCTTAGGGTATTTCTAGTCTCTATACCAAGGCTATGAATGCTTGGTTGGTAGTAGAGAAATGTTGTGACTAGAATCAAATACATCTCCATCGGGGCTATGGACAATTGGCTGGAAGCGGAGCAATGTATGGTTCTCCTTCCACCCTCCATTCGCAAATCACCTATTATAAATCATTCCTACACATTGGCTAGTTTATTCACTTTTTACCTCTTTAGATCTTTCCTTCAAGAGGTAATTAATTTCCACATGCACACACTAGATCTTGATGAGAAAACATGATTAGTATGTTACCAGGTGTTGTTTGGCCCTTGTTCAGACTCTTGCTATAGTCTATATTCTATCTCATGATTTTTGCCTTGGGATAATAATCTTTCATTGCCAATATTCTAGTTACATTTTCCATATCCTTTCATAACATTTTATGCTCACTTGTTTCATTTAGAACATCCATATGCATAAGATTTCCTTTTGACCATATTTAAGGGAAACTTTTTCCCTTCTTTTAATAAACAATATTCTACTCCTTTTCTATCATATGTTTCTTTGCCAACTTTCAATGGGGGCATGCTTGTTACTTATTAGCTCTTCATTGGCTTGAGTTCATCATCTTGTTGAACCTAACCCTCTTGGACTTGATCTATCTTATCTTCTTCTTGTATATACGTGTGGGATTTTCCTTGTAAATTCTCACCTCTTGATGGGGGCATCTTTGCATCTTCATTTCCCTGTGCATAGCTTCGGAAAACTTTCAAAATACCCTAAAAATTGGTCAAATATCAAAAATCTAAAAAATTGGCAAACAATCAAATCCCAAATAATTGGTAAACATCAAAAATCCAAAACATTGGTAAAACAATAAAAAATCCAAAAAAATTGTAAATTCAAAAATCCATTTTTTTGTAAAATATCAAAAAATGGTAAAAACATACACATAGCTAAAGCATTTATTAGACCCAATGTCCTAAAACATCGAAATTTGTCCTACAAAACATTTTCTTTGGTCCTCTCTTATTCTCATTAAAATGACTCGCGGATCATTTTGATCTATCTCCATTAACAAAGTTGGTTTCCTAACTATGTATGCACTCCCTTGTCTACAACAAGTTGTTAGTACTATTTCATAGTGCATGATTACTTTTTCATAGGACCCATGTGTCCTCTATATATTCACCTCATATGTATCCTTTCACGGGGTTCCATTTTAACCCTTGTCGTTAAATCGAACATTTGGGAAGCTGAAGCTCGATAACAAAAACATTGGTGTTTGTCTTGAACATTGTTTGTTTGATGACGTTTGTTTGTGCTTTTTTTGTTGTCTCGCTTGTTTACTTTCTCATAAAAATTATGCTCGTATGTTGCTTTGAGTCATTCCTTGCATTTAAAATATATAATAAAGAGCCGATGACATAGATCATATAGAAAAATGATCAAATAAAGTTGTTTTTACATTAAGTTGGATGAAAGCTATCTCCATTCTCTTCATCTTCATTTTTCTTCCTTATCATTTTCTCCTATCACACTTTTTCTTCCAAGAAACACGGGCTAGTAGGGATCATATTTATCCCCCATTCCCCCCTTTTATTTCTTCTATCATTTCCTTCATATTTTTTGATCATCGATTGACCTCTTCCATCACCCCATCGACACTCGAGGGGGCATCCTTCATTCTACTAAATTTTCTTCCACTCCTTCAAAATTTACTTGTTTGTACTTGTCTACTATCTTTTAGGTGGCATCTCTTACGCGACCCCAAAGAGGGAAAAATATAGACACCTAAAATAAGCTTACGCAGTTTTAATACTAAAATTGCACTAATTACCCACTTTCCCTTCATTTTCATAATAATTAGTGCTTTTCACTAGTTAGCTAACATACCCCTTCTTATTCGTTAATTAACGACCTTTCGTTAATTAATTAACCTTCCCCATTCTCGATGCCAATTAATGACCTTTCGTTAGCTATAATATGATTCTAAGTGATTAATTAAACATTATTAGTTAATTACGCCCTCTATTTTAATCAATAAGCCCCTTTTATTGGTCAAATTCCCCTCTTATCACACTAATTTTCCTCTAAATCCCCTCTAAAAAGCTTATACAAGCTTATCCCTACCTATTAATTAATCACATTTGATTAATTAAACCCCTCTCGACTCCCATTAATTGCACATCCTTTATTAAACATGTATAACCTTTGCATTTCCTCTTTAGGGTTTATCCCACATCCACCAAATTACAAGCCTTACACAAACATGCAAGCTATATAAGGAACCCTCCTCCTTCCCTTTCTTCTTACACCTTATTTGTACTAGTGAAAACTGTAGGCATTTTGATTTGAGCCATTCTCCATTGTTGGAAATAGCTTCTCCATCTTGCATCTATTCTCTCAAATTGAGGAGCATGGGAAGATCTAAAGATGGCCTTGTAGCCATTTCTTGGTGAAATATCATCCTCAATTCTTGAGGAAAACAACACCAATTTGATTGCTAGGTGATCAAATTAGTTTCATTCTTTAGGTAACAATAAAAAATAATAGGAATGGCTTAACATTTAATGATTTTATCATGTTTATGCATTGAAGAAGTTATTTTCCCTTAAGCTCTTATCATGATGTTCTTGTTCGATTAACTTTTCTTTGAAGCTACTAGGTGTTAGTTTCACATGACCATCAAATATTAGAATATGCCTATTGATTGGTGAAACTCTGCACGAGCACAAATCTTGTAAAATGAAGCAGCCAACTCAAAAACAACTCCTTTTTCATCCACGCACATGGGTACGCTGCCATGCATGCTCCAGTTCACATCCAACTATATAGTTTTTAAGTTGTCTCTTTGCCTTAAAAATATAAAATCCAGAATGCTTTGTCGTGATGCATTAACACAACATAACATAGTAATTCATTCTCTACTTTTTGACATAATGCGTGGAACACTTCTACAACCTAATTTAGTAATGACATGCATGCCATAATTCCTTCCTTCTTGTATACTAGTTTCATCACAATTCCATATTTTTTGGGCCCATATTGATTTTTTTGTATACATTTTTTGCAAGTTATCATAGAAAGTAACAAGAATTCTTCGTCGTAACATAACTCGCTCTATCTCTATCAAGGCCCTATACAATTCTTATTTTTAAATTAGGATGATGCCTATGGAATCCATTCCACCATGAGCTTCTTGGTAGCCATCACTTTGAATGGATTTGATTGATTAACTAAAATAAGAAATTATTTGTATCTAAGTTAATCTAAGCAAGTACAACAAATATAATAACTAATATGAACTGATATATGAATACTAAGTAATTTTGTCTAATATTTAAATGAAATGAAATAATTTAAATGGGAGAGATAAGGGATTAACACGAAAATGAATTACTTCACTTAGATTCAGGATCGAACACGATGATGTACTGAGACAAAGTAGAGTATGATGGTACAACCCAAGAAATTGCAGTAGATGAAGATTTGACCAGATTGAGGTGCCTGGAAGAGGATCATGGTGCATGTGAGTGGCCTAGTCTATAGTATGGGTGATCTAGTCTATGAAACAACTCATGACCTATATCTAGAAGTGTTACTATATCTTCGAAATGTCTCAAATCATTGTCGAAGTAACTTTTTTTGATGACGCTGTAAACCTACAATGAAGATTCACCTGTAAAACCCCATACAAAGCATCAAACCCCTAAAAATAAATATGCATATGAAGGGGTCAGACTATCCTTAGTAGCCATAATGGTGGACTTACAACTAAGTGTTGCACTACATTCCATACCTAATGTAGTTTTGTGTGCTTTGTGTGTGTAATGATGTGCCTAGGGTTCCCTAGTGCCAATGACACAAAAATAGTGGGCAATAACTAGATGTAATGCAAAATGGTGGATGGAATAGAATAGACTTCCCTTTTATACGGCGCATGTGATGTAATGATGTCTAAATGCAATCCCTTGCCTTAGTAGATAGCTAGCCCTTAGTGGTAGATAGTCTTCCCATAAGATAGTAAGTATGTTATGTTTATATAGGGATCTCTTGCTCAAATTTCGACACTAATGACCCGACATGCCAACTAGTACCTAGGGGAATGAGAGGAAAATGACAAAGACTGACCACAAAAATCTAAATTAGATGCAAAATCTTTGTCGGGACTGTGGCGCCTAAAATAAGGGCCCGGGGTGTCCATGGGTGCCCGAGTTCTACCTTAGGCACCTTAGTCAAATACTAGAGATGACAAATGACCAAATAACGACACTTGAGGCTTCGTGGGTGGCGACTAGAACTGTGCAAAAACTCGACGAATGTGTAAGAAAAATGACGACAACAACCAAATGAATGATGAAAAGACTAGGGGATAGGTCATTAGTGAATACTTTTCTTACGTGAGATCCATATATAAAACAACATACTTGGCGGTATAAATATAATATTAAGTGTGTGATTTTGTGACTATATTTTCCCCACTTTATGTTGGTGAGCAGAAATCTCAAGTAACATAAAGTAGATAAAGATGTGTACCTGAGAGAAATTTGGAGAATCCCATGTTGTAGTAGAACGTGCAGATGTGGTAGTAAAAGCATGCCGAAAGAACCATATAGCGTGTTGAACCATGGATCAACGTGTTGATCGATGCAACGTAGTGAAACTCATAAAGTCGTGATGAAGTGCATTAAATGAGAGTGATGATAGAAATATGAGATGATTGATGATTTCAAATGTTGTATGATGACGATGAGATGGGGTAGGGAGTGATCAGTTCCCAATCGAGAACATGTATACATAAATAATCAAGAGAGGATTTGGACATCCTGCCGCCAAAAGAAGAAGTCTAGGGAAAAAGTGTGTTATTCTCTAATCTCTAACTACATCCTCAAGATCTAGCCACTTTTGTAGATGGACTCAGATCAAATTTTTGTGGTTTTTTGGATCCAAATAATTTCGATCAAACAATTGACCCATATAGGAGTGGTATAGGAAAGGAACTCTTTCCCCCACTCCACGTGTGTTACCGTAATGTGATGGCTTCCAAGTTAGGTCATCTAGAAGCAAACACAAAATGTATGATGGCTTCCAAGTTAGGTCATCTGGAAGAAAACGCCAAATGGATAGAATAATGCCAAATGGAAAGCAATGGATGTAATCTCCCAAGTTAGGTCATCTAAGAGGCCGCACGTAACTCCCAAGTTAGGTCATCTGGGAGGCCGATTATGTTGAATTTGTATTGATGATATGATTTGATTGTTAGAAATTTGAACGTGTTGATTGATTGATTGATTGATTGATTTGATTTGATTTATTACTTCGTAGAGAGATTTTACGCTAGTTGCCCCTAGGTTAGGTCATTAGGGGGAATCGATAGAAATTGGTGAAATATCACATGGAAAGGTTTTAATAAAATTTTCCCCAAGTTAGGTCATTAGGGGAAGTGATGAAATGTTGCATAGAAAATTATATATTTGTTGCCCCTAGATTAGGTCATTAGGGGGAATTAATGGTGAGATGTTGCACAATGAATTAGTAAATGTTTGAAAATGATGAGTTGGTAGTGTTGATTGATCGCATGGTAATGTAAGGGGATTATAGGATGACCCTAATGATATGCCCCCTTTTGAAAGGGGAAGTGATGAGAAGAACAAATGCTAAGTCGAAAGTAAGCAAAAAATAGATACAAAGTGATATATTTCACCAAAAATATGTATGAATTTTATGGAATACAAAATTGAAGAGAGATAATGTGTGTATAATGTGTTTGTTATGGTGGTAGGTAGAATTCTAAAAAGAATGCCACAAATGGGGTGTAAATTGGAGTAGAAATGCTCAAGAGATGACAAAACCGTTGTAGTGTGTATTAGTTGTGGTAATAAGCGTGAAATAATGACTATAGTAAAGTAGGTGATGAAAAGTAATTATAAATAGTGAAGTGAAAAAGTGTTTATTCACTTCATTTGTTGTTTATGCAATTTTGAGATTGAACACGAAGTGAGTGAAAATGCAGTAAGTGAGAGTAGCGTGTCATCATCAATTTGAGAGGGTAACAACCTGCCGTAGCACCACAAATGACTACGAGTTGGTAAGTGTCTTGTTTTTGAAAAATGTATGGTGTAGTAGTCATTTCTATTGATTTTTGAAAATTTGAGAATTTTAATTTTCTCGATTTTTGGACCTAGACAATAGTGGTAAGGGCACTAGTGACCCTGGGACAAGAGTGCCTAGAACTGGATGCTAGTGTCCTGCTCCTAGGCGTCCTAATCCCGCATATGGGAACCTTGGTTTAGGATGTGTGTATTTGGTGTATAATGATGAAAAATAAGATTTATAATGTAAATAAATGTGATAAGTGAGTGCATTTATACTTGTAAGGTGTTCTAATCTTTGTGTTTTTGTCATTTTGTGTTATACAGAGGAAAATTCATTCGAAGGAGTTCTGCGCAGGGGTGTCACATGAGTACTTTTCTAGGATTGGGCTTCATCGACATTGATTGAATGTTATGGACCATGCTGGCCTACGACACCTAGCACGGATGGGGGATGTGCCCCATAATATTCCCATGTTGACTGTATTATGTGAGAGGTGGTGCACGGATTCGTGTACATTTTGGTTTCCTACAGGTGAGATGAATGTTACATTGGAGGATGTGTATCATATACTACAATTTTCAGTCATTGGAGAGAGAGTACAAGTTATTCCATTGGAGGATATGGATAGGAATATGCGAGTTACTAGATGATATTTTATGGAGACTTGAGTACCTGCCAAGACCCATATCAGTCTAGATGTTATCTTATGGTCCACGGTTCCGCGCTTAAGGAAGTTCATAGCAGTTATGATTGCTTCATCTATAACAAGTGGAGGCAAGAGGTGTAGGCATCTTGTATAAGATGTATGATATATGCTAGTAGATATAGGAGGAGGGTACTAGATACGTGTGGGCATAGTGTGTGTTGGCCCACCTATATAAAGATCTATACTGATTTACTCACGATGAGCATGGTGGTGGGATAAGAGCCACTACACTATTGCACGTATGGGCTTATGAGCATATAGTTGTGTTGAGACCAGTTAGAGGTCCATGAGGAGAGTGGGCTAGGCCAAAGATATATGTGAGGAGGTGGATTAATATTTGTGGGCGTAGGATGGACATAGATACCTACAAGGCATTGATAGATATGATGGGGCCCGATGAAGTTACATAAAGGACATACCACGACTATGGAGGATGACCCGAGGATGTTAGAGAGTTATAGTGTATTTAGAGGACTATGTGGCTAGAGGATCAATTTGTAGGCGTGGCCGAGATTTTTTTAGGTGGAGAGAGTATCACGATAGTTTCACATGGCTTAGGATGTGCCCCCAAATCCATATATATGGTTAAGAACTATTAGAGCACTTAGGAGGACTGGTGCTAGATGGGGCCCATAGAGAGCAACTAGTACCTACCGGGCGAGATGAGGTAGACGTAACAATAGACTTGATAGACTCGAGACGATGCGGGTTATAAAAAGAAGTACCATGCATGGTCGACGGAACACTAGTGGGTATTGTTGTTCCCATTATTTACAGATCCAATAGGATTACCACATGGAGGAGGAGGAGAGGGGAAGCCCATGCCCCTGACGATGTAGCAACAACTATAACTGAGCATGAGTATTTGTATAGTTGTGTTGCATACTTTGTTGTTTACCTATTTTATAGCGATAGTTATCTAAGTCGTTGTGTTATTTATTTTGTAGGTGATGTGTATTGGTCACTAATAGTAGACATAGCCATCCACACCTTGACGCGAAATGTGTCGATGAATGTACTTGGTGGAGGTATACTTGAGTGATTGGATGATATAGCGGGTGAGCATGCCCATTTATTTGAGCCAGTGGCCATAACAGCAATGACGTGCACTATATTGCTAGGTGAGAGGGATGAGGCACACATGGAGACTTAACGAGCTAGAGAGGTAGTAGGTGGTGGTCCTCTAATGCAAGATGTGTTCACACAATATGTGGATTTTTAGTAGTTTACAAAGAATTCTATGGATAACACCTTATTTCATAGGCAAGTGGAGAGGTATCGAGGCCGCGAACAACGACACAGAGTTAGTGACGAGGCATCTAGTTCTAGGGCTCTCACAATAGCCGAGAGTGATAGTGATGATGATATCTGACCTATAATAGTGTATTTGATGTGGGGGTTGCCTCCTAATGATGAGACATTTTTTGTAATGATTATTGTATTTTGCTATATATATTAACACAAGTTGTTTTTATACGATTAGCTGATTATGTTGTGTATAGATGTCGCAATGTGATTGATGATGTATGATTTGATGTTTATTTTCGTAGTGTATGTAATGTGTTATATATTGTTCATGTTTGATTGATGTAGACTTAGAGTATAATGTTGATAATGGTAGACAAAATGTGTAATGTGAATGATAAATAACAAATGCAATGTGGTTGGTGAGTTAAATGAAATGGAATTTGTAACACATAATTAGTGTAATGTCAATAGTAAGATAGATGCAAAAATGTATAATTGCAAAACTAACGTGTTGTGATGTGATCATAAAATGTTAGTATGATGAAACAAAGGGGTGGGGAGAGATTAGCGATGCCCCTAGCGTGTAGAGGAATAGGATCATTTAGTTAAGACCCCTCAACAATCAAGGATGAGCCACGTAAGCAAGAGTGCATCATCGGGAAATGACCTGAGTGCGTTAGATGAGATGAAGGAGTGTGTAATGAAAGGTCCTTAGAAAAAAACCTCAATAGTCATGTAAGAACCGTAAGAACACAAGTGCATCATCGGGGGGTAAGGTGATAAGAATCACCTACCAGAGACTAAGGTGGCGTGAAGTGGTGGAAGCATGTGGGATGGAAGTAACATGTAAATATGTTCCAAACTAAATGTCATATGGAGTTGTAGTGGTATGCACGAAGGTGGAGGGTTGTGGAAGCCAATGTGAAGGAGCAATGTGATGTGGTGGATAACATGAATGCAATGGATGAAGTGAATATGATGGATGTGATGATGCAACGGTGTATGGATGCGGTGGAGAGTGCACATGCGTAATGAACTACTGGTGGTGGGCGTACCATAACCTGAGCACCAGATGGAGGAGATGAATCAACTATAGTAAAAACTCTCTAATGAGGTAGAGGAGAGATGGATCGCTCACATGAGAAAGAGCCAAAGGAGATGATGACCTTATCCTCTAATTGTTGCAATATATCATGAAGGGAAAGATAGTCATTGTCCCTATGGCCATTTATGCGATGATAATTACAATAAGGTTGGTCATGCTGACGTTGTAGCCTATGTTGTGGATGATGTTGGTTGGATGGTAAGAGAATTAGATGCTTTTCAAGTAAGGTAAACAACACATCATGAGGTCTAGCATGATGGGAGAAATGCAATGGATCACATGACATAGATGGAGTGGAAGGAGAAGTATGCTATGATGGTGGAGTAGGTTGAGCTTGTTTTCTTTGCTTATGAGGAAAAGGTGGAGACTATGTAGGACACTCAACCAATTTCAATGGAGGAGGACTAGATGATATAATAGAAGTAGATGTATGTGGAGGGTCAATGAAATTTTTTGAAAGAAGATCTTGCTCTAGATCTAGGACTTTATAACATAGAAGAATGAATGACTCACATGTATCATATTGTAATCTCTGTTTGAGCGCAGGAATCAAACCATGACAGAAAATGAATTGTTTCTCAAGGTCTATAGGTTGGAATACCAACTGGTGCATACAAGCATTAAATCATAAGATATAATCCTTAATAGATTCCAATGAGCCTTGATGTAAAGTAGGTATGCAGTCATAAGTAACCTTAGGGCCATTTTTGAGGATGAAATGACAAAGGAAAGTGTCCTCCATGTCATAGTAAGTACTAATGGACCCAAAGGGAAGATGAGTGTACCATTGTAATGCCTCATTAGTAAGATTGTATCAGAAAGCCTTAAGTAATAGCCTATCATTAGAATAAGAGGTCATAGCCATGCGGTAATGTAGAAGATGAGCATGAGGATCACGATACCATCAAAGAAAGTGAATATAGGTATGATAAAGTCCTTAGGGAATGCAAAATTATGAATCTTCTTGGGAATAGGGTTACCATGTAATGAGTTGTTATCAATAGAAGCATAGTAAGCCCTACTTTCTAGAGTAAGAGACTGAACCTAAGATTGTAATTGACCTACGACATGCATGAGAGAGATGATATCCTGTGAAGGAATAGTGGAAGATGGAAATAATGTATTAAGAGGTTGTAATTTGCCATTGTGAGTGATCATAGGAATATCTAAAGATGACAAAGGAGATTTCGATGCTAAAGGCACACTAGTAGTAGGTGCCAAAGAAGCTATAGTAGATGATGTAGATGGAATATCCATAATAGTGGTAGGAATAACATCAGAAACATCCCTAATAGGTGAGGTGATTGATGGAGATACATCTATATGAGAAGACGAATGAATGGGTGTAGATGATGTAATAAGAGGAGATGAAACAGTAGGAGAAGAAGAAGTGATAGATGGAGGTGACTCATGTATAGTGCTAGATGTAATCTCAGGAGAAGGTAATGATGGCATAGGAGATTCACACTCATTTGTTGTTATCCATTTTTCCCCTCGGGAAAAATTAAACAAACGTGACCTGCATAGGAAAAGAATGGAGGCCCTGTGCCCGAAATTTCGGAGTTTCGACATTCGACATTTTGAGAAAAATCGGGGCAAAAGGGATAAAAAGTCCAAACTCCCGAAGTTTGAAAGTCCAAAATTTGGAATTTGAGTTTTGAGTTTCGGATATCTAGGTGAGTTGGACTAAGGAAAATGTCCGAAATCCCAAAAGGAAAAATTCGAAAGGTAAAAAGTTCGAAATTTTGAAAGTCCAAAATTTAGACTTTCGGCTGTTGGAGTTTTGGAGATTCGGGTTTCAGATTTTGGAATTCTCAGGCTGATTTTTCAATGAACAAGTAAAAAAACTTGAATTCAAAACGTCCGAAAGTCCAAATTTTAGGATTTTGGAGGTTGCATGCATTTCGGACTTTCGTGTTTTAGAGTTTTAGAGATCCGGGTTTGAACTCTCAAGATAATTTTCTAATGAGCAATAACCCAAATTCCAAAACCAAAATGTCTGAAAGTCTGAATTTCGGGATTTTGGAGGTTGCATGCATTTTTGGACTCCGAAAAGGAAGGTCAAGAACTTGCAATTTTGCGATAACGACCCCTTGACATTCACATGACCATAACTTTTGACTGGGAGCTCGATTTGCACAAGAAATAACTTTTTGGAAAGCTTACACTCTCCTATACACAACTAAAACTAGTTATCTTAATTTTAGTGGGACTAAGTTCTTAAAAATGAAGAAATATAGTCCGCCATTTTTGAGGGTGTCAGACTTCTCACCTACCAAAATAATGAAGTATGGGCTTCCTTTCTTGCCCAACAAGGAATAGTACATGGGGTATGGATTTTGTAGTGGCACCCATCATTGTTGCATCGAGAATTCAATGCATTATAGGGTGGTTGAAGTATGATTTCAAAATTATTCTATCTCCTCTCATTCTTCTATAAATTGTAAGGAGGGGCATTTTTTTGTTGGATAATTTTTCTTTTCACCCTCCCTTCTTCTCTGATCTGTAAGTGAATTTTTGGAGTTAAAACCTCCCATCTAAACTGTAAATACAATCTTTCCTCTTGGCCATTGTAATGCACTGTATCAAATCTTTGGAGCAATAATAAAAGTCTATGGATGATTTTAAACCCTTTCTTATGTTCATTGCATCTTCTTGATCTCTCATTGCAATCCTAGTTATCTGTGCATGGTGGTTGTATTAAATTTTTAATGGTTTGTGTTTAATGGAAAAGCAGGTGTTCAACATTCCTTTTGGTGCATCACCTCTGTTGGTTTAGATTTAGTTTCTTGTAATCTTCTTAACCCTGTCTCCTTGGCAAGTTAGAGTAGGTTTTATAGTAGATCCTCTACAATTTGAATGTGTGTAAAAGAATAAAGGAATAGGAACTCGGCCTTCACCCGGAGAGCTTCCCCGATTGCAAAGTCCCAAACTTTGGGAAAAGCTCCATGTTATGCAATCACACTAATAGTTTCAACCCATCGAGTTACAAACATTCAAGGGTGATGTGATTAGGCATCAACAATTGTATGAAAAGGAGAACCATGGCTATCAACCACCTCATCGACATCAGATAAAGACTTAGAAATGAGAATGTCACTAAGGATACTATCAATAGGATCATCAACATAGTATAAAAGAGGATGCAAACTAGTATGAGATGTATCATGAGAAGCAATATCAGAGGTAGGAGAGTCATGAGATGAAACTATAGAGGTGTTAGAGTAGAAGAAGAATCAATATGCACATGTGAATGATGATCAATACCAAACATGTAATCAATAAGAGAATCATCTAAAATTTCCTTAGAAATATCAGAAGGAGGATCACAAGTAGCCATATAACATGGTGTACAATGAGTGAAGGCTATCGGATCCTCAACAATACTAATGCCAATGGGAGAATCTTCAAAATGAGTAGGAACATATTGTTGACCATATAGAAGCTGATGTTTGATATGATCTAGCATAGGAGTAGGATTACCATAGAGAGTTATGAGCTTAGTGATGGAAGCCTCATCATAGATAGGGTTAACACTGAAATGAGACATGATGGATGAAGAAGATGAAATATCCTTAGCCATAAGGGTTATAAGAGGATCCTAGGGAAAAATATTCTGAAGTACGGGTTCACAAAAATGATTAACTAAAATAAGAAATTATTTCTATCTATCTAAGTTAATCTAAGCAATTATAACAAATGTAATAAATGATATGAATTGAAATATGAATGCTAAGTAATTTTGTTTGATATTTAAATGAAATTAAATAATTGAAAGGATAAGGTACTAAACTGAAAATGAATTACCTATGAGGTTCGTAGTGAACATGATGATGTGCAGATGAAGTAGAGTATGATGATACAACCCAAGAAATTGCGGTAGATGAATATTTGACTAGACTTGGTCACTTGGAAGAGGTTCAAAGTGCTGTGGGTGCACTGTACGATGGAAAAGTAACATGCAAGCATGGGAATCTACAAGTACCTCCTCCTTGTACCCGACCTCTCAAGGTCATGTCAAGACAGCCGGTGAATGTTGAATGTGGATAGATATGTATAAGCTAATCGGGTAATCTTAAATCCTCAATACGCAATAATGGAATTTGTGAATCTAAGGCGAAGAAGGCCCTCCTAACTTGGATTGATGTAATGGTTCATTTGGATATAATGGCTGCTCGGAGGCTCCAATCGATGTTGAGCTCTGCCGAGATCCTATTTCTTGGTTGTTGGATACATGGGAAGTGACCTATGGGAGCTTCGTATATATCTCCAGACAAGGTCATGAAAATAGTGGTAGGTCGTTTAGTGGATTTTTTGGTTAGCTATGGGTGGTTTTCTGGTCTAGCCCAGAAAATATTGGATTGATTGGCTTCTATGTTTAATACGGAAAATTGTGCTATAATATCTGGCGGGAGTGGTGAAGATCTAAACACCAACGTTGCAAGCCGGTGTCAATACTTGACTGATTTGTAGGCCCGTTGGGTTGTGGGATTTGGGGATCACAACTGTGAGTTCGTGGTTGTTGTGGACCTGTTATGGTCATGTGAAGAATCAATCCCTTCTCCCGACTATCCAGTAATCGTATGCCTTTTCAACTTCTACGTTTAGAACTAGAAGTTGTATGATTTTCTCTGAGTACCTAACAGGTGTTCTTGCAACTTGGATACGTAAGCTAGTGTCTATATCAATGAGGAGGTCTCCTGCGTTAGGCTGTAGAACCAAAGGATCTGCAACCAAATGTTTGTTCTCATTCGAACCCTTGCACGGTCATTCAGGTGTTTTATCAAGGAAATCTATAATTCAGAAATTTTGACCAGAATGTGTAAGCTTTGTCGTCTTTGATATTCAATCCTCTTAGTTGCTCACTAATTGCTTGTAAGTTTGTTGTTGCTCGAAAGACTGTATCCTAAGGTCCTGATCTATATCAGCTAAAGTCGTGGGTAAATTTGGTTGAGGTACTATAGGTTCAAATATATATTCTCTAGGCTCTCTAGGTCCTGTGATTGTCATACAAAGATGATTCAACCTCTAACTAACATTAATAAACTGATTATGAAAGAGGTATTACACTACATAAGAATTCTTCTATTTTTGTATTTTCAATGACGTATTTCAATGAAATTGAAGAGCAACTACTCTAGTATATCTATAAAATGGACAACTAATCTAGAAACAGAATGAAAACAAACAAAGTAGCTTGGTATGGCTATTTGCCTGTGTAATTGTGATATTATACTAAATATCTAACTAAATATATTAAATTGAAAGACTCTCGATTCTACCTCAGAAGTGAGGAATGAATCACAGTTTCTCAGAAACTATCAATCCCCATAGCTTCCCTGACGATATGAGAACAAGCTTTTGACTGAAATAAAATAATTCACTACTCTATTTGATATGTTGTAACTAGAAATTTGATAGCTCAAACCTGGCATTTACAGAACAGTGGTAAATCTAGTTGTGTGTGATTTCATCCCCTCAGTGTGATCTCCTCATTCCTTCGTGTCCTCATGAATCTAGAAAGTGTGTATATGATAGTATCAACAGAAGATAACAATCGAACAATGGCAACTTTGGATATAGACCGAATATAATGCGAGTAGGAGAGGGATAGCACAAGTGAACAGAGCTTGACTATGTAATTCCTAGTGGGATTTATTGTGGGAATACAACACAAGTGTACCAAGAGTTTCAAAAATTATCCTTGTGACAAAACAAAACCTGCAACTTTAATGGATTCTAGTCTAGAAATGAAGCTATTCTATGTTTAAACTGACTGTATGCAGTAGTAATGAAACAAGACTTGAAACAAGAAGATGATATGACCTCCAAAATGCCAACAATGGAAGCAAAACACTGAAACTAACAAAATTCTAAGCAAGGAATTGAAAAATTGAACAAGAGAATTGAGAGGATGAGGGGCCATTTTCTTGAAAACAAGTTGGCTATTTATAACCAATGCATTTACCAGAGGGTAACTCCCATTTGATCTCTTTTACTATAAACAAAGGAAAAACACTATTCAAGGGGCAGAAAACATTAATGCAAGCCAAAGTGGTTGAAGAAAGTGTGTAAAATCCAAGATTTACGTTTGATGCGTGATCGTTGGAGGGATCTGGAAAATGCAAACAAAACCACCGCCTTGTGCAGGGCGGTGGTTACGGGACGCCACCACCTCTGGGGGGTGGTCATGGGGACCACCTCTCATGTAGGGCGGCGGTTTCGTCACTGAAGACAAAATGCAAGAAGAAAGGGGAAAAAGGGGAAAAACCAAGCATGTAGAGGCTGAGCGGGGCATGCGGGATATAAGTGTATACTTGGCGAGCCTTTCTGGATTCCGAACACCTTGCAAGGAGACTTGTATCATCATTGGGGCATGTGTAACATCGTTCGGCGGTGCAGTACCCTACAATTTGGGTACGTACATATTGCCCCCTCGGAGAAGCATTTTAGCCATGAAGAGGCGTAAAATGGTGGATCCGAGTATGGCGGTCCGAAATGGGGAGTTAGGAGCTATACCTGACACGTCCGTGTGTTGGAAAGTCGCCATCCAAGATCCACTACCTGAAAAATGAAAAAGGGGACTCAAGTGCAGATAGATAAAACAAATTGAGAAATAAGGCTGAATTGATAAGAAAAGAGGACTTACCATCTATGCGAGGTTTAGAACTTACCTCCATCAGCACTCGACCCTGCGAAAGACATTCAAAATCAAGTTAAGAGGGCTATATATATAAAACAAAGTCATTTTACTATTCATTTGTGCAGATTGATTTGATAGATTTTGAGCTCTGGGACCCACGGTGACGGTTTTCGACGAGAGTATAGTCAAAACGTTCATGGTGAGATAGCGATCATGCCTCGAGAGTGGAACATCGACCCACGAAGTCTCAGGTTAGTTCTTCTCGATTTATCGTTTTTAAACCTAAAATGTAGAAATAATAAAATATTTCCCTTGGGGGATCATTTTTGAAAATGTTAGTTTTAAATGTGTCTTTAGGGGGGCGCCCATAGGGTAGGTTTCTTTTTTTACTTGTTTTAAAGCTTTTTTAGGGATTATGGCCCATTTGGTTTCGTGGGACAGGACCGCCCCTGTGTGCGGGTGGCGGTTATGGGACCACTACCTTAGAAGGCGGACGGTTATGGAACTACCGCTCTGCACAGGGTGGCGGTCCATGACAGAGGACCAAAACAATACAAAACTTAGCTTATTTTTGCATGTTCAACATTTTTACGTGTTTTTAAAAGTTTTTCCAACTGGATTTTAGTACTTACTCCTTTTTGTGTTTTTGGGTGTATGCAGAAGAAGGAGGAGTACATCAGATGGAGCGGGAGAGGGAGTGTGATTGGCTCTCGGCAGTGTTGGAGGCACTCTCCCAGGTAGAGCGGGATACTCTCCAGAGGGCTAGTATATGGAGGATTGCACAGGTTCCTCATGTTGCACCTGCTAGTCACATATTGTGTGACTTGTTCTCATATTGGGATGCGGATCGAAACACCTTCCGATTGCCAGGAGTTAGGGGTGAGTGGTCCATCACCTTGGAGGATGTTTACCATATCTTTGGGGGTTCGATCCTTGGGCGGTGGCTGTCTCTTAAGACAACAATATCTAGATCACAGGTGGTTCAGTGGGCCACCTATATGGGAGATGTGGTCGTATCGATGGGGTTGAAGAAGGGTGTGAGGATCCACTCTATTATTGAGTCAGACATTCCCTTGCTTCGCAAGGCCATTATGGGCATCCTTGCATCCAGAATGATTGGGGACAAGGGAGGGGACACCCTCTTGTATTGTTGGGCTCCTATTATTGCACAGATTGAGGGCCATGGACATGTCTATGCTTGGGGAGAAGATATCCTCGGGACTACCTACCATGACTTATACAGGGTAGTCGATTACGAGGCGGTCACTGAGCCACCCGACTCTTGTCATGAGTTGGGTGTATGAGCACATTATCCCATATGGGAGAGGTGTAGAGGTGGAGGATCCCGGGGCCGTCAAGGCAGTGAGGTGGACGGGGATGATAGTTCTTAGAGCACCCCACCAGCCAGTGGCTTCCCGACTACTGCAGACATGGAGGCCACTCCTTATCAGGCCATGGCAAGGGTATGGGGAGAGGAGACCTGTCACTTTGATTGCCTGTCAGACCACCAGCTAGTTGATAGATAGGGCGGGGAAGTTGGAGATACACCCCTTTGATGAGTTCCACAGCAGTTTGGCCTCCCCTATAGTGACATGCTCCCTCCGGTGATGCCAGTGTATAGATCTATCCATGAGGCTCGGGGAGGTCCTAGAGGCCGGGGTTGGACTATTGTTACGCTCGGTACTCCTATTACGATTAGGAGGGTGGTACGTGCATGAGGGAGAGCCGGTGCTCCTTAGGCACCCTTACTTGCCAGATTCTTTGCGGTCCCACTCATAGCAGTGATGAGCCTAATGATGTGGACTTTGAGTTTGAGGAGTTCAGCTGGGGGGAGAGGAGGAGGAGGAGATAGAGACATGGAGATCAGTGAGATAGGCGGTGGGGGATGATAGTGATCTGAGTGGCATGATACCTAGGAGATCCTGTAGGCCGAGAGGGCGGAGTGGAGCACAGAGAGGGTGACTCTGGTTTCAGAGGAGTTACTCTCTCGGGACCTAGGTGGAGATGGCGAGTTTGTTGCAGGTCATCACATTGCCCCAGATGTGGGAGAGGGGCACCAGTCGGTGGTGGCGTCAGTGGCAGGCATGGATCCTAGAGATCCTTCTTGGAGGCCTGGCGATCCTAGTGAGTTGTCACTCTTCTCCTGACATTTGTTTTAGTTAGACTCATCTTAGTTTGTTATTTCTTTTTGTTTTGTTTACTCTTGATTCTATCGTTGATTCTTTTCTAACTTGTTTTCTCCTTTGTTTACAGTGACTGCTGATGAGTGGTGAGACTTGATTTCGAGTGTGTACTGATACCCTGCTTCTCCCCTTGGAAGACTTGTGTTGAGCTTTATGTGGACGTGGGGAGCCCTCAGCAGCCATGGTAGGCACACCGATGTTTTTCCTCTATCTGGTATGTGGCGAAGATCATGACTTCTCTCCACATGGAGGTGGCTAGATATAGGACAGCCAAGCGCCTGATGAGGAGGATCCATTCTCGTAGCGAGATGGCAGCTACCGGGCATGACCGCGAGCCCTCAGTGCATTTAGAGCGCCGGCGTAGCGAGTCCTAGGCGTGGCTGCACACCCTCTGAGGGATCCCATAGGGATTGAGAGACTATTTTTGTAGTATTTTGTCAGATGTTTATATGAGTGTTTTTGTACTTTTCCGGGCTCATTGAGTGTTTTGACCATGCCTAGTGCATGATGGCATTGTATACGAAACTTGATTTGTATATATATATATATATATATATATATATCTCTTTGGATCTAGACTCTTGCATCTTGAATTTTGTGACTTATTTCTATATGTGTATTTAGATGCTTTTAGAATATTTGTTTTCATGTTTTCAGAATGTATGCAATGGATAACAAATGATAGTAGATAGAATATTTTACTCTGTATGTTTTTGTAGTGCTGATATGAGATGATACTAACATATGGTAGTACTAAACTTTTGAACTCTTTGGGAAATGTTTGAATTTATTCTTATGTTGGCAAAACGTGATGAATGTATAGTGATAAAGAGATGAACTTGCCCCAATCCTAAATCCACGCAACTAGTAAGATGCGAGGGCTCAACACCAAGAGTTAGGAAGGGCACAAGTTGTATGAGTTTGACTAAATGGAATGATGAGAGACAGAAAAACTAGTAACAAAAACCAAATTTGGACCTACACACCCACCCTACCCAGAACTACTACCAAGCTTAGAAGGCCACTTACTTTTCAGTTTATCTAGACTTAGATTCATAAATGGCAACTTGGTTGACAAAATCTGGTTTTGAGGATTTGATCTCTTTGGAATTTGGATATTTGTTTTCTTTTAATAGGATTTGATTTGTGTTTTTAGCATACCAAGATTTGTTCATTTGTGTGATTGGACCCCCTACACCCTGCCTCACGCCACTAGTAAGAAGCATGGGTTTGTCACCAAAGGCAAGATATAGGTGAGTAAGGGCACTTCTTTCCTTTCCCAACCTCACACCACCAGTAAGAGATGTGGGCTTATCACCGAAGGTTGATGGGGCAAAGAAGTGTGTAAAATAAAATATTTTGTTTGCTTGGTGCTTTTGATTTCATTTGATTTTGACATTTCTGATCTATGACTTTGGGATATCCTTTCGTTCCAAGAGATTTAAGAGGGATAGATGTGACACCAAGAAGCTTCCAGAATAGACCGTAGGCAAGGACAACTTCACCTAGTAGAAAAAAAAAAGTAAAGCCTTGGTATGGTTTTATGTCGATGTTTGTCTGTCGAACTTGATGAGAAGATTTGAAAATAGTTGATGATGTTTGGAGAGATGTGATATGAATGCTTTTGCCAATATTTTCAGAAATTTGCAACAGATTTGTTTTAAGAGTAAGCTCCTGGACTACCATTTTTATGAAATGGACAGAATGAAGCAGCTAAGAGACTAATGCAATGTAAGTAGCTATAATGTACTAGTAATGACTTTGGTGTTTTATGCATAAAACCGCTTAAGATGCAAGGAATTGACAGTTTCACCGAATTCCTCACCTTCTAGTGTGCACAAAAGATACACACCATTTTTGTAGTCCTTCATGACTTAGTATGGGCCCTGACCATTTGGGTGGAACTTCCTTCCTTCACCGATTTTCTTATCGATCCATTTTGTCTAGTCTTAGAACTAAATCTCCTTCATATATTTCTCGCTCATAGACCTTTTTGTTATCTTGCCGGCACATTCGGTCAGCATAGGCTCTATGCCATTGTTCAACATTTAACCTAGCCTCGTCGAGGCTTTCTAGTTGAGAGAGGCATGCCTCCTATAAAATTCTTCATCTAGAATCCCTTGTAATGAGATACGGAGACTGGGTATTTCAACCTCAATCGGGAGAACCTACTTTTGCTCCGAATACTAGCGAGAAAGGAGTTGCTCTGTTGGTGTTGTTATTGAGGTTCGATGGGCCCACAAGGCTGGATATAGTTTTAAATACCAATCTCGCTTGTTCTCCTTGACCGTTTTGGGGAGAATAGCTTTTAATGTTTTGTTTGTCGCTTCGGCCTGTCCATTGGCTTGAGGGTAGTAAAGAGAGGCCATATGATGGTTTATCTTGAATTTGCTACATAAATCATGGACTTCGTCATTTTAAAGGACGTGCCATTATATGAGATAATGACTTGTGGGACACTATACCTATAGATAATTTAGTTCGAGAATGAATTTGGTAATTCTGAACACTGAAGTACGGTGGTGAGAGGCATGGCCTCCACCCATTTGGTAAAATATTCCATGGCTGTAATTATAAAATTATGGCCATCGGTTGATGAGGGAGAGAATTTCCCTATCAAGTCTAGACCCCACGTGGAGAAGGGCCACGGAGTCGCTATTGGTTGTAGGGATTGTGCTGGCATGTGAATCTTGTGAGAGAATTCTTGGCATTTGTGGCACTTACGTACAAATTCCACTGTGTCATGCTCGAGAGTGGGCCAAAAATAGCCCATCGATGTATTTTTTGAGTGGTGGCATGACCACCGAAGTGGCCCCACATATCCCATTGTGGGATTCATGAAGAATCCTCTTGGATTCTTCTATGTCGACACATCTTAGAAGCATGCCGTGAAGGCTCTACGATAGAGTACTTGGTCTAAAACAACATATTTAGCGGTAATAATGCGTAACCACCTTCTTTGTTGTGACGTGGCACCTTTCCAGGTATGTATGGTCCATGATAAAATTGATGATATCAGTATACCAGGGACATGTAGAGATGGGGGCCTAGTTTCGATGAAGTATACACACTCATCGGGAAAGTCTAGATTTACCAGCTCACCTCCATCTAGTGGATTTTCAGCTAACCAATCTGTAATGATTTGTCCCTTAACGAATTTCTGGTTCACGAACGTTAACTCAAATTCTCCCATTAAGGTTATGAAATGGCTAGCCTTTTTAGATAAAGATCCTTGTGTGAGAAATGTTCATAAATGGTCTATCTTTACAATGACCCTTGTTTCTTGGTTTAACATGTAATGT